>CM077257.1:14361341-14961341 GCA_039654775.1 Spinibarbus caldwelli
CACAAAGCTCCCGAGGCGGCGGTGCCCGCTCACGTTCCTCCCGAGACGGCGGTGCCCGCTCACGTTCCTCCCGAGGCGGCGTTGCCCGCTCACGTTCCTCCCGAGGCGGCGGGGGGCCGCTCACGGATTTCCCGAAGCGGCGGTGTCCGCACACAAAGCTCCCGAGGCGGCGGTGCCTGCTCACGTTCCTCCCGAGGCGGCGGTGCCCGCTCACGTTCCTCCCGAGGCGGCGGTGCCCGCTCACGTTCCTCCCGAGGTGCCGGTGCCTGCTCACGTTCCTCCCGAGGCGGCGGGGGGCCGCTCACGGATTTCCCGAAGCGGCGGTGCCCGCTCACGTTCCTCCCGAGGCGGCGGTGCCCGCTCACGTTCCTCCCGAGGCGGCGGTGCCCGCTCACGTTCCTCCCGAGGCGGCGGTGCCCGCTCACGTTCCTCCCGAGGCGGCGGGGGCCGCTCACGAATTTCCCGAAGCGGCGGTGTCCGCACACAAAGCTCCCGAGGCGGGCGGTGCCCGCTCACGTTCCTCTCGAGGCGACGGTGTCCGCTCACAGGGCTCCCAAGGTGGTGGTACCCGCTCACAATCCCCCCGAGGCGGGCAGCGTCCGCTAAGAGTTCCCCCGAGGCGGCGGCGCCCGCTCACAGTTCCCGCGAGGCAGCGGCGGCGTCCGCTCACAGTTCCCGCGAGGCAGCGGCGACGTCCGCTCACGATCCTCCCGAGGTGGTGGCACCCGCTCACAGTTCCCGCGAGGCAGCGGCGGCGTCCGCTCACGATCCTCCCGAGGTGGCGGCACCCGCTCACGATCCTCCCGAGGCGGCGGGGCCTTCTCACGAATTCCCAGAAGCGGCGGGTGTTGCTCACGTTCCTCTCGAGGCGACGGTGTCCGCTCACAGGGCTCCCAAGGTGGTGGTACCCGCTCACAATCCCCCCGAGGCGGCGGCGCCCGCTCACAGTTCCCGCGAGGCAGCGGCGGCGTCCGCTCACGATCCTCCTGAGGCGGCGGCGCCCGCTCACAGTTCCCGTGAGGCAGCGGGCGGCGTCCGCTCACGTTCTTCCCGAGGCGGCGGCGTCCGCTCACAGTTCCCTCAAGGCGGCGGCGTCCACTCACAGTGTCCCCAAGGCGGCAGTGTCCGCTCACAAGGCTCCCGAAGCGGCGGGGCCTGCCATTGCACGTTGCATGGTGGCAGCTCCACACACACCACTGTGGTGGCCGCTGGTTCTGCCCTGGTTCATCCCGCCGGCGCTGCCTCAGTCCCCAGATCCACCTCCAGCGCACGGACCTGGCCCCCCCATCCCGCCTCTCCCCCTCCCCCTACTCCGCCCCCGCTCTGCCGTCCCCCTGGTTGGGCACTTGGGAACGTCTGGAAGCCGTTCCTTAGAGGAGGGGTTCTGTCATGAGTCCGGGTCCTGCATTTCGTCCTCTCACCACCAGAGGTCACTATCTCCCGGACTCAATTCCCCAAACTCCACACACCTGTCACTCATTACAACCTCAGCTGTTCTTCATTATCACAGACTATATATTCTCCTGTCAATCTCCACTCTGCCTGGTTTGTTTAATTGTTATTTGTGATTGTAGCATCGTATCCGTCTATGCTCTGTGAACAAGCACTGTGATGCCATTTGTTGTGTACCGTAACCTGTTTTGTTTTTGCCTTGTTGGCCTTTTTGTTTATTAAAAGGGAAGTTTTACCTGCATTTGGACCCAGACCCTGTTTTTCCACGGTGCCTCTTACCCGTACCGTGACAGCTTTAAGTAACAGGAAGTAATAAAAACTTGATCAAACTGATTAATGTCAACAGAGCAGAAACAAATAAGTTAGATGAACGTAATTTTACTAAGTTAACAGTGCATCAACTTTTACAGTGGAAAGCTGCCTGACTGACCTAAATTATTATTATTTGTTCCTTGGAAAAAACATCACAATGGAATTCAAGAGATGAACTATATCAGTTTCACAACTTTTGGATGCTGCTTTGATGTGTGAGTGTTTGCATTGGGGTGTTTTTTTTTTTTTTTTTTTTTTTTTTTTTTTGGATAGTTCACTATAAATCTTCAATGATAATGTTTATAATGTTTGATGGTTTTACATTATTTAAGATTTTTACACCAAATGTAGTGTGTTATTCTGTAAATTATACACTTTAAGTGATATATTTAAACATACACCAATCATAGGTCAAACCATTTCTAATTTTTTTTAATTATAAAAGCCAGACGTCAAGAACCATTGGGGAACCAAAATATATAGCTGAGCTGAACCGAAGGATCTGGCTCACTAAAAAGCCAGAATTCCCATCACAAGTGGCAAGACCTGCTGCATGCTCTGCTTAATGTAGACCTGCTTTGACATTGTACAAGGGTGATGCTGTTCTGCTGTTAACAGGCCTGACGTCACCAGTGTATGACAAGAACAGGATATCGGACCATGACATGAATCACAGCATCCATGCAAACAGATTAAATAAGCCATGTTACCGTGGAGACCAGGCGAACAAAATGCTTGCCCCACAGGCTTTGTGGACTGTTCATGACCCATGTGCATGAACAGAGGAAGAGTTTCTAACTCATTGAAAAAACCTGGAAGGAACAAGCATGTATTTTTATACATTATGTTGTGTAGAAATGCTGTTCCTCTATTGCAAGATTTTGCCAAATGTATTATTTAAAGGGTTATGGTTGAGGTCAAAAAGTTTACACCCCCCTTTCAGAATTTGCAAAATGTTAATTATTTTACCAAAATCATCCATCATCATACGAAATGCACAAAAATGCTGGAAAACCAAACAATTTGTGGGACCTGAAGGATTTTTCTGAGGAACAGTGGGCCGTTTAACTGTTCAGGACAAACAAGGGACTCATGAACAACTAGGCCTATCAGTAAACAAAAAACACAGCTGTGGATCATTCAGGTAACAACACAGTATTAAAGGGTTAGTTCACCCAAAAAAGTGAACTAACCCTTTAATACTGTTTACTCACCCTCGAAGCATCCTAGGTGTATGTGACTTTCTTCTTTCAGACGAATCCAATCTAAGTTATATTAAAAATTGTAAGCGGGTGTTTGTTGTCAACAGTTCAGAAGACATGAAATAAAGTGCGCACATCTGTAATAAAACATCGCTACTCTACGGAGCCTTTCCTAATTTGTTCTTGCTTAGCCTGTTTTCCCGTGTTTTGACCCTTGCTTTTGTTTTTTTGGATTGCCCTATCGTCTTGCCATTTGGACTCTATTTGCCCCTGCCTGGACTTTTGTTTGAGTACTCGGATTACCCCTCTTGTCAAGCCTTTTGGATATTGTTCGCCGATCGACGACCCACGCATGCTCTCGGAATAGTCTTGTGTCTTGCCCGCGTTATACTTGTCTGCCATTGTTTGACCTCTATCTGTTTTGTGACCATGCCTTTAAATAAAAGCTTGTACATGGATCCGCACGCCTCATGTCTCGTCGGCTCCGTAACAGAAAGGCTTGGAGGGGCAAGAACAATTTTTCAATTCCAATTGGATTCGTCTGAAAGAAGAAAGTCACATACACCTAGGATGCTTCGATGGTAAGTAAAACACAGGCTAATTTTCATTTTTGGGTGAACTAACCCTTTAAAAATCAAGTGTGTAATCTTTTGAACGGGGTCATTTTTATAAATTCAACTATTATTTTCTCTTGTGGACAATATGTAAACATCTTTTTTGTGAAATATCTTATTCAGGTCAGTACTAAATAAACAATAACATGCAGTTTGTATGATCCCTCTTACTTTGGTAAAATAATGAACATTTTGCAGATTCAGAAAGGGGGATGTAAACTTTTGACCTCAACTGTAGTTCACCCAAAAATGAAAATTCTTTCATTAATTACTCACCCTCATGTCATTCCAAACCAAACATTTTCTGACCCTCCATAGACAGCAAGGGTCCTACCACGGTCAAGGCACAGAAATTTAATAAGGACATTGTTAAATAGTCCATGTGACATCAGTGGTTCAACCGTAATTTTACAAAACTACAAGAATACTTTTTGTGCACAAAGAAAACAAAATAATGACTTTAATGATTTCAACGATGCTGCTGATGCAAAACACGCATGCACTATGCCTTGTTTACAAGAAGAGAAAAGCAATGCACATGTGTAGATAATGGTGGAGGACTGTCCCAGGATAAAAGAAACCATTGAATAAAGTTGTTATTTTTGTTTTATTTGCGCACAAAAAGTATTCTTGTAACTTCGTAAAAATTATGGTTGAACCACTGATGAACAATCTCCTTACAGTGTTTCTGTGCCTTGACCTTGGTAGTACCCTTGCTGGAGGGTCAGAAAGCTCTTGGATTGCATCAAATCTTAAAGGAACACTCCACTTTTTTTGAAAATAGGCTCATTTTCCTACTCCCCTAGAGTTAAACAGTTGATTTTTACAATTTTTGAATCATTCAGCCGATCTCTGGGTCTGGCGGTAGCACTTTTAGCTTAGCTTAGCATAGATCATTGAATCGGATTAGACCATTAGCATCTCGCTCAAAAATGACCAAAGAGTTTCGATAATTTTCCTATTTAAAGCTTGACTCTTCTGTAGTTACATCGTGTACTAAGACTGACGGAAAATGAAAAGTTGCGATTTTTCTAGGCCGATATGGCTAGGAACTATACTCTCATTCCGACGTAATAATCAAGGAACTTTGCTGCCGTACCATGGGTGCAGCAGGCGCAATGATATTACGCAGCGTCTCTCACAAATGTCTCCATGGTTGCAAGGCACGCTCCCTGTACAAGCAGCGCTGCGTAATATCATTACGGATTGAATCAATGGATTTGAAAAACGGTAAACTCAACTGTTTAACTCTAGGGGAGTTTGAAAAAAGCCTATTTTCAAAAAAAGTGGAGTGTTCCTTTAACCTCTGTTCTGAAAACAAACAAAGGTCTTACGGGTTTGGAACGACATGAGAGTGAGTAGACGGAATTTTCATTTTTGGGTGAACTATCCCTTTAACAGCTACATAAACTCTTTTTTTTTTTTTTAAATATTGAGCAAAAGATAATTGTCCAAACTAAAATTTAGATCATCATATATTAAAGTGCCCCTGTAGGTTATGAAAGGTTCATGGGTTCGAGTCTCAGGTCCGACAGGGATTGTAGGTGGTGGGAGTGAATAACCAGCACCTCAATACCACGACTGAGGTGAGACCCTTGAGCAAGGCACTGAACCCTCAACTGCTCCCCGGGCGCCGCAGCATTGGCTGCCCACTGCTCCAGGTGCTCTACTGTGTGTGTGCACTTGGATGGGTTAAATGCAGAGCACAAGTTCCAAGTATGGGTCACATACCACTCCCCTTTCCCTTTCCCTTTTTCCCTTTCATATTTTGATTTTGGGAGTCCCCAACAACAGGTTGATATGCATGCAAGGTCAAAAAACACTTTAATTTTCTCATAATATGCATTTATTTTTTACCTTATTTGCTCAACGACTCCCCAAACGATTCGCTCAATGATTCATTTTCCAAACTCCTCCTTTGCGTGACGTTAATCTGCAGTGATTGGTCCAATTGGTCTCATTTTCAGTTCATCATGCCTGTAATGCCTGATAAAGCAGCATTTGAGAGCACAGTGCTGCTTTGTGTACAGCGTTACCGGGTAAACCGCTATTTTACTGCTCCAAAAGCGGCAACTAGTGGCAAAGAATGAATTCGCGCATTTTCATTCAGACCAACGCGAAAAGACCAACAAGTGGGCGGGCAATATGCTAATGTTTCATGTTGTGGGCAACATGAACACATAACTTTATACACCGTGCACTTTCAGATTTAAAGGGGTCATCGGATGCTCATTTTACACAAGTTGATATTATTCTTAAGGGTCTTAATGAAAAATCTATAACATACTTTGGTTAAAATTTCTCAATGGTAGTGTAAAAAACACATTCCTTACCCTGTAAAATTGCTCTGTTTTCATCAAGCCATTATAGTCCATGTTGCTTTAAACAAGGCCGTAACCATGTCTTGAACATTGGGGAGACCAACTTTATATATAAGCCTATATATATATATATATATATATATATATATATATATATATATATATATATATTTAAATGCAGGTGTGCATTTAAACCATTTAATTCCAAGTCAGTTTAATCGCCACTCTATATTAATGCGCTGCTTTCATTGATGCACAGAGTTCGGAGATCGCGCACAGAAACATTCAGGAACTTGCGGTCATCGCTGACTTTTATTAATAAAATAGCGATACTGAATCCTGAATCGCTACACTATTTCTCAGCAACGAGGGGGTAAAATCGCTGATTTTGAAGTAATAATTTTGAAGTAATGTGAACTCACAGCTTCATTGTTTGTTTAGAGCACAGAAGCAAAGCGCGAATTCCAGCACAAATCATCAGTTTAATGTTGAAAGAGAGATGGAAGTTGCAAATCATTTAACATGTCAACTGTTTTACGATAGAAATGCTAAATGGCCAACAGCTATATCCAGTGATGCAAACTACTCCACTTTTTTTCCTCAAATATGGCAATTATGAGAGCGAGAGAGAGAGAGAGATTAAAGTTGCATGTATGGGTTAAGTACCTTACCTGCGTCTGTGCATAAAGCCCGCCTACTCTGATTTGATTGGCCAGCTCTATTATTTTGAGATTGGGGGGACAGATTACCCATTTCTAATTATTGGGGGGGACTTGTCCCCCTCAATGTCTATGGTGGTTACGGCCCTGGCTTTAAATGCTAATGAGCTCTGCTGACCCCGCCCCTCTCTTCCATGGAGTGACGAGCAGTACTTTAGCCACGAAACTGGCTTTTTTTTTTTTTTTTTTTTATTGCAAAACTTGTAGAAACATACAGAAACAGGGAGCGAGACATGAATATATTCCAACAAAGAGCAATCATAAAAATAAGAACAGAAAACAAATATTCTGGATTTGCATGCGTCAAATTATGGTATTATCTATACGTACAAGTACAAAAATAAAATTACATCCTTTTAGAAAAGTTGTCATAATACATCAAAAATTTGGCACTTTTTTTGTTATTTGTAAGTCTAAGAGATGAAACAAGAGAGTCCAATTCAACAAGAAAAAGGGGAAAGTTAAAGGTGATTTAAGACATTTTTGTTTATGAATGAAGAATTTTGCATTCAATATAAGAAAATTAACAACATATTCAGCAGATAATAGCTTTGGATTTTCATAATAAAAAATAAAATCTTTGAGGACGAAGGTATGGGTCACATTTGTAAGGTTAGAAACATAGGTGCTTAATGGCTCGTTTCCACTGAGCGGTACGGTACAGTACAGTTCAGTACAGTACGATTCAGTACGGGTAACCCTGATCAGGTTTGCGTTTCCACTGCCAATAGTACCCTTACTTGGTAGGCGTGGTGTATGCCAGAAAGTAGCGATCGACGATAAAGCGCGACAATAAGCACAACTCTGCCTCTTTTTGTTAAATGTCAGTTTTAATGAAAAATAATAGCCATTATAAAAGTATAAGTACAAAGTATAAGAGGCTTATATAAGAGGAAATAAAGACAAAAGCAAACAATTCAGTCAAACGTATGCTACAGGTCAGCGCTGTGCTACGGTAAAGTTCAAAATAAATATATAAAGTTAAACATAACTTTGTGCTCAGACAAAACGATATGACCAGGAACAAATAATAGATTCGTGAGAGCACAAATGCTTGTTAAATATAGCCTACCTAAAACGAATTGTATCTCATGTTTAATCACTACAGAGACATCAGAGCCAGCAGCAAATGTTGGAAGGACTAGCCCAGCTAAGGCTGCTCTATGCGGATTATACATGAGCTCCGAAAATCGGCATATCAAATTTTAAAATAGGCGCTATCTTTATAAATAAACCGCAGATTTGAGTTTTAAAAAACTACATTCTCGCCTGAAAAACTCTTAAAACTACGTTTCATGACACAATAACAGTATATTTACAAAATTACGTGGGTTTTTGGGCAATGACGTTTCACCAAGAACAGACAAGAATGCATATTGAGAAACGGCTATTGTCTGTGTGAAAATATAAAATTATAAAATACACCGTTATATTTTTTTTGTGTTTGCGCACTCTGATGTAATTATAAGTCCAACACTCACGGACAGCAGAGCGGAACGAGTGAAGGAGAAGCTTTATCCCTTTGTATCACGCAAAAGTGACGATTCTAGTCAACCAATCAGCGTTCTGCAGTGAGTTTAGCTCCACCCTTTTGGTACCCTTTGCTGTGCTAGGTACCCCAACGGAAGGGTACCAAAAAAGGGGTACGGTACGGTTCGCTATTTTGGTACCATTCACAACTTCTGACAGTGGAAACGGAAATAATTGCATACCGTACCGTACTGTACTGAACCATACCGCTCAGTGGAAATGAGCCACAAGTCAACCCATAATTTGTTGGTAACACCACAATCAGAAAACAAATGGGCAGCTGTTTCCTCAACAAAACCACAAAAAGAGCAAGACTCATCAACAAGTTTTAGACCTGAAGCACATGAAAATTGTTCAACCAATTCCAGAGCTTTTGGTAACTGATATTTGTCCTCCAAAAACAGCGTAGTGTCATCTGCTAGCTGTGCCATTTTGATCTCCCTGTCAAATATTGAAGTTCCTTTCAAATTGTCATCATGGTTAATTCTTAGAGTAACTCTGTGGCTAAAAGAAATAAAAATGGGGAGATTGGACAGCCCTGTCTGACTCCACGATATATGTTAAACCTTTTAGAAGTTTCAAAGTTTATGATCACTGAGCTGTTAATACCTCTATAAAACATGGTTACAGTCTCTATAAATGCTTTACCAAATCTAAAGAATTCTAGAGTACGAAAAAGAAATTTGTGTTCTATGGAGTCGAAAGCTTTATGAAAGTCAAGAAAGAGTATGAGACCATCTGAATAAATTAGAATTGAATAATCCAGCAAGTCCAGTACTAATCTTATGTTGTTAGAAATGTGACAGCCTTTCATGAAACCAGATTGAGATTCTGAAATAATATTGTCTAAACCATAACTTAATCTATTAGCATATACAGAGGCTAATATTTTATAGAAACTGGCTAACTAGCACGTGTGGGCGGAGTCGGCGTGGGAGAAAATGATCCTTTCCCCCTCATTGGAAAAGCATGGTGTTGACACAGAATGGTCTACATAAAATCATTTCTGCTGCTCGACAGAGCAAGATACGTCAAAACTGAGCCGTATTGGGTCGGACTGTCCGTACAGTATCTGTGACTGGCCAAACGACCCAACGGAATGGCCAGAGGTGTCGTTTCCCGACACTTTTTGTTACCTGATTGAGTCTCCAGGCAAGAGACAGCTTACTACAAGCCTATACGTGACGGCTTGTGAAAGTAAACATTTTTTTGTTTTGTTTTGCTTAATTTTAATAAATTGATAAAGACTAGAGTAAAAGCCTGTCATACTTTTTTATTGATATATTAAAAAGAATTTTAATATTGACAAAACATAGGTAACATTAAAGGCCTACTGAAGTGCCTTGAAATACACAGCATTATGTGGTGTGTGCTATAGCCTAATCATTTTTACAAATACACGCCGTAAAATAAAAAGATAAAAAAATAACATAAAAATATCCCTTACGAAAATTAACTGTGGTTACAACCAAAAAACATGGTTAGGCCTACTATAGGTAAACCATGGTAAAAAAAAACAAACAAACAAACAAAAAAACAAATGAAACGTTTTGCTACACTAACCATAGTTTAACTATGGTATTTGTAGTAAAACTGTGGTTATAGGCTACAACTGGTAATAAAAATGCCCAAAAAACATGGTTAGCCTACAATAGCCTACTTTTACCATAGTAATACCATTGTTAATTTTCGTAAGGGATTGTGTATAATGATATGAAATAAATGTTTTAATAGATTATGACATTTACATCACAAAATATCAGGGAGTGACATTTATTTTATGTGAAGGAGAGTTACTGTAAAGTCCCATCAGAACGTACAGGTGGGACGGGACTAATGACAGGTCATTGAAGGGTAGTCTAGCCTACCTGGAGTGCATATAAATATGAATATTAAGCTTCATATGTTTCATAGGTTGTATATCCGTAACTGCTGTCGGAGTTCTGATGTTGTGTGCTACCCGCTCAGATTGTGTTACCTCCGTCTGTTTATTCAGCAGTAGCCTATATAAATCTTCAGATGTTTTTTTTTTTTTTACTTATTAGAGGTACAGAACGCCACACAGCAACTTTTCAGCATTGCACCAAGCAAAAATCAATCGAAATCATAACAAAAAGTAAAGGTCAAGCGCCTAACAAGGTCTCTGCGCATTAATTCGAATGGTTTGTTTTCCCCCACGGCATAAACACATATGACGTTTTTGTGGGCGTTCCCAGCAATGCCGACCAAGTGAATTAGGAAAGGTGATTTGCAAAGATTCATAAAAACCCTTATATTCACTTCTTCTGTAGATGAAGCTGGATCACAAATAATAAGTGCGAACATAGATGCATTTAGGCATATCGGGGATCATAGTATTCCCTTCAAAATGAAAGAACCGTTAATCCTCTGTGTCTTCAGCAGCTCAGATGTTGGGAGTAAATGACGACTGCTATATTCATTACTACATCCAACAACTAAACACCTCAATCGCTTAATCGGAGATGTTCTTGTCTTCCTCTGCACCGGAGTTGACACAATGGTGGACAGATGACAGCTCATTCAGGGCGGGTCTAAGGTAAGACGGTCTTGTCAATCAACTATTTTGGGAGCGGTCTGTGCAGAACTACGTCATTCTGACAGGAATCTCAGAACAGCCTGATTTGAGAAAGGGGATTTTAAAATAGGGATTTAAAAAAAAAAACACTGGGTGGATTTTTAGTAATTTAGTACAACTTGTACTTATTTATTGATTTTAATTTTTTATCTACTATTTATATTTTTTTTCAGCAGTATTTCAGTTTACAAAAAAAAAAAAAAGAGTTTAGTTTTAGTTAACAATAACAACACTGAATAGATTAAGGCAAGGGTCAGCTATAATAAAGAACGATTTTAAATGTTAAGGTTGAAAATGTCTTCACAAGAAAAGAACACCCTGGACAGATGGCCATATATTTAATTTTTATTGAGAAGAATGTGTCTACGAAACATGTCTGTGATGTACAAATAAATTGCAATTTACAGACACATGAAAGGCCACACGGGAGATGTTAATACAGGAAAAGATATCTGTGCAAATCAGTGTGGAGAAGTTCTTCACGCACAGGACTTTTGTATTTGCTGATGACGTGAGGAACGAAAGCTGTGTCGATCACGCTTGAGATACAGGCCATATGAGAAACCACGTGTTCTGAAACAGAAGCTTCCCTTCACAAGAACATGTATTGTATACAGTGGCAGCCACATTCAGAACGTGGCGATACAAGTCAAGAATTAAACTGAGGAGATTTTATCAGATTTATCAAAAAGTTCATCAAAAAGTGAAATCATGTTATTTACATTCAAGCCTGTATGACTATTTCATTTGTTGAATTTAAAGGGCATTTTTTTTTAAAGAATATCATGGTCACTAGAAAAGTTTAAGGTTAGATTGAAGCCAGTAAGAACTTATTTACTTTTATTCAGCAAGGATGCAAAAGTGACAGTAAAGACTTTTACATTGTTACAAACATTTGTACATCAAATAAATGCTGTTTCTTTGAACTTTCTATCATCAAAGAATCCTTAAAGAATGTATCACTGTTTCTTCAAAAAAAAAAAAAAAAAATTAAGCAGCACAACTATTTTCAACATTGATAATAATAACAAATGTTATTTGACCACCAAAGCAGCATATTGGAATGATTTCTGAAGGATCATGTGACGTAATAATGCTGGAAATTCAGTTTTGCCCTCACAGGAATAAATTCCATTTTTAAATACAGGGATGGCCAAAATTATTAGAACACTAGTATTTTCACCAGCTAAAAAATGGTTTAGCTGTTTCTATCTTTTGCTGTAGTGTGTCAGTAGGAAATATCAGTTTACATGTCCAAACATTCATATGTTTGCCATTTGCCATTAATTGTAATAATCCAGTGAGATTTTTGTTTGCACAAGGAGTCTGACAATAGCAAGTGCTCCACACAGAGATCTGATCTCATCATCATCATCCAGTCCGTCTGGAATGACATGAAGAAAACAGAACAAACTGAGACTAAATCCAGAAGAACTGTGGCAACGTCTCCAAGATGCTTCAAGAGACCTACCTGCAAAGCTACAGAACTGTTAAAAGTTTTAGGCACTTCTTGTGTAAAAATGCTGTGAAATGAGGATGCTATCAAAAATAATTTCATAAATAGATTTTCTTTATCAATTAACTTATATTAACTAAATTGAATCAACATTTGGTGTGAGTGACCATCTTTGCATTTAAAGCAGCTTTTGCCCTAGGTCAGTGGTTTTCAAGCCTGACCTGCAAACACCCCTGCCCTGCACATTTTGTATGTCTCCTTTATCAGACACCTGATTCAACTCATCAGCTCGTTAGTAGAGACTGCAAGACCTGAATTGGGTGTGTCTGACAAGGGAGACATACAAAATGTGCAGGGCAGGAGAGCTTGCAGGACAGGTTTGAAAACCACTGCCCTAAGTGCATTTGAGCATAGTTTTTCAGGTAGCTTTGCAGATAGGTCTCTTGAAGCATCTCGGTGACGTTGCCACAGTTCTTCTGGATTTAGTCTGTCTCGGTTTGTTCTGTTTCTTCATGTCATTCCAGACAGACTGGATGATGATGAGATCAGATCTCTGTGTGGAGCACTGGCTGCTGTCAGACTCCTTGTGCAAACAAAAATCTCACTGGATTATTACAATTAATGGCAAAATGAATGTTTGGAAATGTAAACTGATATTTCCTACTGACACACTACAGCAAAAGATAGAAATAACTGACTTAAAACTATTTTAGCTGGTGAAAATACTAGTGTTCTAATAATTTTGGCCACTACTGTATATTAAAAAAGAAATTTTAAAATTGTAATAATATTTCACAAAATTACTGTTTTTCATCAAATAAATGCAGCCTTGGTGAGTATAAGAGACTTTCCAAAATGACAAAAAATAAATAAATAAATAAAATAAATAAATAAAATGACAAAATGGCATCATATCACAGTATACACGACTCATCCACTATATTTCAATTTTTTTGGAGGCATATGATAGAGTTGTATTGTGTTGTATTTATTTTGAGTCTTTTTAGTTTTTTGAATTAGTAGATGAAGTTCACAAACCATTGACAAAGAAGACTCAATGATTTGACATTTACATTTATTCATTTAGCAGACACTTTTTTTCTAAAGCGACTTAAGATTAGTGAATAACTTTGATGTCAGACTTTTCACTTCATGAAGCTTTTGCATATGGTTTGAGATATCTGTGAATACAGCACACAAGTTGCGTTGACTATAGTTTGGATGTTCTTTATGCTTGTAAGCTCCAGGCTTCATTCAATGTAACTGTATAGAAAAGAACAGTAGATGCATATTTTTCAAAATTTGAATGAAAGCCATACGGGTTTGGAATGACACAAAGGTAAATCTGGTAAGTTTATTTTCATGCCAACACTGCAATCTGTAAAACATGAACTCCTTCAAGAGTTCCTTCTTGGCATGTTATTACTATTGAAAATATTATTATGAAATACTATTACTATATTTACTTAATTTAATGCTGCCTTCCATTCTAGTATCACGCCTTAATTCCGTGGAATTTGTATTTCAGCCAAAGATCTTGTGATTTCTTAGTTCATTCACATGAATTCTCAAAGCATACCAAATAGACCAATAAATATCCTTAGAAAATCCCTTTAAAACAACTCACTTTCTGTAAGTTTTAAAAGTCTTAGCTTTGAAAGACTTGAGTAACCACTAAAATGAACAGTTTACAGTGCAACAAGTCAGATAAAAACTATGGAAGCATGTGTGTAGCAAAATTCAATTTGCAATGTAATATGCAAAATGGCAATGTATTTCTGTATTTAAATTTACATTTTCCCATTCCACATGTGCAACATTTAGTGCAAAATGAAAATGAAAATTCAATTATATAATTTAAATTTGCCATTTTCTACACTAGTTTTAATATGCAAATTAAAAACATATTTAAAGCTTTATAAGTTGCAAAATTAAAATTAAAATGTATTACCAAAATTACCTAGATATGTTTAACATGTCCAAGCAAAAACTATAGCAAAATTATCATTTAAATACTGTTTTTCCTAAATGCATTTAGACTTAGGGGTAGAACACTTGGGATTGCATTTTCATCGTGATACTGTGTGATAATTGTAGCAAAATGCAGTGAGAGTTTCAAAATGCATTCTGAGCAAAAGGTGCAGCCAGGACCGGTTCTAGACATTAGGAGGCCCTAGGCAAAATTCATATCCCCCCCCCCCCCCCCCCCCCCCCCCCCCCCATGAACATGAACTCCTAGACATTAGGAGGCCCTAGGCACCCCAAAAATATAAATCTTTTATAACAATACAAGTCTCTTTATTATCACTTTTTTTTTAATCTATTTAACATATTCTTGCTGAATATTACTGTTTTGTTCTGTATTTTTGATCAAATAAATGCAGGCTTGATGAGCAAGAAATTTGAGCAAGAAATGTCTTTCAAAAACATTTTTTAAAAATTTGAATGGGTCCAAACTTTTGACCGGTACTGTATGTACATATTAATCAAACTTTATCTAAGGTAATCTCTTTATTGTTTGATGAAGGTGATATTGTTGTTGTTGTTATTTTGCAGGGGTTTTTTCAGTAGATGAACATAAGTGCTTTTATCATTTTTTTTTCCTAGCTGGGTCTGTCCAGGATTTTTCCCTCCCATTTGATCAATATTGAGTACAGATAGGCTATGATCATATTATTAATATCAATAATATGATAATGTATTGCATTGTTACCTTAAATATATGTATATATATTAGGGCTGTCAATCGATTAAAATATTTATTCGTGATTAATCGCATGACTGTCATGAGTTAACTCGCGATTAATCACAATTTAATCACACTTTTTATCCGTTCTAAATGTACCTTAAATTAATACTTTAAGTTTATAATACTCTAATTGGCATGGGCATGGACAAATATGGATGCTTTATGCAATATACGTTTATTATTAGTGAAACCATAGTCAATCTATTCTAGAGCATGAAGACTCTACATGTTTCAAAGGTCATAGATGTTTTTCAAAGAACTTGTTCATGTCTATTACACACATGAAAAAGAACGTAGAAATACCAGGTTCCCATTACTTCTCTTTCTTTGCACTGAGAAATTGACTTAGACAAACCTGTTTACATTTTCACACTACAGGGCAGCTCACTTCTTCTGAACATGCTAAATGTACATTTATTATTTATTATTACATTTGTTTGCCTCTCTGTGCCCACATACTGTATTTTGATGCAGCTAAATTCTCAATAAAACTGTTTTCATTGATATGTTTTTTCATAGATATATTTTCTGTTGTCAGATAACTGGATGAATATGAAATAGTGACTGAAACGCGACCCATTAACACTACATAACCAGCTCTACCTTTCAAGATGTTAATCTGCACAAAAATCCTGATTTATAATCGAGCCGTCCTCTGATAAAATCAAATAGCCTAAACATAAGATAAAGACAATAGCTGTTCTGTGATTTTGGCTATACTTCCATGCAAAATTACAGAAGCAACATAACATGTGCACAGCTGGAAAGAGAGACCTCGCGCTTTTGCGACGTAAAGTACCGGCTAGTCTCAGAAACTAAATAAGGTTTGGGCAAAAAGTAAAGATTGGTGGCTAGGCTCTTTTTGAAAAAAAAAAAGAAAAAAAAAAGGTTGCTAAAGGGGTCTGAAAAGTTGCTAAATTGGCAACTGACAGCATCTCCATCCATTTCTCCAACCACGGGTTAGGCCACGGCTCAAACAGAAAATGCGCGCTGCGTTAATCGCGCGTTAATAAAATTAGCGCCGTTAAAATGAATTTGCGTTAATGCGTTAACTTTGACAGCACTAATATATATATATATATATATATATATATATATATATATATATATACAGGTGCATCTCAATGAATTAGAATATAGTGGAAAACTTCATTTATTTCACTAACTCAACTCAAATTGTGAAACTTGTGTATTAAATAAATTCAATGCACACAGACTGAACTAGTTTAAGTCTTTGGTTCTTTTAATTGTGATGATTTTGGCTCACATTTAACAAAACCCACCAATTCACTATCTCAACAAATTAGAATATGGTGACATGCCAATCAGCTAATCAACTCAAAACACCTGCAAAGGTTTCCTGAACCTTCAAAATGGTTACACAATAGCCTATACAATCATGGGGAAGACTGCTGATCTGACAGTTGTCCAGAAGACAATCATTGACACCCTCCACAAAGAGGGTAAGTCACAGAAGGTCATTACTGAATAGTTGGCTGTTCACAGAGTGCTGTATCAAAGCATATTAAGTGAAAAGTTGACTGGAAGGAAGAAATGGGGTAGGAAAAGGTGCACAAGCAACAGGGATGACCACAAGCTTGAGAATACTGTCAAACAAAGCTGATTCAAACACTTGGGAGAGCTTCACAAGGAGTGGACTGAAGCTGGAGTCAGTGATCAAGAGTCACCACGCGCAGACGTCTTCAGGAAAAGGGCTACTAAGCCACTTCTGAAACTGAAACAATGTCAGAAGCATCTTACCTGGGCTAAGGAGAAAAAACTGGACTGTTGCTCAGTGGTCCAAAGTCCTCTTTCAGATAAAAGTAAATTTTGCATTTCATTTGGAAATCAAGGTCCCAGAGTCTGGAGGAAGACTGGAGAGGCACAGAATCCAAGTTGCTTGAAGCCCAGTGTTAAGTTTCCACAGTCAGTGATGAATTGGGCTGCCATTTCATCTGCTGGTGTTGGTCCATTGTGTTTTCTGAAGTCCACAGTCAACGCAGCCATCTACCAGGACATTTTAGAGCACTTCATGCTTCCTTCTGCTGACAAGCTTTATGGAGATGCTAATTTCATTTTCCAGCAGGACTTGGCACCTGCCCACACTGCCAAAAACACCAAAAGTTGGTTAAATGACCATGGTGTTGGTGTGCTTGACTGGCCAGCAAACTCACCAGACCTGAACCTCATAGAGAATCTACGGGGTATTGTCAAGAGGAAGATGAGCGACACCAGACCCAACAATGTAGATGAACTGAAGGCCACTGTCAAAGAAACCTGGGCTTCCATACCACCTCAGCAGTGCCACAGACTGATCACCTCCATGCCACACCGAATTGAGGCAGTAATTAAAGCAAAAGGAGCCCCTATCAAGTATTGAGTACATATACAGTAAATGAACATACTTTCCAAAAGACCAACAATTCACTAAAAATGTTTTTTTTTTTATTGGTCTTATGAAGTATTCTAATTTGTTGAGATAGTGAATTGGTGGGTTTTTGTTAAATGTGAGCCAAAATCATCACAATTAAAAGAACCAAAGACTTAAACTACTTCAGTCTGTGTGCATTGAATTTATTTAATACACGAGTTTCACAATTTGAGTTGAGTTAGTGAAATAAATGAACTTTTCCACGACATTCTAATTCATTGTGATGCACCTGTATGTATACACACACACAAATCAAGTGCAAGAGAAAAACTCGATCGCTAATAAGCAAAAAAAAAAAAGTTATTTTCTAGTTAGTTGAAACTGAAATTATAGGCTAAGTGTTATGTTAGGGCAGTAATGTAATCATCAGCAGAATTTAGAAGACAGACACATCAGAGATACTTAAAAAATAAATAAATAAACAAAAAAAAAACCCTTCTAGTGTGATTGCTTTTTATATACAAACTTCTCTGCTTTTACTTTTGTAGCTATTTTGCTAGTCAGCTCCCGGCGCGAGGTCATTCATTGTAACGTTACGCGCAAATTCAAAGCGCCGCGTCTGGCCGCATCAACGGCGCTCGCGCTCTTTTAAACTCGTAATAAAGCGGTGAATGATCTTCCGAGAAATGCAATTCCTTTGCAGTCACTCTAAAATAGATGACGACAACTCACACACTTGCATTAGGAGCTGTACTTCTTTGTGTGCCTATAGCCGTTTGCTTCGCATAGTTTGCATTCGCAGCACCTGAAGGATGTATTCTTTACGCAAACAATCAGAAGGCGGGACCTGCTTTGAAACTGCAACATTAATTGGTTTAACTGTATCCAGTGAACGATAAGGCTAGTATTTCTGCCCGTTTTGATTGGTGGACTGGCGGATAGGGGATGCTACGGTTATGGAGGCCCCTCCTCAAAGCCCGAGGCCCTAGGCAATCGCCCGCTCTGTCTATACTATAGCCAGCGCCGGCCCTGGGTGCAGCAAAAGGGTAGCAAAATGGTGATTTAAATGTCTTTTATTTTTCTTAAATGCATTGACACTTACATATATGACGTTTCAATTGCATTTCCATTAAATACCCCGCGATGAATATAGTTTAAGTCATTGTGGATTTGAAAATGCATTCCGAGCCGAGCACGCCCCCTATATTACTCTCTGCACGTCCCTGTTCAGGTGCCACGGAACACGCGCTATTTTACGGATTAAAAATGAAAGAGTAATAAAATATAAGGTAAGGTAGTAAATAAGTGTAGAATAGCACTGTCTGTTTGCTTTTGTGCATCAATCTGAGTGTAAACGGTGAGAGATGTTGAGGCAGGTGAAAAACGCTTGGTTAATGGTGAATATTGACCTATCGTGCGTCCTGTTGCCGAGCCCCGCCTTGATGTAATGATTGACAGCTAGGGGGCGTGCTCGGCTCGGAATGCATTTTCAAATCCACAATGACTTAAACTATATTCATCTCGGGTATTTAATGAAAATGCAATTGAAACGTCATATATGTAAGTGTCAGTGCATTTAAGAAAAATAAAAGACATTTAAATCACCATTTTGCTACCCTTTTGCTGCACCTTTGGCTCAGAATGCATTTTGAAACTCTCACTGCATTTTGCTACAATTATCACGCCGTATCACGCTGAAAATGCAATCCCAAGTGTCCTACCCCTAAGTCTAAATGCATTTAGAAAAAAAACAGCACACATTGCTACAGTTTTTGCTTTGACGTT
The DNA here is from genome assembly GCA_039654775.1 of Spinibarbus caldwelli. Classification (NCBI taxonomy): domain Eukaryota; kingdom Metazoa; phylum Chordata; class Actinopteri; order Cypriniformes; family Cyprinidae; genus Spinibarbus; species Spinibarbus caldwelli. The sequence continues at coordinate 14,380,449 of CM077257.1, forward strand.
AAAAAGATCTAATCAATTTGGGTAATACATTTTCATTTTAATTTTGCAACTTATAAAGCTTTAAAATATGTTTATAATTTGTATATTAAAACTAGTGTAGAAAATGGCAAATTTAAATTATATAATTGAATTTTCATTTTCATTTTGCAATAAATGTTGCACATATGTATGGGGAAGTGTAAATTTAAATACAGAAATAAGCTGCCATTTTACATATTGCATTGCCATTTTGTATATTACATTGCAAATTGAATTTTGCTACACACATGCTTCCATAAAAAACGAATAAAAAGAACACCCATCATTAATCTCACACTAAATAAGTACCAACATAACAAATGCAGTGTACAAATAAATCAATCAAATTTGCGTTGCAGTTGAAAATGGCATTTTTATGTTTTAAAGCAGATTAAACCAGTAGAGAGCAGTATATCACTTTTAATTATTCCATAAAGATTAATCTAAACAACTTTACATGAAATGGGAGGTGGGGGTTATAGCAAATGGCCTAAAACTACTGCATGAAATTTAAAAGCATTTTCTACCTCCATTTAACAATATCGCTAAGTGCAAACGTTAAAGGATATTTTGTCAGTTCCATCCAAATGTCTCCAAATATCAAGAAACTAATTAGTATCCTTCCTGCAATTAATAAGCTTGGATACATTTTTGCCTAATCTTGCTCATGTGAATTTTGCTGACTTTCTAAAGTCGCATGATTAAGTAGGCTAATCCACAGAGAGCCCTATGAATATCAAAGTATCGGAGTACTGTAAGGAGATGAAAAACATATGCTGTTAGAGTCCAAGCACACATGAGCTTCACTGATTGTAAAGGTCAGTAGTTGACACTGTGGCTTACAGGGGGATTTTAAAGAACAGCCAGCCTTTGTCACACGACATGCACCCATGTCACCTGACTAGATTGCATGAAGGGGACACTGGATAAAGGAAGACTCACTCACATGATAGTCAACACTGTCTCCTTTTCTTAGAAACTATTAATAGAGAAACTCTTTTGTATTTCACTTTATATTTATTATGTTATAGCTAAATATAATGTCAGGGCGTTTTTTAAAGATTATTTTTCATTACACTCACTTATCCGTTACGACACATTGGATAGGCTATCTAGCCTACATAACATAACTGAACAAAATTCAATAAATGAAGTGTCTGACAGCCATTTCTCAACATGCAACCTCAAAAGAAAAAAAATATTTTAAAAGTAACAAGCCTTAAAAAAAAATTTCAGCTTATTCTTTCTTTAAATCGGCAACACTTCTCCATGCAATTAATTGCATACAGTATAGTGTCACTGTGGCTGCTCGTGTTTCTAGTTACATCATCGCCCTACATTACACTGCATACAGATCAAAACACGATATGCAAGTTACGATCCATTCGCGCGAGTTTGCGTTTATGTTGTCAGCACAGAAACCTAACGTCTTCATTTGTGTTTATATCTTGTCACTTGAGCAGCCAGCTGAGTCCTGAGGCTGTCGTCCATCACTACTGTCTGGGGCTGGTGGATTTAGTGAAGCCCGAATCGTGAACGAGGCGTTCTTTTGAATCGGACACAGCTGAACCGGTTCACAAACCTCGCCTTAACGATTCGTTTATCGAGCTGAATAGGTCCGGGAGAAAATTGTTCGGACATGCCCGATTCGTGGTAGTAAGCCGAAAGGAGAAGATAATCAGAAAGAGAAGATCATTCGAATTTTCAAAGTGAACTGAGAATTTAATGAGGCGAAAATTAAGTTACTTTAATTCGGAAATGCTACAATTAGGCTAATTTAAAACGATTCGGAAGTATGTTTACAACTTTGCACAATTGTATCTCTTTATGTTTTATCAACATACGAATAAATATCATTGTAACACGTGGAAAACTTTTTAGCCAAGAAATATCAAATAGTTTTAGTACATAGGCCTAATTTCAATGCAAATTATGATTAAAGTGCTTGTATGTATGTAAATCATGGCTGAACACACTGAACTGAGATATATTACAATAAGAACGCGGAATACCATTATTTATTGTTTTCTTCTGCAGTTATTTATAAAAATATATATGTTTGGCATATATATTTGGCGTTATTTTTCCGAATGTTTCAGAGATCACGTATAAATTAGGTAAAAGAACGTCTGAATCATTTTTGAACCGATTCTCTGAAACCAACTGTTCAAACAAACCGACACTCGAAATTGATTCAGACATTCGAAATTGATTCCGCTGGAATTCGAGCGGGGAAGTGACGCTTTCTTCCAAAGTCTTTCCTCATCCGTATCCGCCGGAACACAGAACCTCGCGCAATTGGAGTCCCTCGATGTCAGTCAACAGCAGCTTTGCCACCATCTCTCCTGATTCTCTCCTCTGCTGCACTTGGCGACCATATCGGCCGTCAGGGAAAGAAATGCCAACGGGATGAGAGGGGATCGTAGGCCATGTAAATACAAAATGTAAAACGTTTACGAGTTCATCGACACATTGACGTGCAGTTTGCTTTTCGATTATCGCAGTTATGGTCCCAATCGTGTCCCGTCCGTGTGTTTTATCCACCACCGTCTCTAGCCTCGGGAAAATGTACCCGACTGTTCTTGATAGCATTTTTTTCGCAAACAAAAGAAGACACCCGAAAAAACAATAAAAGAGCACGACAGAAGGATCGGTGAGTTTATCTCTCCGTGTGTTGTGAATGCGCATCGATTATTTCATGTTATGGCGAATGTTAGATGTCTTTTAACTAGTTTTTTTTTTCTCAGTCGGCCCCCTTTCTGATTGTCCGAAGCCGGTTCAACTAAAGCAACCAGGAGAAATGTATAGAGACACTTAAACTGACGTACATTGAGTTATTCAGCACAGACTTAGATTGATAATTCACATATAATTCATGCAGTTCAGTGGTTCTAATAGCAAGTAATGTGTGGTGAGAATTATCCAGAAAAATACCGCTATTTCTGTGCCTGGATTTATACCTGCTACACTCTTTATACACTAGCCTATTTAACACGAAAGTTTACCTCATGTTAGTAAATAAATAATGGCATTCATTGTTTTTAATTGACATAAATTTAGGCACATGGCAAAAAAGCTAATTTGTTTATCTGAGGTCTATTAGGCGTATACACATGACATCTCATGAGATGACATAACGTAGAAATACTTGGCCTTTGAGTAAATCCAACCTGAATTGAGTTCTGTGGTATAAATTACTGTTAAGAAGATAAACCTTTTACTTTTTAATTTTTTTTAAATAATTTTATAATTTTTATATACATATTTCTTACATTTTACAGGTTTTGATAAATTAAAAATTGCACACCAGAATAGATTATAAAAAAAAAAAAATGAATTTTAAGCTGAGAGCATACATTTTTATATAATCAGTGTCACAAGTTAACTTTAAGTAAACAAATAAAATGTTAAAAACATCTTGATTACTGTTAAAGATAAAGTTGAAATTATATTACACAGTCCAAAGTAAAACGCACATAAAATAATAGAAAAGTTGTGAGGTTGTATCAAAGCGTAACTCAGTAGCTTAGTACATATAAGATACATAAATGTAGTTTCATTTGAGTACAAGGTTTTATTTTTTCAATTTTGCACCCTGTTTTGTCCCACTTCTCAAGAATCAGTGTAATGGCAATATTTTGGTGTCATAGGGGCAACATTTATTTTTTTATGCAAATATATTTATTTTTACCATTTAAAAAAATATCTTAATTTATGTTAGATACTATAATTAAATGTTCATTCTGAATTTGAACAATTTTGACCAATATGTGTGAAATGAACTCATGAAATTAAATTTGAAAGAAGCCATAAATAATCCCAAGATATAAGACAATCACCACTAGTATTTGTTTTTGAGACCGATATGTGACAGCTGCAGGTCACTACAGTGTCTGCGGAGAAACAAAACCCATACTGAATCCATTAATAGAAACTCATATGTTATGAAATATGTCAAATGTTAGATAACAGAGAAATTCACTGTACACATTTTAAATATCTGGGATGATTTTGTAACTTCCAAGAGGCAATTTGCCTAGAACCTTGTTTAGTTTCTGACTCACATATGTTCGAATTTGCAAAAAGTGCATTGATCCAAGTAGTGTCAGGTGGGAACTGTTACTCAATATAGGTTTAATGCCTATCCATATGTCCTAAATAGGGGTTGTGGCCCATTGTTGCATAAGATAAACAGTGGTGTAACCTCAGTAGGCCCATAAAACCTCCTTAACACCACAGCTTTACGGAGGTCTCTTTCCCAAAAAGTGTGGTTTGTGGAGATTGAGGATGCCTGGGACCATTTTCTATTTCTGCAGACCTGCCACAGTGCTAAAGAATTGTGGGTTTCTTCTGAAAACAAATTAGCTTTTGAAATATTACCTGCTAGTTCAGGGTATCACAGATACATTTGTTTGACACGCAAGACAATTAGCAAAGAGTGAGAGACTCTAAACTCCTGCTGGTGTATTTCCATGTGCAGAGGTTAAGGCCTGTCCAGATATTTTAGTTGTCTTGAGCAGGGCTTAGACATTGCAACAGACGTTTCCTAGAAAGCTGCTTCACTACACGAAGTACATCAGTAATACTGTACATTAAGGCCTCATTAACTAACAATGAACCGTATGTTATTTTTTACAGCATTTATTAATTATTGTTAGTGTTAGTTAATAATAATAAAAAGAAAATAAGTGAATTATCTATTGCTAACAGATTTTTTTTTTTTTTAAATGAATGTATGGTAAATGTTGACATTAAAGTGCCCCTATTATGGATTTTTGAAAATGACCTTTCATGCAGTGTGTAACACAGCTCTAAGTGAATGAAAACATCCTTCAAAGTTTTAAATCTGAAAGTGCACCATGTATAAAGTTATTGGGCCTCATTCATGAAAGGTTCGTAAATATAGGAGTAAATTCTGAGTAATTTGCGCGTAAAACGGACCTTCCTCATTTTGAAGAATATTACTGAATATAAAAATGCTGTAACCAGTAATATTAACTTCTCCATTGTTGTTCAGTTGTTGTACAAGTAGGGTGATTGGTCGGTGTGGTATTTGTCCCGCCCCTCCTTCATTGATTGGATGGTTGGCTAAAAAGTGACAGTGACAAGCGCTGCGTTCTACACAAAGCTAAACCGGAGCTAAACAGTTTATCAACTCTCAGCTTCAAAAAAAAAAAAAAACTGAGCAAACAAACTTGTAAAATATTATAATGGCAGTGCATCAAAATTCAGTGTCATCAGTTTGCCAAAAAGAACAGAACGTTTTACGCACCGTTTACACGTGGTAGGGAGCCGGTGTAAATTTCTTTCGTACCAACTAATATTTTAAAAATACGAACATTTGCAAGAATCTGAAAATTTACGTCAGAACAGCTTTATGAACGATTTACACAAAAATTCGTTCTGCTCGCGTTTCATGAATGAGGCCCATTGTTTTTCAAAAGAAAGAGTCGACTCTGAATCATTGAAACGAGTCGTTTTTAAAACGAATCCCAAGCCGTTTCATGTTGACGTCGACATGAAACATTAGCATATTGCCTGCCAATTTGTTGCACGTGCAGACCTGGGAAAACTTGGATTTTTGCGTTGGTCTGAATGAAAATGCAAATTCATTCTTTGCCACTAGGTGGCACTTTTGGAGCGATAAAAGCTCACAAACACTGCTTTAAATGAAATCGGCCAATCACCGCAAATTAGCATCACGCAAAGGAGGGATTTGATAAAATGAATTGTTGAACGGATTGTTTGGGAGTCGTTGAGCAAATAAGGTCAAAATAAATGCATATTATAAGAAAATGAAAGTGTTTTTTGACCTTGCATGCATGTCAACCTGTTGTTGGGGACTCCCAAAACCAAAATATGAACCTTTCATACCCCATAATAGGGGCACTTTGACATATGATTAATAAATGCTGAGCTAATGTAGTTAATTAATGTTAACTAATGAAACCTTACTGTAAAGTGTTAACATCTGATGTTAACTTATTGGTGGCCAGGTTGAATGACTCAAATTAGCCTCAAATATCAATGCTAATAGATTTGTTTATTGGCTATTTATTGTTATTTTATAGATTTAATTAAAGACATTGAGTTTCCATGTATCTTAAAATCTATATTACACTGCATTCTTAAAAATAAAGTTTCCGAAAGGATATAGAATAACCATTAGTGAAAAGTTCTTAAAAGAATAATTTTTTCTTATTGTGAAAAAAAAAAAAAAAACATTTTATTAATCTAAAAAAAAAAAAACCTTTTTAAAGAATCCATTTTGCAATGGAAAGATTCCATGTAAAAAGTTATTCATGGAACCATCGATGCCAATAAAGAACCTTTATTTTTAAGCATCTTCTGTTCAAAGGTTTGGGTTCTGTAAGATTTTTTTTGTTTGTTTTAAAGGGTTATTCCACCCCAAAATGAAAATTTTGTCATTAATCACTTTCTACCCCCATGTCGTTCCAAACCCGTAAAAGCTTCGTTCGTCTTCAGAACACAACTTAAGATATTTTGGATGAAAACCAGGAGGGTTATGACTGTCCCATTAACTGTCAAGCAAATAACACTGTCAAGGCCCAGAAAAGTATGAAAGACATCATCAAAATAGTCCATCTGCCATCAGTGGTTCAATCTGAATGTTATGAAGCGACGAAAATGAAAAATTTGTTTATTTACGCTTTGATTTGAATGAAAACAGTGTATCTGTGTGGCGCAGCTGACACAGAACAGCGTATGCAGTTTGCATCCAACGGATATTCTCCAAAATGTCGCTACGGTGACGCGGAGACAAGTTGTTGAATAAAATCGTAATTTTTATTTTCTTTGCGTACAAAAAGTATTCTAGTCGCTTCATAATATTCAGATTGAACCACTGATGGCAGATGGACTATTTTGACTTATACTTTTCTGGGCCTTGTCAGTGTTATTTATTTGTCAGTCAATGGGACCGTCACAAGCCTCCCGGTTTTCATCCAAAATATCTTAAATTGTTTTCCGAAGACGAAAGAAGCTTTTACGGGTTTGGAGCGACATGAGAGTAAGTGAGTAATGACAAAATTTTCATTTTGGGGTGGACTAACCCTTTAAAACAAAATATGTCTCTTATTCTCACCAAGACTGAATTTAATTGATCAAAAATACAGTAAAAACAGCAGTATTATGAAATATTCTTATAAGTAATTTTGTTTTTCTGTTGTCCTAATTATATAATCATAAAATACTATAATTATAAAATCAAATATATTTATTTGAAGGTAAAGTTGAAATTTCAGCAACCATTACTCTAGTCTTAGAAATCATCCTAACATGCTGCTTTGGCTCAAAACAGGGGTGTCAAACTCAGTTCCTGGAGGGCCACAGCCCTGCGGAGTTTTGTTCCAACCCTGCTCCAACACACAAACCATCTAGTTTTCAAATAAGCCTGAATGACTTCAGGTGTGTTTAATTAGGGTTGCATCTAAACTCTGCAGAGCTCCGGCCCTCCAGGAACTGAGTTTGACACCCCTGGCTCAAAATAACAGCATGTATTTGAAATAGAAATCTTTTGTGACATTATCAATGTCTCTACTGTTAGTTTTTATTAGCAGAGATGCATTCAAGTGATCAAAAGTATTAATGAAAAGAAAAATTGGACCCCAAACTTTTAAACGGTAGTGTACATACTGCTGCTAAGTTTGATATTAAAACAAAAACTTTTTTTTCATATTATTACATGGATCATAATTGTGTGATCATTTATTAATTATGGTTCTAAGCTTTAAAAGGACTAGTGTAGAGTTGAACAGAGATGCCACTTTTTCTTAGAGCAGCTAAATAAAACACATCATTGCTGAGGCTCTGTCTGTCTTATCTGTTGTGCAAGGAAGTACAACCCACCCTGTCTATCTGCTATCCAGGGCATGGATGTTATCATCAGCTATCAGTACGACTCTACCACTTAGTGTACTCATATTTTACTTCATACAATACAGATGTTTTTCATTTAAAATAGTTTCTTATCATCAGAGAAGGGCATACTTTACATCCAGTGGGTTCTGCAGTTACTGAATGTGTATGCGGTTGATAGGGGCTCTTTCTCAATCTCATGTGGTGCTCAGACTTTTATCAAAAGAGCTCAGGCATGGACAGCATACAGGCGAGATCTGTCTGTGAACAGATGCTGAATTTTGGTGTGAATGTTTGTTTTAAATGAATATGTAGATTTGTGAGTGTCTGTCCAGAATGAGAACGAGGCGGACTGCTTCCTCTTCTGGCGTTTGGGTGCTAGAGATGTCTGGTGTAGAATTTGGCTGCAGTATCAGGTGAAAGGGGGGCGAGACCTGGGGGGACAGAGGGGGTTGGGCCCACGCTACCAGGAAGCTGCAGCTCTGGGCAAGGCTTGTTAGCGTTCTTGGTAGCAGAAACCCAAGCTGAGCAGAGAATAGCATAGTATTTAATGGGCTAGTGTTCTGTGATCTGGTGCCAGGATTCATCCACAGACAGTTCTGTTGCATCTTGTCAATGGTAGAACAAGGGGAACACAAGAACAGATCTACTAATCCATTAATATGCTCTAACTGGTTAAATCAAAAACTTAAGTCATGGAGTGCAGAGTAATGAGGGTTTAAATTGGTAAGTACATAAGTATCGAGAATTGCTGTTATTTAATATATGTATGTATGTATGTATGTGTGTGTGTGTGTGTGTCTTCTCAAACTGCCATTGGAAAAGTAGAATTGATGGGGTAAATGTAGGATTTGAAAAAGCCATTCTTAGTATTTAAACTTCTCATTGCACTGCATTTATGCAGTATGCATTTGCTAAAAAAGTCATAGTAAATGAAAATTTATTATGTAAATGTAGGGAAAATAAACAACTTACGGTGGTTATGGCTTAAGTATTTGATGATTATGATGTAATTAATAGTTAGCATGTATTCTTATTCTAATCTATATAATCATTAGTTCAGTGTCTATAGAATGAGTGGAAACTGTAATGTAGAGTGAATCGGTTGTAACATCTTTTTTTCTTGTAATTTATTTGTAGTAATGTGTTTTCTTGTAGTAATGTACAATATACAAGTACATATCTGTATTTAATTAAATCTGAAAATTCTAAAGTTCTAACACTTTATAACTACATTACTTAAAATATTTTAAATATTATACATAAAATATATTACAAATAAAGGTAGAAATTAATGTCTATGAAGATCTAAGAAAATTCCTTTTTATAGTGAGATCCAGAAGTTTCAGGACTGAAAGCAAATGTTTTCATATTAAGGGAAATGTTTAAGATTTAGGATTTCCAGGTTGCTAATCAAGTAATTAAATTTGTTACACTGATCATGTGAACTCCTTTGTACAGTCAGATGTTCTTCCACTGGAGCACAAGATGCTCTTTGGATCATTCTCAAATCATGCTGGGGAACATGATCATCACGTTTGACAGACTTGTCGAGTTCATGTGCTTGAGTACTGCTGTCATTCAAGTAATACGTCGGTGTACAAACCAAGTACTGAGAGATTTTAAAAATTTCTGTTAAGCAGATAGATAATCCTGTAAGTAATGAAACAAATTTGTATTTAAATGATAAGCATTTTCACTTTATGTTGCCCATAGGCCCTCTGTAGACTCAATTGGTCTATACAATTGGTCTTTATTTCAGTCCTGATATTACAATATCAGGATTATAATATATTGTAATATAACTATACGTAAGTATTGTAATATAACTATATACATAAGTATATAGGTATATTGGTTCAACTGTATCAGCATCTCAATCCTTAATGGCAAACTCTTGGGTAATTTATAGTGTCTGTTTAGGTATGATTTCCACTTGAGAAAGGGGCATTGCTTTTGCCAATATGCTGTCTCAACCCATTTTTTGAGCCAAATATTTTAAAATAGTTTTGTTTGTTTGCTCTTGGGGTGCGGTTCTGTCTCTTAGCCACACAAGGGAGCCCCACAGCCAAACATGAGCCTCCCCTGTGTCACGTGCACAGTATAAGAAAAGATTATGGATGGAAACATCCGACAAAACAGCCAGATTCATTACATCATGTATGTGTTATAGGTTATTGCCAAGATTACCATTGCATAGAATATATACACATCCTTTCTAAGACATATTTGCAATTCATTTACATGAAAACCCCTTAAGTATGAACATTGCATGGTTGAAGGGTGTACTCTAGTTCTGGTCTTTTGCCCATGGGTTTTCCTAAGACCGTATATTGAAGATCTCCGCAGTTGGTGTGTGCTGGGAAGTGGTTGACTTCAGGTGATAGACTTGGTCGTTGAGACCAGAGTGCACTAGGAAGTTAATGTACATTCACTCTGGTGTGCCTCCCAACCACGTTTGCCAAGGCTAGGTTATATAATATTAATTTACCACAGTTCTAGTCATTTCACTAGTGATAACGTTGGTCATGCAACACTTTTTGTGCAACAGTCTTGTTCCAGTATGTATGCAACTTTTTTGATTGAGAATCTAGGCAAAAAACAAATGACCCTTGGCTTCATATTTAGCACAAAGTTTCACAGAATACATCTTAATGAACTCTTTGACCCCTTTTCATGAACCCTTCTGACCTCCCTGCACCACAGTTTTACATATGTTATGTAGTGCAAGTTCATTCTGGAAGTGGAGCAAGTTTCTGAGTTTGGGGGAAAGGTTAGGCTTGTTGGCCTCTGTGCACATTGTCGCCATAGCTGCACTGCCAGATCTGAACTTTGATTTATGTTCATCCTTTATGCTCTAGAATGGCTTTGAAAGGGACAAAGACAAGGTAAAAGATGGGCAGAAAAGACAGAAGGAAGATTATGAGAGTTAATAGGATTTTGCTGTACGTACACTCATGTACCGTACTGACATTGAGCAGCAGGTTCTACCAAAATGCCACCATGTCTAATATTTAGAAACATGAATGAAGGTGAGGGTTTAAAAGTACAAGGGTATTATGACTTGCTTTCTTTTTTAAATATAGCTTTTAACTTATCCAGTTGAAAGAGAATTTAAATTCTCAATTAAAGTTGAGATCCCACTCCATTTAGCTACTGTAAGTACATTTATTACTTTTACTACATTTACAGGCCACTAACCTGATGACCACTAGAAAAAAGGATGAATCCACCATGATATTAAAGCAAACAATTTAGAGTTATGCAAAATTCAGGATTAATGGAATATCTCTCTCTCAGTTCAGGATTTGGAATTTGACAGAATGAGGAATCTGCCTGTCTTTCATGGCTGTTTATACTTTATTTATTTTTTGGACAAGTTTGGTTTGGAGGAGTTTGGACAAGACTGGGCTCGAACTGGTCCGTTTCAAGTCCGAGTCCTAGACCATATTTTCAGGAGCATTTGAACTGGACCCTTACTCAAATGAGCTGGTCTCGATTAGTCATAGAAAATACGGTCTTGGACTCATCCTTGAGATGGACTCAATTATTGTAACACTGCAAACAAGCCTTTGTACATTGAAAAATTCTGTAATTTTAACTAGACAATTTGACAGAATTGTCCGCACCTCCCACCCCTAATCAATATCAGAATCCATTCTGATACCAGTTGCTGATTCTCTGTCATCATCAGAAGTCATAAGTTTGTCCAGCTGAAATTTGTAGTACATTTACACGACACCCAGCAGCCTCTAAAAAAACATGACACCCATCCTTTGCCTCTCCACTATCTGAGAGAAGGTGAATTATGCACTGTAGCTCTTTCTCCCACATGACCTACATTCTGTTGTTCTTTTTAACAGGAGACTTGATGAACTATCATTAATTATTTATGCCAGTTTTTCTCTCTTGTTCAGGCTTCTCTTGTTGTGACATATTTTACATTAAATAATTTAAAGTCCTGGTTTTTGATTGAAAATGAATGCAATGACATGCTTTGGTTATTTTGTGGGGGCTTTTTTGTTTTTAATATTATGTTAATGGTTTTATTACTATTTATTTAAAATTTTTGCAACTCTCTTGGCTTTCCATAGAAAGACATGCACTTGGTTTATACAGCTTGCTTTATGTGTTCAGAGGTGGAAAGTTCATCCTGTGAAAGGATGGGTTAGCCAGAGTACATGTGCTCAATAAAAAAGCTAGTTTTTCTCAGCACATGCAGTTCTTGAGCTCATGCTTCACCTGGAGGCGATCACTACTCTATTTTTTGCTGACTCGTGTTTGGCCTGTTCTGACTTCTTGGTCTGGTTTATCATGGTGTTGCTTTTACAATTACATGTGAATATCTGCCAGTGAACAGTTAATTAGCTCAAACACAAATTGATGCTTATGTTTGGGAAGAGTGCATGAGCTTTTTCAAGAATATTAACGTTAAAGCCAAATCAAAAGTTCTTTTACACAATGATTAAGGAAGATTGGATTTACAGAGCACATGCAAAATCTCTGAGTTCATTAGCTGCTGAGTGCTCTGCTGTGGCGGGTCAGAAAAAGACAGGCCCAGACCGACATAACTCAGCCCACGGCAGCATGTTGACTGGGAACAGTTCCATGAGTTCATTTTTAGCACTGGCCTTGAATCTCAGTGAGTCTGCCTGGCAACACTTTAATCACTTAGGGCCTGTTTACACCTGGAATTAACATCCGTCTTGGGTGATCCAATCTTAAGTGGTCAGTCGAGAAAGATTGCTGTATACTCCTGGAATTAACATACGTCTCCTGTGGCCACTTAAGATTGCATCATGTATTGAGTGATTGTCACTGCCTGTTGATAAATCATAAAAATATAAACTCTTTGCAGCTGTAATGCTTATTGGTTTGAGTATTTTAATGTCTATATTAGTTGATGTTTAATTGTTTGATCTGTAACTGTGTGAGAGTTCACATTAATCCACTATCATAACCATTATGTGCAATTATTTTAGAACTATTTTTTATATTATGTTTTATTGTGGTGGTGTTTATTTATATATATATATATATATATATATATATATATATATATAGGCCTATTGGTAAGCCTTTCATATGTCGGATCCATTTAAATTAATTAATTGGTTTCTTTTAAAAAAATACTAATTTTGTTGGCAAAGTATAAATGTGTAAATTGGTTTAATTAATTAATGATTGTTCAGGTTACATCTAGATATATTAACAAGTACTACACAGATGGTCACATTTGTTTCTGACTTCCTCTTAACGTGGAATAAACATATTATATTTAGAATTATTAACTTGTGATTAGATTACCCAAGATAGATGTATAAATGGGGCCTTAGTCAGCCCACATGCACACTCTTATGTCTGTGCTGCTTCTTTTTTTGTACTTATAACTAGATGGTTTTCATCTTGTTGGGATTTGACATCACGTACTAATAGAAGTCTGACTTTTTGTTCCAGATCCAGGTGCCCCCACCTCATGGAGAAGGTTGGCAAGGTGTGGAGCAACCTTAAGAAGGGATGTCAATCTCTGCTCCACACAGATGGGGGTACTCGCATTGAAACGCCACCACAGCTTCAACCGCAAACAGACACGGTATGCCAGAGTGTGGACAAGGCCCAGGGAGACAGCATGCTGGAGGCTGGTAGTCCCTCTAGCAGTGTGGCGGCACTCCCTCTAGTGGCATGGAGGACCGGTGGGAGTGTAACACGACAGGGCCATAACTGTGTAGTGGATGTACCCCAGATACTAGAGATCACAGTTGAGCAGGATACCGAAGATGCTCGTGCTCCCTTGGGAGCCCGCAGAGACTCTTACTCACGTCATGCACCTTGGAGTGGAAAGAAGAGACACTCGTGTTCCACTAAGGCTCAGAGTTCTCTGGAGACGACAGATCGGCGATCAGGCCGGTCTCGGCACAGATATGGGACTGGTAGCAGCCGTGAAGAGCCAGAGTCAGGGGCAGCACGCTCCCTACGGCAGCAGATTCATGATACAGTGGGCCTGTGCCTCCCACTGCGCTCATCCTCTCGGAACACTCATCTTCCACCACCCAAACGTAAGATACAAATCACAGAGCTGATGCTGGAGACGTGCCCCTTCGCACCAGGATCAGACCTTGCCCGAAAATGGCACCTCATTAAACAGCACACAGCACCAGTCACAGTGACATCAGTAGATTCATCCTCAGATGCTTGCGGTGCTACCTGTGCATCGCCGGAAGATGAGGAAGAGCGCTTGAGAGAGAGAAGACGACTCAGCATCGAGGAGGGTGTTGACCCACCTCCAGATGCCCAAATCCACACAGTGGAGGCTATCACAGCCCCTCTGGCTTCCCTTTATAAACTGGGACCTAAGTTGGCCCCTGGAATGAGTGAAGCCCTAGGTGATAGTCAGGGGGGAACAGCAGCTAACTGTGACTCTGAGGATGACGATACCACCACTCTTTGCTTGCAAGCTCGCAGGCCCAAGCAGCGACACGCTTCGGCGGAGGGCCTCCTGAGCAGCAAGCAACAGGGGCCTTGGAAGGTGCACACTCAGATTGACTACATCCACTGCTTGGTTCCAGATCTGCAACAGATCACAGCACTTCCCTGCTACTGGGGTGTGATGGACCGTTATGAGGCTGAAGCGCTGCTGGATGGTCGGCCCGAGGGAACCTTTCTCCTGCGAGACTCGGCTCAAGAAGACTACCTGTTTTCCGTTAGCTTCCGCCGCTATGGCCGTTCACTGCACGCACGCATTGAGCAGTGGAATCACAACTTCAGCTTTGATGCACACGACCCTTGCGTGTTCCACGCAGCCACCGTCACAACACTCTTGGAACACTACAAGGACCCTAGTGCTTGCATGTTCTTTGAGCCATTGCTCACCGTGCCTCTGCACCGGACCTTCCCATTTGGCCTGCAAAGCCTGGCTCGATCAGCCATTTGCAATGGGATCACCTACGATGGCATCGGGGCACTGCCACTGCCCCCTGCTCTGCAGGACTACCTCAGGGAGTATCACTATAAGCAGAGGGTGCGCGTACGCTGGCTTGAGAGGGAGCCAGTCAAGGCCAAGTGAGGCAGGGCAGATACTTCTCAGCTCTCCAGCAGGAGTAGTCCATTCAGCACTTTGCAGAGGTGGAGGAATTACAGGGTTTTTTTTTTGTTTTTTTTTTGTGGGGGGAAGGGGTTGGATGTTCGGGGTTGAAAGGAGGGACCTGTAACTGAACACTATATAAGCTTCTATCATTTTTTGTTATCACTCTAACAAACAAAGAAATTACATATACAGTGACTCTCCAATGTGCACATTTCGCTACAGCTTCTGGACTAGGAAGAAGCAGCAGAGGTCTTAGTCTAATTTTCCCTTCTCCCTCAGTTCCCATGGCTGTGGGGGAAATCTGCAGATACAGATATTTTCATGCCCCTCCACTCATTCACTGTTTGACTATGTGGTTTATAGCCATTTCACTTTATTTGTGTTGTACCGTTCACCTGCCCTTAATTCCCTTGCATTAAATTTGCATTGTTAATGCGTATTCAAAGTAACATTGCGGACAAATTTTGAGGGGAGGGGAAATGAAGGGTGATGTTCAAACATTGCTTTCCCAGCTTCTTTCATAATCCTTAGCTTTGATGGTGCTCTGTCAGTGGTTCCTATGGTAACATTCTGCGCTCATTCCGTCGTTAAAGGAGGAGGCATTCTAGAGCAGGACACAGAAATGCTTTCACCCTGCTCGGTGAGAACGAGACAGAGAAATCCATGAAAGATGGACTGACCTTAAACCATGTGTCCAGACAGCTTTTGGGAATGCGTTGCAGTGGAGAGAAGGGTTCTGTGGCATTCTGCTTCCAGGAAGCGCTAAGGATGATGTGCACAACGTGACGTGGTGTGATGTGAGAGTGCTTGGTTTTCAAAAAACGTAGTTACTCACACTCTGCGTTCTGTTGCTGTCAGTATGTTTTGTAATCACTAATTCCTACCACTAATTGCACAGGGGGGGTAACTAATTCTGTATCGTCTTTTTTTTGTATTGTTTTGAATGGTCTATCAGTGCCCTGGAAGTTGGGCGCTGGTTGAGAGCACTTTAACTTAACTGTGCTTATGTTAGTGGGTGAAGCAGAGGCAATACATAAACCTGCTACACTGTCTGGGACCATTGTTTTTAGGCATAAACACCCTCCTATATAGGAATAAACACTCTGTGCTCACTTTGTCTAGCCCACATTGTTCTAGAGAGGACAGAGTAAGTTTTGAGGTGACCCCATCAGTGCCATTGGATTTGGGTCAAGCTGGCTTGTTTAGCTTGATTTTGGGATGATTTAATAATTGATTAAAGAGATAGTTCACCCAAAAATTTAAATTCTGTCATTGATTACTCACCCTCATGTCGTTCCAAACCCATAAGACTTCCGTTCATCTTCATA
The DNA here is from genome assembly GCA_039654775.1 of Spinibarbus caldwelli. NCBI lineage: Eukaryota > Metazoa > Chordata > Actinopteri > Cypriniformes > Cyprinidae > Spinibarbus > Spinibarbus caldwelli. Next base: position 14,396,757 of record CM077257.1, read on the forward strand.
ACACAGATTAAGATTTTTTTTTTTATGAAATCCGAGAGCTTTCTGACCCTTTTTAAAGATTTTAAAGATCTTCCCTACTACCTTTCTGGGCCTTGAACATGGTAGTTGTGTTGCTGTCTATGCAGGCTCAGAAAGCTCTCAGATTTCATCAAAAATATCTTAATTTGTGTTCCGAAGATGAACAAAGGTCTTACAGGTGTGGAAAGACATGAGGTGAGTAATTAATGACAGATTTTCATTATTTGATTGAACTATCACTTTAATGATCTGTAGTACATTTTTCAGATTCTTTTTTGAAAGCAACTAGGAGGAAAGTTCAGGATTTAAATGGAGTATAATCACACTATTGGCCCCTAGGCCAAGACCAGCTTCTTTATCACTTTAGAATTAGCCATATCCGCACTTGAATTTCTTTGACTAAAATGAGGGATTTCAAATGCCACAGGTATTTTTGATGAATGCTGGAAAAAGGAAAAGACAGATTTCTAACTCTTGTGCCGTTTGCCCATCTAGACCTAGATCACTTAAGCAGTGTGCCTTCATACATATAAAGCTTTTAGTTCATCATATGGTGCATTCAGTGGATGTGCTACTAACAGTGGTCCAATTGGAAAAGACATGTTTTCCAATGACTGTTCCTGCACTGAGTGCCAATAGCGCTGTGAGACATCCTCTTCATGGGCCTGGTGCTGATGTATGACGTATTGTGAGTACTGCTAGGGATATGACTATTGATTCCCACATCTTTCTGACTTGTTTTCAATTGATGAGATCAGGTAGAACTGCCAAATGCTCAGCTCAGGCTCACAACACCTAAACAGCAGTGTGGTACCGTGCGACTATAACCAGCTTTGTGTGCTTGTGTGAGTGTGTTGCACTGCCCCTGACCTCCCTGTCAACCGCAAGAGACTTCTACTGACAAGAAAAGTTTTGTTATCCGTTCCTCCCAGGCAACACTAATTCACAGTCTATCCTGATGCATTTAAGTCGTCTTCCTGCACATTATCCCGTTGAGTCTTTTTCCTTGCACAAGAAAGGATGTCATGGTCATCCTGGAAAGAATTCAAAGACCTGAGGAGGGAACTTTGGGGCGACGCTGACTCACCACTGTGTGGTTTGTTCTCCTTCACCGCCTCTCTTTCTGTAAGGTGTGGGTGAAATTAGTGCAATTTAGACAGATCCTTGGCTTAGATGGAGGTTGTGAAGCAGGTTTCAGGTTGACATGGCATGTGAAGGGGCCAGCTGTCCTGCTTACCGTTCACCTGTAAAAGTGTCATGCTTGGCTTCGCTCCAGACACTCCTCACTGCACTAACTCATGAAGCTTGACGTGTACCTACCTATACCTGTGTGTACCAATTTTCATCAGGGGTGGAACATTTGCCCAGTCAGATGGGGGCAGAGATGGGGTCCTGGTGCCTCTAAAGACTTAATTGATTAAAATAGATATCTATCTATCTATCTATCTATATCTATATATATATATATATATATATACATATATAGATAGATAGATAGATAGATAGATAGATACAGATTTTAAAATGAAATATTTTTAATATTAGTAACTGTAAAGAAAATGCAATAATGTTCTTGAGCTTAGCTCTAATGGTGACCCATGTGAAAACGGATGTGAATTGTCTGAGAAGTCAATCTCCTTTGAAATTGTCTTCAGGTTAGGATCATTATGTTCACATCATAAGAAAAATGGACGTGGTGCAATGTGTCATAAAGGTATGAGAGAGAAACTATAGATTAATGTGACCAAAGGTTTAAGTTTGGTGAAAAAGTGTCAATGCTTTTAGATACCATCCTCACAAAATGATTACAAAAATGTTCCAAGATAAACATTTTTAAAGTTAAAAAGGGCCTTGTTTAAGACCCCAAAGGTGCTAATTGGCTCACTGTATGGATTTATTAACTTTCAGAAGTGCCTTTTCTTAAATTTTCTTACCCTTTCTTCAAGGTCCCTAGTCTGGATAATTTGCATGTTGCAGCAAATTAAAGCAAAATTCCCTGTTGTAGAAAATGCAACAAAAACATATGCATTAGTTTTATTTGTTTTTATACAAGTGTGTAGTTGTGTGCCACAAGAAAGTTGAAAATATCTCAAAAGAATTAGCCTGCACAAAGCTTTTAATCCCCCATATTTTAGTACCCAATTTAAGGTCTGGATTTGCTATCAGAACAATGTAGTTAAACATGATTATGAAATATTTATAGACCATGAGGTGTATGATTGACTCAAGTGATTAATCAGCATGGATGGAGACTTCATCACAGATCACAAAGCAAGATGAAAGGTCATGATTCTCAGATGTGATACTAAGGCTTAGATTGGCAGTGTGTGGCCTCACACGATATACGCCTGTCAATAAGCTGGAGTAGCTGGAATTTCTTTTAGAAAATAAGACTATGTTAAAATATTAGAGAGAAAATCATTATGTGTGCAGAGCCTTGCACATTAACATTGTACACAATGTTATGTAATATGTTTCTGTACACAAACTATAGGGAGGTTGTGTTCGACAATGTTTAGACAGAAATAAAAGACTGCCTGGCTGTCTGACTTGTATTAAATTCTGTTGAATCTGTTTCAGATTCAATAAATCACAAGCATCATCATGGTAACTATGTTACTGTAAAGCTCTATATGCACATTTGTTTTAGAGAAAGGGGCTGAAGGTGAGGTTTAGGACTGGGATGACTTCTGCGCCACCCATGACCTGCCTCTGCATTTCTGATTGGACCCTTGGGACTAGCCCCTCAAAACACTTGCTGAAACATGCACCATGGATTATCTGGAGTGACGTGGTTATCACTCTCACCATCTTATGTTTCAATTAATTTTTTTTTATACACTGCCCAAGGTTTGTACTGTACGATGTAATTACTCGCACTTGATGTCCTTTCTCTTATCTTTCCTTCATTCTCTCTAATGTACAGTTAATGGTCCCTACTCCCAGGCTGTTACTAAGTTGCTCTGTTGTATTATTTTGTTTGACTTTGGGTTACAGTTTGCTGTTTTTGGGGGGCAGAGGGTTGCAGCTCCACATGCCCCTCTTTCACCAGTACCTGTCACTCTTGGTGCTCTTGGCTTATGCTTTTTTGTCTTAATATTCAAAAATAAAAGTGTTGTATGTGTAATCTGTTTTCCTTGATTTCTTTTTATTTAGCACTCCGTGACACCAGGTTGCTTCTACCAGGATTTATAAATAAATAAAATCTATCAAATTTGTGGTATTGGAAAAAAAAATAATTTTTGAAAATTTAGATTGAAAGTTTCAAAATTTGAAAAGGTCCATGTTTTTTTTTTTTTTTAGTTTGTGAGAGATATTAAATTGCTAAATTAATTCTTAGTCTTGAAAATGTTAATGCATTTTAAATTACATCTTTTTTGTTTTTAGTTAGCACTTGCTTAGCAGTGTATTAGCTTAGCATTGTGCTAACATGTTTTTAAAAAATCAATTCGCTAAAGCAATTAAGATATGATAATGTGCTACATTTTTGAGGAAAAGGGATCTTGCATGATTTAAGACTGAAGGCAGAGAGTCAGGTTGTCATGCAGTGTGTTCTGTTGAAATCAGGTAAAATTAGAAAGTTGGTTCAGTTTATCCGCAGCAGACCTTTTTAATCACTGAAAGGCTGCATTGATTGAGGAGGAGATGGAAGATGGAGGTAGGTGGAAAAAGATGATGTAATCTCGATCTAATGCACTAGCCATATCGAACCAGTATTATGTAATACACTTCTTACCAATTCTGCATTAATCTACATTCCATGCGTTTTCAGTCCCCTGTTCGGGACGCTTCAGGTCAGTGGGTAAATGTGTAGGGAGCTGCAGGAGTTCAGTGTGGTTGGAGTCTGCCTTGAAGACACTGTACTGCGCTATAAATATACGCAGACATCTAGGCCTTGCCAACATTTAGAAGTTCACAGTAAGGTTCTCATGGTCTTGTATTAGCCACAATGGAATAACTGTGTTCAAGTGACATCTGGTTCATCTGGTCTTGTCATCCAGCTCAAACAAGGTAAGAAAAGAAATAACTAACCTTGTTTCTTTCTAGCAGCCAAGACACCGAAAAACTAATTTTAAAAGATTCTTCTTCTGTCTTCTGCTAGTGACTTTTGACATTTAGAAAAAGAAAAATCTTATTAATTTACCTTCAGGGCCTCTGTAATGCTCAGCTCTTACCCCCTTGTCTCTCAAAATACCTTTCTTTATTGGCTGTTTCGTAAGTTCGTAGAAAATGTCCCAGGTCACTCACCTCTTATTGCTGGACACAGTGTTGAGATTCCCTCCTCCTCGACTTTGACACTATAATATGTTGTCAGTTCATCATTAAGGCTCTCCGTCTCTTTCACAGAAACGGGGAGGGCAAGGGTCGGGTTGCATTCTCTCCTCTGCACGCCATGTCTGGCTGGGGTTTGTAAGACACCCGTGTAATGGGCAGTGGACTACCAAAAGACGCAGTAGACCTATTCATCAAACAATCCACATCAAAGCTGTCCTAAAGAAATTAAGTATATTTTCCTTTTTTTTTTTTTTGTTTTTTTTTTAATTTTAAAGACATCTGCTTTTCATTGGATTAAACTCAATACAGTAACTTCTAAGAAGTCTATGATTTGCTATTGATTAAGGGTTCTAAGAATTCACTCCTGCCAACAGTGAGATGTAGTTCAACTGTTCACACACGGACAGTCACTGACAGGAGCAGGTCTCTTTTGGAGGTCTTAAGTTCTAGGACCTCATTTATAAAATCTTGCACAGAAACCATCCTATATTTGATCTTACGATCATCTCTCAAACATGCCTCTCTCTCAGATGAGAAATCTATGAATTGCAAATGATCTTGAACTTATACACAACTGAATCGTTTCAGCTCTCTGCCTTGTAAACGACTTAATTAATAATTAATGTCATTAACATATAAAAGATCACCAGTCATCATCCAAATCCTTTAATTTAGAACAGCGAGCTGCAAGAACAGCTTACATTTCCAAAAAGTATGCATGTCTGCTCAGACCTTGACGTGACGCTAAGCACTTTTCCACGTCAAAGGCAGTTTTTACAAATATGTCCGTTGGCGTGGATTTACGTGCACACACACTCTAAGATCAGATCTGTGCGTACGCACGCTTTATAAATGAGGCCCCAAGTGTGGACACCAAAGAGGAATTTGTGCCATCTGAAAATCTGCACTGTAGCTGAATGATTTTCAGAAGACACACAAAACTATAATTGTCTTTGTGTATGTGAGAATTTTCTGTCAAACGTTGACTTCTTTAAAGAACAGTTAACCAAGGAATTAATGTTCTGTTGTTTACTCTTATTCTTATTCTTATTCGTGAGGAAAAAAAGGACAATTGTAGGCCTACTTACAATACAATGAGTATAGACGGAAGATTTCGAGCTTCAGAAAGGCTGCAAAAGAACCATGAAAGTATGTGTTAGTAGCCTATGCAACTCTTGCACTGTATTTAAAGCCATATAAAGGTATGCAATATCATACCGAAATTAAAGTCACCATTCACTTGACGGCTTCATAAGAAATAACAAGCGAATTCTTCTTTTGATCCAATTTTTTTTTTTTTTTAAAGGGGTCTTGAACTGCCTTTTTTATTATTATTTTGTACTGTTCTCTCAGGTCCACTTTTTTTTTTTTTTTTTTTTTTTTTTTTTTTAACATCAAAAAACTAAATTTAGAAGTATAAGGTTATTTTCTGTCCTGTTTTGACCCCCCTCATTGGAATGCGGTGTTTGAATAGGCGTGGCGGATTGTAGACTCGGAATTAAACACCCACTTCTATGATTGGCTAACAGTTGTGTATGTTTGACAGCTTACATCCTTCACAGATGGTTGCTGTTGTGTTTTAGGTTAAAAACGCATAAATTCTCAGTACATATCAAACAATCTGTAATAACAGACAAAGCAATAGTGACCACGTAATAAAAACAATTACTCACAGTTGTGTTATGCGACATTACTGTTGGATCCAATATGGTCAGCACAGCATTGACTTATAGTTTCAATCTTTCTGAAAATCCTGCTTCGAATTGTTTGTAAACAAATCTTTGGTAAAATTAAGTGAACAAAGGACCAAGATCTTACTGACGTGGTCTGGAATGTCATTAAAAATAAGTTTATTGCTTGGTTTCTGTGTAGACCTGCATTTGCCGTTCTTGTCATTTACCTACTATGTGCGCAAATTGGTGAGCGGGGCTAAACAAGCAGCGATGTAGAAGCAGGCGTTGATCATCAGGCGGTGTTTAGCCACACTATTACATCATAAAGTGACAAATTCCAAAAGTCTTTCTGGCAGATTGGCTTCAATATAAGCTGTTTTTAGACTAACGAGAAAGTTTTGAGTTCTGAAACAAGTACAATGACCTCTTATATGTCAAAAGATCAAGGGAATTTTAATTTCTTAGTTCATGACCCCTTTAAAAAACCTTTTTGTCTCAGTTTTGTCATTTCATTTCTGTATCGGACTGATCTGTTTCCCAGTTTTAACTCATTAATTCACTTGGTCGCAGCGGTTACTGCATTCACAGGGTTAACTGGAGGGAAATTTATATTTGAATTACAGTTTAAATTTCAGTATGTTCTTCTCACAAAAAGACTTGTATTAGAGGATTGTAGTGCATGAGGTATTATGAACTGCATTCATGATACTTTTTAGGGGTTTAGCGACCTTTTTGAAGAGTCAGATTCCAGTCATACGGATTTGTAAAGACATGAAGGCAAGTAAATAATGACATGTTTAATTCCGTTTAAAGTTATTTCTTTAGTTTATTATATTATAGTGGTCTCGAGGTCTTAATTATTCCTGTGCTTCCCTTTGTAACCAGCAGGTGTCGCTGCAGTTTAATAGGAAAATATGGTCGCCACTGCTCCGTCGCAATAAGGAGGTGAAGAGCTGCAAGTTTCTCTAATGCCACATCTTTACTTCTAAAGTGAACTCTTTGACTTATGTTCTATCGTATATTTTGTTTATTGGTATATGTGACAGGTTGATGTGGAACAAACCATTTGGAACTTTGGTGTGCTGGAATTTACTTTGGAAGATAAGTTTACACAATATAAAATGACTAAGATCTCTTACTCTCTCTCCTGCCCAATTATATCATTCCCACCCTCTCTTTATCCCTTCTCCCTCTCTCTCCTACACTCCTCCATACATGATGAGTTCAACTCTTCACTCATTGGCTCAGTGTGACTCAGCACAGCAGCTCAGACACTAGTCCATGATCTGCACACTGTATGCCTGCGCCAGAGTCAGTTGTTTTTCATAATTGTGGTAGGAATATATTATTTCTGGCCTTCTCTCAAACCTGGGTTCAGTTCAGAGACATGACTTTGTAGAAAGCATGTCAAATGGGGAGAGAGTGGTCAACTACAGACTAAGTGTTCTCAACTCTATGTCGCAATGCAGCTGCTGCTCGGATGCTGTTGCTTAGCAACCAGCGCTTCACCAGAACCTGCTCATGGTTATGCAAGTCCTCTCTCTTTCTGTCTGTCTTTCTTGATTCGTCTTCATTTGTTTCAACTCTAGGCTCTTTTCATTGGGGTCTTTTTTCCAGATCTGCCCTACAGCATGTTTTAATGTGGATGACTACAGTTGGTCTGACATAAACATTGTCCGAGTACATGACAGACTCATGGACTTGATGGGAGTGATTGTCTGTAGCGTAAAGATCTCAGTTTTATCTATGAATGTGGGCCTGTAAACATTTTTAAGATTTTCTGGGTGGCTGCTAGGATATTATGGTTAGTTGCTAGTGCATTGCATAGTTGTCCTGGGTAGTTACCAGTGCTATGCTAGAGTGTTTTAAGTGGTTGCTAGTGTGATCTGGATGGTTGGTAGGATTGTTTAGGACAGTTGTTAGGACTGTGCATTGACACAATTTTCTTGTAATTCGATTTGATTCAATTCGATTCAATATCAATTATTTTGGATGTATCAGGTACAGTACATGGCAAATTTTCTCAAGGAAAAAAATCTCTAAACAAATGCTGCAAAATATACGAGAGTCAGCTGGTACCGCATTATAATATAGGTGGTTAAAATGAACTGCTTTGTGTGCAAACACTAAAATTACTCTTGGTCCCACTTTATATTAGGTGGCCTTAACTACTATGTACTTACATTTAAATTATTAATTTGGTACAGTGCACTTATTGTGTACATACATGTTTTTACATTGTACTTATATTTAAATACCTGCATGTAATTACATCTGTAATTACACTCTTGACCAATCCCTTACACCTTAACCCAACCTTAAACCTACCCATACCACCAAACCTGTCCCTAATCTTACCCGTATCCCACCCTAATAGTAGTAATAAGTGGGACCTTACACTCAATTAAGTTTTTATAATAATAAAGTTATAATACTAACTTTACAATTAGGCCTACTTGTAGCCTATTTCTACACCAAATACAAACATTTTAAATGTTGGCTGTCATGAATTTATTCAAACATTAATTATGAATGAAACATGAATTAAAAATTGAAGAACAGTAAAAAATTATAATGTATATGTTATTAGTTTAGTTTAATTTAGTTTATTTAGTGAAATGCTCCTCTCTACAGTTTATTTTTGTAGCTGACTAACAATTTTTTTTCTCTCCAAATGATTTTCTGAGGTAAATGTGACGTTACCTGACATTATTTACAAGCTGTTATATTTACGTCTTTTGGAATGCTGACTAAGTGATTACATGAGACAGGAAACGGATTTTGGATACTCTTTCTTTTAACATACCTTCGAACGTTCATTCATATGTTTATTTCATTCTGTACCTGCTTAAATTGGAGGAGACTAGCAGTTTACGCACAGCCACTTCTCTTGAACTGAAGCGCAACAGCTATATGTCACTACACATTAAACAGCGCCAAAATACTTATTGTTTGAATGTTGTAATAAAATGGACAGAATTTAAAATCTGAGACTGTTTCTTATCAAAAGTAGCCTAACAAAGCACAAAGCCTTGTTAAGATTTATTGGATGAGAGGCTCACTACAATGTTCTGTGTCGATTCTTGGGATTTAAGAATCAATATCATTTCATAAAAAAACGAGAATCAGTTGAATTCGAGAAATTTATATTTTTTTTTACCCAGACCTAGTTGTTAGGCTAATACATTGGGTGGTTGCTTTTGCATTAAGTACTTGCTAGTGTAACCCCTTCTTGGCTAGTGTTGTAGGCTACTTGCCTCACTCGTTCTGAACGGGATTCGATCCGATGTTTCCAACATGGACTGCAGCCACTAGCATCAGTCACTAGTGCGCCACTTGAGATCAGGAGAGTGAGGTTTACCCACACTACTCTTACCAGCTGGCCTTCGTTACACTCGCCCCTAAACCTCACTCCCATCCGGGTCACGGCACCAACGTAACCCCTGCACTTCTACTCACCTCACTTGTTTCAAACAGGATTCGAGCCAACGTTTCCGGCACTGGAGCCGGGCATGCTAACAAGAAACCTCTAGCATTAGACACTAGAGATCAGGGGAGTGAGGTTTACCCGCACTGCTCTTACCAGCTGGCCTCCATTACACTAGGTTGTTCTGGTTAGTTGCCACTGTTGTTGCTTTTTAGAAGAGGCCGCATCGAATGTGTGATATTCTGGTGATAAAATTGAAGGTCCTTTTAGTTTAGAAATTTGTACAAATCCCATATCTCAGAAGATGACTGCAGTAAGCAGACAGAACAGTTGCCAGCACATCCCACTGCTTTGCAGGACCATGCTTATCATCTCCCTCATCACATTATGCCGTGAGCTCTCCCTTTCTCTCTCTCTCTCACCCCCTCCTGTCCTCTCCACGCCCAGTGATGGTGAATCAGGCCACCCACTTGAGTGCTCTGAACTAGAACAGCAGCCTACTTCTCAGTATAATTAGAGCTAAAACCAGAGAGGTGTGTGTGTATGTGTGAGCGAGTGTTGAGGGAGAAAAGGTGGCCTTGGACGTGTCACTTTGTCTTGAACTTTGAAAAGGCTCCGCTTTCTCTACCTCTGGGAATGGTGAGAAAGCCGCGGCTGCTCATTTCGGCGTGAACAGCAGAGTGACAGTAAAATGCATATCCATCTCTCTCTCTGCAGGAGGTTGCGGTGGATGGGTGTGATTAAGAAGATGGAAGATTATGACCCCTCCGAGTGGGCCTACAGAGCCGGGGGTTGCTTGCGCAACTGGTGATGGGGAGAAGGGAGCTGTGGAAGGAGATTGAGATAAAGCTGGATGGACAAGAAGCTTAGGAGCAGAGAAACAGGGGAGGAGACTGGCCTCCTTTGAAGGAAACGCTTCTCTTCACACATTTTTAGTTTCATAATGGGGGTCAGTGAGTGCAGAGGAGTTGGATTACATTAGCGCCGCATTACGGGCCAGGCTTTTGCAGCACACACACATGCGAGAAATACAAATTAAAAATAGGTGAATAGCAAATTGCTTTCAGATAATAAAATGGTTCAACTTGTGATTATGATGCCACAGGGGAGTCAAGAGATCATTTGGTCACATCTGATGTTTCTGAGTATTAGTGTTCATTTTAATGAAATAGCATGTTGATGGAAGGATGCAGAACAATGGAAAAAAATTGAGCGCACAGAAAATATTGTGTGGACAATGAAAATGTATGTGGAAAATGCTGCAATTTTACACTAAAACCCACTTATTTCTGCACATTGCTTTACCTGGAATTCCAGAAAAGTATCCACATTTTTAGTGTGTTTTTTTTGTTTATTTTCTGTAAAATTTGCCAAGGAGATGATTTCCATTCATCTTAATGGGACCCACTCAGCTAGCACAGAACCCTTGGTATTCACCATATATTGAGATATGTTTGAATATTCAGTTTTCAGCATCATTCATGTCCCTTAATAAACAAATAGCTAAATTTTTAAATTCGGATTACGGCAGCTATTCCTACTAACCCTTAAAGTCTGCACAAAATAGAAACTGTAACTTTTGCAATATATATACTGTGTGTGTGTGTGTGTGGAATTACCCACCCTCACGCCGGTGCACAAACCATCAGAGCAGAGTTGTTCTTCTGTGGAACAAAATGGAAGATATTTTGAAGATTGTTAGTAACCACAATGTTTCGGTTCCCATTCACTTGCCAATATATGGCCAAAAATACAATGTAATGCAATGTGAACTGAAATTGTTTGGTTACCAACATTTTTCAAAGTACCTTCTGTTAGATTCCACAGAAGAAAATAACTCCTACAAATTTTTGGAATGATATGAGGGTGATTAAATGATGACAGGATTGTACTATTTGGGTGGACTATCTCTTTAAATCAGGCTCAGTGTGATTTACATCACCAGACTGAGGGTTCAAGTATATGAAACCCTCTGCTTTTATTAGCTGAGTGGTGTTGGTGCTGTTTCATGAATTCTGACCTTTATCAGTCTCTCAGTCAGCAGTGGCAGGTGGAGATATTTGAGTGCTGATGCTGTTTGCGTCTCACCCAGCAGAGTGCACTAAAGAGCTCTGTGAAGGAGACAGAACTCTTCAGGGAAGTAGTGTGAGATGTTTCTGCATGTGTATAATGAGTGTGTACATGTGTGCACATACTTCCTGTCTCAGCAGGTTTGTTGTTCAGAGTAACTCCTTATTATCTTTAACCTCTTTTGCTTCCCTCCTCCACTCAATGTGTAAGCAATGCAGTCTAAGGACTGCCTCCCAACCCCCCTGCTGTCCTACTAGCTCCGCAGTCAGGGACAGACAGAGAGTGAGAGGAGGAGAAATTATGATCCGCACAAAGCACATCCCAAGATGCTCATGCTGAACGGTGGATCAAAACAAGTGGGAAAGAAAAGCAAAGATTTGGACTCGCTATATGAAGCTATACTGATCTTTCCAATTTTTTTTTTATACATGTATATGCATTTTATATATATATATAATTATTATTTGGAGCTATATTGTTTTTTACTAAAGAGGACATTTTTTAAAGCGACAAGAATTTGCAAAAGCTGTTTTGCTTCAGTAACCAGTTTTACATTAGTGACGCAGCACAGCACAGCATAACCATATTTAATGTAGCATGCAACGTTTTCTTTCACCTTGTGTCATTTTTTTCATGGTTTTTGAGGATAAGGGCATGTCAGGCAACCATTCGCTTAATTTGGCTAGTTTGACAGATGAATTTGCATTTTTTTGCAAATTTGCACCGTGAAGCATTTTCCCCTCACTTTTAAAAGCTGATAAAGTTGAGATACGTTTAGTTGCCTATTTATTATTTGCATTGAGCTCTTCTTGACCCTGTCAGAACAGACCTGTGGCCCATTATGAGTCGAATCCCATCAGAAACTACTACAGAGTTTTATAGTAGTTGGATATGATTTTTTTTTATACAGAAAGTATCTGAAATGTTCATTTCCGTGTCTGCCAGCCTGTGTTCAGTAAATATCTTCAACTTCTTCTGAAGCTTGATCATCTCTCTCAGTGTGCGTTTCGAATCACAGGAGGGAGCGTTCTTCACCCTCTTCTTTCCCTCTGACCCATTTTTGATCTTCTGTGCTGTTTTCCACTCCATGCCAGATTAACATTTCACCAAGCAAGACGAGTGGAGACAAGGAGAGAGCAAAATCTAAAATGAAATGACAGCTCTATACGCCCCCACTCTCCTCGCTTTTCAACTCCGCTGCCCTGGTCTCCACTTCTGCTCGGCTTTCTTCCTCTCTCCTTTCATCTGCTCTCGTTCCATAATCCAGTCCTCCTTTATTCAACTTGGTCACCTGACTTCAGACTGCAAGAAACTTGCGAGGACTGTTTTTGCGATTCATTTGTTGGCGTTGTCATTAACATTTCAGCTTGAGCGAGTGCTTTTCTTTGTGGGAGAGAGAGTTTAAAACATGGATGAGAGCGAATTCTCTCAGTGAATAATAATAGGTCAGGCTGGAGGAGAGATGGAGGAGTTTCATCACCTTGCTTTGCTTTTCTCTTCTGATGTGTTCAGGCTGCAGTTATCACTCACGGCGGAGAAGTTTGATCATAAGCAATCAGATCTGCCCTGATTTCGGTCATCAGTAGCGAGGGATTGGCTTTGCAATGATGCAGTGAGGAACAGGCAGGGAAATATTCCTTTTCAAAGCACATCTGCCTCAATGGATTCCTGTCTCCCTCTGTTCTTTCCTGTATGCCTGCGCTAATGAATGCATGCATGCATCAAACACTTGCACAGCAGCTGTACTGTCAAGGGAGAGAAACTGCATTTTACAACCTTATGACCAAGCACCCCTCTCCCCCCATCTGTTTCAGTGACCTCACAGTTGCTAGGGTAACGGGGATTCCTAACTCATGGATGGATCTGATTGGTTTAGAGATTGAGAGGAGCCTCTAATTGGGCCAAAAGCACAACAAACGGAATACACAAGATGTAACCAAATTTGCATGTGGCAATTTATGTTCGTGTGAATGTGTATCTGTCATCACTGACTCATGAGGAATTCTTTTATTTTGTTACCTTGTTACTATTATTTTAAACTGTCACACTAGTGTGCTTTCAGGAGAACATTGGTACGAATGTGCTGGTAATCTAGGCTGATTATGAAGTAAGTAAACAGCCGACGGCACATGATTGTGGGCCACAGCTGTTTTGTGTTTGCTTCATGAGCTTCTACAGCCTCATTTCAAGCAGATTCATCCTCACTCTCTGTTCCTCTCAGAATCCTCAAGTGGGTCAGCTCAAACAGATTGGGGTTTACAAAAGTATTGCATAAAGCAAGGATGCAGATGGACAATAAGTGATATAAAGACTGTCTGAACATTGTTGGCCCAGTATCAAACACTGGCCTGAGCCCTCGCAGTCCTCCTCCAAGTCCACACTTTGATTCATTGTGAACACTGTTCTCAGACCTAAACTGGCACGACACAAGCATGTGATGGTCATTGGAAATTCAAACAACTGCAAGTACACAATGAGTGTGCCGTATAGAAATTTTTATTCTTTTTATTGCTTTTACTGCTTTTTATTCTGTTCAGGTTTCTGAAAATTTTACTGTCCCCAACACAATTTCATTTTATGAATATAATATTTTCAGATTTGCATTTATAACATTCTGTTTTAACTTTCCATTTTTTTATATTTAAAATTTGTTTGGGGATGGATTTTTTTTCTCTTATGGTCCACCAGGCTGTTTTTTTTTTTTTTTTTTTTTTTTTTTTTTTTTGATAAAAACAATACAGTAAAATTGCGAAATATCATTACAGATTCAATTTGAATATATTTGATAGTTTTATTTATTCCTGTGATGGTAAAGCTGAATTTCAACATCCGTTACTTCAGTCTTCAGTGTCACATGATCTTTCAGAAATCATTCTAATATGTTGATTTGGTGCTCATGAAGCATTTTAAAATGATCAATATTGAAAACAGTTGTGCTGCTTAATATTTTTGTGGAAACTGAAACATTTTTTTTTTTAATTCTTTTGATGGAAAGTTTAAAAGGACAGCTTCTACTTAATATAGTATTTTTTTGTAACAGTGTAAATGTCTTTACTGTTATTGTTTATCAATTTAATGTGTCCTTTCTGAATAGATTTTTTTAAATCATACTCACTCTAAACAGTAGTGTAAATTTTAGTAAAATATTTTTTTGTGAAATGTATTTATTTATTATACAAAGAAAGTAATAATAGTTGGACATTATGCAGGAAATTAGATCTTTGCTGGAAAATTATGACACACATTGCAAAACTAATTATTACAATTTCCAAGGCGTTCTTATTGACGCTCACATCCTTCCAATTTCGAAAGGATCTCTTACCCAATAATTTTAGCTAGATAAGTTGACAGGCAGAATTCACAACCAAATCTACTCTGCCAGGCCCTCCTTATTGTTGAGCCCCGCGAGTGTGTTGTTTCATGTAAAGGTGAAGCAGTGATAAGAACAGCACAATACTGCATCCAAAATGAAGTACTGCCAAGTACTGAATAATTCAGTTATGTAAGCCCCTAGCTGTGTGTAAAAACTGGTGAAAATCTTGCCATGGATATGAGACATTGTTCCTGTTGGTTAAGCAATTTTCTCTGCATCTGACACAACTGCTTGTGTCCAGCTGACTGCACTAAACGAGAGCCGCTGTTAGGTTGTCTTTAAATAGCAAGACACATGATTGGACATGAACTTATGCCCGTCTCAGAATCGCCATGTGAGATTCTAACTTTTATGTCTGTTATTCTGTATTTGAAAAAGTCTAATGACAATACAGAAGCTGCCAAAACCTTTTGTTATGGCAATGATGACTGAGATACATCATCTGGTCTTCTCATGATAACTGTTGAGCAATGTGAAAGCATGGGAAAGAATAGAAACTTGTGCACATGCGGTTGATACCATGGCACACTCCTCATGACTTACTGAGTTACAGAAATTAGTTTGAACTATCTGTTAGTGCAGAATGTGTATTTCTAAATGTTTCATGGTGATGTAGTTATGAAGGGAGGAAATGCCCACCCTTGTGCTGGACACGGTGGACTATTCCTGGTTACTGGGTCACTGGGGCAGGTGAGGTCCATACTGTCGAGCAGAGAAGACCAGCTGCTATTCTCCTCCCATCCATGGGAGCGGTTTGATTGTCCTTGAAACCATTACCAATATACCAGTAATAGATGCTGCTTCAGGTTACCTGAACACTTTAAAGTCTGCCAAAGTGCATATTTTACTTATTTATATTCTGTTCATAGCACAGCATTACATATAAACAGCATAACAGCTTACTCTCTATACCTCTGAGTTGTAGCCCTTACATTTAGTTTGTTTTTTTTAAAATATGTATTAAAAAATGTATATATAACATATATTTACGTTAATGTAAAGCCTGTAAAGCATAGGGCTATATGGGTAGATTCAGTGATTAAGAAACATAATATTCATAATAATATTGTAGTCTTCACCTAAGACATTGTGCACCTTATTGTTGTTGCTGTTATTATTATTATTATTATTATTATTGAGGGGTTTTTTTTTTCCTTTCCTTCCTTCAGTTATTATTATTTCACTATAAGGCATTTGCTCATGCAGCCCTGGCTGATGGTATATAATATAACTCCTTTTTCTCATTTCTGTCCAACCTTCCCCTGACCCCTTGATTCCTCTGACAACTCTGGACACACACTCTTGCTCTATTCCAAAACTTAATTTTGCTGCCTCCTAATATGTTTTATTTTGACCAAGTTCTGTAGCAGCTTTGCTGAATTCTGAGAATGCACTGCACCAAGCTTCATGGGAAACAAATAAATCCTAAGATGACAGGTGAGGTGAGAGAGTGTTTATCATAAATAAACATATTTATTCAATACTGAAAAGTAGCAATAAAAAATAGGCAGCTTCCATACAATGAACTATGTAGACAGTGAGAGGTCAGGTGAGGAAAGTCTGCAGCACTGAAGGAAAGGGATAATACAGTTGGATTCATATTTAGGACTAAGGGTAACACCCGGCCCTCTTTCCAACTCAGGCTATAGCAGAGAAGAACTGTGTGTGGTGTTTCGCTATGCCAGAGATTTTACTGCATGATGTTGGTCTTTGATAAATGTTTGACTGTCGGATCTACAAGCAGAGTGAGTCATATTCACACTTGTCTGTGCTTCAGTTGGAATGAAGCTGATGAGTCAGCCGAGAGTTCTTTAAGTAGCACATCAAAGCCCTGTTTTCTGTGGGTACAAACCAGAGAGAACATACTGCTCTCCAAAGACTCGCAGCCATTCCATAATCAGCTCTCATCTTATGTAAATAGTGTTGTATTGATTCATAATGACAAAAGTCCTTTACAGGATCACTGCATACTTTTGTACTTTAGTGAATACGGTTGTATTTATCTGACACCACTCGACCTGGGTGTTTATTCGTATTAAAATTTTTAGCGGCTATTAATTATTGTTTGTCATTTATTTATTTACGCTTATAAAACAGGTCTTGGTTGGTGTTACAGATATAGGTATATTCAATAATAATAATAATAAATTATTATTATTATTATTATTATTTTGCCTTCAAAGCATTATTTATTTATTTAATCCTGTGAAAAGGCTCTTGATTGGTATTAGATATGTAGCCATATTCTATAATAATATTAAGAAATATTATTATTATTATTATGTATAAGTCTGTAGTATTAACCTATTATTGTTATTATCAGTAGTAGTATTTAGCCAATATAGTATTATTAAAATGTATTTATGTATTTTGTATTTAAAACATGAATGAATGAATGAATGAATGAATGAATGAATGAATGAATGGACAAATGGATAAATGAATGGATATGGCTGTACCATACTATACCACATATACAGTATATAAAGAGTTCAGATGCAAAAGCCTCTAAGTCCCATCTGAAATTTTCATCGAAAATGAGCGTTTTTTTATCAGGCTCCTATGTTTAGGTTCAGTAATTTTACTGTAATGGCAATATATACATCCTTTTCTATACAATTAAAGAGAAATAGCTGAACATAAATATAGGAGCCTGATAAAAATGCTTATTTTAGAAGAAAATTTCAGATGGCATTTAGAGGCTTTTGCATCTGAACTCTTCTCTCACACACACACACACACACACACACACACACATATATATATATATATATATATATATCCTTCCCTATAGCATTAACATATCATTTATGTATTAGGCCTGTAAAACAGGTCTTGATTGGTGTTAGATGTATAGTCATAGTCTATAATAATACTTATAAATATTATTATGTATTTGATAGTAGTCTTTACCCTTATATAATAATGCTTTGAAGGCTAAATCATAATAATATGATAGCAATAATGTATTATTAATATTGTTGTTGTTGTTGTTGTTGTTTAAGCCTGTAAAGCAGGTCTGTAAAGTCGGTCGTGGTGTTAGTTAATAATAATAAATCTACTACTACTACTACTAATAATAATGATAATATTTAACATGTTAATCATAGAGTTTGTTGTGTTTCACCTGATCACCTGTTTGTTATTGTGAACATTGTGTTCTTTTGCTGTTTGTGTTTGCACACCTTATTGGAGGAAGCGTTCTTGTGTGTGTGTGTGTGCATGCGTGTGTTTGTGTGTGTGTGTGTGTGAGCTCCATAAGGAGATGGTCAGCTGTAGGCTGGGTGTGGGTGTAGAACACGGGAAGGACTCTGTGACTGTACGTGAATTCAGAGGTGATTACTAGTGGGTGGTGATTCACTCTCCCAATGCAGAAATCCAGGCCGATACACAAGCTGTGCTAAAATCTGGACAGAATCAATTCAACTAAACACAGGCTTAGGTGATTTCCACATTGTAAATCCAAATGGAGGATTTGCATCCTGCCCAACATGAGAAATGAGACATAGTAGGCATCCTGAAAGGTGTGTTAAAATGAGCCCAGCTGATTTGCATGAGGCACTCGCTTTCTTTTGGTAAACAAGTGCCTGCTGGTATTTGTGTATCCATGTGTCTGTTGGGTCGAGCAGCTGAGAGCCGAGTGCTGGAGCTCATGGCTGGGCTGAGTGAAATGAGAGTGAGGGGGAAGAGTGACTCACGGCTCTGCCTGCTGGTGGAGGCTGGGGTGTTTGGAGCAATACTTATACAATTCATTCTGCCCAGCTCATCTCTGTAATTCTTCTGGTGGAGTCTCGCCAAATTAAGTTATCCCACTTCTCCCAGCATGTAAACCGCTCTGGAGATGCTTTTGGTGACCACTTTTAGGAGCTTTTGTATTAAGTATATTTGTGCATGTAATGTGTGTCTGTGGGTGTGTGCATTGTTGAGCTCACATTGTGTTTGTATGTGGTTGAGGTGAGGACAGACATGGCTCATTAATGGCTGTGTCCAAAAACCACTAACTGGCTGAGTGCAAATCATCAGTAATGCACTAGAGCATCGATCACTGCTTCCTCCCATTACCCGTCCCTGTCTCCCCCTCTCTCAGATACACATCACTCTATTTAGCCGTGCTCTTTCCCCAGAAAGCTGAAGTGGATCTATGTCATGATGTGTGGATGAAGTGGAAAAGTTGGCATGAAATGAAAATTCACCCTATGTATTCAACACAATCTCATGGCAGTTTGTAACTATGTTACGTTTTGGCAAATTAGTGGCTAATTTGTATGAATCTCATTCACATTTTTAGTACAATCTGCTTATGCCCTTGTGATGATTATGGTTAGGGGTGGACCTTCATGCTTATTTGTTTTCAAAAAATATGTTTTTGTACAATTTAAAATGCACAAAATCATATAAAATCACCTCGTAAAATAGTAACGTTTTCCTGTGAGATCGGGTTGATCTATTTTCTAAATGCTTTATAGATTATATTTTGAACAATTAATCTCCGTATATATGTAATTTTTATTTTATTATTTTATTTTTGACCTTGTAATGTTTAATCAAATATTCAATCAAATATTATGACTGGACCTTTTGAAGAAAACAAAAGTTTTTTTTTTTTGGTGATGTATGCAAGCTTGCAAGGGCGGGGCTAAAGAAGAGGACTCAGTGATTGGTTCTCTAATCGTATAGTCCTTTTAAGCCCCGCCCCTGCAAGCTTGCATTTTTCTGCCTCTACTTTTGAGTGCAACGCCCACATCTCAATATCCAATCAGCCCTCCCTACTTTTTTAAAAATAACCCATTAAGGTGCAGTCACAATAGCGATATTTTTGTAAGATTTCAGACAGAAAAGGTCCATTGTCTAATCAAGAATTCATGAGTGGAATATATAGGGCTATTTTTCAGCTTCATGCGAAACTTCTGAACACACAGGTGTCTTTTGAAATGACTGGGTTTGAAGTGTGTCTTTAGTACAAACAGTGCAGAATGAGATATGTGCTGAATTTTAATACCTAGGTTAAGAGATTTTTTAAATCCCTAACCATTAAAGCAGTGAAAGATTGCCTTAGCAAGCACCATTAATAGCTGTATTTTATCTGTTCTTCTCTGTTAAAGAGTACCAAAAATGTGAGAGCACATTAAGGTCTGTTACAATGAGAAATCTGCGGTGAATCTCGCTAATCCACATTCTGTCTCTTTCTCTTCCATCAGAACACTTCAGCCCATTTCATCCAAAACATCATCTCCCAACATACTTATTTCCATCCAGGGGAAGAGATAGTAACAGAGGTAAGATGAGGATTCTCTGGAGATCCATAATTCCCTGCATGTTTTAGTCTGAAGTGCTCCTTAGAAGAGTGTGCAGTATAACACTCGCTTTGATATAAAGGTTGGTTTCTTTGTTTTTTATTTGTTGGTTTTGTTGAAGACAGAACACACAGCGAGGTGCAAGCTCTCTTTCTAACAGTCCCATAAATCATGAATATTACATTTTTCATATGAGTTCTTCTCTTTCCTGTTGTTTTTTGGGTACCTGATTAGATTGTGTGAAGATACTTTTATAAATAACCAGAACCTGTGCCATGGGCCTTAAGGTTTCCTCTAACAACCTATCTAATTAATTCCAGAGAGAGAAGGAGAGGGAGAGTAAGAGATAATGAGATAGAGAAGGTAGATTATTCATAAAATAAGAATATTTGTAATGGATGAAATAATGGGCAGGCCATGTATCACTGTGTATTGTGAGAATGTCTCAGACTGAGTCAATGCTTCACGGGGAAGATGTGTAAACATGCCAAGCCCTGCTGACCCAAATTGTCCGATGAGACAAATTTTGGCAAAGGGAGCTCGCGGTGCCCTTTTCATGCTGCCAAGGGATTTTAACACTGGCATTTGTTGATCCAACCAAACTCCCAGTGACTTCCTGGAGACTGACGGGTATGAGAAGCACCAAAGACACCCAAAGAATGCCCATGTGGTCTCTGCACCAATTAGGACAACTAAAACTATTTCAAATGTTTTTGTTCATTGACAGAAAGCTGTAGTTATATTACATGAATCCTTGGCAACTACCTAAAATAAGTTTAAGGAGAAGAACTAAAAAGACTAACTGGAAATTAATAAATACTAAAACTAGTGCTGTCAAACGAATAATCGTGATTAATCGCATCCAGAATAAAAGTTTTTGTTTACATAATATATGTGTGTATACTGTGTATATTTATTATGTATATATAAATACACACACAAACAGTAGGCCTATATATTTTGAAAATATTTCCATGTATTTCATGCATATATTTTTATTCATATAATTATTATATATAAATATTTTAAATGTATAAACTTATTATATTTTGTGTTTTAACCGTAATCATATTTTAATATATACATGTGTGTGTGTATTTATATATACATAATAAATATACACAGTACACACACATATTTAAACAAAAACTTTTATTTTGGATATTAATTACGATTAATCGTTTGACAGCACTTACTAAAACTAAACTAAACTGAAAGAAAAATAAATTAAACCTTTAAACAAATGACTAAAAAATGTAATTAATATTCTCAACTCTAGAACTTAAAATATAAATAAAATCTAAAATAGTATAGAAATAATAATAAAGGTCCATTCACACCAAGGACAATAATAAGGATAACTATTGAGTTTTAATAATCATTCTAAATCTATGAGAATGGGAAAGTCCACATCACAATTGTAACGGTAACAACACAATATCATTAGACTCACTTTCAGAACAATTTTATCCAACTAACGAACGATAAAAACATTGACTGTCCATCAAAATCTATCCTGCTTTAAAGAGCTCAAGCATGTTATTTTTCATTGATGTAGATGCTAATATAGTTATCATTATAGTTGTCTTTACAGTTATCATTCTTGGTGTGAATGGGCCTTAACACTAATGCACACTCTTCTTTATATACCTAATATATTTTTGTCAGTAAGTCATTTTTACACTGAAGTACACTCTCAGAAACTGTCACTGGTGTTGTACCCTTTCAAAAGTTACACATCTGTACCTTATTTGCTCCTTAAGGGTGCATATTAGTACCTTAATGGTACATATTTGTGCCATTTTAAAAAGGTACTGCCCCAGTGACAGCTTTTCGTCCATAACTCCATAGATTCCATAGTACATGTTGCTTAATTTTGATTGTCAACATGATGTAAACAATCAAAATTTTGATAGGCAGTTAATGTTACAAAAGATTTCTATTTCAAATCCATACAAATACAAGGATAATCCCATTAAGGTTAACCAGTTTTACCAGTCCAATCCTTAAATTGACCCCATAGTTAGCAATGTAACTCTAGATGTAGTAAACACTGTAGTTTGGAATTGCTGTCTCTTTAGCTCCGCCTCCCTCTCCATGATGAGGTTGTGACCCCCAGGGTTTTGATTAGTGCGAGTGTCATCTCTTGTCCAATTAAGTCAGCGCTGCAGTGTGATGAGATCAGGGACAGATGGGTGTAGGTGTAGATGAGGTCAAAGCACTTCTGACCAGCTTTTATTCTTGCACACATACGGGTGCCTTCACTTTCTCCTCACACAGACGAAACGTTTAATGTCTGATACCGTTTGAGTTCATTTTAAGGTCAGACGAGGTAGGCACTGCAACGGAACAGATCTAATGAAAGAGACTCATTGGTAATTGATTGCCTGGTTGCAGTTACAGATATTATTTGCAAATATACATTTTGCATGCACAAAGTAAAATGATGAATAAAATAATTCATAACTATCAAGCAAAAGACGCGCATACATCTCAAAATGGCTGTTACTTCGTAGCTCAAATGTAGCAAGAAAAATCTAATGTTGTTCTCATTATTTCAGTGGGTTGCATCACCCAGACACTTGCGTATGCGTGTGTGTTTGCGTGTGTGTGTGTGTGTGTGTGTGTGTGTGAGAGAGAGAGACAGAGGGAATGGAGAAGGACAGCAGTTATTGTACTATAGCTACTATTTTCTGGGACCACTTAAACATGCTTTCTACTTATTCAAGGTTACATTTCTCAGAGTCCAATAAAGAAGTATGTTTGTTTTTTTTGTGAGCACAAATTATTGTGTTTATTAATTTTGCTTTAATAATGCAATGTCAGCTGTGGCCCCCAAATATATACAAATCTAATGTAAATCTTGTCTTGTTAGCGTTAGACTGGGACGGGGACACATTTTAATTTTCTGAAATTTGTAATAATGAAATATTAATGAAGTAAATCACTACATGACAACAAAAAGTATGAAAGGCATTGGATAGAGTGCTTCTGTGTACAGATCCCCTTCCTGTCAACACTATACTTTATCATGGTCCTCAAAACACACTGCTGCTATGGAACATTGTTGTTCTCAGTACTGTGGAGGTTTGTATGTGACATTAAATGAGACATTCATGCTTTTTGGACTTTCCTTGAAAGAACATAAAATGAGAATTCTGAGGATTGGACCGGTCGCTCTTTTTCATGAAATTGTAGTGATGGGCTTTGAAAAGGACGTAAAAGCACTATAAAAAGCAGTCCAAATAACTGGCAAACTATATTTCAAGTCGTCTGAAGTCATGCTGTAGCTTTTTGTGGCAAACCGATCAAAATGTAAGTTTTAGTTTACCCAAAAATGCAAATTGACATTTTTTTTTATATGACTTAACATCATGTCGTTCTTAACATGTATGCCTTTCTTTCTTTTGTGGAATATAGAGGATATTATGAGATATTATTGCAAATTTCTGAGTGTTTTTTTTTCTGAGTGGTAACCAAAACTGTCTGGTTTTTAGCATTCTTCCAAATATATTTGTGTGTGTATGTGTTGTGCAGAAGAAAAAAAAAATCATACCGGCTTAAAACAACGTGAGGGTAAGTAAATGTCGACAGAATTCTCTTTTTTTTTTTTTTAGGTGAGCTATTCCTTTAAGTCTTTATTTTTTGATAATCTTCTCATCCAATTAGATGTTAACTGCTGTAAACAGATTATTTAGTCATTGAGTTAAACTTCTGATTGGATAATAAATCATTCAGACAGGTTTTATTAAACTGATTCATTGAAAAGACCTGATTCAAAAGAACAATTTGTTCACAAATTGGTCATTACTTCTCTCATGAATGTAATAAGGACTAGATCTTATGTCAAGGTTTTTGAAAAGATTTTGTCTACATTTTTTCTCTGTTCCTCACAAGAAACAGAAAATGAAATGGCACATGAGTCATATGGACCACTTTTATGATTCTTTAATGGTGCTTAAGTGTCCCATTCATCGTAATTGCATGAAAAAGAGCAAATGGTACAATTTAAAAACTGCTTTTGTGTTTCATCAAAGAAAGAAAGTCATTGAGGTTGGAACAGTATTTTATCATCTTCCACCTGCTGTGGACTATACAGTATAATAACCTTCCTGTGTATTTTAGAAGACCAGCTTGACCCAAAAGTTTACAGTATTACAAAGGCAGGAGGCACAGCAGTCTGCTGAAGCTGAGTAAATTTGAGTTTCTATAATTCAAGGGTGTCAGCTGGGCCTCTGGGTCATTAACAGACACAAGTCAGTCACTAAACCGGAGAAAGCAGAACACATGGATCAATACACAGAGTTTTAATGAGGATCTCTGGTGATTGCGTCGAAGGCCAGGATGGATTTGAGACTGAGGGGGTGTTGGTCATCTGTTTCTACTACTATAGTAAAAGCAGCCTGCCGTCTCCATTAGTGTGATGCAAACCTGAGGGCATAGCTACACAATCGCAGTGTGAATAATTGAATATTTATTCCATTGGAATAACCGTCTCGCTGAGAATGCACATAAAGAAAGAGAAGAGGTCTGGAAAAGGACAGAGAAAGATGGATTGGGGTGAGAAGGGAGGGAAGAGTCAGTCAGAAAAGATCGGCATGCAGATCTCCTCCTTTGTGTGAAGATTTATATAACTACCTTGGTTTAAAAATAGACGCAATGATTTTCAAGCACATACATGTCAGACATTTGACAAAGCGTAATATTTTAATTAGATGGAAACGAAGAGGAACCACATTGTGTAAGTGACAGTAACTGTTGGAGTTGTCTGGTGCATTTTGGATTTGTGTAATTGAGGTTGTCAACGTGATGACTGTGCTGTCCATTATAGCACATGCTGAAATGGTCACACCATTTTTTTCAAGACGTTTCTAACTCTGACTTTGGACCAATTCTGTAAAATGGCCCATATATGTAAATACTTTTGTGTTCACTCGCAAAACATTTGCGTCCCCCGACAAACTTTTTTTTTTTTTATTTTTTATTTAATTTATTATAATTATGACTATTTACTATAATTTTGAGCTTTTTTTCTAATAATTGCTACTTTGTTTTTCAGCATTTATAATCTTTATATCTCACTATTTCAAATTTATTTCCCATATTTGTGTTTATATCTCACAAATACAACTTCATATTTTGTCATTGCACCTTTATTTCTACCATTTATGACTTTAATTCTCATAATGTGACGATTTATCACAATTTGACTTTATATAAGGGTAAATACTGATTTTATATCTTACAATGTGACTGTTTCTGATTTTAAGAATGAATGTGCCTTCCACATAGCTATAGCTCAAATATGTTTCAATATTTTTGAGCATGCAGTTTATATTAAAGTTGTGTGTGGGCCTGACACTTGCATCATACAAGACTAGTATACTTAGTATTATGTACTTGATTTTCCCCTTTATTCACATTTCTCCTCTAATCATACAGTAGCTTATGAAGAGAAGCAACTATGCATGAATTGTGCTTCATGCATGGCCAGTAGACATTCATCCTCCATCTGTCATGATCAGAGTGTGCTAGCTTGCATGTATCTCTTTAAATTCCTTACACAGTCTAAGGCATGGATAGATGCAGTGAATTTCTTCTTTCTGATTTTGGCCTAGTAATTTGATTTGTCCTCAGTGTTTTAGGATTTCCTCAATGCACAGCAGTTTCCAAGCAACCTATCGTTCCTGAGCGTGGCTTTCTGTCCCCTGCATTTTTTCAATTACCTGTCAAGAGACTCTGACTCTCCAGGGGTTGTAATTAAATTCCATTGGTGGGGTAGCATTCCTGTCAATTACGCAACAGAACCCTGGGCTGCAGCCTGACAGGATAAATATGCTCTAACAGAGAGGCTTGCTTGTATGAAAGAAGCACCAAATGGTTAAAAACTCTCTCTCACGCAGGGCATGTAAGGTGAGGACTCCCAGAGGCAGTGTCGATGTCTAATCCACTTATCCTATTCTGTTGTATCCCACACCGTAGATCCCAGCAGAACCCTTAAGATCCCCAGGAGAATATTGGTTATGTGGGGGATGTGATCATGTTCCCTTTTGGTGGGAATATCTGAAATCTATACCATCACTTGCGATGTAAAGTCTCTCGTTCTCCTCGCACTCAAGTGTGGGAGGTTCATTTAATGCATGGGTTTGTGAAAAGGGAAATCATGTCAGACTTTCACTCCCCCATTCTTGCCTCTTTTCTCTTTTCTTCTTCTTTATAATCAGCCCACCTTCCTTTCTGTTCACAATGGGGATGAGTTGTTTATCTTAGTTATGGATGTGCTATGATTAACTGTTCATTTGGAGAGAGATGAAAAAATGATAATAATATGTAAAGAGAAGACTTTCTCACCTTCACATCTCCTTCATGCTCATACACCTATTCACAGTATTTATCAGTGTTGATGAGTAGCTTTCAGTGGCAAACATTCAGTAGTGCAGCTGTTTTGAAAATACTAGCTTATTCAATTGCAAGGAATTAAATAGCAGTGTATCATGACAGAATGCTAAACGTAAAGCAATAAGCAACTTAATGCCATGCATTACTTGATTACTTGACATTTGGTGCAATGTGTAGCATATTACCTAAAAGGCCCTTAACTGTATCACTGCATCAAATGGCTAATTGCTTTTGAGAAAACTATCCCAGCACGCACAAAACAGGCACACAACGTCATAAGACGTTGATATTTGGTTAAATTTCGGTTGCGACGTCGGGTGACCAAAATTCAACATAAATTCAACGTCTAATGTCAATGTTAAATTGATGTCCAATACCGACGTCAGCTTTGTTGTTTTTAGGTTGTGTAACCAAAATCCAACGTTAAGTCAACGTCAAATTGACGTCAAATATTGACGTCAACCCGATTTTCATTTTCAACCAAAATGCAACATCTGTCCGACGTCACGTCCAACGTCAACCTGACGTTACATAGACGTCTGGTGCCTGCTGGGATATGACAAATAAAATACAACAATCTATATATATGTTTTTGGTTTGAAAATGACTTCTGTCAATAGCTACGCTATTGAAAATAAACCTTTTTTTGCCCTCTAAATTTGCCCACCAAAATTTTGTTAAAGTGTGTCTGCACATTTAAGGGCTGTTCACATCAAAGACAATAACTATAGGGTTAACTGTAACGGTAATGTTGTAATTCTATGAGAACAGGGATGTCCACACCACACTATAATAATAACAACACAAACAAATGATATAGCATTGGAATCAGCACTGGATTTTTTTTCTCCAAATGCTGAACAATAAAAACACTGACAGCCAATCAGAACTTCAAAAGCCTAAGCAATTAAAGTGGTAGACAACATAACTGCAGCATGCACTCATAATAAACAAAACGTTATCGTTCGTTGATGTGGATGCTAATATAGTTATCATAGTTATCTTAATGGTTTCAGTTCTTGGTGGGAAATGCCCTTTACTGTAGGCAGTTTACGGTCACCAAGCAGAGTTTTAACTTGGCGCTTAAATATAGAATGTGTGGTAATGCATGTAAATATCCCTGCATTTCATATATTTGTGTCATATTACTGCAGATGGCATTAATTCAGTGTGGAGATCTTGATCCTGCTTGTTTGTTGCATCAGTTTGCTTGTAGCTTGAAGCTAACTGCTTTTTTCAAAGGGTTGCTTCACTGCTTTATTGTGAGAGGCTTATAACTTAACTACAAATAGCTTATACAAACTACAAATAGCTTTCCCATGCAGCATTGTTATTTCTATAAATGTCATGTGACGGAAATGTGTTTTTGAAGCTGTGCGTATCTGTGAAGTCTCTCAGGAATGCATCTCCTCTTCAGATGCTTTGTTGTGAAGATGTTATTGGTCCTCTGCCAGGAATTTCTGTCTGGGTTGAAGATGGATTATCTAATGTTTTGATCAGGCTTGTGTAGCTATGCCCTGCCGTGCATATATTCATATTAACACAGATTCATAAACATCCATAAAGGGCTCAGTATTTCAAAGTATTTCCATATTACTAAGACTTGGATGTCGTTAGATACCTTTACCTTTTATAAATCTTTTTTGTATAATAAACAGCTTTGGTTTTATCACCTAAGTTTCTATTTTTTATATTGTTATTTAAATGATTTTACAGTTCAGCTGTTAATATGAAATGCCGCAGAACAGAAATATGCTATTATCCTCTTCCTCACAGTTGAACTTGAGGCTAGCTCTATTTACAAGCTTAATCAATCTGTTTGCATTTTGGCATAAACCAGCTGTTTCCCATTATTCTGTTTTCATGGAGGCATTAGCACTGGATTGGCTTCAATAACAGGTTTCATCCATGTCCCATGGCTGAACCAGCATCTTCCTAGTAGCACTATTGGGCAACCAACAGTCCCTCTTTGTCTGTGGAGCACTGGCCCATTCGAGCTCATCAAAGTTTCAAGAGTCATTCAATCGAGCAGTGCGGCCCATCCAGGGGAGCCCGTGTTGGTAGAGGAAATGGATACTGGGGCACCTGGGTCCGACTCCATTACTGAGGCCCTGTCAGGGCCATCTCATCTGGGGAGTCACTGGAAAAAGCACAGGTGGGGTTCTAGGCCATAGATAATTCAAATATGACCTTCTCTGATAGCTCTGGTAAGATCTATGCAAGTTCATATCACTGTTTTTTTTTTTTTTCATTATTATATTATATTATATTATTATAAAAATATTTATTATTTGAAAAATATATATATATATTATATATTAGAATATTAGAATGAAATAAATACGCTATAATGAATATACAACAATTTCTTAAAATCTTTTTTTTTTTATGTTTTGAGTGTTACTCAAAGTGACCAGAGTCTCAAAATTTGCTTTCAGTGGGAAAGTATATTCAAAGGAGTGTCATTTTTACACACTTCTGTTTAAATCATTAATTTGTTTTGCTTCAGAGAGGTTCAGACAGGTTAAGCTGAGGTCACAGAGATTTCAAGGGATCTTGTTTTCATTAGCATGCGAGTGCATGCGGCTATGCAGATAAATATCATCTGTCTCTGTAACTTAGATCGAGTGTGGGCGTTTCAATTGTAGTAAGAAGCAAATGTTAGAGATTGGACACCTTACATGGCACGGTCACTGGATCATGGTGTATGGACACTGGCACTGAGGAGATTGCCGATTCCTTGGATTTTGTCATTATTAGTGATCCTTCCGAAGATGACCTGGTAGTACAGAAAGCCATTGTTTAGAACAACACTCTCTTTCAAGAGCTACAGTAGCCAAATCCCTCACAGAACTGCTTTAACTCAAATATTATCATTTACACTGAGTTATGGCTGTCTGCTCTGGGGCCTGTGTGAGATCACAAACAAAGATCATACAGGGATTATATTTGAGCACAAGCTATTATCTAATGAACTTCATGCCTTCATAACCACAAATCTGAAAATAATACTGTAAACCGCCATGCTTAAATGACTAATAGATACAAAGACAGATAAATAAAATAGAATTAGAATAGAGAGTGCTAGAGTTAGAGGGTCAAATAAAGATGGAAGAAATGTGTTTTTAGCCGTTTCTTGAAGATGGCTAAGGACTCAGCTGCTCGGATTATTTCAAAAAGTGAAACTTTCATATATTCTAGATTCATTACAGTAAAACACTTCAAAAGTTTATTTTTATTTTTATTATTTTTTTTATTTTTTTTTTATTTTGATGATTAGAGCTTACAGCTCATGGGCAAAAATCCAGCATCTCAAAATATAAGAATATTTACATTTGAGTTTCATTAAACGACCATCCCTACAGTATAAATTCCAAATATCTCTTGTTCTTTGAAACCACAATAATGGGGAAGACTACTGACTTTTCAATGGTCCAGAAGACAATCATTAACACCCTCCACAAAGAGGGTGAGTCACAGAAGGTCATTACTGAAAGGGGTGGCTGTTCACAGAGTGCTGTATCAAAGCATATTAAATGCAAAGTTGACTGGAAGGAAGAAATTGGGTTGGAAAAGGTGCACAAGCAACAGGGGTGACCGCAAGCTTAAGAATACTGTCAAGCAAAGCTGATTCAAACACTTGGAAGAGCTTCACAAGGAGTGGACTGAAGCTGGAGTCAGTGCATCAACAGTCACCACGCTCAGACGTCTTCAGGAAAAGGGCTTCCAAGCCACTTCTGAAACAGAAACAATGTCAGAAGCATCTTACCTGGGCTAAGGAGAAAAACAACTGGACTGTTGCTCAGTGGTCCAAAGTTCTCTTTTCAGATAAAAGTAAATTTTGCATTTCATTTGGAAATCAAGGTCTGGAGTCTGGAGGAAGACTGGAGAGGCACAGAATCCAAGATGAGAAGTTAATACTTTTTTATTGAAAGTGACAGTAAATACATTTAAATTGTTACAAAACATTTCTATTTCAAATAACTGCTCTTCTTTTGAACTTTCTATTATAAAAGAATCCTGAAAAACACAGGGATCATGGTTTCATCAAAATATTAAGCAGTTTGATTATGATCATAAATGTTTCTTGAACATTTTCAGTACTAAATCAGCATAGAAGATTAATTTCTGAAGGATTATGTGACACTGAAGACCAGAATAATAGCTGATGAAAACAGCTTAACTATTACACGAATCACTTACATTTTGAAATAAATGTTTAAATTGTTAGAATATTTCACAATAATACTGCACATTTTTACTATATTTCTGATGAATTAAAAGCAGCCTTGGTGAGCATAAGAGACCTATTCCAACAACATTAATAAAATCTTAATAAAAACAACCTCAAAATTTTTAATGGTAGTGTATATATATTTTTGTTAATATATTTCTGTCAATTCTTAGGTAGTATAATAATTATTTATCTTCAAGTTAATATAACACAAAAAAAGGAATTGCCTATTTTATAAAAATGCCTATTTTGCCTAGTTTTATAAATATTTTGAAGCAAGTGATTACATTTAAAAAACAAATCAAAAACATTAAAAACAAAATCTTAACAGACACAAACTTTTGAATGGTAGTGTATAGCCCAAAAGTAATGAATGACATGGTGATATTTCAGTCTGTCATTGTTTTATTTGGTTATGCTTTGTGATATCGCAGAAAAAAGATTTTCAACTCAAGCAACTGGGAATTCGTTTCATTTCACTGCTATTATTGCGTTTGTACATCAAGAAACATAATACATCCTCTCTGGAGCTAAACTATGAAACTGAATTATCTTTATATGATTAACATTTGAATATAATTGCAGGAGTACAATACGATGTTCCGGACGTAATTCGCTCATTGATTGGTGTGTCTCACTGCTGTTATGGATCAATTAGAGAAGTCAAGGCCATCCGAGACAGGAGACTGAGCCGTCTCCCTGCTGAGCATCCATAAAATGACTTAAATGGATTACTGTGTGCATTATCACATTAGACTGACCACAGCTCTGGCATGAAATGTTCAAACTCAATTTCAAACCTTTGTAGATCATTGCCTAAAGATCACTAACATCTATTGTCGTACAATAATGAAAGATATTCATACCGATTACATTTAGTTGGGTCATAAATATCTTTGTTTGACCACTTAAACCATGTCTCTGCAAGTAGACTAAATAACTTTTCCTCCAGATGCTGGAATTTCACCTGTGCCAAAAGGTCAAAGGGCCAAAGTCGGACAGCTGAATGGTTTTAATGTCAGTCTTTGCGCTGGCATCTAGGGATGAGGTAAAAGCACATGACAAATAAGTACAGGTCGTAAAGCCTGTTTGTTGTTCTCGTGGCTCTCGTTTTGCATTTAGGAATGCTGAAGGATATATTACTGCTAATAAAAGTGATATTGCTTTGATCCAAATTTATGTCGGCCATTATGTACGGGCTGTTTAGAGACATCCCAGTGACTACTTTAGTGATCTACTTTTTCTCATCAGCAGAAGGATGGTCTGTTACAGTGTGCTGTTGCTCTGGTAATAATGGGAAACACTCCAAGGGTGAAATTAGGGTAACTTGTCATTCAGCTGAAGCCTTTTTATCCAAACCACAGGAACTGTCCCTCTGGAACAACCTGCCGATAAGTGCATCGCTCAAGTGCACGATGGAAATTGGGCAGAATTGCAATCATATTAAGTCACTGAGTAAGTGGATCTGAATTTATAACCCTTGTGCTAATGGCAAAGGTCCCAGATTAGAATATCAGCATTTGTCAGATTGGACGTGAACTCAAAACCTCGGCATTACTAAGCCATATAACCCATGTACACTAATCAATCACAGCATGAAGACAAATTTCTGTCATCATGCACTCACCTTCATTTTGTCCCAAATCTGTGACAGATTTGTGACTTTTTTTCTCTTGTGGACACTATTATGGAAGCTATTGCAAGCTTCAAATAACAGAAGAGGTCCATATGACTCATGCACTATATTCCAAGTCTTCTGAAACCATTTTAACCATAATAATCTTCCCTTAAAAGGAAAGGTCACCCAAAAATGAAAATTCTGTCATTAATTACTCATGTCGTTCCAAACCCGTGAGACCTTCTTTCATCTTTGGAATACAAATGAAGATATTTTTGATATTTGATCTTGATATTTTTTAGTTTTCTGAGCCTGCATAGACAGCAATGCAACTGACATGTTCAAAGCCCATAAAGGTAGTAAGGAAATCGTTAAAATAGTTTTTTTACATTGACAGAAGAAAAAAAAAATGTTTCAGAAAGCTCTCGGATTTCATCAAAAACATCTTCATTTGTGTTCTGAAGATGAATGAAGGTCTTACGGGTTTGGAGCAACAAGAGAGAAATTAATGACAGAATTTTCATTTTTGAGTGAACCATCCCTTTAACCATTGCTACTAGATTTAGTGAGCTGGACACAAGAACCAGTCTAATTTGTGAACAAATCATTCAAACAGGTTTTGTGAACCAGATTGACTGATTTGTTAAAATAATCCAGCTAATTGGATTCACAAAGATTAATTCACAAAATCTGAACTGCTTTAATTTTGAGGGAGAGATACATGGCTTTATTGCATCAGATACAGACCACTTGTACTTCTGTTGATGTGATACAAATAAACTCAAGACTTATCGGGGCTCCAATAAATTTGCTCTTTTGTGTTTTGCAGAGTCAAAGGCAAAGGTGTGCAATGACATTAAGTAAATAATGAGAGAACGTTTTGCAAATTTTAAATAACTTGAGGGTGAATAAATGAAGACAGAATTTTCATTTTTGTGTGAACTATCCCTTTAAGGTAAATAGACCTCTGTATTTAAAACGTGGAAATAAATCTTTTCTTGAAGCAGTTCACCAGGGATTAGTTTGAATGGCAAATGTCTTGCCTACACTGACTAAATCCAGTCTTGCAATATACAGTACTAAAGTGAAAGGATGGGCCCCGGGGCACCTTGCGTAGACAAATTAAGTCTGTTCTGGGTTAACAGCATGAGGAAGAATTCAGGTGACATTTTAATTCACTCCCCTCAGCAGGCAAAAACACATGAGTATTAGAGAAACGTAGCACAGTAATGTCGTCCTAGCCCTTGGAAAAAGTGATTACAAAGACAAACTGCAACCCAAAAACCCATGCTAGCACTTAAACTGTCCTTTCCCTCTTCAGGTTGAGTTATATGACCTCCAAACTCTGTTTCCAGCATGCTTGGCTTCACCTTTAGAATTATTTTGAGAGGCTCTTGACATAATCTCAGCCTCCGACATCTTTTTTTCCCTGAAAAGAGTTCTTTGTGGCATTGTGCCAGAAATGAACCACTCCTCCCGGCGTCAGATCCTTGTGAGTTACATTACGCTAACATTACGCTTCCCCTCCCCCATTTAACTCCCTATCTCGTTCTTGCTTCTCTCCTCAGTTTCTTGCTCGTCTGAGAACACAGCTCTTTTGTTTCAAAAATCTCACCAGTTTTTTTCCCCCGAGGTTGAACTTTGTGATATTCTAATTGCTTTCCACTATTTTCAGCAACTTCCACCTCCCACCCCCGATCTCTCTCTCTCTCACTCTCTCTCACCACCCCCTCCCTGGCCTTTGAAGGTGGGCAGAAATAGCGCATGTTGCTGTATCTACAGTGTGCCTTTCTAGACAGAAAAATGAGCCACCATTAATGAAAACAGATTAGTTTTATGACCCAATTTTGTCCGCATCAGGCCTCCTATGACTCAATCTCATCCAGTGGGTTTCCAAAAGATCATTTAATGTTTGAAACAGATCGCCTGTGTTTTTTAATTCATTGGATTTCAGCTAAGCAACGTTGAGGACATTGAGCACTCGTGTTTTTGTGTGGTTAAATCAAACCTGGTAATCCGGTTACACCGACATTACATGTCATCGGACTCCTGAGGCAAGAGTCACTCAATCCCTTCAGAGGGGCAGAGAGACTCAGGAGGAGGTGTTAATTTTGGCACATGCCGTAAAAACCATCCCATCCAAACCTTAACTATGGAGACCTGTTGTGACCAAGAGGCTGCCAAGAGCTAACCCCATTAAAATTCCTTCTTTATGAGCAGTTGCCAACCTGGCTGAGATCTGAATTGGATTTGGCTGCCATACAAGGAGGCTAATCAAACCTCGGGCTTCTAGGCAACTAGACCTATCTTGTTCCTTTAAATTAGAGCTGTAATTCTGTCTCTGAGGAAAAGGCTTTTGAACTGACCAGCACTGCAGCGTTTGTATGAAATAACTGTTTGTTCTCATTGCCGCTCTCCAGTGATTTCTGTTTTTGGCTTGTTTTTTGGTACAAACTGGGCCCAGGGGGTGCAACGCCTAGATCCATCCCTGAACCCAGGATTGAAAAATAAACCACAAGAGTGCACAGGGGCCCATTAAACACCCTTTTCCCATTTATCATGACACAACAACAGGAGTAGCTGGGCACTCGCGCTCACACACACGTATCCATCAGCAACATGTGATAATGGCCACGGCGATTGCCAAACCACGCACAGAGAGGGTGGACAGCCAGGACCCGGGGAGAAAGATGATCTTATTAAGTGTCAGTGTGGTACGGAAGGCTGTACGTGAGGCGGCTGACACATTCTGAGAATGGCTGGCATTGTGTCCTTGCTGAGTGATATCAATAATCATAAGGATGGCAGCAACACGAGGGCCAGATGAGCAGAGAACTTTTCAGCTGATGCGTTCCAAAAACAAGACAATCAAAAAGACAGAGAGGGATATTTGACAAAGAATACTTCACTCACCTGATACCAGAGTGCTAGTTAATGAGATTTGATATTTTCAAAGCTAAATGTTACCAACGGTCAACGATCTCAGAATTATGGAAGGCAGTTTTTGTGAGATGAAGTCTAAATATAACTCGAAATTGCAAATACGAAAATATGTCACGATTATGAGAACTAAAATGAATTTAATAAAGTAAATTAAAATAAATTTCCATTTTTATTTTTTAAAAATGTCAAAATTTATAATTTTTATTGAAAGAGGGAAGTGTGAGCTATAGTTCTATTATGACAACTTATATTTCCAGCCTTTTCATTTTTTTTTCTCTGAGGCAAGTTATACGTGAGACAGTTATGTTTGTTTAAACATTTTTTTTAATTGTGAGATATAAATTTGTAATTATGAGAAATAAAATTGCAATATTCATTTTCTTAAATTTTTTAAATTTTCAGCATTTCTTTTTTTTCTCTCTGAGCCAATATAAGAAATGTAACGATTAAAATCACAATTACCTTTTACCAATTAATTAATTAATTTTTTTATTCTGAGGCAATAAGTAGCTTCCATACAAAACATGATTGTAAAATAGATTTGAACCTGCTTTGTCCCTTCACAAAACTAATATTTCATTTTCATTTCTTCTTTCCCATGACAATGAAGAAATGACTAAAATGAACACCATCGGATCTGGTGAGGGCTTGATATGGTTTCGAGACATCTTTTATAGTGCAGTGATGGAGTGTCTTTGGTGGCCTGGTATCATAACAATAAGTGGAAGAGCTATTGTTAGCCTGGATTGCAGTAATATCACAAGGTCCCATGACTCGGTTGTCTTGTGGACTTTGTCTGCTGTGCCTTTAAATCCATAACGCAGACAGAATCTTTAAACAAACCAGAAGGGTAGAAACACAAGAAGGCAGAAATCATTCTTTCTTCTACTGGTCTCCATTTAATAAAAGTCTACTCGTGTGTCGCCATTGGCTTGCTTTACAAATACAAAGTCTGGCCTAGTCTTTTATTTACTCTACCTCTGCAGAGCACCACATCTCCATTGTCAGTCAGTCGCATAGTTACATGACGTGAACATGGGAGCACTGCTCAACTCCTGATGATCCTTCAGAGCCTACTGGAAAAGGGAAAGAGCAGCTACCCATGAGACTGGAATTCACGGTTGCTAGGAAACGTGATGGAACATGAATATCACACATCAGAAAGCTCAGCACGGTGGTAAATAGTTCCCTGAGATGAGATGTACGCATATCTCCCTCGATACAGTGAGCCGCTTATGCCTCGTTGGCCTCCATCACCATCTCTTCGCATTTGTTTGCATTGTGAATGAGCCTTTGCTCATTCCTCAAACTCGCAGTTACCTACACATGATTATTTCAAAGGGAACATCACCATTTGTGTACAGCTTGTTAACAATGAAGCACTCGGGGAGTGTTTGTATTTCAGCCTTGCAGCTACAAAATCTGTTGTGTATCTGACTTGAAGAACTCTGGCGTTATTTCAACAAGCCCTTTTAAGGAGACTGAAGTGGTTTAGTAGAATAGGCTTTCTGCTTTTGATTTGGAACAGAATTAGTCCTAGAGCACTTTTTTTTTTCAGAGGATGAGTCCTATACAGATTTTATGCTTTTGAATAGCTTTAAATTAACAAGTAACCTCAGTGTGAACGTTTTACTCATAAGTGGTTTGAAGTCTGTTATTTTCAATCCTGTAAACAGCAGAGCGATTGCCAGCAAACAGATTGGCCAGAGGACATTAACTTGGAAGTTATTTGACAACCATTTGAACAGAAATTGCACAATTTTTCCTATGTAAGACATCTTGACTAATCAAGTCTTGAATATTCAAGTACCTGATTACAGCTAATTACACTGATTATAATCATGTAATGTCACTCCAAAGTATGTAGCAATGACAAGGTGAGTAAAACACCATATTACTAGAGAGTGGACTAATTGTAAATGCAGTTTAATAGTAGTGACAACCAAAATACTTTTAATTCTCTCTTTTAGAGTCCACCCGAGTAGTCATTTGAAATAAAGGCAGGGGAAGCAGTTTTTGGGTAAATTGTTAATTTTATTGGAAAACAAATATACAACTTGGAATGAATTCTGAGGCATGGCTGTGCCATAAGCAGTTACAAAAGAAAAGTGACTAATTAAAAAGCATAGTAAGAACAGAACAAATACAAAAGTGTGAGTGTATGAGTACCTGGCGATAAACCCGTTAGTATTTAATTCAACGATGTGGCAATAGTGCAATGCTGAGGACTTTTCCCATTTCTATTTATACTCAGTCCATTGTCCATGCAGAGTTGCACCTCCACATAAAATCAAAAGAGAAGAAAAAAAGAATCATGCCAAAAATTGTTGAAATGATGCCACGCTGAGAGTCAGCTGGACCCTTGATGTCCCCTCACATCAGGTGGGCAGGCAGACAGAGCAAAAGAAGAGGAAAAAGGGGCCTGTGCGTACTCAGTATCTGTGCCTATACGTATCACCTGGTCCCATAACTGCTCCTTCTAACAGATTGTTTACGATGACTAGGAGTTGGGGGAAGGCATGAGCACTCAAATCTTATAGTATACATGCAGATCCTTTGGACAGAAGGAGAGGATGGGGAGAAATTAAAATGAAACATTTTACAGAAATTAAAAACAAGAAAAGGCAGATAATTTTATACAAGAAATTCTGTACAAGGCCTTCACTTCGCTGTCATCATCTGTACAAATTCTGTGAAGAGAGAGAAAAAGGGCGATTAAGCATCACTGCAAAAAATAAGGGCAACTCAAAATTGGTACTAAATGTTTTAAATGGACACAGACTCACCTTCATAATTGACCTGACCATCTCCATCAATGTCTGCTTCTCTAATCATTTCATCCACCTCCTCATCTGTTAATTTCTCCCCCAAGTTTGTCATCACATGGCGCAGCTCAGCAGCACTGATATATCCGTTCCCGTCCTGAACAAAAAGAACAACAATCCGTCAAAATTAAGTCTAGGAATGTAACTAGCAAAACCTTAATAACAGGTGAACTGAATTCAACAATTCTTCAGAAGCCTTACCTTATCAAAGACACGGAAAGCTTCTCTGATTTCCTCCTCGCTGTCTGTGTCCTTCATCTTTCTTGCCATCATGGTCAGGAACTCAGGGAAGTCTATTGTTCCATTACCTGATTAAAGGGTAAAGTACACAGTCAGATAAGTGAATGTTTTAATTGTGATAATGGTTTCAAGTCATATGCAAATTGGACCCTACTCGCAAGAGTTAACATGCTGAAGGCTAATGTAGCAGCAAAAATGTGTCCTCACCATCTGCGTCCACTTCATTGATCATATCCTGCAGCTCCGCCTCTGTAGGGTTCTGGCCAAGGGAGCGCATGACGGTGCCCAGCTCTTTCGTGGTGATGGTGCCATCCCCATCTTTGTCAAATAGTGAGAACGCCTCTTTGAACTCTGGAAGGATAACCAGGGGAGACAGATCAGTGTTGGAGCCACATAACCACATATTCATAAACCCTCCCTCAAAAATCACATTCATCAGTCGCTTTTCAATTTTAGCAATTAACAAAAGGAACAGGTAAAGTACTTCTACTTCTTCATGTCAAGC
The DNA here is from genome assembly GCA_039654775.1 of Spinibarbus caldwelli. NCBI lineage: Eukaryota > Metazoa > Chordata > Actinopteri > Cypriniformes > Cyprinidae > Spinibarbus > Spinibarbus caldwelli. Next base: position 14,435,651 of record CM077257.1, read on the forward strand.
TTTTTGAATAATTAATTACTTGTGGGCATTAAAATTCCACATGGCCACTTTGAAGATCCTATACTATGTACTTCATCTTAAACAGTTTGTACTTTACAAGAAGTAAAAATTAATTAAAAAGCATTTATGAAATAGCTGTCTGTTGCTAAGACCAATAACAACAAACGCCTCCACGGATGAATGTCTAGGGTGACAGGATGCTGTGGAAGACACACACAAACACCCCAGAGCCATGGCAACAGCTGACCGCTAATACTAGTTTTAAGGCCTTTGAGTGAAAGCAGTTCAACCAGACCTGCAGAGCACCATTAGTTACATGTACAGACAACATGCAAAACAAATCACTTTGCGTAGATGCCTCAAGTACCTTCTAGAGTCAATTTCAAAAGACAGCATTTTGTACAGTAAGTCAAGTAAGAGTCAGCACTGTCACTGATCAGTTTAAATGAGGAGAACTGATCCTTGCAGGCATTGTCAGGACAAAACTATAGTGACAAGTGAGACTGCATTTCACCAGTGCATGCATTTGCCCAGCGGTCTGAGCACTAAAGGGCAATACAAACTCCCCCTTGTGCCAACACTGCCCATCGAGCAAAGCTGATGAGACCATTTGATACCTCCTATGATATAACGTCCAACATTACAGATGGACAACCAGCTTTCCTATTACACAAAACATGGGCCCATTCAAAATGTTTTACTAAAAACATGCAAAATAATACTGAAGCTTAAGGAAACGCATCGGGCTCACTTATTAATTTTATTTATATATGTATTTGTTTTATGAAATGTTATACTATCCAAAGAAACAACACAAAATACAGAACAATTACAACTTTCTCACCTCAACATAATAAACTTATAGCATGTTTATTATTATTTTGAATCATTTTTTCTTATATTTTCTATTTTAATTTCAGTTAAAGGTAACTTCCTTGTTTTTGCAATTTTAGTAGTTTGTGTTTATATATTTATATATATATATATATATATATATATATATATATATATATAAAGTTTTTTGTTTGTTTGTTTTGGTTTTATTTATTTTATTACATCAGGTTAAACTAAATTAAAAAAATATTATTTAAGAAATATCGCCCTCGCAACTAGCTAGTTTATTTTATTTGGTAACAAATAATTTCATGGTTTTAACTGTAGTTTCAGTTAACTATAATAACCCTAATTAATACAACAACTAAAAAATAAAAAAGTAAAAATGCCTAAGTAAAAAAAAAAAAAAAAGTACTAATTTAACATAAATGTATTTAAATTACAGTTACACTTATCTGTACAGTATCTGTTATAGTTTCTGTATGTTATCTGTTATAGTTTAGATTCACATATTTCTTGTTAGAAGCTGTAAAAGTTAAGAGCCTGCACATTCAAGGAAGCAATAACCCATCCATTCACACAGATTTGACTAAGTTACAACCTTAAAAGGCAACAAAATAGCATTTACAGCAAACTGGAACAGCCAGTGTATTGCAAAATGCCATAATCCAGTGCAGAAACTCCGAAGGGGCGTGTAAGAAAAAAAAAGCATGTCCTTACCAGCTATTTGCTCCTCTGTGAGTTGATCAGCCTGGGGATGGGAAGAGATGACAAACAACCATATTACTAAATGGTGTGGAGAACAAACTCACTAAGAATTCACAGTGTTTTGGTTCTCTGACATCAATGTCTAGCAACCTGTGTGAGACCAAACAAAGACCTCAGATTCCCTCCCTCCAAATGTTACGACACCAGCTGGAGAGAATAAAGTCCCACCATAGCAACGGTATTTAGACACTCCTAACAACAGCAGTTCATCCACCCACCTGATTCCCGGTATTTGGTCAACTATTCCCTCGTGGCACTATAGACAGTCATTTTAGATAGTAATTTCATCTTTTAATTGTAATAGTAGCCCTGTGCCATAATGCTCGAGTAACCTAGTAAGAATACTGCAGGCTATTTCACAATGACTGAATCTGATCACTACGTTTTAACGCGCATGTGCATATTAAAACAAACGGATACATGAGCAAAACATGTGTGATACTGAACATTAATCTTAAAACGGTTCAAGAATTAGAGTAAATGTAAGTTACCCTCCACGACTGCAAATAACCCAACACATAACAGCTTTTTTTCGGTTTAACCAGCTAACTTAGTTTTCTTATAGAAGCCCGTTATGGGTAAAGGTAGCTTAACAAGTTAACTTACATATGATGCTGTCCAACTTAGCAACTAAACCAACCAGGATACTTTCAGTTCAAACAGAGCTTAACGTTATACACTGTGGCTTACTGAACCCTATTATAAAGTTTAATAAAAAGTACGTTATCAATGTGAAAACTGAAAGTGAATGGGTTCAAGACTTTTGAAGTTTAGTACTTTCTTAACGTTAGCGCAGAATTTCTTCGTTTTAGCCAAAAAAGTACAGCAAAACCCGAAGGAATAGGAGACGCGAGGCGGTGGGTAACTTATACGTTACTCCTTCATTCAGTCCATCCGCTGTAATAGTCATAAATTTGGCGGCATATTTCTGTAAACGACTGAAGAAAACTCTTTTTCTGTTTCTTGACTTCTTTGCTTCCCCGCAAATATATGTTAAGATCATATATCTTTTCATTAACGCATGTCTATCGTTTATTATAAATATTAGCGTGCACTCACCATGTTTTCTTTTTCTCTGTCTGCCTCCCTCCGTCTCCGCGAGAGATTCACTAATGGTGGTCGGAATATTGGTATAGACCCGCCTTAACGGTCGTACATAAACACCTCCCATCTTTTTGTATCCATCCGCCAACCGCACTGCATTCTGACTAGCGGTGCTTCGGAAATGCAGCGATATTTGTGCACGAAACTAAACTAAGCTTGAGTAAACGTGATATATGTTCTTCTTTAAAAACGATACGGTATTGTATTGGGCTATCGGCTGGTGTTGAGGCACAAGTGCGGGCGGACTATCTAACGGCGGAAGAATACTGAACGCGTTTCGGTTGTGCGGATGCCTCTGATTGGTTCGTTTGTACCTGCAATGCGTCACTCCCTGGTCACACACTGTAGAATCTGCCCGGTCATAAATGCCATGTAATTTAGAGCTGAAATAAGGAATCACCTGAGCCATTGTGAATTCCACACTTAGGGGGGCAAAATTATAGTGTTAATGTTCTGGGTAAATGTTAAGATTTTTTTTTTTCAATTGCATAAGACCCAAAATTGTTATAAAATATATCCAAATTTCTTAATATGGTTCTAATATTTATAATGCATCTTCACACAGATAGGAAAACATATAGGCTATGTTTTCCATAGAAGCTTAATTGTATGGTGTTGGGCTGTAGTTTATACACACATTGTGCAATATTTAGATTCAAATAACCTTTTTCAGAATGTGTATTAAATGTGTAAACAAAGGAAAGTTGTACAACTTGTTGGCTAATGAACAATTAAGACATGTTCACACCTATAACGAAAACTTGGCCTATGTTAGCATTCACACACACACAGTAAAGTATTGTATTGTAAAGCGCCCACTGCATTGATGTGTCATTGATGTGTCATTTAAGTCGGGTGGATTCTGATTGGTTGTCAACGCTTTTACTGTTCATTAAAAAAAAAAGAATAATTCTGAAAGTGATTCCAACGATATTGTTCCTCTATGTTGCTATCTTTATAGTTCTGGTGTGAACTTCCCTATTCTAATAAAATTATTAAAATGTTATTATTAATGATTATTAAAACAGTGGCCTTTCTATTAAGATATTCCACCCTTATTGTTTTTAGCATAAGCTCTTAACAAAATATCTTATTAATGTTTTATTGTTGAATGGTCATTTAAGGCACTTACTTCTCTGCTTTTTTATCATTGACTGAGCAAAACAATAAAGGAAACGCAAATCAATAGGCCTGTATCGTAAAGAAAGGAGATTAGTAAGTACAACTTAAGAAAGTTAGTAACAATAGCACCAAAGGTAGTAATGCCGTCAATCACATCCTGAATTGTTTATGAAGGCCTACTCAAACTCCTAGCTAGCTTCTCAATGCTTGACTGCCTTAGCTCCCTCCTCGCAGGCCACCTGTCTCTGGCCATGTCCCAGGTCTGTTGGATATGGAAGGGATGAGAAGACAGACTATTGCTGAGGGTGCTAGAGGCATTTTCATACCAAAAAACAGCAGGAGCAACTGAGATAATCAGTTGAGTGAACCGCCCTCAGTATTGTTAATGTGATGCATTTGCATTGTTCGTCTAGGTGCTCTTGGATCATAGGGTTCATTATTTACCCCAGATGTTTTGCATGCCTCTGCACCACCTCACCTCTAACCACCACGCCTCCAGAAAGGAGATGACTGAATCAAACTACCTTTTAAGAAAACAGTTACGTCTAAAAGTACAGCATGAACTTGGGTGGTTCCTGCATGCTTGCCTTCCCAGAGCTTGTAAAACCAAGGGAAAGAGTGAATCATGCAGTGGTTATACCCACAACACATGCAACATGTGTGCTTAATGCCTCTTTCAGGTTACCTAAAAGTTTCCGCACTGTCTGGATGCAGAGCGGCGTCTGGTATCTTAAAACAATGTAATTTCTGTAAGATTTTAATCTGTCTTTCTAGGCTTCCACAACATAAAAATTAACTTTTTATTTTTTTATGCAATGCTATTATTTAAATGGCTAGATTATGTATATTGTGCAATACTTTGCTTGGGCGGTAACAAGGGCATTTGTTGGAATAAAAACAAATGTTATGTTAGAGGAACACATTTATATATTTATCATCATCATCGTCATCATCATCATTGTTTTCGTTAATTGAAATAAAGCTAAAATAAAATTGAAAAGATTAACTTTATGTTTAAGTTTTTAATCTAATACAAACTTAAATGTAAAAAACATGCTGCCTTGGCAACTAACTGAAATTCAGTAAGTTTAAGTATTAAAATGATTAAAACTAAAACTGAAATAAGCATAAATTAAAGCTAAAAGCTGAAAAAAAAAAAAAATGACTAAAGCACTTTAATTAAGCTTAAACTAAATGTAAAATGAAAACTAAAAATATAAAAATAAAATCTAAAAATTATAAATACTACTGTATAATAGTATAAAATAATATTAAAATAACAGTGATACAATATGTGTGTGTGTGTGTGAGTGTTGCTATAGAGAAAAATGGACTAAAACGGTCTGATTTTATTTTTAATAGTTGTTTTATATTTTTATTATGGCCTTGCAATGTGAATGTGATATGGTTTGGACAACATTGTAGTGTCATAAAATATCATGATGACAAATATTATGGCACAGATAAATTAATATGGCACTGTATAAATGTGATACTGAAAAATGATCATTATCATGTTCAACTTAATTCATACTTGGGATTTTAAGCTAGTAAAATGAGTACAGCTAAACCATGTATCCAGGTATTGCCTTCAACTTTGCCAAGAACTTTTGTAATAAGATGCCAGTGTCTGTGAATGGGTAATTGAGGACATAAAAAGCCATGTGAGACACAGATGGTTGATAATCACTGGCATAAAGAGCCCCTGACCACTCAGGTGTTTACTCAGAGTGAGGGCCATGAAACTGAAGACCTATTCATTCTTAATGCACATTGAGGCTTTGTACCGAACACTGGCAGACATTGCAACACCAGGATCCGGTTTCCCAACATAGAATCGTGTGTGGCTGTACACACATGTGTCTGTGTATGTGTGGTAGTGTTGACGAAGCTGTACATAAAGGAAAAAGAGCGTGACTGAGATTGTCTTTCTCTTTCTGAGTGTTCATCTGTTTGCCTCTCTCTTTTTTGAATGACCGCCAAAAATCGTGTAGTTGAATAGTATCAGCAGTCGTCATTGTTAGGCAAACTTCACAAAATTGTGAAAGATATGGTTATAATTTATACCAAACTGACATCAGCTTTCCGTCAGGAATGGATGGAGGATGTTTCAAATTCAATTCTGGAAAATTCAATTCAGATTTTAACCACAATGGAATTCACAGGCTTGAATCTTGACTCGTAACATACTTTTTTATTAACATCAGGAGCTTTAAGAGATCAGTGATATATAAAAAAAGCTTATGAATGGTTTTTGATGCTTAGTGTTCAGAGAGATTTGGCTATCTTCATAATTGAAATTATTATATTTAGATAATGTAGTCTTTTTAAGTACACATTGTTCTTAATTTTGACATAATATATCTAGAAAGGAGGCGATATAATAAACTGCCTGAATGCATATACATGATGTGTGAACAAAACAATACATTCAATAATAAGATTCAAAGAATACATGACTGCAGCACTGAATAGGATTAGGTTTTGAAGAAGCACAGATTTTCTTTCTACAATGGATATAAATTATGTCACATCCCTCTTTATTGCCCTTTGCAGATATGCAGTAGAGCACCACAGTTAAAATAAACCTCAAAGATAGCTTTAATTGCTGCAAATAAAATGCTCAAACATGGTAGGTTAAAGTGCAACAACTGATATTGCAACAAGGATTACTGTAAAACCTTTCGAGTCGCTTAACCTAAAGGTAAAAAAGCAGTGACCTTAGAACATGGCTTGATGAAGTTAAAAAATACATGATAAAGCTAAGTAATGTGCTATGAATATTTATATAGTATATTGACCCCAAACTTTCTTGATCAGCGCTGTTGTGTGTCTCAGACATTGTAAATTGCTACCTGTAATTCAAGTATAGCAGAAGCTTCAGTTTCACATAGATTACAGCATTAATATTTAACCATGTATTTACTGAAACCTATTTGACATCACCGAATGCTCCAGATAATTAAGACACTTTAAAAAAAGGAGTTTATATATAGAGAACAAACTGTATATTTATTTTACTGTTCTTTATTAGAGGCTGTATATGTATCTGTTCATTAACGTGATAGCAAAATACACATGCAATATATAGCCTACATCTTCAAGATGAATTCCACATTATATTTAACCTTTTAGACTCTCTCTGATTCTCTCTCTCTCTCTCTCTCTCTTTTATTCCAGACGGCCCAGTTTTAGACATCTGATATGCAAGACTTGGCTGTTCTCACACACAGACACTGTGTTCAGTACTTACAGATGGCCAAGTTACTGAGATGCCATTTAGCAGATAACAACGAGAAGACTAATATGCGAATCCATTGTGCCGACAAGGGCAATTACTGACATATGACCAAATGAAGTAACAACTGATAGCTTTTTTTTGGCTGGTCTTTATCTTGTGTTCTTCCAGAAATCATTTTATTGCTCCTTGTTGCCTTTTGTACTACTGTGCCATTTACTTGTCTTGATGATTTACTGTTATGGACACCAGTTGCTTAGAAAAAAAATTATATATATATATATATATATATATATATATATATATATATATATATATATATATATATATATATATATATATATATATATATATGTATATATATATATATATATATATATATATGTATATATATATATATATATGTATATATGTATATATATATATATATATATATGTATATATATATATATATATATATATATATATGTATATATATATATATATATATATGTATATATATATATATATGTATATATATATATATATATATATATATATATATATATATACAGGTGCATCTTAATAAATTAGAATGTCGTGGAAAAGTTCATTTATTTCAGTAATTCAACTGAAATTGTGAAACTTGTATATTAAATAAATTCAATGCACACAGAATGAAGTAGTTTAAGTCTTTGGTTCTTTTAATTGTGATGATTTTGGCTCACATTTAACAAAAACCCACCAATTCACTATCTCAACAAATTAGAATACTTCATAAAAAAAAAAACATTTTTAGTGAATTGTTGGCCTTCTGGAAAGTATGTTCATTTACTGTATATGTACTCAATACTTGGTAGGAGCTCCTTTTGCTTTAATTACTGTCTCAATTCGGCGTGGCATGGAGGTGATCAGTTTGTGGCACTGCTGAGGTGGTATGGAAGCCCAGGTTTCTTTGACAGTGGCCTTCAGCTCATCTGCATTTTTTGGTCTCTTGTTTCTCATTTTCCTCTTGACAATACCCCATAGATTCTCTATGGGGTTCAGGTCTGGTGAGTTTGCTGGCCAGTCAAGCACACCAACACCATGGTCATTTAACCAACTTTTGGTGCTTTTGGCAGTGTGGGCAGGTGCCAAATCCTGCTGGAAAATGAAATCAGCATCTTTAAAAAGCTGGTCAGCAGAAGGAAGCATGAAGTGCTCCACAATTTCTTGGTAAACGGGTGCAGTGACTTTTCAAAAAAACACAATGGATCAACACCAGCAGATGACATTGCACCCCAAATCATCACAGACTGTGAAAACTTAACACTGGACTTCAAGCAACTTGGGCTATGAGCTTCTCCACCCTTCCTCCAGACTCTAGGACCTTGGTTTCCAAATGAAATACAAAACTTGCTCTCATCTGAAAAGAGGGCTTTGGACCACTGGGCAACAGTCCAGTTCTTCTTCTCCTTAGCCCAGGTAAGACGCCTCTGACGTTGTCTGTGGTTCAGGAGTGGCTTAACAAATTCCTTGACATGTCTGTGTGTGGTGGCTCTTGATGCCTTGACCCCAGCCTCAGTCCATTCCTTGTGAAGTTCACCCAAATTCTTGAATCGATTTTGTTTGACAATCCTCATAAGGCTGCGGTTCTCTCGGTTGGTTGTGCATCTTTTTCTTCCACACTTTTTCCTTCCACTCAACTTTCTGTTAACATGCTTGGATACAGCACTCTGTGAACAGCCAGCTTCTTTGGCAATGAATGTTTGTGGCTTACCCGCCTTGTGAAGGGTGTCAATGATTGTCTTCTGGACAACTGTCAGATCACCAGTCTTCCCCATGATTGTGTAGCCTAGTGAACCAAACTGAGAGACCATTTTGAAGGCTCGGGAAACCTTTGCAGGTGTTTTGAGTTGATTAGCTGATTGGCATGTCACCATATTCTAATTTGTTGATATAGTGAATTAGTGGGTTTTTGTTAAATGTGAGCCAAAATCATCACAATTAAAAGAACCAAAGACTTAAACTACTTCAGTCTGTGTGCACTGAATTTATTTAATACACGAGTTTCACAATTTGAGTTGAAATATTGAAATAAATGAACTTTTCCACGACATTCTAATTTATTGAGATGCACCTGTTTATATATATATATATATATATATATATATATATATATATATATATATATATTCACATTGGACTTTATACTTAGAATCAATGCACCCAACAAATAGAGCAGTGCTTGCATTATTTGTGCATTTAAAAAGTTTGACATTATGTACAAATTTCCATTATTTGAACTAGAAATGATGACAGATATCTCAGTACAACAGAGGGTACATTAAAATCGGTCGGTCTAAGTCCTGATGATTTAATCCTCTGCAGTGCTCCCAGTTATGCCCTGTCACAGCAGTAACAGTCAGACCATTGCATCTGGCCACAGTCCAGAGCGCTGCAGCAGGCTGCCACCCCCATTAAAGCAGGCCATCCTGCCACGAAAGGCCACTGCAGAGAACAAACACACTCTCACTCGACCCATTTGGAATTCATCGGAGAACGATACCTCTAACATTAACAGGACTGATACAGACATAGGTTATTTACATATATCATTTGGCAAGTATACTTTGTGGCAGCAGTCCCTTATACAGTTCTCATTTGTAAACATACCTAACCAAATAATTTTATTTATCAACCTGATGAAACTGTTTCTAGGTAAAGACTTAAGGAAGAGTTCACCTAAAAATGAAAATTTGCTGAAAATGTGCTCACCCTCAGGCCATCCAAGATATAGATTAATTTGTTTTTTTCATCTTAATTGATTTAGAGAAATTTAGCATTACATACTTACATTACATGCTCACCGATTGATCCTCTTCAGAGAATGAATGCCATCAGAATGAGAGTTTAAACAGCTGATTAAAACATCACAGTAATACACAAGTATCCACACCACTCCAGTCCATCAGTTAAACTCTTGTGAAGTGAAAATCTCTGTGTTTGTAATGAAGAAATTCATCATTAAGATGCTTTTAACTTGAAACGGTTGCTTCCAGCTAAAAGTCCTCGATCCATAATATTGCTTTCTCCAGTGAGTAAATTTTCAGCACATTTTCATTTTTGGGTGAACTACTCCTTTAAGTTTTCCATGCAGAAGAAGGGATTTTCTGATTGAATTTTGATTAAAAGATAAATCAAGAAATAAAAGTGTCATCTTAAAGGGACAGTTCACGCAAAAAATTAAAATGTACTCAGCCTCATGTCGTTGCAAACGTACAGCTTGCTTTCTTATGAGGAAAATAAAAGAAGATATTTTGGTAACCCAGTATTGTTGGCAATCAAACACTTTGGGTTACCATTATGACTTTCATTGCGTCAAAAATACATTCATCTCAATTTATCTTTCTCAAATTATCTTCTTTGTTCCACAGAAGTCATCATACAGATCTGAAACGACATGAGGGTGAATACATGATGAAATAATTTTAAATTCTAAGTAAATAATTTCTTTAAGGACAAACCTTGATTAGGACACAATTGTATGTGTAAAAACAGACACATGTGAGTGAAGGGAGAGAACTGCTAAAATAGATTTGGAAAGTGACTTATACATTTCACAGGAACAAGGTGGCATGTGTGTACATATGTACGCATATATACTCAGTACTTGACTATACCTACATTTATGTACACATGCAAAGTGTGCTTAGAAGGATACAATGCAGATCAAATGTTTGCCACAGCTGATTTCCAGGTCTGTTCATTCAGTGAATGAAGTGAAGGAACTTTAGAGAGGCACACAGCTTAAGTGGCTGTTATGTAAGGAGTCTTTCATCCCTGCAGAGATGGATCGCTTTTCATTCTGGCCTCACCAGCTCAGTTCTGACACCATGTGATACTTGCCTGCTGTTGCAACTTCTGCTTCTGTTTGGGTTCCAAACCCATGTCTCTTAAAGGGATAGTTCACCTGTTAAACACTTGAAGCAAGCTAAAAGGTATTATTGTTTTTCAGCAAATTGCCATAGCTATATAACAGCCTATGTGTTTGAGTGAAGCTTAAATGATCAGGCCTTTAATTACAGCTTCATACAGAATGGATGGTTATTTTGTCCCAGGGAATGAAACAAATAACCATCATTAAATGTGATCTCGCTGATCTGTGATTAACCCGACACATGCAAAACAACTATTTTCAATCAGCTTTAGCTGTGATTCAGGCATATTCTGTTGATTATGGCAGCAATATATTTGTAGGTTAAACAACGACAGTCTTGTCATGTTATATTATGAGTAAATACAAGTCAGTAAAACCCTGAAACAAGGGCTTTTCATATTACATTATGTTATTATTATGTTAAGAGAACATTATTATGTTCTCTTTTAATAAAATGTATTTATTCATTCATTCTTAGTCAGTTTATCATAATTTTCTGTGACACCCCTAAACCAGTTCACACACAAATAAAAGTGACTTATAATGAAACTACATTAATCTGTGCACACCTTGTTGGAATTTTTTCCCACAAGAGCACAGAAATGTTTTATACATAATTACAATAATAACATCAATAACATTGTGATAAACTTCAATTACTTTATATACTATTATATAATTGTACATTAAGTATTTTTATAATGTAACATTTTTTATTAGGAAAAAATAAATAAAACATCACATCAAATACACTAATCCTTACCACACATCTCAGTTTTCCCAATATCCCCAAAATTTCCAAATCCTTTTAAGAAAAATGCTGGAAAGAGATAAGGGTAAAACAACTGAGGACTTGTTTCTTTTCCCAATCCACAGATTTGTTACAAAATAACGCTTCTGTATTTTTTAGTTGTGGATTATTAGTCATTTTAACTCCGCCCCGTTTGCCTTTGACCCTCCTGGCGCGCCTGTGCTGTGGCGGGAGATTCCAGCATGGCGGTGCAACCTAAACAAAATCTGTCCATGGACAGTGCGTCTGAACATGGATTTCTGAATTTTTATTTTTCTATGCCCGAGAAACCGGACACCACGGTGAGAGTATTTGATCGGAACGATTACTATACGGTGCACGGAAAAGATGCGGTTTTTGCAGCCAAGGAGGTTTTCAAGACGAATGGAGTCATCAAAAACCTGGGCACAGGTTGGCTGCTAACTTATAGAATTATTTCATAAAATAGTCGGATCGTTAAAGATATTTAGTTCTTTGTTTCTTTCTGTTGTGCAAATATTTACATCTTGTTTAAACTGCATCCGTATAATATGTTTTATCAGTTATGTTTGTATTGTTAAATCAAGAATTATGTCTAATAAAGGTGCTTTGTATTTTAAAAACGCAGGCAATAAGAGGTTGGAGAGTGTGGTCCTCAGTAAGATGAACTTTGAGTCATTTGTGAGGGACCTGCTGCTGGTCAGGCAGTACCGGGTGGAGGTTTACAAGAATGCCAGTAAGAGCAGCAAAGAACATGACTGGCAAATATCTTACAAGGTAACTTGCACACTGTTTAATAACATTTTTTTCTCAGTGTATTATCTCATCATGTTTGGGTTTTGCATCCCAGGCGTCTCCAGGAAACCTGACCCAGTTTGAGGAGATTTTATTTGGCAGTGGAGGAGGTCCTGGGGAGGGAGCTGCCGGTGTTGTCGGGGTTCGTCTTGGCACCGGGGCCGATGGACAGCGTGTTGTTGGTGTTGGCTATGTGGACAGCACCCTCAGGAAACTCGGTGTGTGTGAATTCCCAGACAACGATCAGTTTTCCAATCTGGAGGCTCTTCTTGTGCAGATCGGTCCCAAAGAGTGTGTGCTTCCTGGAGGAGATGCAGGTGGAGACCTCGGGAAACTCAAACAGGTAACTTGCTTATAGATGCCAGATTGTTTGTTATGAAACAAGATGGAGATGCACAATATATAGGATTCATATTGATGTATAAATTCAGAATTCAGACCCTTTTTCTTGCAATTCCGAGTTTATATCTCACAATTCTTAGTTTACATCTCGCAATTGTGACGTTCACAGTTTTTTTGTGTTTTCACCCACATAATTAGAATAAAGACAATACAGAGCAATTCTATCTTTTTTCTTTCAAGTTTGAATTGCAGCAAAAGGAAAAGCCACATCCACCTTTCTTTGTTTACTGTAGTCATGTCTCACTGATTTCATTTTTTGTGTGTGTTTCTACTGCATAGACAGTCAGGTTTTATTAACAGCCCGTCTTGTCAGTTGTGAATTTTGCCATCTTTAAATGTAATGTTAAATAATAAATCGAAATTAATATTAATTTTTTATGCTCTACATTACAATGCCGTGATGCTTAAGTTCACTTGTACCATTTAAAATTATTGATTTAAATTTTTTATTTTGAAAAAAAAAAAAAAAAAAAAACTATTATTTTAATATAGGCCATTTATTGGTTGTCAAAATGGAAAAAAGGAAAGAAAAAAGCTGCAGCTTATCATATCATCCAGAACTTTAATACTGGTGCATCCCTAGAACAAGATTGTATAACCATAATCATAATTATTATTTCTTACATGCTGGTTGCTGTTCATAATTCAGGTGGTGCAGCGTGGTGGCATTCTGCTCACAGACAGGAAGAAATCAGAGTTCACAACCAAAGACATTGTGCAGGATCTGAATCGCCTACTGAAGGCCCGTAAGGGAGAGACTGTGTCCAGTGCTGCACTTCCAGAGATGGAGAAACAGGTTTGGGGCTCTGCAACACAATTTAGACATGTGTAATTCCAGGTTCTTGCCCAGGAGTATTAATCAGGTTATTGCTTTTTTCCAGATTGCAATGTCTTGCTTACAAGCCGTCATCAAATACCTGGAGCTTCTCTCAGATGAGGCCAATTTTGGTTCCTTCAAGATAACCACCTTTGACCTCAACCAGTACATGCGTCTGGATAATGCTGCTGTGCAGGCTCTGAATCTCTTCCAGGTCAGGGGTCATTCAAAAACAAGAAATATGCAGTTTGTTCAGTGAAGGGTTATTGTGAGTTCTGATATGTTCCTCCTCTATGATTTCTCAGGGGTCTTCTGATGATGCTACAGGCACACACTCTCTGGCAGGCCTTTTAAACAAATGTCGTACCCCACAAGGACAGCGGTTGGTCAACCAGTGGATCAAACAGCCTCTCATCGACAAAAACAAGATAGAGGAAAGGTGAGGGTTTTTTTTTTTTTTTTTAAATACATTTACCTTAAAATCTGGAAGTCATTCTTTGATTCAATCTGATACATATTTATGGAATGGTGCAGGATTTTTAAGTCGTTTAAGATTTAGTTTTTCCCTAATGCTGATGTTTGTTATATATATATATATATATATATATATATATATATATATATATATATATATATATATATATATATATATATATATATATATACACACACACACATATCCACACGCATATATACACACACACATACATATATATATGCATACATGCATATATATATATATATATATATATATATATATATATATATATATATATATATATATATATATATATATATATTTTATTTATTTATTTTTTTTTATGGAATTGAACTTCATACAAAACAACATACGAGACTATAATTATGATATATGACATACTCTTATTTAAAAGTTTAGGGATGGTAGAATTTTTTGAAAAGTCTCTTATGGTCACCAAGGCATAATATCATAACTTTTCAGAATATTAATATTTGAATATATTATTAAATGTAATTTTTTCCATTGAATTTTCAGCAGCCATTACTCCAGTCTGTCACACAATGTTCCTTCAGAAATCAATCTAATATGCTGATTTGGTCCTCACAAAATATTTCTTATTGTTTTCAATGTTGTAAAACGCCTGTTAAAACTGTATTTTTTTTTTCACGATTCTTTGAACAAAGTTCGAAAGAACTGCATTTATCTGAAATAAAAATGTCTTTACTGTGACAGTTGATCAGTATAATGCATCCTTGCTGAAGAAAAGTCTTAATTATTTTGAAATAATGAGACTGAACTATG
Organism: Spinibarbus caldwelli; assembly: GCA_039654775.1. NCBI lineage: Eukaryota > Metazoa > Chordata > Actinopteri > Cypriniformes > Cyprinidae > Spinibarbus > Spinibarbus caldwelli. Next base: position 14,450,680 of record CM077257.1, read on the forward strand.
GTTTGATCAGCTGACCATTATTAGCAGCTCTTTTGACTTGATCTTGTTTAAGTATCTTGTGGATGTAGCATATTTTTAACATCATAGAGGGTTTATTTTTTGCCTCTGACTTTATTACACATTTGTGGGCATGATGTGCAGACTGGATCTTGTGGAGACTTTTGTGGAAGACTCTGAGCTGAGGAAGAGTTGTCAAGAGGATCTTCTCCGCCGTTTTCCAGACCTGAACCGAATGGCAAAGAAGTTTCAGCGTCAAAGCTCTAATTTACAAGACTGTTACAGGGTCTATCAGGCTGTGGGGCAACTGCCAACTCTAGTGGTGGCCTTGGAGAGATACAGTGGTGAGCAAAATGTTGACTGTTAATCTTCTAATTTGCATTTGAGCAACAAAGTTTGTTGTGGAGCAACACAATGAGTGACATCTGTATTTCGATCAGGAAAACATCAGGTCCTCCTGCATGCAGCATTCATCTCTCCCCTCAACGACCTTGTCTCTGACTTCTCCAAATATCAGGAGATGATTGAAACCACACTGGACATGAACCAGGTCTGCTGTTCCCATCTACACGCTACGCTTCAAGCAAACTTTTAAGTTTAGTTTATAAGTTGCTCTGGCTAAAATTTGGAATTCCTAAAATGTATGCCACTCTTGTTTTTGTTGTCCAGGTTGAACATCATGAATTCCTGGTGAAACCCTCATTTGATCCCACCTTGAGTGAGCTCAGGGAGAACATGGATCGTTTGGAGAAAGCCATGCAGGCGGCCTTGAACAGTGCGGCTCGTGAACTTGGTAGGTGAACATAATGTGGAAATATTAAGCATTTTAATGTTAAACTAATAACAAAACCAATTGTTTGTTTTGCTTTAGGGCTGGAAGCAGCTAAGACTGTGAAACTTGAATCCAACGCACAGATTGGGTACTTTTTCCGAGTCACATGCAAGGAGGAAAAGAGTCTTCGCAACAACAAGAAATTCACTACTTTAGATGTTCAAAAGAATGGAGTGCGATTCACTAACAGGCAAGAGAGATGTTGAATGCGATGTTTAAATACTGGTGCAACTACTGGTTAGAGTTGTTAGTAAGTGATGGGGTTGTTTCTTTTTTACAGTAAGCTGAGCTCTTTGAATGAAGAGTACACTAAAAGCAGAGAAGAGTATGAAGAGGCTCAGAATGCCATTGTCAAAGAGATCATCAGCATAGCTGCAGGTGAGAATCACTCATTTTTTTTAAAGCCATGTTCAATGTGTTTTTTTTTTTTTAACTCTTCCATGTGTATTTATTTTTCTTTGATTGTAATTAAGGAATGTTCTGGATTAAATGTTAACGCAGTGCAATGGGAAAATTCCCTCATATTAATACAGTACATGGTGCTCTATTTTTGCAGATTTATTTTTAGAGTGAGGTTAAGCTCTTTCTGTACCGTTACTATAAAATACAATAAAAACATGGATGAAACATGAATATTCCATAAAACTCGGTCCATTTTAGTTCAAACTGTCTTTGGCCCAGTTTATAGTTTTAAAATGATTTCTTGTTGTAATCAACTTTAATCCACAGATGTTTATAAATGTAAGGGAAACAGGTCAATTTAGCTCAAAGGGAATTATTTATGATTTCATAGGGAATTTGGACAGAATCACTGTTTTACGGCTGATCACGGAGTTGGCCAGCAATTCATTGAACGAGCCGTATAACATCAACTCTGCATTGGATATTAAAATCCAAAATATAGTGAAAACACTATTAGCAAAATAACAAGATCTGCAGTTTAAGACATTAACTTGTAAGCACAAAACACAAGATACTTCTCTTTTCAATATAAATAAGACTTTATTGGATAAATCTAAGACCATATAAACTAATCTAACAGTCGGTGTATTACAGTACCGTGAGAGCTAAAGAGAGCAGACTGCTCTGTAAGCTTTCGAATCACTCTCGTGGATGTCAAACATCGATTGATCTGCGCTGCGTGGTGCTGCTTCAAGTCGAACACATCTAGTGCTGCAGGCTTATTGGCTCACTGACGTTGACGAGATTAAGAAACGTTTCAAGCGAGAAGATTCAAACACACATACTAAGCATTAATATGAACCCTTAAGCTATTCAATAGTTATTAAAAAGGCATACACAATGAGTGATTAAAACATTATAGACAAATGTGTGGGTTACATACATGCTATGAAGTTATGCAATGGACTGATATTCGTTTATAAGTCTTTTAAGATGATTTTGGATACATCTACATATGCAAAAGACAGTCTCTGTGTGTTCTGTGAGAAACAAAGGTCAAAAGGTCTAGAAGGAGCCTGGTCTTCGTCCTGGGTGAGGGAACCCACTCAACGAAGTTTCTCCTAATGATTTTCCTCATGTGATGGTCATGATGTGCTGTCTCTTTGACCATTAATCTTGGTTACTTGCCCCAAATTTGACAATCTCCTTCCTGAGTTGGGATTATCAATAAGTGTTATTTTGGGTTAATGTTGGAAGTTGTTCAAAGCTGCTAGTTAGTTAGACTTGCTTCTGGCTGGCTGGTGCTAGGATCTGATTCACGATCATCCATGTTGTGTTTGGTCTTTTTGTGGAATACGTCTCCTCTTGTTTCAACCATGTTCTTGATCGAATCTTAAATTGTCTGATTCGCTCTGATACCCTACATAGATCCTGATGTGTATTGAACATGTTAGCCATTTTGGTTACTAACATTAGGCTGTTTTCAGTTAATCATGTTGTTGGTACATTAAGAATGAATAGTTTAATAACCCTGTGCTTATACCATAGGCTATGTGGATCCAGTACAGACTCTGAATGAGGTGATAGCTCAGCTGGATGCAGTGGTGAGCTTTGCTGTGGTGTCCCATGCTGCACCAGTGCCTTACGTAAGGCCTAAAATACTAGAGAAAGGGTCAGGGAGACTCATTGTAAAGGCGGCAAGACATCCCTGTGTTGAAGCCCAAGATGATGTGGCTTTCATTCCCAATGATGTCACCTTCACAAGGGGCGAGGAGATGTTTCATATCATCACAGGTAAGCTCTTATTTGATTGGAGGATTATGAAATAGCAGTTTCATGTACATAAATGCATTAATCCATAATCATTATGATGAAAAGCCTTTTTTCTGATATTTTTAGGTCCAAATATGGGTGGTAAATCTACATACATTCGTCAAGTGGGTGTGATCGTGCTGATGGCACAGATTGGCTGTTTTGTACCATGTGATGAGGCAGAGTTGAGTGTGGTGGACTGCGTGCTCGCTCGAGTGGGTGCAGGGGACAGCCAAATCAAAGGAGTGTCCACCTTTATGGCTGAGATGCTGGAGACGGCTGCTATTCTTCGGTCAGAACTCAAATTTGACATGTTTTGTACATTGTTTTTAAAGGAACATTCTGGGTTTAATAGAAGGGGTAGTCCACTCAATAATAAAAGTTCTGTCATCATTTACTCACCCTCATGTCACCCTCTTGTATGACTGTGGAAGTTAAAAAGATATTTTGTAGAATATTCGTAACTAAATAGTTTTGGTTCCCATTGACTTCCATTGAATGGTCAAAAAATACCATGGAAGTAATTGGGAGCCAGAATTGTTTGGTTATTAACATTATTCTGTGGAACATAAAAAAAGATATTTTCTAGAAATAAATGCATACAGAATTGGAACAACATGAGGATGAGTAAGTGACAATTTTCAGTTTTGGGTTGAGTATTCCTTTCAGCTGAATCAACAGCATTTGTAGATTTGTTGTTGTGAATAGGGACAAAATGTAAATATTAAAATACTGTTTTTGTATTATAGCCACAAGATAAAAACAATATGCATGTTAATGTGATTTAGTGTATCTTTGTTGCTGTAACAACATAATGCCATAAACTCTAAAAAGAAATTAAAACAGTTTTACCACTCAAATAATAAACAAGTTTTAACAAGAGTAATGTGAAGTATGAATCTAAATTATTTATGTAGTAATCAATATTGTGCAGCTATATGAACTTAATATTAAACCCGGAATATTCTTTAAAACACACATTTAACAATATACAATGTTTTATGAATTTTAGATGCTTCCAGCATACATTATTTAATCTTTATGCTTTTGATACATGTACAGTATATCCATATTGTGCCCCTGAGTAATTTTTTGTAAAGAATGCATGTCATGTTTTGACTCTTTAGATCTGCCACAGAGGACTCTCTTATCATTATTGATGAATTGGGTAGAGGCACATCCACATACGATGGCTTTGGTCTGGCCTGGGCAATCTCAGAGTACATTGCCACTCGCCTCAAATCTTTCTGCTTGTTTGCCACTCACTTCCATGAGCTGACGGCACTTGCACAGCAGGTTCCCACTGTCCGTAACCTCCACGTCACTGCCCTGACCACAGACAGCACTCTCACAATGCTCTACAAGGTGAAAAAGGGTACGTGACTCTTGAAACATTTTCTAAAAACACAGTTTGTTTTGTATATTTCCTTTGTGTTTAGTGGTGTATGATGTTTGTGATTTATTTGACTTAGGCGTTTGTGACCAGAGCTTTGGGATTCATGTGGCAGAGCTTGCTAACTTCCCCAAACATGTGATTGCTAATGCACGGGAGAAGGCTTTGGAGCTTGAAGAGTTCCAAGATATCTCCAGAGCTGGAGAGGAAGCTGGACCCGAAGCCAAGAAACGCTGCCTGGAGAGACAGGTGAGACTGAAAGAAATGTTGGTTTGTTCTGCTGCTCAGTGTGTTTAATTTTTACATTTAATAAACTGATTTGCTGTAATCTTGCCCATAGGAGGGGGAGAAGATCATCGAGGCTTTCCTGGCTAAGGTTAAATCAATGCCTATTGAAGGCATGTCTGATGAGGCTGTCAAAGAAGAGCTGCGCAAACTCAAGGCAGAGGTCATCGGACAAAACAATAGCTTCGTCAATGAGATAGTGTCACGGTCTGCCAAAGTCAAACTGACTTAAGACTGAGGGCTGAGCATTGGCTTAGTGGATAAAAGTCCAACATTTCTGTAAAATTGTTTATGTATAATGGAAATGGATATAATCTATAGTAGATTAGAAAAATGTTCCATTTTAGCACCATCCTTTTCTTTTCAGATGTTTTTCGCAGGTTATTTTGCAAATTGTTGCCACATTCTTAAGCTTTCTGTCATTAATTCTCTCTCAGAGTAAAAACTTTCTAAAAATATTTTGTGTGTATATTGTCAGTTCAAATCACAACAGCAATTTTGGTTAGTGACAATGTTGCCATCTAATGGATAAATTTGGAAATGTTAATTTTTCAATTTTATTTTTACCTATTTTCAAAGCTAGTGTTTTAATATTGTAATTAAAAACATGTTTAGTTCAGACTGACCTTATTTGTACTCTTTTAAATTTACATTTAGATTCATAAACAATTTTATAAATTTTATAAAGGCACTAAATACACCAGGTTGCCGCAGTGGATTGCTAGGACATCTAGAGAAAAAAAAAAACTATAAATAAAACATTAAACTAAATTAAGAAAACTTGAAAAATAAAGAAATATTAAAAATAAATATTCAAATAGATGCATCTAACAGTGCAGTACTATAGAAAGAATAGTTAAAAGATTATGAAAAACTATTCCATTGAATACATTTATAATATTTTTCACAGTATAAATTGAGTCTTTAAACATTAAAATATATACACGAGCTGGATTTTAAAGGAGTCTCACACACACAAGGATCATATCTCAGAGTGGTAGAGTGGCGTTAAAAATCCCTTTCATGGTTTACCAGGTAAATAAAGCCAAGAAAAACATTTTTCACTTAGCTCTAAGAAATTTTCAAGTACTTATTTTATTTTATTTTTTAAAACTGGTCAGGTTTGTAACAGCAATGCTTTCGAGTAACTTTGTTGTCTAACCAAAACATCTTAAACCAGCCTAAGATCTAGTCTGGTCCTAGCTGGTTTAAGATGGCCAGCTGGTGCTCAACTGGTCTAGCTGGTCTCCCAGAACCTTAACCCCTTCTGCTACCTTGACCAAGCTTGGAGTCAGGTTTAGGCTCCAGGAAAGGCTTTTATGTAGTTGCAACTCCATTCAAAACTCAGCTTAATGGCACCAGGGCAGTTTACGCTTCAAAACAGATTTTATTCAAGACTGGAAGTTCAATATCTAAAAGCAATGACATTTTCACGTCGAATATCAGTGGTGCCCCCTTGTGCATGTTCTCCATGTCCATGTTAATGGCTCCTCCTGTTAGAGAGAGAGAGGGAGAGAGAGAGACACGGAGCTCAGCGCAGGGGGGAGCTGTCCGAAAAAAACACACCAACAACACCCCGAATAAGAAAAACTGCCCCGGGTTGGTGTCCTTTTTCGGCTTAGACGGGTGATTTGACTTGTTTCAGACCAGAGATTTGTGTAAATGCTAAGAACAACAGGATAAGGTTCGAGGGAAGCGTATTTTTTCTGGGTAAAGTCACCTCGCCAAATGAACTCCGTCAGAGCGAGCAGCAGGAGACCCAGGCGAGTGTCGAGGCCGCGCCCGGTGCAGCCGGAAAGAAACAACGCAGAAAGAGGTGAGACTGGGGTCTTTAATTCAACAGCACTTCAGTGCTGGGCTGTGTCGTGTACGGTGCTTTATCTATCTGACCCGACACGGACACTCAGAAACTGCACGGCCTGAATAAAAGGGTTTGTGTGCACAGCGTCGAGGCGTATATATACAGGCCAGGCCGCGCTTTGTTTGGGCTTCGCGAGCCAGAACCGTAAACGGTTAGCTTTTAACACACTTACCACCTTTCCGGGTTGGCTTTAAACCTAGAAACAAGGCGACAAGGTAAATTTTGTTTTATCTTAGGCTATAAGCCGCCTCTCGTGGGTTGTAGGTGGAAGAGAGAAGTGGATTTAACGTTAGGCAGGAAAATCTCCGTTGCGTAGCTGCTAGTTTCCAGTGTAGGCTGCCATTGATACACAACACTGTCCATTTACACCAGTACGCTATCTGTTTATTGCTGCATCGCATTAGTATCTTCAACGACATTGTGATTGTTCGGTTTTGGTTAGCTTTCAGTGCAGTAGCTGTGAAGTTAACTGTGTTTACACTGCTAGGTAGCACGCAAGCTAATGCAAGTAGCTGCGCAGTTGAGCTCAGAGCGAGCAAACGGGGTTGGATCAAGGCTCTCTTTGCTGTTTTGTTGGGGGTATGTGCGTAATGGGACATTTATCACATGAGTGGTTGTTGTTGCAGGTTTGTTGATGATATGCAGAAGGCCCTGGGTTGTGTTGATGGAGGTGCATCTGCGGTGATCAATCAGAAACCTTTGTTTCCACGTTTAGCTTGGTTACAGACCCCCCACTGACAGGCTTTCCATTGATTAAAATGTTAAAGCATTAGGTTTTCTTGCTCTTTAGGTATTTATTAGGGATTAATTTTAGACTAGTAGTGATCAGGGCATTTTGACTGTCTTATTGTTTACATTTGATGTGATGTGAAACGTTTGCAGTTATAGAATATTAGTCTAAACAATGCATTGACCTGAGAGTGCACAGTATATTGATTTTCTCAAAGTGAATATCAGGTGGTATAACCTGCACACTGAAATACTCAAATTTACTGTTTTTGGACATACACTGTAGTAGTGCTATGGTATTACCATCTGATGCCATCACTGCACTTTAGTTATACTGTGTATTTTCATTAAACGTGTTAAGCTTCAGGTTCTTAAATCAGTGTTTTAGGTGAAAGGAATAGCATCTTCTCCATACTGCTTTGTTTTTGTACCTCTTTCTAGGCAGACAGACAGAAAAAGTGAGAAGAGTCACAGCTGATCAGATAAGGATTTAATAAGCAGGTGTTGTTTTCATATTTTGCCCTGATGTACTCTTGTTGCCTTGCTGTCTTGTCACCTGTAAAGTTTTTGTTACCAATGGATCAGTCAGCTGTGAGTTGCCATAAAATTCGTGACAGTTCAGAGCCAAGCTTTAGCTGCTATTCTCATTTTTCATTTTTGGATGTTGTCTCCAGGTACCAAATGTGCTGTAGGGAAGGACAGACTGTAAGGCTCTCAGGTGATCAGTACACCAGGTATTGACAGGTAGGTAGGGAACTTGCACACACAAACAGAGGTGAACAGGTAGGGAACTATAAGACATTTGTAGCTGATTGAAGAACAGCATTTGTCGCATCTTACCTGAAACTAAATTAATCTATTTAGAATTGCTTTATGTATAAAATTTAATAGTGTTTACAATTGCAAAACCGGAGGAAGTTAAGGGTTTTAAGAGTTTTACTCCTTAAATAGCAAGATATGAAAAAGCAAGCTGTCTTGAAGCTTGAGGTTTTCCACAGATTGTGACGTTCTCAGTAAATAATGGGTGGAAGTGTTGTCTGTGCTGCTATGCTTTTGGAGAAGGCCAACAAAACGTTTGCTTTTTGAGTGTTTTCGTTGCGAGAATGGATCTATTTTTTTTTTTTTCAGCAGGCATGGTTTGCAACATGCACACATGGAAATCAGGAGTTTGCGGTGGAACTTGAGGGCCTGAGCCTGTGCAGGGCAGGTTGAGATATGTTTTGCTGAATGGGTTGTTTTTTTTTTTTTTCTTTCTATGCTTTCTGTAGATGAGGACATCCCTGCAGATATGGTTGCAGAAGAATCTGGTCCAGGAGCTCAAAACAGTCCATACCAACTCCGTAGAAAGTCCCTGTTGCCTAAAAGAACCGTGTGCCCCACAAAAAACAGTATGGAGGTAAAGATTTTGCACACTTTGAGATTCATACTATCCTTGTTTATTTTGCACTTTTAACAGAGATTAACTTTCTGATGCCTTTTTTTTTTTTGTCTAAAACGAGTAGTTTAAAAGTCAGTGTCTGATTTGTGATGCAGGGAGCCTCCACGTCAGCCACAGAAAATTTTGGTCACAGAGCTAAACGTGCAAGAGTGTCGGGAAAATCCCAGGACTTGCCAGGTGAGTGCAGAGTGTGGTCTCAATCAATCAATTGTGGTTACATTATGTTTTGCTTCTGATCAAAGGACTATTAATTCATCGTGCTCTGCAAGCAATTTGGTTTAGATTTCTTCTCCTTTTGTCTTTGTTTCAGCTGCCCCTGCGGAGCAGTATCTCCAAGAGAAGCTTCCAGATGAAGTCGTTCTGAAGATATTCTCCTACCTGCTGGAGCAGGATCTGTGCCAGGCTGCCTGCGTATGCAAGCGATTCAGTGAGCTTGCAAATGACCCCATTCTCTGGTAAGAATTTTTACTTGGTGACAGTAGATTGATTTGCAGGAGTACATTAATCTCTTTCATTGTAGGAGCATCGAGTAGAATTGTAAGAGCAATGTCATGGTGTAAGTGGGCTACTAATGATTTAATAGATCATAATGCGGGGCATGCAGCACATTGTTGCAATGTCTATGAGAAGTTATGTCAAGATGATCATGACCGGTAGACAGCAATAATATTGCAAAAAATATGGTAGATATCTGAAGAATGTAAGAATGTAATGCTTCCCTTTGGAAGATGAGTTTAACACCTGACATTGCTAGTATGCACAATGGCAAAATCATCTCTTGGAGCTTTTTAATATCAGTCTTGTTTGCAGCTTCCACAAAAGAACAACATACTGTTCAAAAATACTGGGGTTAGTAAGATTTTTGGACAGAAGTAACTTAGGCTCAATAAGACTTCATTTGTTTATTCAATAACAGTAATATTGTGAAATATTACAATTTAGAATAACCATTTTGTATTTAATATATTTTATTCCTGTGATTGCAAAGTTGAACTTCAGCAGCCATTACTCCAGTTTTCAGTGTCACATGATCCTTTCTGAAATCATTTTAATATGCTGATTTGGTGCTCAAAAAACATTTATTATTATTAATGTTAAAAAGCAGTTGTACTGCTTGATTTTGTGGAAATCGTGTTTTTTTTTTTTTTTTTTTTTTTTTAGGATGCTTTTATTAATTCAAAAGATCAGAATGTTTTTTTAAATAGAATTTTTGGTAACAATGTAAAAAATCGTTACTCTCGGTTTTGACCAATTTAATGCATCCTTGCTAAATAAGTGTTTTTTTTTTCTTTCAAAATAAAAAAAACAAATAACTTTTAAACAGTAGTGTGTAACTGACTAGTGGTGTATAAGTCGTTACAGTCTTGTATAAGCACTGACCTGAAATTATGGTAGAAATGGTAGTGCTTATTCGCCAGTGTAATGTTTTGTAAATGGTGGATTGGTTGAGATGTTACAGATTCAAGTTTATATTGTTATTGATTGTTTTGTCTGTTTGTGCAATTTATAGGAAGAGACTATACATGGAGGTGTTTGAGTACACACGGCCCATGATGCATCCAGAGCCGGGGAAGTTCTACCAGATCAACCCAGAAGAGTATGAGCAACCAAACCCATGGAAAGAGAGCTTTCAGCAGTTGGTATGAGAGCTTGTGACTCTGTTGTCCTTGATTAGCCAGTTTGTAGATAATCATCTGTCTTCTCATATCAGGATGGATGTGAAACCATAGATGATTTTTCCAGTGTGAGGCCTTTTGTAATTTGTCAGAGTAATAATGCTGTTCACTGTTCTAAAGGTCATGAAATTTACAGACATTTCCATCTTATGTTAACTTGTGAATAAGTGTTCATTAAGTCTTTGCTTTCGTTTTTCTTTTTCAACAGTATAAAGGAGCACATGTAAAGCCTGGTTTTGCGGAACACTTTTATAGTAATCCAGCCAGATACAAAGGCAGAGAGAATATGTTGGTATGGATCGTCGGCTTCAGCAGTTTCATTTCTGTGAAGATGGTTCAATAAATGCACTGAGGAGTTTTCAGCTTCCTTGTAATTGCAGTGTTTTCTCCTGATTTACAGTATTATGACACCATTGAGGATGCATTGGGAGGGGTGCAGGAGGCCCATTTTGATGGCCTGATATTCGTGCATTCTGGCATTTACACAGATGAATGGATCTACATTGAATCCCCCATCACAATGATTGGCGCAGGTGAACCTAATGACCCTGTTTTTGTTACCTATGTCCTTTAGATCTTAAATCTTTTAACCTTACATTCCTAGACACTTACACCCCTGTTTTCTTTCCATTCAGCCTCAGGGAAGGTAGCTGACAAGGTTGTCATTGAAAACACTAGAGATTCAACGTTTGTGTTTATGGAGGGATCTGAAGATGCATATGTAGGCTACATGACCATTAGGGTGAGTCTAACAGCTTTTCCAGCTTTTTTTTAATCTTATTAGAGTCATTGCATTTGTAAATCGTTGCATGATGTCTTTTAGATAATACTACTTGGTCTTCTCTGTTTATTAGAGGTTGCAGCAAATCATGTTTTTGTGTGTGTGTAATATTTCTATTTTACCCCCAGTTCAACCCTGATGATAAGTCAGCACAGCACCATAATGCTCACCACTGTTTGGAGATCACAGTTAACTGCAGCCCCAACATCGACCACTGCGTTATCCGCAGTACCTGCACAGGTATGTTTCATTTGCTTCCCTAGTATAATACACTACAATTCAAATGTTTTTGAAAGATGTTTGTGCGAACTAAGTCTGCAGATTCTAAAAAAACAACAACATCAATATTGTAAAATATTATTCCAATTAAAAATACATTTTCTATTTTAATGTTTTAAAATGTAATTTTTTCCTGTAATGGGGAAAAAATCATTTGTCAGCAATTATTACTCCAGTCTTCAGTGTCACATGATCCTTGAGAAATGTAATCTAATATGCTGATTTTATATAATCAGATAACATTTCTTGTTCTTATCAGTGTTGAAAACAGTTGAAACAAGTCTTTTATAGCATTATAAATGTTGTTACTGTCACTTTTGATAAGTTTAATGCATCATTGCTGAATTAAAAGATTAATGTCTTAAAAATGTACTGACTCCAAACTTTTGAAAGTTAGTCAAAACCCTGTCTGTGTGTATCTAGTCATCATGGATGCTTGCTTCATATCTAAATTATTTGTAAAGTAATTGTTTGCTCTTCAACCTATTGCGTTTGTTTCACATATGATGAATTAAAAAAAGAATTTCCTATTTATGTGATCAATTCATTTGGCAGATGTTCATCTAAGTTTACAGTGCATTCAAAGTATACATATCAGTATATGTGGGAATTAAACCCATGACCTTGGTGTTGTTGGCACCATATTTTATTAGCTGAAATACAGTATTTGTTATCGGGTGGTTTTGAGATGCCAGTTTCTCTTTACCTTTCTGTGCAGTGGGATCAGCGGTGTGTGTAAGTGGTCAGGGTGCTGGACCTACCATCAAACACTGCAACATCAGCGATTGTGAAAATGTTGGACTCTACATCACTGATCATGCACAGGTAGGAACCTTCATGGTCATTTTGTGCATTGAAGGAACTGTTCAAAATGGACATTATTATTTACTTGTACTCATGTTGTTTTGAGATTTTATGCTGCTGAGCTTTCGTCATGTAAATGTTTTCCATACAATAGGATCATATTGACCTTTCAGTCAAGCACTACACAGGAAAAAATACACCAAAACCCTCTTTAAAAGTGATTAATATGACTTTCTGCACTATATTTCAAGTCTTCTGAACCCATATGATACATGCTTAGACTATTCCATTGATCCTTATTTAATAGTAGTTAAAATACAAGGCTTGTTTATTTTGCCTACATGTTCTGGTTAAAATTATGTTGTAAAAATTTAACATTTTGAATATCTGCTTTATGTCAGTGTTGACACTGATTTTTAGTCATAAATTGTAGATTATACAGATGCAGACAAGACTGTGTGTGTGTGTATGTGTGTATATATATATAATATATATATATATACATACACACACACACACACACTATATTGCCAAAAGTATTGGGTCACCCCCTTCTAATGAACAGGTTTGACTACTTTAGTAATTTCCATGAGTACAAATCTTAATGTTTAAGCATATAATTATATTCTAGGGAATTGTGTGCTTCTAATTTTAAAGCAACAGTTTGGACAGGACCCTTTTCTATTCTAACATGACAGTGCCTCAGTGGATAAGGCAAGGTTCAAAAAGAAATGATTGATTCAGTCAGTGTGGAAGAACTTGACTGGTCTGCAGAAAGCCAAGTCCTAATCCAAGCTGAACACCTCTGGTGTGACTTTAAATGCAGACCTTGAGCCAAAAACTCATCACCAAACACCAATGACTTGTACATACACTATATGGACAAGTGCTGGGCAATGATTAATTTTTAATCACGATTAATCACATGATTTTTTTGCGATTTAATCGCATTATGCACAAAATTCAATAATGAATTCAAAAGTAGTGTATTGTGCACTTTTTTCATTTAAAAGTACTGCTATATGAACAAAAGTGCAATAACATTTGGTTTGCAAACACTTTAAACAAATAAGATGCTTTTTTTACAGCAGTATTCCTTTTACATAGTAGCAGTAAAAATATTTCTTGTAAGTCTCAATTTATTAATTTAATCAAATTAAATATAAAACCAAAGCTATTTGCCACTGCCAGGGCATTAACATTTTTATAGAAATTTTTTATAGTTTGCTATAGAAAAACAAGTTATGCTCAAAGTCCAGAGCCTCGATCATAACTTTATAACAGGCACCTCCCGAGTAGAGACCTGCACTATCGCGGGACCTAACGCAACAGAGTGCGGCGCGGGACAACAATTGATGGGGGTGCGGGTGGGTGACTCGTGTGCGGGATGTGGGAGAATAAGGGTGTGCTCACACTAGGCAATCTTAACCGTGCCCGAGCGCATTTGACCCCCAAAGCCCAGTTCGTTTGACTAGTGTGATCGCTCTGTGCCAGCTGTCCCTGGCTCGGTTACAAGAGTTGGGCCAGAGCACGCTTCAGTTGGGCTCGGGCGCAGTACGCATATAGTGTCGGAGCACTGAACTTCTGATACGTGCAGCATGATTGCGTGAACATTTCTGAGCGGCAAAAGTGGTATCTGTAAAGCAATATATTATGAGAGGGCCGTGTGTTACAACGACTCAAAATAATAAACCACAAAGTTAACAAAACGATACACTCCACTGTGGTGAGCGAGAGTGCTTCTCTGCTGTCTTCACGTGCTATCAGAAACTTCCTATTTCCCACTTATGAAGTCGTGATTACGAGCACATTGCATTCTTTTCTGTTAAAAATAACAGTGAACAGTTGTTTGTGAATGTTGATGCTTAGCCTAAATAATTTTATTGGGAGCGTTCATGTGAGCGCTGCTGCAGTCTTAGTCCCACCCCAAATGCTCTCATTGGTTGAAACGCGTGATGACCCATCCCAAGCAAGTACTGATCAACATCCCACCCATCCTGTGACCCATGGTTTGTCTGTGTGTATTCAGAGCCAGTGAGCAACGGACTTTCATAATAATAAAAAAACTGCGTTGATGCGCGATAAAATAATTGTTGGTGTTAATCAATTAATGCGTTAACGCGATAATAACGCGTTAATTTGTCCAGCCCTAATAAATATATATATGACGTTTTTACAAGATACAAGATTAAAAAAAATTATCTTTAAATATTTACCTGTAAGCTGTTGTGTTACAGGGTATTTATGAAGATAACGAAATCTCAAACAATGCGCTTGCGGGTATCTGGGTAAAAAATCATGGCAATCCTATCATCAGACGTAATCACATCCACCATGGCAGAGATGTAGGAGTGTTTACCTTTGACCATGGCATGGTAATTACCCCTAATATTTCTTCAGTCAGAGAGACTACCTGTTCTAGCCAGTGAGCTGATTTCTATTTCTTTGTCTCCCTCTGCAGGGCTACTTTGACAGCTGTAATATCCATAGGAACAGGATTGCTGGATTTGAGGTGAAAGCATACGCGAACCCAACCGTAGTACGCTGTGAGATCCACCACGGCCAAACGGGGGGCATCTACGTACATGAGAAAGGCCGAGGCCAGTTCATAGAAAACAAAATCTATGCTAATAACTTTGCTGGTGTGTGGATCACCTCTAACAGTGACCCGACTATAAGGTCAGTCTCCATTGTCCTCACTGTGTTGCCTATGGAAACTAAGTTTGCAGTGTCATATTAGTATAAATCAATATTGTTATTTTTAGACTTGGAAATAATTATTCATTTTGGATATCGATTAGCTTTTGCTCAGCTTACTTAACACTCAGCACACTGGGAATTGATTGTTCCATCTTGTTGATTATCTATAAAGTGAACTGTCTGCTCTTAATCTAGGGGAAATGCTATCTTCAATGGAAACCAAGGAGGCGTTTACATATTTGGTGATGGGAGGGGCCTCATTGAGGGAAATGATATTTATGGAAATGCCCTGGCTGGCATTCAGATCAGAACGAACAGCTGTCCTATAGTAAGGCACAACAAGATCCATGACGGGCAGCATGGAGGAATCTATGTGGTGAGCATAAACATGAACTTACTGTAATACATTCCAGGCTGCTGACAGAACAATAAAAGTATGCACTGATCATAGAGTAACTCTCCCTGTTCTTTCTGTTTCTGTTTGTAGCATGAAAAGGGCCAGGGTGTAATAGAGGAAAATGAGGTGTACAGCAACACTCTGGCCGGAGTGTGGGTGACCACAGGAAGCACACCGGTACTCAGGAGGAACAGGATACACAGCGGAAAACAGGTTTGGAACTTCAAAATTTAGTTCGATATGATCTAGCCTTCATTCTTCCCTCCTAATATTGTTATATCTCTGAAAAGGTTGGAGTGTATTTTTATGACAACGGACATGGAGTACTGGAAGATAATGATATATACAATCACATGTACTCTGGAGTCCAGATCAGGTAGGACGTAATTGAATTTCTGCTCCTTCAGGAAGTATCAGGAGTACAAATTGGTTTTCAGGAGTCTTGGTAGTAAAAAAAAAAAAAAAGTGTACTGCATTTTTATGTTGGATTCATTTTTTGGATGCATTGTTCAGGATTGATGTTTTTCCTTTTGTTTTTTAAACAAAGAACTGGAAGCAATCCAAAAATCAGAAGAAACAAAATTTGGGGTGGACAAAATGGCGGTATCCTTGTTTACAATTCTGGTAAGTTCTTTATCCACTTTGTCTCTGTCTTTTCAATCCTTATGAAGCTTGTTTATGAGAATGGTTTTCTTTTTTTCATTTTAGCCATAAACAGTTAGATCCTAGATGTTATATAGGTCTGCCTAGTTTCTGTTTCTTTTTTCTTGTGTTTGTGTTTAACATCATTTGGTGGTCTATTCTTAGGGCTGGGTTTCATTGAGGACAATGAGATTTTTGATAATGCCATGGCGGGGGTGTGGATTAAGACGGACAGCAATCCCACGCTGCGCAGGAATAAAATCCATGATGGACGGGATGGGGGTATTTGCATATTCAACGGCGGGAGGGGTAAGAACGGATTGGAAGATATCTCACTGCTCATAGGCACAGTGCAGGAAATGCAATGCCAGTTGAGGGTGACTTAAAGTATAAAAATATAATCAGACCAGGTTCCCAGCCACGGATCAAGGGTTGTCTTGAGCTAAATCAGTGATTAATCTCCCAATTAAAACCCTTGTGGATAAAACTAAGGTTTATCTGTGTCAAAAAGCTGGCCAAATAATATGATGGTTGTACCATGTCTAATCTTTATGATAGAAACTAATAGCAGTGTCTTTATATGCATGTTCAGGGTTGTTGGAAGAGAACGATATCTTCAGGAATGCACAGGCTGGTGTTCTCATCAGCACAAACAGCCACCCGGTGCTGCGGAAGAACCGGATATTTGATGGCTTTGCTGCAGGTCAGTAGAAGCTTTAGGTCAGAAGTGCATACATGCTGTTACTGTGGTGGTTTTAAAGGAATAGTTTATCTAAAAATAAAAATTTTCTGAAATTAACTCACCCTCAGGCCATCCAAGATGTAGATGAGTTTGTTTCTTAATCGGAACAGTTTTCAGAGAAATTTAGCATTCAGATGCATTGGTGAGAAAGTAATGTAATGCTAAATTTTTCAAAATCTGTTCCAATGAAGAAACAAATTCATCTACATTTTGGATGGCCTGAGGGTGAGTCGATTTTCAGCAAATTGTCATTTTTTGGTCAACAATTCCTATACTATATAATGATTCTTTTGTCGTCTTAATGGTAAATTGTAAAATAATAAAAATGTATGTGTCATCATGATTGTGTAGTCAGTGGCATTTTTTTATTTAATCGTCCAAATAACACTCTTTCACCCCCACTTTAGGCATTGAAATCACAAACCATGCCACAGCGACTCTGGAAGGCAATCAAATATTCAACAACAGATTTGGAGGCTTATTTCTAGCCTCTGGTGTCAATGTTACAATGAAAGGTAAACTTTATCATTGAAACTCGCAGCCGACTGTCTCACTTTACCTCAATATTATATATTTCTTAATGTAAATGTTTTTCATAACTTTGTAGATAACAAAATCATGAACAATCAGGATGCCATAGAAAAGGCGGTGAGCAGAGGTCAGTGCCTGTACAAGATTTCCAGTTACACCAGCTACCCCATGCACGATTTCTACAGGTAATCAGAAGGCAGGCAACTTGAAGCCGTCTGCTTTGAAAACCAACAGAATTGGTTGTAGTATTTCACCATCTTCCATTCTCTTGTATTAGGTGTCACACCTGTAACACAACAGACCGGAATGCAATTTGTGTGAATTGTATTAAGAAGTGCCACCAAGGGCATGATGTGGAGTTTATACGGCATGATAGGTCAGTGCAAAACCTTCTTGTATACAGTGCAACTAGGGATGTGCGATATGACGATTTTTTATCGTGGACGATAAAAATGTCTCCACGATCTGCTTTTGGAGAAATATCGTAGTATCGTGCTACAGCGTATATTCTATCAGTTTCAGTTCTGGCGCCTCCGTATCAATATACTGTACAACGCCACATACATTCACATCAGTGTTAACTCAGCGGTAGAGTTACTCTCACGGGACACTGCACTTATTCTCAATCACAAAAGTACATTATTTGCAAGTGCTTTTAAATGTTTAATTTGCGCGCTGGTCTGACGTGCGGTTATTCTGAGCACCGCATACACCCGAAGCGCACGCGCTAAAGCCTGTCAGACAGCACCTGATTACTGAACTAATTTATCTTTTGCGCTAATATTGTCAAAACACACAGGGTTTACATATAGACTCGGTTATGTCTAAAATGAAAGTAAACAGTTGAGAGAAAAACGCATGCGTGCCTGGATATTAGATGCATTCAGGTCTTAAAGGGACAGTATTAAACATGCAGCCGACTGTCATTAAAGGGATAGTTCACCCTAAAATTTAATTTCTGTCATTATTTACTCACTCACATGTTGTCCCAAACCTGTATTAATTTATTTCTTGTGCTGAACACAAAAGAAGATATTTTGAAGAACGTGTTAACCAAACAGTTGCTGGTCCACATTGATTTTGATAGTAGAAAAAAAAAAATACTATGGAAGTCACTGTGGACAGCAACTGTTTGGTTTTCCAAGTTCTTCAAAATAGCATTTATGTTCAGCAGAAGAAAGAAACTCATTCAGGTTTAAAACAACATGAGTGAGTAAATGGTGGTATAAAAATAAAACACTATGAAAGAATTGACAGACAGATGACAGAATTTTTATTTTTGGGTGAACTATTCCTTTAATGTTAATAAAACAACAAAACACAAAGAGAAAAATCACTCACTACTCTTGACTGAAGAACTTTAATACAGTTGCTTTAGGAATCAGTCTATATAGTGTTTTATTTTTATATTTGTTCATTCAATTTCTTGAATGCTCCTGCTAAATACACCTATTGTACTTGAAAATAAAGGACTGTTTGTTTTATTTGTATATTATGTGTAGTTGTAATGTGTATCTTTGTTCTTATTTTTTAATAACAAAGATAAAATAATGACAAAGATATTTATCTTCGCCCACTTTGGCCTAAATATCTGCCATTCCTTTTTTTAAAATTTGTTTTAAATTTGTTTTTTTTTTGTTTTTTTACCTTTTAAAGGCTTTGTCTTTATAATAGGGAAATAAGTTTGGCTGTAATGCTCAAACAACTTGCAAAATAGTAAAACCAACATGACAAAGAATCGCGATAAAATCGTGAATCGTGATATTTCTAAAAAATAAATCGTGATATGATATTTTTTCCATTACGCCCACCCCTAAGTCCAACATACATCAGTGTTCAAAGTTTGGAGTTGGTAAAAGTTTAGGCTCACCAAGGCTGTATAAGTTTGATCAGAAATACAGTAAAAACGGTAATATTGTGGAATATTATTACAATATAGAATAATAGAAATCATTCTGATATGCTAATTTAGTGTTTAAGAAACATTTATTTATGTTGAAATGTATTGTCAACAATGTTGAAAACTATGGAAACCCATTTCCGTCACAGGATAAAAAAAGTTAATTGCGACTTTTCACCACTCTTTTTTTTTTTTTTCCTCACAATTCAGAGTTTACATTTTGCAAGTCTGTTTTTTTTTTTTTTTCTACCACGGAGGTAAAAATAAAAAGTTGTGAGAAAACAAGACCAAATTGCGAGGAAAAAGTCACAGTTACCATTATACATTAATGTTTTTAACTTGATTGGAAACCAGTTTTTAGCAGAAACAAGATTCCATAGAAAACGGTTGTGCTGCTTAATTTTTTTTTTAAAATTTAAAACTGAGATAAATTATAGAAAGTTATAAAAACAGCATTCATTTAAAATAGAAATTAACATTTTTTTTTTTCTTCTAAATGTCTTTACTGTCATTTTTTTCTGAAGGATTTAGTGGATGCATAGATTAATCTGCTCTAATCCCTTTTCTAATCTGTCCTATCCAGGTTTTTTTGTGACTGTGGCGCGGGTACATTGTCCAATCCTTGCACATTGGCTGGAGAGCCAACCCATGATACGGACACTCTGTATGACTCTGCACCTCCCATAGAATCCAACACATTACAGCACAACTGAGATCCAGCTCAACCTCCATCACAGCACCCTGGCCTTTATCGTACCTGCCTACAAATCCAGAGCGCCTGCCATTTCTGGGCCAGAGAGACCTGGTGTGTGTGGATAACTAAAACTGTCAGACTTTGAATTAATCATTTTAAGAGAAACTATACTTGGAAAGGTGAAATGCAGAACTCCAAAGCCGCGTAAAGCTGCCTCAGTACTGGGTGCAGACTCTCTTGTATATTGCTAACTGAGAAGATGTTTTGATGCAAGGAGTTCTCTTCACTTCTGGTTGGGAGCGTGATGGATGATTTGGAAGAGTGAAATATTGTGAAGCAATATGTTGACTCAGGATTCTGGAGATTATGGAGGTGGGTGTCACAGTGGTGTTGAGTTTGGGAGGGGAGTAGACTTTCTTGGGTCCTTCCAATCGCAAAGTCCGACACTGTGCGCCCTGCCCTGTGCAACTTCAGTGCTATGTGGAGATTCAAGACGAGTTCTGCTGCAGTTTTTGTACAGATCTGACCGTGACCCGAGCCACTAGGAGCTACAGATTGCGGTTTTTCTCGGATTAGAGGCAGAGCCATTCCATTATGGCTTCCGGCGACTGTTTTTTTTTTGACAGCAGATGTGCTGAAATATATGTATGATATAAAAAATTAACAAAACAAACAAACAAAAAAAAAAAACAATGTGATTAGCACTTGCTTTTTTAAATATGTTAATATGTGTTTCTGATCTACAAATATGATTTTAATGCTTTCTCATGTAGTTTTGTATTTTCAGGCAAAAAAAAATCTTACTGTATTTGAATGTCTTTTATTTTATTATATATTATTATTATTATTATTATTGTTATTAATATTTTTGTTAGCACACATTAGGCTTGCTGTAATCATACTCCTGTCTCAGCATATAAGTTCTTTCTGTGAAAGAGGAATAACAAAGAAAAGATCAGAAAACGGAACACTAAATTGTCCTCCAGCATTTTTTTTTTTATGAGGTGACTTTTAAGTTAACTTTTTATGTGAGCAGTTTAAGTGTGGAATTTACGGTTGTGCAGGTTCAGAAATGTTTGCATCACCTTTGTTGCTGCCATAATTAGAAAAAGGGTTATTTTTGCCTGTTGTATTTATCTTTCTCATTTTTAAGTTCCCTTTCTAAATATTTGGAGCTTTAATCTCCAAGAGGTTTGAAGTGATAAACAAGGGCCCAAAGAATTCTGAAACATGTTTGACCGTTAATCTTATACAGAATGTAAAGAAAAGAGTTCTATTAAAAACAATCCCAGAGCATTTTCATTCATTTAATTTTTGTCCATGTGGTCATAGCACCCTGAAAATGCCTCTTGATGCCTTTTCAAATCATTTTTATTGCATTCTTTTGGGCCCATGGCCTGACTTGTGCCTGTTTTAAGTACGATTTGAAAAGCCTTGCTGGAGTTGGTTATATCGGAGGCCTCTGGCCTCTTTGAAGCTGAGACAAGTATCTCTACAGCCCCATCGTCTTTTTGCCCCTCAAACTCCATCTATGTGTAATGTGGTGACTGTGGCTTCTCATGCAGCCTGAATTTTATGCATGTGTACCATAACATCTAGACTTAATATATTGTGAAGTCTTCAATAACCATTATGTAGATGCTAGTATGAACTTAAAAAGGGTTTAATTTCCTAGAAAAGAACAGAAACTGGTCATTTTTAAGAAAATAAACTTTATTAGATCAACACTGCTTGTGCTTGATTTTGTTGATTCCTAACAGACATGTAAAGAGGAAGTTTGCTGTTTTAATCACATGCTTTATAGGTTGCACTACTTTCTGATAAAACTGTAGCCTGAAAACCCCTAACAGCTGTCACTACAGTTCAACAGAATAGTATACTGCCTTCAAGAGCTTGTTAAACATGCCTCGATTACAGTTATAAGACAAAACCACCCTGATTGCAGGTGTCGCCTTCCTGTAATACCTTAATGCAGATACTCCACTTGTGCAAATAACGTAAGCAAGCGCAGTAGGATACTTTTACAGCGGTGTGCTTTATCTAGTCTGATAAGAATAAGTCGTTATTGACTGAATTCATAAACCCTTTGCTCTCCCAATTTCTGGGTAAATATGCGCCACCTATAGGCAAACAACCTAAACAAGCCTTTCAGTGTCAGACATATGCTAAAACGCACTGATTTTCAGATATTTTGTGGCATGTTTATGCACTCATGTTTCAAGTATTTATGTTTTTATTCTTTGTTCTGCAAGTTTTTGTTTTATATGAGATAATACATCACCTATAACTCTTCAAAGGTTGTTTGTGGCCTAAATCTATTAGATCGATTTGTTTTTAGATTATAGGCTTCAATGAAACAAACTCTTGCTTTTGAGATTGTACTCATAAAAAAACCTATTATATGCAAAGATACAGTTTTCAGAGAGTACTTGTATAGTATTCCACACTTTTGTTTGGGTCATTGTAATCTAAAGGTTTGTGTTAATAACAAATTAACTGCTTTCGTCTAATACTATCACACGCACAAAAAAAAGTGCTTGCATTAATCAGAGAAACTGAATTGATCTACTGGTAGGTAGTTCAGACTTTTAAGGCCAAATAAATGGAAGTGTGTAGTGTTTACATACTTACAGCCTTGAACTGCTTATCTAGGGAAATGAGTGGAATTGGATTGTATATTAAACTGGATGGCCTTTTTTTAAGACAGAAAAAAACTTTGCACCTAATAATGACCCACATCTACATTTTAAAAAATAACGTGATATGGGAGAAATCAGATACAAATAAATTCCTAGTTTTAGCCAAGCCATAACCCCAGCCATAGACACTAATAGATACATATCAGATTGGGGTTTTCAGTGCCTTCAGCTTCAGCTTACATTTGTCTGCCCCCAATCTTGTATGTTTGGTTACGTCCTTATCTGGGATAAACATGTGGCAAAAAAGTAACAGCACATTGACAGCATTAGACTTACTACAGGACAAAAAGCATTCCTTAAAAGCCTTACTTTTCAAAAACAGAGTTGTAATTATAATGTGGAAAACATAATTAAGGGGGGATAAATTTGCACATGCAAACACATTGGAACAGATTTGGAGAAATTTAGCATCACTTCCTCACCAATGGGTTCTCTATAATGAATAGATGAGAGTCCAAACAGCTTTTAAAAACATCACAATAATTCACAAGTAATCTACATGCCTCCAGTCCATCAATTAATTAATGTCTTGTCAAGCAAAAATGTGTTAATTCTGTTAATAGTAATAAACAAATCCAGCACTGGGGCATTTTTATTCAGTTCAGTATCAATAATATCAATAATATTGCTTTCTCCAGTGAAAAAGTAACCTCGTTTGAATCAGATGAGAAATATGCACAGATCAAGCACATCTTAAAAGCAAAAACAGACAAAATAGTTCTAAATAAATATGGAGAAAGCGTTATTAACACTTGATGGATTTGTTTCTTATAAATATGCAGCTTCACAAAGCATTAATTGATGGACTGGAATCGTGTGGATTACTTGTGGATTATTGTGATGTTTTTATCAGCTGTTTGAACTCTGACGGCACCCATTCACTGCAGAGGGTCCACTGGTGAGCAAGTCATGTACTACCGGTAATTACTCCAGTCCAAACATTTCTCCAAATGAGGGGGAGGGGGAGTACATTTTCATTTTTTTCTTTATTTTTTAACATTTGATAATTTCATTGGAAAATTCGTGTTTTTCATGTCTGCAGTGAATAGTCCAGTGTGTGGTTTCTCTAAAAGTGCTTGACAATGTTAAAATAAGAAATGAATTAATAAATACTTAAATAAAAACTATACAAAACTGTCTTGGTCATGTTTTATAGCAAAATAAACAAGTTTGCATGATTCTTAATCTTTGTGAGATTTATGTTGTGTCTGTGTGAGACCCTTGAGAATGAAGCCGCCATACTGTATCTCCTTTCAACTTTGTCCTCACTGTCCTCTGCTGAAAACCTTCCTCCTGCCCATCTCAATGCTATAAATCAATCATGTGATTGGAATGAAACATGAATGGACTGGCTGCATAAACAGCTCCTATAATAAGGCTACAGTTAATACACTTTTACCTCTTTATAATTGTTTAATTAAATAATGCAGGCCTGTTGAAGGCTTACAATTAACCCATTTAGATTCAAGGATATTTACTCTTTGCTGCTGCAAAACTGCTAGACGTGATTTTACCTTACCACAACTTAGCCATATTTTATTTGGTATTAATAACTGTCAGAACCAATCATAATGTACAACACACATTAGAAATAACTATTATTATTACTAATGCCTGCATTTAGAATAGAAATTAAGCATGAAAGGGTTAAAGATTTCAGCCTGAAGGGGTTAAATATTTAATAGTATATAAAAAGCAAAATATGCTAGTGCTCCTGACTTTCCAGCGAGTTTAAAATCTCACTGGAGCACAATACTTATGTAAGTTGGTAAGTTTTAAGTACCTCTACTTCACATCGCGAAGTAGCTTGTGATTGGACGAGCCTCCAGGACTCCCCCGCTAATGACGTCACAGCATCTGACCTCGTTTCCAGCGTAAGCTGGCTGATGGTCAAACACCGTCTAAGTTGGTAAAGACATTAAATATGAAGCAAATTCTCAATGAGAATATGACGTCAAAATGTCTGAATCAATTTGAATTTAGGCTCTCCTCAAAGCGAAACCGTTTGAAAAAACACCGTCACAAACCTCTCCAGAACCAATGAATAACGTGGTGCAACGCGGAGCGCATGCTGAACGCAATTGCTTAGGTTTGCTAAAAAAGTGCTACTGCGATGCGGCAGTTGTCAGGGGGATATCGGAGAGGAGGGGGTGTGATTGGCTGAAGTGGCCCTGTTGCCTTGGCGACGGTAGGGGGGGTACGGAAGCGTTGCCGTGCGGCGTGATCTCCGCGCTGCGTGGATGGAGGAAGCAGCTGCTGATCTTTTGACACAGCGCGAGCGAAAGGCTACTGCATGAAAGCACGGGAGCTTTGTCGTCGGACGCGATAGTAGAATGCACGAATGTAAGTAAACGCTTTTCGGTGCGATTTATAATTCTGTTTATTTGAAGGGAAATCTTATATATCAGCGCGTTTTTAATCGGATGACAAGTATAAAACGTGTCTCGTGAAAAAAAATTCTAGCCAATAACAAGCCATTGACATCCCTAATTTGTGTTTACGTTTTTTTTTTTAAACGAATATATATATTTTTTAATCATCAGTCTTTCATACTGAAATATACACACGCCTGTTTTATTTCCAGAATAAATTTATGAACATTTTAGACCGTGTGGTCTTGCTAGCTAACTTAACGTAGTTGAGTAAAATGCGTGCGTTTGCTGTCGAGCTGACACGAGACACTAAACCAACCACATTCCAGTCGTATTCGTACACTTTTCCTGAATGAATACTCATAACACAAAACATATCCAATGACTTTTTCGTCGCTGTTTTATTTCGCTAGCTGTGCAGAAGCTTGCCGCGAAGCTTTGGTTTAAAGCCACGCATTAGCTTGACGCTAACTGAAGATCCTCGTTCAGCATTCTTGTGACATTATCTGCGGAAGTTTCAGAACGCGTGACAGATACGCAGTCATCAAATCTATTTGAAATAACATCACAATTCAAACGTCAATCGCCGCGAAAGTGCGTTTGAAGTCGGAACCGCCAAATAAAAACAACATTCGAATAGAACGTTAATCGAACGCGCGATAGTCGCCTGTCACAACAGAGTAATGCTAAAGGTTACAGTTGAAGGTTACAAATATATATATATTCAGTTTGTGGCTAGTAGTGAGAATCTAGGGCAACTATGTAACACGAGATGTGAGGGTGGGGGCTGTTATTTTCTCGTGTTTTGTTTTGCCTATTACTTGTTGTGGTTGTACATTAGCGTTCGTTGAGATCGAAAGCGAACGTCTGGTAGTTTTGCTCGTGACTTGTTGATGAAATGGGATGTTCTGACGCGGACGTGCACTCATTATTTCCGGCGGTAGATAACGTCTGAGTGACATTGACACGTGGTCCGAGTGAACGCATAGCTGTGCTCAGGGAAGAGCCGGGGACGAGTACACAACTCTGAGTAGCGTGTCACATGAGCACATTATTTAGTTCTGCTGTCTACTTTTGCACTTTAGACTGTAGACTCATTCAGGTCATGTTGCGTAGGCAGGGTGTCTGTGTTGTTAACAGGGTTGTCATGTAGTTGCTTTTATTTGCAGTATGACCACATTAGCTGCATCCACAGTGGACAGAATTCAGATGCATAGCTAGCTACATCTGAAAGGGCACAATTGCCTAAAGAGACTTCATTAGTACCGAATCCTGCGCTAATGTAGTGAATGGCAATAGGGTCTGTGCAGTTCTGTGTTCTCTGGAGGGCTTTTGTAGGACACAGCAAATGATCCCTTGCTCATTGCTTCTCTCCTGGCATTAAACGGGAAATTAATTAGTCTCATTATGACTCTCACAATGATAGATAAGATCTGGCTCTTGGCTGTATGCAGTTGCTGTCCCACAAAAGCTGAAGAAATGAGAACTCATACACTCTTTCAACCAGTTTTGGGTGTTTATATATTATATGTGTGTATGTATGTATGTATATATTAAGGGATGAAATATGTTTCTTTCGTTTTATTTAATAAATGCATATTTTATTATTTTATTTATAGAGACATTTAAACCTGGATGAACCTTGTAGACAAAACACAAATTTTATATTTTATTTTATCAAATATTTTATTTATAAAGACATCCAAACTTGGTTGAACCTTGGTTGAATTTTATTGTCATTTTGAATTAAATACAATTATAGGGATATATGGGTAGTTGACAAATAAAAATTGGACTGTGGTGTGACAGCAAAAATGTAGAAAAAAAACTTAACATACAAATAACATGAGAAAAATGTATCTTCATTCTTAGAGTTACAAATAGTATGAGAGGTTTATCTTCAATGTTGAGTTTTTTTTTTTTTTTTTTTTTTTTTTTTACATTTTTCCGTCACACCATAGGACACATTGATACATTTTATATATATATATATATATATATATATTTATATTTATATTTATTGTTTATTTTATTTATCACAACATCCAAACCTGGTTGAACCTTGCAACCAGAAACTGATTTTATTATTATTTTAAATAAAGATTGAGGAACATATATTTCTAATTATTTTTTTCATTGTTTTATTCATTTATGACTGCCATCAAGCTTTTACCCTATAGTTTACAAAAGTTTGATGAGTGCATGGCAATAAAAAGTGTTAAGCAGCAGTCAACAACAGTTTAATCAATAGTCATAAACTGACTTCCAGCCCAAGAGAGAAGAGTAGATGCTTCATTTTCACTGCAAGAGGGGTTTAAAAAAAACACTGTCTTGTTAGTAAAACCACAAATTTACGTTTGGCAACCCTTCCTGGTTGAGTGGCATAACATGTAAACAAACATGTAGTTGCTTTCCTCCAAATACAACCGAGCTGAATGCTCACGATATATATATATATATTTTTTAGTAAAACTCATCAGCTTTTCCAAACTCAATTGAAAAGCTAATCAAACTTATCTCCAAGCTTTTATTTGACGTGTAACGACAGTGCCTTTGTTTGTTGACCCCTCCTCCTTCCATCCTCTCATTATACCTCCAGCTGCACATATTTCTCATCTGCTGTTAGCCTCTTTTTGTTCCTCGATGCCCTCAACGTTAGACCAGGAGGCGCAACTCTCATCCCCAGGAGGCTATAACGCTGTGGTTGCCATGGCTACATGGTGACACCGGGGCGTGGTAATCAAATATAGGCGACTGCTCTGGATTTCAGTTGCAAATGTGTGCTTTTTTTCCTTCATTTGTCTGGACCGTGTCAGACCTCACGCCCACCCCAACCCCCAACTCAGCCTTGTGTTCTTAGACTTGGCCTGTCACACTCCTTCTTCTCGTTTAGTAACCTTCGCCTCCTTTCTGAAAGATTTAAGTCCGCAGAGCAGCCGGCGGGCAGTTAGGGCCCCTCTGTCCATTGACAGTGATGCTAATGTCAGGCAGTGCCTTGATGAGGAGAGCTCGCCCCCCAGTACCATAGCCTGTGTCATTCTGGTCACAATAGCCTCCATTGTGTTGGTCACTCCTGTGTGAATAAACAGGGTGTGTTTAATTGAGACTAGGGTGTGACAATGGCACGGGACGAAGTCCAGACAGCACGCTGTGAAGATTGTGTGGCGGCTTGTATGTATGAATGCCTGTATCAGGGTTTCTACAGACATGAACAAGTTAAATTTAAGACTTTTTAAGACCTTTTTAATACCACCTTGTATGAAATTTAAGACCTAAACCTGCAATTGAAATACACATTATATTACAAACACATATGTAATATTTAATGTGTTTAACGTAAAAAGAAAAAATATCATTGCTGTAATAAATGATATTTATTACTGCAACAGTGAACTTTTCATATCAGCAGACAATATTTCATACAAAATATCCACACAAAAGCACCGCATCACCGAGATTTTTGGTGGTGTAAACAATTTATTCTGAAGCAATATTTTCAGTGTTCTATCAGCTTTTCCATACTTAAATCTGCATATTGTTATTTACCTTTACAAAGGCCTATTTGTTATACAGATGCATAAATGTTTTGATGTATTAAACAAAACATTGATAACTGACATTTAAAATTATTTAAATAATAAAAAAGATACTTTAAATTAGGGCTGGGCGATATGAGCAAAAATTCATATCTCTGTATTTTTTGGCTGATTGGCGGTATACGGTATATAGCTCGGTATTTTGTATTTGGATTAAACAAATAGGCCTAAACAAATAAAGTGAATGTAACCATGTAGGCATATATTATGTGCAAAAAAGGGTTAAAATCACATTACATTCTTTACATTAGCATTGCATGCTTTTAAAACAGAAGTTAAATTTACTAAACTAAAAATGAAAATAATAAAAAAAGCACAGACTAAGCTAATTGAGTAAAAAGGCTATTTTGATTACACCATTACAGTCACTTTACAGTTAGTGCTATCATGCAAATACACTTACTTGTAGGTTTAAAATTGCACGTCACATTTATTGTCCAACTACAAATATTTCAGCAAAATGTATATTTTTGTCAGAGTTATTGCGCTCCTATTTCATTGAGCTCCTTATGTTTGGCACGCATGCGCGCGGCGGCACTCGTTCTAAATGAAGTCTGTGAAGTTTAGCAGAGAATCGCAAAGCAAAAGCTCATGCACTTCTGACAGCAAAATGGAAATATTTCCATGACTTTCTACCATTTATAGATGGAGAATATACCTGTGAAATGTAAGTTATGCATTTAGGAAAACAGCACATCTCAAACACATTAAACAGCGCGTCTGTCAGCAGCACACGCAGTCTTTCTGTCAGAGCCGCTTTAAACTCAAACTATAAACTTTTTTAAAAGAGTTTTTAAAAGCCCTTCATTTAAAGCTTGTTAAATGTTTAGAACAAATTGGATTATGCACTTTCTCCGCAGCAGTTCAGTCTTTCCTCCCTAGAATTTTTTTCAGATGCGCTCGTATCAAACTACTGTACATCGATATTAACGGTATTGCTTCATACCGTATCGCTCATAAAAAAATATATCGATATATTGTACAAACTCGATATACCGTCCAGCCCTAGGTGATATGAAACAAACTCAGGCATTGTACATGTGGTGTCTTTACTGCTGTGGATTATGGCTTTCAAGCTTCCAGAACCCTTGCAGCATATGAATGTGTTAAAAAGCTTTAGTTTTGAAACGTGATTCAGAATTGTGGCGGAAACTAGTCCCGAACTAACTAACAACAGGCTTTTTGTACTGAATGATTTGTTTTAAAGTTTCTTAAAGCTTATTGTGACTAGAAGTAAATCCATTAGTTTGTCAGATGTCTCCTCAACATCAAGGAGAATACCTGAATTTTGGATTATACAGAGAAAATTAAAAAAAAAAAAAAGCAGTTAATCTCCAGCAGTTTTCTAAGGGTTAGGTGACCTTCCTGCTGCGCTTTTAGATCAGCTCTCACAAAGCAACAGAGATGCGCTGGGACCCCTTGAGTCAGGACTGATACTTGACAGTCCAATACCAAACGCTACAGGAATCAGGAAAGAAAAGCTCTCTGCTTGGTTTTCAGCAGAGAGCTCCAATTCAAATGGCTGTTTTAGCATGCTTAAACACGCAGAAGACCCCTTGATCTCCATCTCCAACTGTTTTAATACAGATGCACATGCTCTTCCCAGTGCTCTGTTCTGCAAACATCAGCAATTCAATACTGAATAAATCCTCCTTCAAATTTTGATGGAAATTAGTTTTTGAATGGTGGGGAGGAAAGAGGAAAAACAGGTTGTTCTTTATAAAATCTTTTAGATCTTTTCACTCAGTTTTTGAGGAAAATATGGTGCTTTCAAAAGGGGTGCATAGGGCGCTTTCGTTCCTCCATTAAAGCCCAATTTCACGTGCAAATCAGTAAAATCATGTAACGAGACTTTTGCAAAATGGGACGTGCTTGATTTATTTAAGTTTATTAGATTTATTCATGTTTTTAAAAGCGCGAAAGAGAACTTGCGCTTCCTCGGGAAGATTACTGTGTATGCGCTCAGAGACGGAACACAACACGGACATGTAAAGTCAACTTTTAGTGCCTAAACGGTCAAATGCACGCAAAAATGATTATTCATGTAAACCCTCGTCGGTTATGTAATAAATGAACATAAAGTGTTGAGAATAAAAATACATGTGTAACAGTAAATTGGATCCGTGCGGCTCTTAAAGTGACAGCGGACTGTATTCCTGCTGCCGACTGTGTGCTTTATATTAATCAAACAACAAAAGAGAAATTCATAATCACTCACTGCTCTTGACTAAAGGACTTTTGTAGCTTTAATAAGAAACAAAGAAAGTTTAATTCTTACAGTGAAGACTATGCTGTTTTATTTTACATTAGGTTATTCAATTTCTCTAGTAGGCTGTTAACTGAATAGCTACTTTAGACTTGCATTAAAAAAACTGAAAGCACAGTTTTTCATTTGTATCTTTTTTATTCTATTGTATTCTTTTGCTTTTTTATTACTGCCATTGGATTGCTTTGCTTTTTTATTACTGCCATTGGATTGCTTTGCTTTTTTATTACTGGCAGTTTAATTATTTTCAATAATTTTGAGGACCTTTTTTGTTGTTTTTTGGAATTTTTTATTTATTTATTTATTTATTTATTTATTTTTAACTAATATTAGTTACTCTGGTATTCTGCTGTGGTATTGAGAATTGTGAAATTTCGTTGGTCTCTAAAATGCAGATGTCAAAGCAACCTTATTTACAAAAAATATATATTTGATATATATCACTATAAATCTTTCATATAAAGTTTTGGTCATATGGCCCACTAATAATCGTTTTAAATAATCGTGATTACAATATTGACCAAAATAATCATGATTATGATTTTTGTCATAATCGAGCAGCCCTATTATAAATGCAGTGTTCATAGTTTGTTCATGTTAATTAATACACACTCAAAAAAATAATTCATTGGATGAACTCAATTTAATTGAGGGCAGGATTTCCATCCAATAAATACGTGTAGCCCCAACTCGTAAAAAAACAAATTCATGCAATGAAATGTAATTGAGTAGAACCAACTCAGTTTGATCAAATATAGTTTAAATGAAATTGATACATTGATGAAGTGATTTTTTTTTTTTATGCTTGTTGAACTCAAACTAAAATATTAAACTGGAAAATAAATTCCTTCTACACTCAAAAAAATGACACGTTGGATTTACTTAACTTTAGGCATTAGCCAACTTGTTATATCATAAGATGGTTTTGATACATCCATGGCATGCCCAAAGTAGTTGTTTTCTTATTATTAAAACAACTTTAATTCATGTTAGCAGGTCCTCAACCCAAGCACATGCGCTACACTTTACCACAATGGTAACCCCCAAAAACACTAACATACCATAAAGTCTTTTAAATACAAATATAAAAGAGCATTAAATATTAACAAGTCTCCCAGTTTTATCATCTTAATAAAAAAATGCCTAAAATAGCATTTTATTTAAAGATTTACTCTCCTTATCCAGCCCTATGCAAAACATGATGGGAAGGGGAAATCCACTTCCTAGTAACACAAGTAAAATAATTTGTTCTTTCAAAATGTAAATATTGAGTTGAACCAAAATGCAACTGTTTCAAGTCCGTTTAACACAATGCAATTGTTTAAATGGGAAACCTAACATAATGGTGTTAAATGAATTTTTTATTTATTTATTTATTTTTTTAAATAAAATGAACAGTGTTGGAGAATCATTTTTTTGAGTGCATTAAGTAATGTCAACGAATGACACCTTATTGTAAAGTGTTACCATTAAATTTTATTCATCAAAAAGCATGTCTAAATAATTGAAATAGTGAAACTTACAATATTAAACAGCAATTTATTGCCCTTAATTTATTAAGGCCCTTTAAAATGTTTTATTTTTTCTCAAATTCAGTTTTAATTTGACCAAATTCTGTTTTACATTAATTTTATGGATTCCATTTTAATGGTTTCATTAAATAATAAAAATCAAAAGCATCTCTAAAAATGTATTATTTGTTTTATTCATTTCTCATTTCCTCAGAAGTACTGTTTTGTATTTACATTTTTCTGCTACATATATTATGGTAAATAATTTTTCTGGTTAATATTCCTTTAAAAATAATGTTTTAATAATTTTATTAGTCGTAGTAGTACTACTATCATTACATTAAGTGTTAAGTATTTCTGTCACTGTTTCTTTAAGTTAAACCAAACTTGCTGTGAAGACCTTTAATTTTCTCTGTTTATATGATATGACGATAGTTTTTCTCAAAAGAAATGGTAAAATGCTCATGAAGTGACTCTTAGAGCAGTTCTAGAGATGTTCATGTACTCATATATTGAGACGGCAGAGGCTGAAAACACTGCGAGCGTCACGCGTGCTTCAGTATGTATAGTAAATGAAACCGCGTGTCTGCGCCATACATTAACACAGACACGCAGAAATGCGGGATTCATGTTTAAATTTTTGCCACTTAATATTCACATCCACTAGTCCATATTGCGTCATGATTTAAGTGTACTGACCTACTTTTGATGTATCCATTCAAATTTGGCAAATTCCGTGACATTCCGCATTATACAGTAAATTCCGTTTTTATGACTGGATTCTGCGATTCCGTCCACGTTTTCCGCATCGCGAAAATCATAGGACCCTAGGTGCAAAGGTGCCCGTACTTTTTACTATGAAGGGCTAAAAATCAAAACATGATTGAGGGCCGTGTGCAGGGGCGGACTGGCCATCTGGAGCACCGAGAGTTTTCCCGGTGGGCCGCTGTACAATGTGGGGCGGCCCTTTGCGTAAAGATATATAAAAAAATGAATTGTAGTAAATGTATGTATATCCTTCCGCCGCGCAGCCCACTTGATTCAAAAATTCTAATTAATTTAGCGTGTTCATGCTCAGTGCAGCGGCTCAGCGTGGTTCTCAGTTAAAGAACAGCATTCATTTGAAATATAAGTACTTAGTAATAATATAAGTATATATAAGTATAAATGTTTACTGTCACTTAAATCAATTTAATGCAACCTTGTTGAAGAAAAATATTATTTTAGTCTTATTAATCTTAAAAATATTTTTTAATCTTACCCAAGACTGAATGTGAATGGTATCACATTTTCCACAAAAATATGAAGCAGCACAACAGTTTTCAACATTGATAATAATCAGAAATATTTCTTGAGCAGCAAATCAGCATATTAGAATGATTTCTGAAGGAAAGTCATGTGACTCTGCAATGATGCTGAATATTCAGCTTTGATCACAGCAATAAATTATATTTTACTATATGTTCGCATAGAAGACAGCTATATATTTCACAGTACTGTTTACTGTATTTTTCATCATCAAAATAATTTGTATACTCTTTTCCACAATTGGAGCTCTATTCCTTAAAATGATAGATGTCAAGCTCCTGCAAAAGGACAAATACTGTATATGACCAATAGAAAGGCACCATAAAAACAGTCCGCATTCTGAACTATTCAAGTTTTCTAGACGATACCAGAGCATTGTGTCATATTGACTGATAATATAGGTATTTAACTTTAGTGATATTAAACTGTCCCTCATAAAAATTCTTTAAAATTATTTACTATTTGCCATATACACCAGGAAAGACAAATTATAATGTAAAGAATGCCAGTCATTTATGGTGTGGTGGGTTGTGTTGTGCACTGGGTTTGGTGGGCCGCTCTGTGGCAAAAAGTCCAGGGCCACTTTTTGGCCCCAGTCCGCCCCTGGCCGTGTGCTTAAAGTAAATGCTGCTTTATATCCAAATATATTATATTAAAAATTAAAAATTAATTTAATGTAGGCCTATATTCTCTACATTTCAATGGCTCTGGGCCACTTTTGGGCTGTGGGCCCAGTTTGGGCTTCTCTGCTTTAGTGAATAGTAAGATAATAGCTCATTGCACATATTTTGTTGGCATGAAATGAAAATCGTCCTTATTTTTCTAAATGTTTTTTTATCTTATTATGAACAATTAATTTGTGCATACGTTTCATTTTTTAATTTTTTACCTCGTAAATTACCTTGTTTCAATCTGAAACAGCAGACTTCTCTCTGGCGATGTATGCCCGACTTCTACATCAGTGTGGAAGAAAAGATCTGCCTTTACTTTGATTTCATTGCAACTTTAACGTCAAGTCTACATAAACTATTCTGGATAATTGTCAGTGACATTAAATAAATGCCAAAGGTTTCCCAGAGGGCCTGGGAATTAAAAGGGTAATTAGTTGTATTTCAAAGCTTCCCCTCCCATTGACAAAAGTTTACTCATATTCTGTTTGTTTGGGTGTATTTCTGTTTGAAGTAGTTTAGACTGGTCGAGTGTCAGCATTAGCATTATTTGTCTGTGTGGATGGAGGGTGAGGTGATGGGCTGATGAGCTTGTTGGAGGAGAGTTAGATTTGTCTTGCTAATGAGAGCCGCCATGAGTGCAGGGATCAGGTCTCCGCCTGGAGCAGGATGGGAATCAGACACCACTAAATGTC
This sequence comes from Spinibarbus caldwelli, assembly GCA_039654775.1. NCBI lineage: Eukaryota > Metazoa > Chordata > Actinopteri > Cypriniformes > Cyprinidae > Spinibarbus > Spinibarbus caldwelli. The sequence goes on from CM077257.1 coordinate 14,485,690, forward strand.
CTATGAAGGACGTACAGCTGTCGTACCTGCCCTTGAGTGCCCAAGAAGAAAGACATCCAAAGAGGATGCTATTGGAAAACAAAACGGCATGTGGATGCACTACAGGAGCATAATAATGTAGACAAGGGTGACAGATGGTTTGATTCCAGGGCTGCATGAAATTGGAGAAAACTTGCATTGCGTTTTTTTTTTTTTTTCTGTATGTGTGGGTGTTTGTTTGTTTGTTTGTTTGTATATATATATTGCTACATGAAAAAAAAGGGAAATTTCACCAGATGAGTTGAATAGCTATATTTGGAAAGATTTAAACATTCTGTAATGACTGAGCTGATTTTGTAGGAGAGTGCACATGCATAAAAAATTATTAAAAATGTATTTTAAAAAGCTGAATTATTATTCTTTTTAGGGTTGGACAATTTAGGAAAAAGTTTTTTAAAATTTTGTAAAAATTTAAAAAATATTAAACAAAAGAAATATATTGCAGTAATACTGTTGTACTGTACAATACAAAATTCAAGTATTTGAATACAAAATTCAAGTATTTGAATAAAATTAAGTACAACTGTAAAATTACAATACTAATATTTTTAATACTAATACTAATAATACAATACTACATTTTCAGTCCTTAAACTATTGAGCTTTTATTTTTGTGGATTACCAGCTGGTTTCAGAGTGAAGCGCGGTACTGTGTTTTTGTGCGCACTGAAACACCATATCTCTGAAATCACATTGGATATATTTATTTCTGCATTTATATATTTTTATTTATATATATATTTATATATATATATATATATATATATATATATATATATATATTTTACATTTACATTTATGCATTTAGCAGACGCTTTTATCCAAAGCGACTTACATTGCATTCAAGTTACAGTTTTATACATTTCTATCAGCTCTTGCTTTCCCTGGGAATCAAACCCATGATCTTGGCGTTGCTAGCGCCATGCTCTACTATTTGAGCTACAGGAAAGTGTATATATATATATATATATGTATGTGCATCCAAAAAATTAGAATATCATGAAAAAGTAAAATTTTTTTAATGTAACGTTTCAAAAAGTGAAACTTCCATATATTCTAGATTCATTAAATGTAAAGTAAAACATTTCAAAAGTTTTTTTTATTTGTTTTAATTTTGATGATTAGAGCTTACAGCTCATGAAAGTCAAAAATCCAGTATCTCAAAATATTAGAATATTTACATTTGAGTTTCATTAAATGACCATCCCCACAGTATAAATTTCAGGTATCTCTTATTCTTTGAAACCACAATAATGGGGAAGACTGCTGATTTGGCAATGATCCAGAAGACAAACATTGACACCCTCCTCAAAGAGGGTAAGTGACAGAAGGTCATTACTGAAAGGGGTGGCTGTTCACAGAGTGCTGTATCAAAGCATATTAAATGCAAAGTTGACTGGAAGGAAGAAATTGGGTTGGAAAAGGTGCACAAGCAACAGGGATGACCGCAAGCTTGAGAATACTGTGAAGCAAAGCCGATTCAGACACTTGGGAGAGCTTCACAAGGAGTGGACTGAAGCTGGAGTCAGTGCATCAAGAGTCACCACGCTCAGACGTCTTTAGGAAAAGGGCTACCAAGCCACTTCTTAAACAGAAACAATGTCAGAAGCATCTTACCTGGGCTAAGGAGAAAAAGAACTGGACTGTTGCTCAGTGGTCCAAAGTCCTCTTTTCAGATAAAAGTAAATTTTGCATTTCATTTGGAAATCAAGGTCTGGAGTCTGGAGGAAGACTGGAGAGGCACAGAATCCAAGATGCTTGAAGTCCAGTGTGAAGTTTCCGAAGTCAGTGATGATTTAGGGTGCCGTGACATCTGCTGGTGTTGGTCCATTGTGTTTTATCAAGTCCAACGTCAATGCAGCAGACTACCAGGAGATTTTGGAGCACTTTATGCTTCCATCTGCTGACAAGCTTTATGGAGATGCTCAAGTCTAAGATGGCGCCACACATGGCAGCTACTGTGCTTTGCTCTTCAGTGCTTGTACTGTTTTTGTTAGTTTTTCCTGTTTTTTGTATCTCAAATACCATGAGTTTTACTAGGGATTGAACATTCGGCAGAACACACCACAAAATCTTTTACCGGTTTTTGATTATTCAGACGTTTTGCTGGACATTGTTGTTGGTGGAGCCGTAGCTCTGGTTAAACGCTTCAGGACGCGCAGACGGGGGAAGCGAGCCGGCGTGCTCGTGAAGCTCAGACAGCGCGGATTTAGAACGGCATTGCCTAGCATCCATCTCGCGAATCTCCGCTCTCTACCCAACAAAACGGACGAACTCCTTCTGCTCTCCCGGACAAACAGGGACTTTTCAAACTCTGCTGCTCTGTGTTTCAAGGAAACCTGGCTGAACGACGCCATACCGGACAGCGTGCTACATCTGCCTAACTTCCAGCTGATCAGAGCAGATTGCGAGGCAGAATCAACGGGGAAATCGCGCGGCGGCGGGACGTGCTTTTACATTAATGAGAGGTGGTGTACAGATGTAACTGTGTTAAAGAAGATGTGCTGTTCTGATCTAGAAACGCTCTTCATTAACTGCAAACCTTTCTATTCGCCGCGGGAGTTTTGCTCGTTCATTCTCGTGAGTGTTTACATTCCTCCGCAAGCGCACGTGAGCTCCGCTTTACAGAAACTCGCTGATATGATCACAGAGACTGAGCAACAACACCTGGACTCTGTTTTAATCATTCTCGGGGACTTTAATAAAGCAAATCTCTCCCGCGAACTGCCAAAATACAGACAGCACATCACATGTCCCACCAGAGACAGTAATATATTGGATCACTGTTACACAGAGATAAAGGATGCATATCAATCTGTCCCACGAGCAGCTTTAGGACTCTCTGATCACTGTTTGGTTCATCTTATACCGACCTACAGGCAGAAACTCAAATCTGAAAAACCTGTATTAAGAGCAGGGTTTTACAAGCCTGTTTCTCTCTCACTGATTGGACTGTTTTTGAAGCTGCCGCAAATGATCTGGACGAGCTCACAGAGACTGTAACATCTTATATCAGTTTCTGTGAGGATATGTGCATTCCTACCAAGACTCATCTAACTTACAACAACGACAAACCATGGTTCACTGCAAAACTCAGACAGCTCCGTCAGGCCAAAGAAGATGCTTACAGAAAGGGGGATAAAGTCTTGTATAAACAGGCCAAATACACACTGGAAAGGGGATCAGAGTGGCAAAGAGGAATTATTCCGGCAAGCTAAGGAAAAAATTCTCTTCCAGCGATTCTGCTTCAGTGTGAAAAGGTATGAAAGAAATCACCAGTTACAAGACACCATCCCCCAGCACTCTGGAGAATCAACAACTGGCAGACGATCTGAATGAGTTCTACTGCAGGTTTGAAAAAACACCCCACACCCGCCCTGAACACCTCTCCACACAACCATTCACACCTACAGCAACCCCCTCTCCCCCACACCTGCAATTCAGATCAGCGAAGACGAGGTGCGCCAGGTCTTCAGGAAGAACAAAAGAAGGAAAGCACCAGGCCCAGACGGTGTGTCACCAGCCTGCCTAAAAATCTGTGCTGACCAGCTGGCCCCCATCTTCACACAGATCTTCAACAGATCACTGGAGCTGTGCGAAGTCCCCTCATGCTTCAAATGCTCTACCATCATCCCCGTCCCAAAGAAACCCAAAATTACTGGACTTAATGACTACAGACCTGTGGCTCTAACGTCTGTGGTCATGAAATCATTTGAAAGACTGATTTTGGCTTATCTGAAGGCCTCCACTGGACCCTTACTGGACCCCCTGCAGTTTGCCTACAGAGCAAACAGGTCTGTGGATGATGCAGTCAACATGGGACTGCACTTCATCCTGCAGCATCTGGACAGACCAGGGACTTATGTTAGGATCCTGTTCGTAGACTTCAGCTCCGCTTTTAACACCATCATCCCGGACACCCTTCAGAATAAACTCAGCTCTCCGTCCCCACCTCCATCTGTCAGTGGATCAACAACTTCCTGACAGACAGGCAGCAGCTAGTGAGGCTGGGAAAATTCTCATCCAGCACCCGCACCATCAGCACTGGAACTCCTCAGGGTTGCGTTCTCTCCCCACTGCTCTTCTCCCTCTACACCAACGACTGCACATCTAAAGACCCCTCTGTCAAGCTCCTGAAGTTTGCAGATGACACCACACTGATCGGCCTCATCCAGGATGGTGACGAGTCTGCCTATAGACAGGAAATTAAGGAGCTGGCTGTCTGGTGCAGTCTTAACAACCTGGAGCTCAACACGCTCAAAACTGTGGAGATGATCGTGGACTTCAGGAGAAACCCCCCTGCTCTCCCCCCACTCACCATCATGAACAGCACTGTGACTGCAGTGGAGACATTCAGATTCCTGGGCACCACAATTTCTCAGGACCTGAAGTGAGACAATCACATTGAGTCCATTGTGAAAAAGGCCCAGCAGAGGTTGTACTTCCTTCGCCAGCTGAGGAAGTTCAACCTGCCACAGGACTTGCTGAATCAGTTCTACTCCGCCATCATTGAATCCGTCCTCTGCACTTCAATAACTGTCTGGTTCAGCTCAGCTACCAAATCTGGCCTCAGAAGACTACAGAGGGTAGTCCGGACTGCTGAGCGATTCATTGGTACAATCCTCCCCACTCTCCAAGAACTGTACTTATCCAGAGTGAGCAAAAGGACTGGCAAAATCACTCTGGACCCCTCACATCCAGCACACTCCCTCTTTGAACTGTTACCGTCTGGTCGACGCTACAGAGCTCTGAGCACCAGAACGACCAGACACAGGAACAGTTTCTTCCCTCAGGCAATCCATCTCATGAACACTTGACATTAAACGTGGAACACACAACACTATTATAAATTATTTATTCACCACACACACTTATTTTTTCATTTCAGATTTGCACATATCAGACCTGTACACCATAATTGTCTATATTATATATTGTGTTTTTGCTATTTGTACATTGCCAATTTGTATATTTGTATATTATTCTTTTATTATCTGTGTCCTGTTGCTGTCTTTCTGTTGCACTGTAGAGCTTCTGTCACTAAAACAAATTCCTCGTATGTGTAAACATACCTGGCCAATAAAGCTCATTCTGATTCTGATTCTGATTTCCTTTTCCAGCAGGACTTTAGCACCTGCCCACAGTGCCAAAACCACTTCCAAGTGGTTTGCTGACCATGATATTACTGTGGTTGATTGGCCAGCCAACATGCCTTACCTGAACCCCATTTGGAATTTATGGGATCGTTTCAAGAGAAAGATGTAGAAACAGTCGATCCAACAATACAGACGAGCTGAAGGCTCAATAGTGCCTCAGCAGTGCCATAGGCTGATCGCTTCCATGCCACACCTCGCTGATGCTGGAATTTTTGTGCTAAAGGAACCCCGACCAAGTATTGAATGCATAAATGAACATACGTCAAAGATCTTGAACTTTTCTGTTTGGCAAATCCTTTTTTTGATTGATCTTAGGAAATATTCTAATATTTTGAGATACTGGATTTTTGACTTTCATGAGCTGTAAACTCTAATCATCAAAATTAAAACAAAAAAAACTTTTGAAATGTTTTACTTTATATGTAATGAATCTAGAATATATGAAAGTTTCACTTTTCGAAATGTTACAATAAAAAAATTAACTTTTTCACGATTTTCAATTTTTTTGAGATGCACCTGTGTGTGTGTGTGTGTGTGTATGTGTATATATATATATATATATATATATATGTATATGTATATGTATATGTATATGTGTGTGCAAACTGCGTACGCTCTTCTGTATCAGCCGCAACACAAGGATGCGCTATTCTACGTGTATTTACGCTTTGATTTGAACGAAAATAGCGCATTCTTGGGTTGTGGCTGATACAGAAGTTACACCGTTTGCATTCAGTGGATAATCTCAAAAATGGCGTAACGGTGACGCGGAGAGACAGAGAGGAGACGAATTGTTGAAAAAAAAGTCGTTATTTTTATTTTCTTTGCGTACAAAAAGTATTCTCGTCGCATCATAAAATTCAGATTGAACCACTGATGGCAGATGGACTATCCCGATGATGTCTTTCATACTTTTCTGGGCCTTGACAGTGAAAATTACTTGGTAGTCAATGGGACAGTCACAAGCCTCCCGGGTTTCATCCAAATTATCTTAAATTGTGTTATGAAGACGAACGATTTAATAACAAAATTTTCATTTTGGGGTGGAGTAACCCTTTAAAACTGAAGGAAAAAAGCGAGGAAAAGAGGGAAAATTCAAACGACCCCACTACCACCAGCATGGTGACAGCATGGTGGTATTACCAATGTTGTCACACGTCGATTAACCGGTAGGAAAATTTCCTCACTATCACAACCCTAATCATGATAATGATTTTTTTTTTTTTTTTTTTTTGGTAGATACCGTACAGCCCTAATTCCAGCTACATTTAATCAAGAAAGCTCTCTAGAAAAAACAATAACATATTGTACTGAGAAATGATCATTTACACACCCTCTTATTTTTAAAAAAAAAATGACTTTGGTACTTTTATGGAAATCCATAAAAGTGAATGGTGACCACAAATGTAAAGCATTTTCAGTGAATAATGGCTTAAATTTTAAATCTATTCCTTACACAAGGCTATCATGTGGCTACTTTTCATGGTGCTTTTTTCTATTTTTTTTATTTTTTATTTTTAAATGGATGGCCTTTGGTTTCCAATCTGTTTTCATTGAATGAAAAAGAGCAGCATATTCTTCAAAGCATCTCCTTTTGCTTTCCTCAGATAAAAGAAAGCCATTCAGATTTGGAATGACACAGACATTAGTAAATGATGACATAATTGTCAATTTGGAGTGAACTATCCCTTTAACTTTGCAGAAAAGCTATTTTTTGTTGACACCTTTTATTACAGTACTCATGTGAAAAGGAAGATGTTTATTTGTGTCTGGGGTGTTTTGAACGGTCTGAAAGAGGAAGTGGAACCCCCTCCCTGTGCCCTCCACTCTATTCTCCAGAGTGGGAGAGAGAATGATTCAGAGCAGCACTTTATGTGATTATTTATTTATTGATGTGCTGTATGGTTTCCATGGCAGTGGGTATAATAGTGGGCAGAGAAGCATTCACTCTCCTAGGCACTCAGCCCTCTTTTACTTGAGCTGATGATTTATTTATAAATATTCTGTGTGCTTTTCATGGCTGTCCATTAAAGTCAGTCGCTTAGTCTGTGGCAGGTAGATTTCTAATTGATCTTTTTGAGTTTCTTCAAGCTGTATGGGGCCACCATCACTTATCTTCTCCATCCTTGTCTGTCTTATTACATGGAGCTGATAACAGACTTGCACGTCTTCAATGGATGTCTAAGAACCCTGGAGTGCACACTTTAGTTGTTCTGGAGTGGTATCATCTTGAAGATGAGGCTCATGGTTCTCTCAGACACTTCAGTAGACACCTAAGAGGCCCTTAACTCTGGCCTAAAGGACTTCTTAATTCCCTCAAGAGAAATGGTGCAGGCACAGAGATTGCAGTGTTTTAGCGATAAAAGAAATTGGAAAAATTAAGCCATCTAGTATTATATGCAATATAACAAATTTGACCCAAAATGTATGATTTCATTGCCTCATTGACTTCTGTTATGTTCAGTGGTCATAACTAGAATTCTCTGGCACGCAATACCATAAATAGGGGTTAAATGGATCATAGTTCATCAGTGAAACACAGAGGTGATTCTTCTTTCACATCTCTTTGTGTTTGAACTAGGGTTGGGCGATGTCTACAAAATTGCCATCGGACGATGTCTAGAGTGAAACATCGCGATGGACGATGACATCAGGGGGTGGGGGTGGGGGAGTTAGGGGGTATGTCTGAAGCGTGAATCTGTATTCAGAAAGGCACGGAAAACAAATAACAATTGCTAACGGTTGCCTGTTACATTACAGTAGCCTACATAAAATTTCACTTACCACATGAACAGAGTAAGGAGAAATGACTGAGGACGATGGCGAATGATTTGCAGATCCTGAGCACCACTGACAAACATCTAATCTTGTAAAATGTGTGGTAAGTACTGCCGCTCCATAGTATAAACAAGAGTACGTGCCATCGCGAATCTCGAAAGTGAAAGTGAAAATAAAAAGCGATCGTGAATTCAAAAGCACTTTCAGTGCCAGGCATAACAGTGGCTCCCTCCAATAGGGTCTGGCTGCAGACTTGCACTTGCATTTTTAGACTTGCGCTCTCAGACACCTGCACTTCCGCAAGTGACGTCACTTGCAGTCTTTTTTATGATGTTTTATTTTATTGTATTTATTAATTATTTTTTAAATTGAATCTCTCAACATTTTACACAAGTAGCCAGGTGGTGAAGACAAGAAAAAAGAAACTAAATTACAATGTCATTTGCAATCTCCGCTTGCACTTTTTGCTACCTGTGACATCACTTGCAATCCACACAAACCGTGTGTGTTGCCAATGGAGACAAGATGCTGTGGTGGTTAAACGATTAAAACTAATTTAATATCATAACATACAGGGTCCTGCAAGTCATCTGTAAGAGAAAAAGACAAGACCCGCAAATCCGCGGCCACAGAACAGCAGAATATGAACGCAATGTGGAAAGTCTCTCGTTAAGCGCTTTTAAACCTCCAGTAGAAAACCATAAACACTTAATATCGCTGATAGTGCTATTAAAAGATCAAATTCAATATATAGTTTATTAATTTAATGTACTACAAGGCAAGCATATGTCCATGAACACAACGAGCAAACTTTCACTTTTCCTCCCATACAGCAAAACACTTAATGTGGCATAATATCGGACTAAGATGATAAAGACCAAATTCAGTAGGCTATTTCTTATTGTTGATGCAAACTATACAGACCATATGAACGTGCATTAAGAAATGCATTCAATGATATTAAAGGACCAACTCCATGCAGGCAAGCAGACAAGCCCAGAACGCAATGCGTTAAGTTGCACATTAAACGTTTTCCTCCCGTAGAAATTCATTATAAATAAAACACGTAATGTAACTTAATGGACAAAGACAATGATACAAAAGGGCTGTAGACATTTTATTCTAAATGGGAAAATGCGAAACTTTGCGTGTTGCGTTTATTCTGGGCTCACCTGCTTATCTGTACATATTAATTATGTTTTAATAATGAAGAGGAGCATATTGAGTTTGGTCTTTATAATCTTAGTCCGTTATGCCACATTATGCCACGTTTTGCGGTATGGGAGGAAAACATATACATATACATTATATTAATAAACTGTATATTGAATTTGATCTTTTAATAGCACTATCTTAACACATTAAGCCATATTAAGTGTTTATGGTTTTCTATGGGAGGTTTAAAAGTGCTTAATGAGAGCACTGCGTTCATATTCTGCTGTTCTGTGGCCGAGGATTTGCGGGACTTGTCTTTTTAATCTTACAGATGACTTGCAGGACTCTGTATGTTATGATATTAAATTAGTTTTAATCGTTTAACCACCACAGCGTCTCGTCTCCATTTGGAACATGCACGGTTTGTGTGGATTGCAAGTGACGTCACAAGTAGCAAAAAGTGCAAGCGGCGATTGCAAGTGACATTGTAATTTAGTTTCTTTTTTCTTGTCTTCACCAACTGGCTACTTGTGTAAAATGTTGAGAGGTTCAATTTAAAAAATAATTTATAAATACAATAAAATAAAAAATAAAAAAGACTGCAAGTGACGTCACTTGCGGAAGTGCAGGTGTCTGAGAGCGCAAGTCTGAGAGTGCAAGTCTGAAAATGCAAGTGCAAGTCTGCAGCCAGACCCTTCTCGATCCCTATGCCCGCAATTTATATACAGTATTACCCAGTGATATAACTGCGAGAGAAAGTAGGCTATTGTAATCTATATTTTACTGCCATCTTGTATTTATTCCCTTTAGGGGTTCTGTAGTACACAAACACTGTATTGGGATGCGGCGGATTGCGTGGTGGGGTGGGGCGGGATCACGATGTGGGCTCAACATCGTGATGTCTATCAGCCATCTGCGATGGACGATGGCATCGTCTATCGGCCCAACCCTAATTTGAACTAGGGATGCCAAGGATTAATCGACGATTGATTAATTGACGATAAGAGATCCAATCGATTAAAGCTATCGATGGTTGATTAAGCAGTTTAATTTTGGGGTGTGTGCGGCTCATGCGCAAAACACGTGTAAGAGGCTGTGAGTGATGGTGACGGGGCTGGATCTTTGGAGAAAATAGTACACTAACACAAATTACGCTTTTAATGTGATCCAAACTTTAAAAGTACATTAAAAAAGAAACAATATAAATTTATTTTGTATTGAAATGTAGTAACTAAGTCATCATGTTTAATTATAATTTCCCCAGATATAATTGTTATATCTGGGGAAATTCGACAGGGCTGCGGGACACGAGCAGGACAGGTCTATATATAGGTTTAGGCTATAATTCATAATGCAATTCGTTTCTACATTCGACTTAATAATTTCGTGTTTGGTATTCGGCCTTCGGCCCCAGTGTTTCATTTTGTTTTGCTTCGGCCAAGAATTTTCATTTTGGTTCATTTTCTTTGTTGCTGATCCAATCTGTGACTCAAAAACCACAATATGATCCGAACCGCGAGTTTTGTGATTTGTTGAACCACTTTCTTTGAATAGTAATGGACTGAAATTCTGGCAGCCCAAAATATTTGTCTGAAACAGCAATAAAAAAAAAAAAAAGTGGCAGCTGAAAAGTTTTGGAGGACGGAAGTCATTGACTAAAACAGTGCTTCTCTGATGAAGTGGTTTTACTATGTCAGCATATTTTGTGCACATAAAGTTGATTAGTTATAATAGGTAAACATGTCATCATTGCGGACATGACCAAAAATTATCCAGTGTTTATTCAGTCATATTTATAATCTAGTTGTGTGAATTCTCAAGTAGACACCAAATCAATTCAATTCAGGATTCACTTTTTTTTTTTATTCAAGCATTTTGCACCAATTTGCATTTTTTTTTTATTATTAACTTTTGCACCAAAACTTCATTAGTGTACTTTTTTTGCCATTTAATTTATTTATTATTTATTTTAAATATAGCACCAATATTTAACTGAAATTTTAAGAGGAATTTCTGAAGAACTTTATTACGACTGGTGTAATTGATCTCCTGAGAACGTGACATTCTGAACAGCATAAGAACAGTTACCCAAACTGAATTTACGAAACATTATTTTCAGTTTCAGTCAAATGAAAATCTTAATTTCAGTTTCTGTAAATAAATACACCCACATTTATTTGTGATTGACAGTTGTAGTAACCAGTTCTCTTCAATACCCTTCCCTTCCACAGACCCTCCTGGTTTGATGGGTCCGATAATCGGCATGTCTCCAGATAAGAAAGCTGAATCTCCCGGAGCGCAGGGTGTTTGTGGAGCTGGGACTCTACCTGAAGCAGAGAGTGCTTCCAGTCCCATGGCTACCAGTCTGGACCAGATTGGTCGGGCTGGAGCATTGAGTGTGGTGGCGGGTGAGTCTGAAGATGATGAACTAACCAACCTGAACTGGCTTCATGAGAACTTGCTGCAGAACTTCACGCTCGGAGGTGAAGCGCAACCCATCAACAGTCCGCTGTTTGACATCGAGGGAGGTGGTGGGTCGCCACACAGCAACACCACCTCGTCCACCTCCTCTATCTCTGCGGGAAGCGAGAGAGATCCTTACAAGTCAAAGCCTCCTTTCTCTTTCTCCTTACTGATATATATGGCTATCGAACAGTCGCCCAGCAAATCTCTCCCAGTGAAGGACATCTACGGCTGGATCCTCAAACATTTTCCATATTTCTCCAGCGCCCCTACTGGCTGGAAGAACTCAGTGCGTCACAACCTGTCACTCAACAAGTGCTTCCGCAAAGTAGAGCGAAGCATAGGAAAGGTAGGAATGCAAGAAAAATGGACATTCTCATATGGTGTTTGTAAGGGAGATTGTACATTCAGCCGGTCATACAATAAATGCAGGCATAACCATAATTGTAATACAGAACCATAATGGTTATCAGCATTACATTAATATTATTATTATTATTATTATTATTATTATTATTATTATTATTTTTCAGTCATTATTGGATGTTTAATTGTGGATCAGTATTCTTATTGTTGACTAAATATTAAAATATTAAAAATTTTTCATTAATTGAAATTAAGTTAAAGAATGTAATTAATATTACAATAAAATAAATATTAGAAGAAAAACTTAAACTTAAAAGTTAGAAATTTTCTCTTGGCAAATAACTGAAATAAAATACAAGTTTAAATTAATGTAATAAAATTGCTAAACTAAAACTGAATTAAAGTTAAATAGAAATATTTTAAAAAGCTAATAAAAACAACAAAAGCATATAAAAAAATTACTCAAACTAAAATGAAAGTATTTAAAATATAAAAATAAAAGCAAATTTAGTATATAAATAATACTAAAATAACACTGTTGTGGACATTCATTTCAGCCTATTTTTAGTATTTATTTATATATATATATATATATATATATATATATATATATATATATATATATATATATATATATATATATATATATATATATATATATAGGTGCTTTTGCTTTTTGTTAAATGTAATCTTTACCAAATTGTATATTGATATTTTGTATTGTACTTATGCAATGCTCAAATGCCTAAATTCAGTTATATCATTTGAAATTATTTTTCATATATTAGCTAAAATGGTATAAGATTTTAATTTTAGAAATGTATTGGTTATCGGCTATAATTGATAAATGGCATAAGATAATGTTCGGCTTACCAGTATCAGCCAGAATTTTAATATTGGTGCATCCCTAATATGAAGGGGTTTATTTTGCAGTAATGACTTACTGTACATTATCTCCAAAATAATGAAATATATATTGAAATATTAATGTGGGTTGGAATTATTTTTATTATGTGTGACCGCATAGTGCTACAAGAGATGTGAAACTAAGACAGTGAGACCGGTTGCCAGGGACAACGCTCAAATGCAGTTTAGTGGCCATTACAGAAAAAAAAACATTTGACCTCAGAATGCTCCGACTGACCAATCAGAATCAAATATTCCAGAGAGCCTTGTAATAAATTAGAATAGCATCTTTTTCTGAGGAGCAGTTCACACAACATCGCTCCAGAGCACTCGCTCAGACGTTTAACTAACTGGGTCAGTGTATAAAGTAGTGCTCGGCTGACTGCAGTGTGCTAACAGGGTTGTCAAGAGGGATATTGGTTTAGGGCGTTTTGAAAACCGATGTGTTCAAAGCAGGGCACGCAGGCAGTTAAATGAAGCGAGGGAGATGTTTTCATTTCTTCGACGTGAACCGTAGATGGCGAAATGATTTATGGAACGGTGAGGATGGTATGTTTCATTAACATGTGATATTACGTGTGAATCTGTGGGTTTCATATGTCTCAGCCTGGTGTATGTTGCCATGGCAATGTTTCCTCTTTCCTGTTTATGAACACGGCTAGTGAAGTGAGTCAAGGTCATATTCCCCCTGCAGGACCACACCTCAAAGGGTGATGAGTCCTTTATTCACACACACACACACACACACACACACACACACACACACACACACACACACACACACACACACACATTCCCCCATGCAAACACAATAGGAGCCACTGTTCCACATGGTTCCCATGTGGTCATTATAATTTCATGATGGCTTAAAATGATTTTGCAGCTAATGTATGATGTGCATATGAATGTACAGTGCACATACAGAGAGACAGATGGTCCTGTTGTCATTTAACTTGAGCTTTCTCCTCACACCAACATGCTGATATCATGCTTGCTTCTTTCAGTTCTGACTCCTCCCCTCTCTGTTTCTTCTAGACCAATGGGAAAGGCTCTCTGTGGTGCGTTCACCCCGAGTTCCGGCCCATGCTGATGCAAGCCCTGAAGAAACAGCACTTCCCGAATGCACATGCCTTCTGCACTCCTCCTGCCTCCCCTCCTAGGTATCAACACTGGCCTGATTATATGACAAATGCAGAATTCTGACATTTATCAAGGCTTCAGTCAGTAGAAACAATGCTTGTTTGCTGCTTATTAGGATTTCAGAGATTTACTCTGTGAACTGTCATAGGTAAACACTTCCAGTGCAGACAGCTTTGTTAAATATAGTGGGAGCGATTAAGTTTTGATGCGTCATGATGCTCCACTAATGTCTGGTGTTGGCCATCGTGTCTAATGTAAGTTGTTTACAAAAAAAGTTGCAGCTTTGGTGCATTAATATAAAATTTATATTCAGCTGTTGTCACAGGTGTGTGAATTTTGGTTCTAAATGTTTTTTGTCCGGTTATAAATATAATATAGTGCTGTGAATCTTAAGATTGACAGCAAGTAGATTCAGTCCACTGATTTTGATTCAAGCATGTGCATACACGAACAAAATAAAAAATGTGCCGTGTAAATAACCGCTCATTTGAATACTGACATGTTTGACAGCTGTTAATGCACAAAGCATAAATTCATGAAAAAAACATGAAAGCATAAATTTAGGCTATCCGCTGCTGTTTTCAAAGCACAAACTGTGATATTTCATTCACTGATGCTCTTCAATCAGCAGCGCTAAACCCGGCAGTGCATATACTTACTTGCCGGCAACCCGCCAAAATAAAAATAGCTGATTTTAAGTTTGAAAATGATGAAAATTAATATTAAAAAAGTAAATATTAACACTTTATTTTCAAGTTTATTATAAAATAATTGTATTTTTATTTTATACTGCCTTTTTATTTTAAAAGCTAAAAGTATTATCACACTTGATTATTTTGTTTATTAATTTATTAAAAAAAAAAAAACTGTGCAGTGTCAGGACCAAACCAAATCTCAGGGTGCTCTTTTGAGAACCAGTCTGAAAAACTGTATGTGCACCCCTGCTTATAATTAAAGTGATTAATGAGATACAGTTGAATCGTCAGGATTTTTACAATCAGGAAAATGAAATAATCCTTATACCCCATTGTAATATTTTACTGTTTTGAGTCTTAAATCTTTCTGTGGTTATTATGTTATAAAAAGATTTTGATATAAGAATTTGGTCTAGAAAATATCAAACAGATGTTTTTAACATCTTCTCACACTTTCTCTCTGTTCTGTAGTGCCTCGTCTCCTCCTCATCACCTTTTCACATCAGAGCAGAGCTGTGCCCTAAAAGGTTAGTAGACTTCATTAGGTCTGTTCAGAAAATCCATAACCTGGTCACATCTTTTACACACCATTATCAGATGCGTCATCACACATTGAAGCCTATCACTCATCTCAGCTCTTTTTGTTCCGCTCACCCCGTACTTGGTGCTTCTACACCATGCACATAGATGCCATCTCTTTCCTGTATTTGGTAACCTTGACAACCAAGGCACTGGTACTTAGAAATTGGAGAGAGACTGTTTCGCTCCTGGGTGGAAGTGACTCATTCACTTAAACACACACATACACACACACATCACATAGTCAATACTTGTGTGCATCAAACATTTCTTTCTCTTTACAGAATGTGATTTTGATGCTGCCACTGCCATGATGCTGTTAAAGTCTGCCTCTGAGCAGAACATTGACTCATGTAAGAAAACACCATCACATACACCAACACCTCATTTTTGCCCTTTTATTTTTTGTTTCTTCTTTTATTCATGTTTTACATCAGGTTTATTTTAGTCAAGACATGCATCTAGGTACTTGTTCACATAATCACAGCAATCATGCGCATGTGTAATTGGCTTTAATCAGGGATCATCCAATCAGAAATGTGTATTAGAACAATTAATTTATGTCACAAAATATTTGTATTTCAAATGAAGGGTGTTCTTTTAAAGGATTAGTTTACCCAAAAATAAAAATTCCATCATTAATTCCTCACCCTCATGTCGTTCCAAACCCAGAAGACCTTCGTTCATCTTCGGAACACAAATTAAGATATTTTTGATGAATTCTGAGAGCTCTCTGACCCTCCATAGACAGCAGCGCAACTGCAATGTTCCCAGGTCCAGAAACATAGCAAGGACATCGGTAAAATAGTCCATGTGACATCAGTGGTTCAGTCGTAATTTTACAAAGCTACCAGGATACTTCTTGTGTGCAAAGAAAACAATAATAACAATAATTTATTCAACTATTCTTGTCCTTGAGTTACCGTCTTCCGCCATTTTGGAGAGTACCCCAGAACGTAATCAGCGTAATCAGCGTTGTTTACATTCAGGATAAAGTGCGTGCATTCTGAACATAAACAACGCTGATTAAGCTGATTACGTTCTGGGGTACTGTCAAAAATGGTGGAAGACTGTAACTCAAGGACAAGAATAGTTGAATAAATTATGTTATTATTGTTTTTAATTATTTATCGCGCACAAAAAGTATTCTCATATCTTAGTAAAATTACGACTGTACCACTGATGTCACATGGACTATTTTACCGATGTCCTTGCTATGTTTCTGGATCTGGGAACATTGCAGTTGCGCTGCTGTCTATGGAGGGTCAGAGAGCTCTCAGAATTCATCAAAAATATCTTAATTTGTGTTCCGAAGATGAACGAAGGTCTTCTGGGTTTGAAATGACATGAGGGTGAGTAATTAATGACAGAATTTTCATTTTTGGGTAAACTAACCCTTTAAGACTTTCTGTTCTACTGTTTTTTTTTTTTTTTTTTTTAAGTAATAAATCAAATTCAAATATGCTCAAATCTGCGTACTGAAGTTAATTTAATGTAGAAAAAGACTGGAGTAATGGCTGCTGAAAAATAAGCTTTTCTATCACAGGAATTAATTACATTTTAAAATATATTCATATAGAAAAACAGTCATTTTTAATTTGTAAAACTATTTTACAATATTCAAATAACTACAGCCTTGATGAGCATAAGAGACATCAAAAACATTATGTACGATTTTGGTCATACATCAATTGTCCATCTGCTTATGATTTCTCAGACCCAGATGATCAAGAAGGACCCATAGATCTCTCCCGAAGGGACTTGGTGGTTGTGAGTCGGGATCCAAAGCAGGATCACAACTACAGCAGCACCCCTGTCCCACCCTGCTCTCGCCAAATGCCTCCTTCACAGCCGGTCAACTTAAGTCTGGCTTTACACCACGATCAGGAGAGAGGAGGCCGGGCCCGATGGTCACGCAGCCCGCTTTTAGGAAAGAGGAGCAGAAGAGATTCTCGTCCAGACGTGGATGAGGAGCTCAAGGAGGCGGCCGGCTCGCTCCTACACCTGGCCGGTATTCGCACCAGTTTAGTCGCCTCAAGACGCAAGAGCAGGAAACTCAGCAGGAAATGAACCCGATTCTGTAACTCAATCCTGTGGCCTGCCCAACCTCTCCTGGTTTGGTGTATCTTCCTTCTTGTTTGTAATTGTTGGGGTGTTTTCTTTCCTTTTGTCTTTTTAACTGGGATAGCGTCCCGGTCCACTCATCAAACATGGCAATACAAACACAGGAGAGAAAAGCCATACTGACATATTTTATGTACAGAAAAAGAAACCAATTTGAATGAACAGCCCACATCATTTGAGTTTAACAGTATGAGAGTCTGAAGATGTTAATTGTTTAAAAAAAATAGAATTAAAAAGAGAGAGACACTGGTTAAAAAAAAAAAAAAAAAAAACTTCAAGATTTGCATGCTTCCACCTCTAAATCAAACAAAACTTATTTATACGGAAAATGAATGCATGGATTTTACAAGCTCCCAAGATCTCTCACGCTTCTTAACTATAGAGAGAAAAAGCTTAAAAAAAGAGGGAGAAATATGAAAGTGCCATTGATTTTTGGATCATAATATAAACATGAGACAAAAGAAGAAATGCAATAATTAGTTGACCTAAATATCTGTAGTTATTTTATTTTTGTACTGCTGGTTTATATCTCGTGTGGTGGTGACGGCATGCCCCTGGGAGCCTTTTGCTGCCGCAGCTATGATGTCAAAACCATGTGACTCCTCCCGTGCATCCTGATTGGATCAGTTTTGCATCCCCATCCTGACCACTATGACTGGAGAACAGCTTGAAGGAAACAGCTTTTTGTTGCATGCACATCAGCCTCAGTGTTTCTCAGATGCTAGCGATCAGGTGTTGTGCTATTCCACATGCACTGACTTGCATATTGCTTGCTTTCGGAGCGTACTAAATAGCAGCCAATCAAAAAAAGAACCTCTTTACCTCTACTATAAGATTTGTACCACTCTTTCCCCTTCCTGGTCCTTGACTTTATGTTGGTGTGAGTGGTCACTTCTACCCAAATCAGGCCTCTGTCATCTTTTTCTTGGTTTAAACTGCGTGACGAAGCCTCCAGTAGGGGGAGCTCTGTGAAACACCACTTCTTTCCATTGCTGCTTTTGAGCTGGTGCTGTGCTGCTCCAGACCTCCAGAGAGTTCAGAAGAAACCAGAGACAATGTGAACTGCACAATAAATGCACCTGCAAGCAGAGACAAATACATTCTCCCATCGCTGCAGCTCACGGACTGTGCTAATCATGGGAGAAAGGATCACAGGAAGTGAAGCTGGGAAGAGTGGACAGTATATTGCTTGACGGTGATGGGAGAGCCAACTGGATGTGAACTGAGAACTGTGCCACTAAGAACTCTCTGGACTCCCGGCCATGTTTAACCCAGTTTTTTTTGTCTCCTTTGAGATCGCCAAAGTTGCTGCTCACAAAACTTGCCTGGCTGTGTGTTCCCAATAGTTTGTTTGTTTATGATTGGATTTTTAAGTGTTTGTTTGAGGCTAAATTAGGATTTTATATACCCAAGCATGTGAAATTGTGAACTATAACTGCCACTTGCCCCTTTACACTGGCAAACCAGAACGCTCTGTTTGAGTCGATTACTTTAAAACTGCCTATCCTTGTGAAGCTCTTTCCCTGTCACTTTAACCATGGCTGCCAATTTGTCCCCTCCTAGCTGTACATAGTGCTAATTCAGAATTCAAGTATTAATGCAGGGAGGGGAGAGCCAAGCAGTAGTTTTAGAATTTGAGGCCAATTCTGAAAACAGCTGCCTATGAGTTATTATATTACTATTATTATTGTTATTATTATTAAGATAAGGTCCACTAACTGAGTTGCCACTTCCCCGTCAATTTTGTCATGTTCTTCTGCCATATGTGGCAGCTGAACCTGATGTTTGATTTTGTAAGCTAACCTCTGTTAATAAAAGGTTTATAAAGTTTATTTTTGCCAAAGATATGCAATTGTTGCATTATATATGGTATTAAAGAATAAAAGAGTTTTTTCTTTTACTGATTTAGTGTTTGTTGTTCACTATATCATCAGTCAGTGTAAAGCCACCTTTTCAATATCTTTTCAGTAATGACAAACAACAAACGAAGTCATTCATTTCCAATGGAGATCAGTACTGGAGTTCTGTTTATATATGTATGCAGAATTTTGGAATCAGATTTGAGCTTTGGCTGCAATATTTTAGCTTTTATTTATTTGTTACATTTTTTGTGTTGAAATAGATTTTTCTTTACTATTTAAAAACAAAATGAGAATTAACTATTTTTTACACTAAAACATTATTCTTTAAACATGTTTCTGTAAAATGGGCAGTTATGAATAATTGTGTGCAGAATTCATACATTCATTATTGCTTTATTTTATCATGGGAGCATGGGGAGGTAATGGGGGCTTTATGACCAATTCTAAAGTTCCATGTGACTGCCACTGGGGGGTAAATGCGACCTTCATATGAATGTCGAAAATAGTTTAAAAACAGCTTAAAGACACGTTCACAAGAACGATAACTATATTAGCGTCCACACTAATGGACAATAACATTGTTACATTGTAAAAGGGCATGGCGGATTCTGATTCGCTGTCAATGTTTTAATCGTTCTGAAAGTAATTCCAATGACATCGTTCCTCTTCGTAGCACGGTTATCGTTACAATTGTGCATAGAATGATTATTCAAACTTCATAGTTATTGTTATGGTCCTTAGTGTGAATAGGCCTTAAAGCTATGTTCCATGTGGAAAACTAGCTAATGAATCCTGCCGAAATATACACTGTATGCTGACTACTATGTTTGGAAAAATGGTAAGTGAAAGTAAGATTGCAATAATGTTTCAAACAGTACTATGCAACATTGTTGTCAGATTTCCCTATTAAGTTGCATATTTAGCTCAGATCGAGTTTAATCCCGTTGTAGATGAAAATGGCTTTTATTGCATATTTTTTTAAAATCCAGTTTGTGTAAGAATATCGACATTTGTTAGTTCAATCCAACACTGAGTCAAGAAAGAGGTGTTAATCACATCTGATAGTCTTTCAGGATCATTTCTGACACTAACAGGAAGGTCATGTCAAGCGCATTGGATTGTGGGATGTTCTTCCACAAGCTTTGTTCATCTTGGGTAATCTATGCATACAGAATATTTGCATAACGTGCACAGTATAACTACCATATTCTGTAGCAATAATAAGAGTAACATGCAAGTATGCAGTGTTTTTTTATGACTGGCTTTATGCTTTTGGTGGGTTACAGTGCCATCCAATGGTCAGGTGCAGCCATAGACTGATATTCACAGAAAACCTGAATTGTGTTCTTATTGTATACAGAAATATTCATAGTGCTGAATTAATATAATCATCTTAGTTCTCACTGTGGGTGTAGGAATTAAAATATATTGAGCCACAGACATAGGTTTTTAAAAGTAATGATTATCTCCTAAAATTATTTTAAAGTTTTAATGGTTGCAGTAACTACTCTCTGCCTTCTCAGTGTGTGGCTTTCTTGCTGTCCACTGTTCCCTTGACTTACGGCACTGAACCCCTGGCCTTGATACATGAGCCATATCTTCGTAACAGATTCCTCTTTTTTTGTGAACTTCCTCAGCCCATTTGAGGTTTGAGTTCAGGGTGTTGTATTGCACAGCTGCTGTAACTGCCACACACTCCCCTCGCTCCACTCCAACACTGAGGCAAACATTACTGCCAAAAAAAAAAGTAGCAGAACAACAGCTCTCTGTCTCAGAGCTTAAACATTATTGCAGGTGCAAAGATAAGAACAGAGTCAAGACTTGGACAGAGAGAAACTCACTCCTAACTTGGGTTTGAAATTGTGCCTCAGTTCATGTAAAGCAGAAGCAGACTCTGCTGTGTGAATGTCCAGTGAAGGATTCATTGGTTGTACTATAAATCCATTCAACTTAAAATTCTCACACTCTCTCAGACATCATCTCTCATACTGCGGTTGGTCTGCGAAGTTATAGTGACCTTGAACAAATCATTCCAGTGCTAAAGGACTGAAATATTTGTGATAAGAGTGGGCGATGGCAAGGGCTATAAATGTCTTTTCAGTTTCAGCACACATGAGAACTGAAATAATACAGAAAACAAACCATCTAAATGGATCTGAAGGTTTTTATATAGTGTAATTATTTTTTTACTTATATTATTATTTTTGGTTATGTAAAATGAACAAATATACAAAACACACTCTTAATGGTTTACAATTTCTTTATTATTATTATTATTATTATTATTTTTTTTTTGCATGTTGACCTTTGCCACCAGTATCAGCAAGCCTTAAAGGGCCTTAAAGCATCCTCTTTTCTGCAGACGAAAAACACGATGCCAGAAATTTTGGATGCATAATCCCTTTAAATTTTACAAGCTTTTCACTACAGAAGTATGAATTACATAATTTGACAATATATAATGCTGCATGCTTGTTGAAAGATGTAGAGATCTATGTTATTCATGCTAAAGATATCTCCTAATCTCAATTTTTGTGCTCTAATCCATGCAGGATATGTCAAAGGTCAATCAAGCAGCATCTTGTGAATGGACTATGTACTTCTAAAGACATCTGAATCATTTGACCCGAGAGGTCAAGCACTGCAAGTACACAAAATCAATATGAGATGCCTTTACCCTATTTCACGCCATAGAAATCTTCCAGAATTTCATATCCAGATTTCACGTCTTTCCTTATTTATCCTCATTTCAGCTTCCAAGCAGCATATTTTGGTGGACTGAGTTAGCGATCAGTGCACTTGGGTGACGTGTACCAAGGAATACAGTGTTCCATCACTAGCCTTTGGCGAAGGCACCATGGCTCCGTTTTGCCCCGAAGAGATCTCCGTGCGGTAAATGTGCGCACGTGTTTTAAAGCAGCCGAATCGGCTGGTCAGAATGAAGAAATCCCTCTTGAAGGTTTGGGTGAAGAAGGCATAGAGAAACGGGTTTGAGCAGGAATTTATGGGATAAAAAAGCACCAGCAAGACTTTGGTATGAGAGACGGTGATTAGCGGTAACTTTAAGGATGCAGAGATGGCGAAAAACGAGATGGGAGCCATGCACAGGAAGTCAGTGAAGATGAGCACAGCCATGCGCTTTGCTATACGCATGTCTGCATTGGCAGGAACAAAGGTGGGATTGTGTACAGTCAGGTAGATGCTCATATAACAGACACATACGATTAAAAAGGCAGCTACGTTGAGTAGGAGCAACAGCATCACGTAACCTTGTGAAATCATCGTTTCTACATCCATTGGCAGGCAGATGCTGGTCTTACTGTAGCTGCTCACTCCCAAAATGGGCATCAGAGCAGTCAACAGGGCGAAAAGCCACCCAGCCGCCATTATTGTGCAGGCATGGCGCAGGCGCAGCTGGCGTTCTCGCTGCATAGCATAAGTGATGGTGTGCCAGCGCTCCAGGGTAATGGCAGTCAGAGTGTAAACTGACAGCTCGCTGGAGAAAACTGTGAAGAAGCCTGCCGCATGGCACCCGGCTCCCGTCTGCCAGTCTATGCCATAGTTGTAGTAGTGGGACTGTGTCTGAATGTCCTTGGCAGCGATGATCAACAGGTAAATGCCCATGCAAAAGTCAGCAAAAGCCAGGTGGCACATTAGAAACCTGGGAACAGTCAGTTTGTAGCGGCTCGTAAGGAGCACCAGGAGGACAGCACAGTTGCCCACGATGGCCAATATGCTGATGAACCAGATCAGAACACGCAGGAATGTAAAACCCATGATGTCCTCGCAGGGGTTGAATGCATCTGGTCTGGGGTAGCAGGTCACTTCTATTACATCCTTACAGTGGTCTTCAAAAAAGTATGGTTCGAAGAGGTGGGCACCAGAATCGTTACACATTTGATTCTTCACAGACCTGTGTGAACAGGTACAGTTGAGCTTTCAGTATTAAAGGAGGAAAATGAAGAATTACATCACCATTTACTTATCCTCATGTTGTTTCAAACATCTGTCTTTTTTTTTTATAAGGAACTGAAAAGGACACGTTTAGCAGAATGTTCCCGCTGCTCTTTTCCAGACAATGAAAGTGAATGGTGACCAGCTCTTAAAAAGAACAGTGCTCCGTTTAACTGTTCAGTACAAACAAGGGACTCGTGAACAACCATCACAAAACAAAAAAACAGTCGTAGATCATCCAGGTAACCACACACAGTATTACGAACCAAGGGTTCCCAAACTTTTGAAGGGTTATTTTAATCATTTCAGCTATTTTATTTTTATTTTTATTTTTTGTCTTGTGGACTATATGTAAACATCTTTTATGTAAAATATCTTACTCAGGACAGGACTAAATAAAAAATAACATGCATTTTGTATGATCTCTCTTATTTTGTTAAAATTATTCACATTTTCACAGATTCTGCAAGGGGTTCCCAAACTTTTGCATGCCACTGTTTATGAGAGCTTTGTTTGTATTAATTTGTACAATGTGATTCGTACAGAAGTTTTTAGATTTCTGTATGATTTGTAAGTTTTACAACAACATACATATGAGATTTTAAAAATTCAAATGAAGTTGTACAAAGATTAAATATTTATAATATAATTCAAGTAATATATACAAAATTTAATTACGAATCGCCATGACAGCCTGTTGGAATATTTTTACTAATATTCTGTCTTATTTTTGCATGTAAATTGTGTGTTCAGACAAATGCGTGAAAAACAAGATGAATGAAAATGCAAATTCACTCTCTGACAGTAGGTGGCGCTTATAAAAAGCAGAAATTACTACAAAGCACTGTGAAACTTTCTGTTTCTGGCACCTGCTTGTCACAGTATTTACATGGTTACATATTATTTAGTGTATATTATTTTTGTATTTGTGTATAAAATACACATATTTTGGATTAGCTATAGTGTTTATCAAACTAAAGTTGACCAAGTTAAAGTTTGACCAAAAGTGCAAATCTGATTGGTTAGCCGGCTTTATTTGAAGTGTGATGGAAAAGATTAGAAGCTCTCTTTTAATAAAACAAAACAAAACAAAACAAAACATAAATAGCTTAATAGATGGAACAGCTGCTCATCTGAAAATGTTTATTATACCAAATTTTCTCACCAAATATTGGCCTAGTTGAACAGACTTTTAAGGTGCTTTTTGGTAATTTTGGCAGGTTTGCACCATTTGTTATTATCTAATTACGGTACATTGTATGGAAAGAGCAGGATAAACATTCTTCCAAATATCTCCTTTTGTGAAAAAAAAAAAAAAAAAAAAAAAAAAAAAAAAAAGCTGCACAGGTTCAGAATAATATAAGGATTAGTAAATTATACATGATTTTTTTTTAGTGCAGTGTGTAACTGACTTGTGCTTCTTGAGGTTTTTGAAGGCACAGCAGTGGCTGGGGTAGGTCAGGTTGGCCTGCTTGAGCTCAGTAAACAGGTCCAGGCTGGGAAGCTTTCTTAGAGAGTAGACAGAGGTGGCCGTCAGAAGCTTAAGAGTCCTCAGGATGCTGTCTGGCAGGGTGTGGACAGAAGTACGTGAGATGTCCCTGTAATGACAGCAGCCATTTCAGTGTCCAGCGCAGGACTGGGTGTACTTAGCTTGTTGTTGAACTAAACCAGGTAAGGTTAGTGTGAGTGAAACAGGCATTGCTGTAAGAGTTTGTCCTGAGGACATAGAGTGGGTGTGTGGTGCTCCAGCTGGTGAGTTGTATTGTTTTTGAAAGTCAGAGTTGTTCATGCTTACAGAACGATGGGGCCTTCAGCTCCTTTAAAGGCGTAAGGGTGGATATAACTCAGCTCCTGGTTTCCCATGAGAAAGCTGTGAGAAAGAGAGAGCAGGGGATTAGATGAAAGATTAGAGGTTTTATGTGAGATGCTAATTTATGAATATATAAAAGATGTAACTGAACTCACAGTTTTTCAATTTTGGTACCATTGAATGCATAGCTGGCTATCTCACGGATTCCATTCTTTGTTAATCTCCTGCAATAGTACATTAAGTTAGTCCACTTTTCAAAAGTTTGGGGTTGGTAAGATTTTACTTTTCTGTTTTAATATATTTTTAATTCCTGTGATGGCAAAGCTGAATTTTTAGCATCATTACTCCAGTCTTCAGTGTCACATGGTCCTTCAGAAATCATTCTAATATGCTGATTTGGTGCTTTTTTTTTTTGGCGACAACCATGAAACATTTTTTTTTTAATTCTTTGAATGAATAGAGAGTTCAGAAGAACAGCATTTATCTTAAATATACATAAATGTCAATTTAATGTGCTGAATAAAAGTAACCTTTAAACTGATAGTGAATACAGTAAAAATCTGTTAATTTAATCTCTTAATTATTCTGGTAACTGAAAGTTCCATTTTTGTGTAGTGTAAAAAATTAAATATTCAATACATGTAATTTTGCTGCAGTATTATTTTAAAAAAATTTGAACAGCTTTTTTAAGAAATTTTTTATATACTCCAAGACTAACTTTATTCAATTTAAGTGTGTATATTCATTTTCAACAATTCAACAACTCATCACATTATTCATTCCTCATATAAAGAATAACTCTTTGGGAATTATCAATCACACACTTGCACACTTACAGCTCAGTTATGGTGGCACTGGTCAATCCGAGGAAAGCGTTACAAGGAATCTCATTAATGCGCATGTTATCTTGTAGATCACTGCAATGTAGATATGATATAGCATAGATTTAACAAAAATCAGCTGTACTATATTGATAAATTCTTTGTAAATATTTACAAATTGTATGTTTTTTGAATAGGAATCCACCCAAACCAAGTAAAAATACACTGTAAAAAATGGGTGTGATTTTAACAGTAAAAGACTGTAAAAAGCTACAGTAAAAACCTGTTAATTGGTTAACAGTAAGTTCCCGTACTGTCTACGGTGTATAACTGTAATTACAGTTAATGCAATTTTTCAGTAAAATACTGTTGGTTTTTGGAAGTGAAAAAGAACAAGTCATTGTATAATTTACAGTGAAAAAACATACATTGACATTCCCAGAATTCCCTGCATGACAGTATTGACCTTTTTAGCTTGTGAAAAAGCTATTTGTGATGAGCATTGGTTCGTCATGTGGATTTCTCATCAGTGTATTACAAAAGTACAAAATAGATATTAGTACTTCAATAGGTGGGTATATTAACATTACTTAATTAACATTTAATTCACATACTGTGAATGTAAATTCAGACTGTAAATCCTAAAATATTGCTGCCATATTTTTTTACGTTAAAGTTCTGCCAACCACAGCTTCCAGTATTTTACCGTAAATGTCACCTTTTTTTTTTTTTTTTTTTTTTTTACAGTGTATATTTACTTACAATAGAAATTCAAAAGCAGCAGAGTTGATCTTGGAGAAATCAGGCAGGAATTTAATACCAGTGTTTGATATAGTCCTAAAGGAACACATACACATACACATACACATACAGACAAGATTAATGAATGGAATATACGTCAGAGAGGCATTTATATTTTGTCTTTGTATCTACAGCCTTTGTTTCCTGTGAGAAACATTTGATATGGATCTTGACTTGTGTTTAGGTCATTCTGCTTTTATTGAGGTCTTTCAGGACTTTTAAAATAACTCAATGATGGACTGAAACCCTTGTGGGAATATACTCCCTTTAAATTGCAGAACCACAGCATGAGACCAAAATGATTCAGAATTTACTAGACAAGAGTAATGAAGACAGAAGAGAACTCACAGATACTGTAGCTTTGGAAGTCTCCAGAAGGCATGTTCTCGGATCTCAAGATTTTTTGATTTTGTAATAGTGCTGTCAGATAGATGGATAGGAAGAAAAAAGTTGTTTTGTCTTTCATATTATTTACTACAAATTGTGATTCAAATTTTAACATACTATTTTTAACCGCAAGAATGTTTTGACAAGAATGTAATTGGTTGTAATTTCCACATGTAGTGCAGCAACATACATTTCCTTTAGCTCTGTCAGGTTGTAGAAGGCGTAGTCTTCAATTCGCACAAGAGCATCATTCTCAGACACCACTCTGAGGAGGAGAATAGGTATATGAATGTTTAAGATATTAACTGATAGACTGGAGTCGTGTGGATTACTTGTGTATTATTGTGATGTTTTTATCAGCTGTTTGAACTCTATGACGGCACCCATTCAGTGTAGAGGGTTAATTGGTGAGCAAGTGACGTAATGCAAAATTTCTCCAAATCTGTTTTGATGAAAAAAACAAACTCATCTATATCTTGGATGGCCTGAGAGTGAGTATATTTTCAGCAATTTTTTTGGGGGGTGAATTATTCCTTTAAGACAGGGGTCACCAGACTCGGTCCTGGAGGGCCGGTGTCCTGCAGAGTTTAGCTCGAACCCTAATTAAACACACCTGAACCAGCTAATCAAGGTCTTACTAGGTACACAGGCAGGTGTGTTGAGGCAAGTTGGAGCTAAACTCTGCAGGACGCCGGCCCTCCAGGATCAAGTTTGGTGACCCCTGCTTTAAGAGCACAAGGGGAAATCAAATCACTATACAAATACTGACTTAATAAATAAAACAAAATAATTCTGAGATTAAATAAACTTGATTTTATCTCTTTGAATAAGAAAAAAAACACTTTTATTCTTTTACACTTCTTTTACACTTTTATTCACAATTACTCTATCCTAGGTTTTGCACTATTTTATACATGTCTAGTGTTTGGGTCACTGTTAAACATTATGTTCCATATGAAAGTCTAAACATATTCAATCAAGACTAAATATCATGTGTTTATGTGGTTTTGCATTAAGTCAAAACTAAGCCACAAGCCAAGAAGAGTTGTGAGCATTCAGTAGCAATTTCTCTGCGTTTTAAATGTTTGATTGAATGCTTTGGATTCTTGCTGAATATACACTTCCATGTTTTAATAGTAAACAGCTCGGTGTCCTTCACTCTTTGCACTCACATTCTCTTCAGCTCGTGTAGTTCAGACAGGGCTGCTCGGTGAAGCACGCTGATCTGAGTCAATTTGATCTCCCTGCTCAAAATTAGACAGAAGAGATGTGATTCACAATCCAACAATTCATTACCATCAATGTGTTACAGTTATAAATAGCACAGTCTACTCAGAGGTGAGTGTGACATTATAAGCAATCCTATATAAAAGTTGACACGTCTGTTTCAGGTATGGCTGTTTTTATTTATTTATTTCTGCTTTCACTAGATTACCAATCACTTAATTTGTATCTAGTTTAATAAATTAGTAGACTCTGCAAACCTTTCAGTGATACCTTTTGACAGCTATTTTCTGTGGGCACACAAACATTCTTTACTTAAATAGAAAGTATGCTACAAATTCTCCTATTAATTTTTAAATGAGTGGTCCGTCTCCACCCGATTATAATGTTGACACCAGGCAAAAACAGTTTTGCTGAAATCAAACCAAAATTACATTTTATGTGTTGGATAATTGGCATGAATTCAGACTTTTCTTTATTTATTTTTATTTTTTTCAAATCATATGTTTCCATACAAATCACGTTGCACAAATTTATACAAATTTGTTCTCTCAAGCATACAAGCTTCATTTTCTCATGAGATCAGACTGGTTTAAATTTAGAGTATCAGTGTGTGTGTGCGTGCTCTAAAAACTCTTTCCAAGTATATTTGTGAACTTACACCAATCTTCCACTTCAGGAATCTAATAGGTTCTCATGAAAGTTAGTATGAGCAGAATGAGTCATAGCAGAAACTAGGTCATTCAAGATGCAAAATGTTATGAGAAATGGAAACACAATTACCAGTAGCCTATTTACAGACTGCAAATAATCTATTTACTGTCAAGATTTTTTTTGTAATTCTTATTGCACGCTGTCATTAGTGTCTGTGTGTTCTCCCTGTGGATATTCATTCCTGTAATCCCTCAGTAACGCAGACAGCACAATTACACAAAGCACTCCAGACAAGAATCCTTGTAAAGCATGCAAGTAAATCTGGTACAAGAGATACAGATATTAAAGATGAAAAAAATCACTATATCTTTGTTATATCATAGTTTGACTGTTTTGATCCTTACTTATTTGTCCCTGACTGAGTTTGGGGTGGGGTTATCTAAATAGCTGATGGAGGAAGTGTTTGAAGGCGAGCGATATTTTTATTTTTGTGATTCCGTTTGGTGTCATTAGTGGTGTATGTAATGTTTCAGAGACATTGGCCTTGATATTTACAGTTATAAAGAGAGAAAACTTCTGCAGCTTGAACAATTCCTATCAAGCACAGGACTGTTCGTTCTTGCAGTGCAGAGAAAGTCTGACACGCTGAGACACACAAGCTGAAAAGCTCTTGATGCTTTTTCCACAATGTAAAAGTAAAGAAGTCTGAAGTAATGAACACAAAGCGTAGACAGTCATAGTGAGGCTCA
This sequence comes from Spinibarbus caldwelli, assembly GCA_039654775.1. Taxonomy (NCBI): domain Eukaryota; kingdom Metazoa; phylum Chordata; class Actinopteri; order Cypriniformes; family Cyprinidae; genus Spinibarbus; species Spinibarbus caldwelli. The sequence goes on from CM077257.1 coordinate 14,515,353, forward strand.
GAGCACAAAAAGGCCCTGTCAGGTTGAAATGTGTGATCCAGCTGGGCATCTTCAGATAGATTGAGTTGGGCAACCTTATCTAAACTGACTGGCAGTCGGTTCAAAACAGAATCCACAATTAACCTGCTTGAGGAGTCAAAGATGGTTTTATTTCATCTTCACATTTACCTCTCTCTGGTTGAAATAACAAATGACCTCTGCAATACATGAAAAAACATTGAACATAAAAACACACTCCCCCATGTCAGGCTTGAGAATTTGTACGAGGGACGATAGCCTTGAGATTACAAAAAATATTCTGGGTCTCACAAAAGGAACATGAATTCTTTGTCAATCACATTCTCTCCAAACCACAATAACAAGCTCTGGAACAATAACAATGTCACTGAGAATCTCAGGTTTTTAATTAGACTGTCAAGTTGTCAGTGTTGTTTATTACTTTCATTATTATACAACTTTCACAAAAATTCTTATTTATTGAATCTTTTTGTTTTATTTTAAAATAAATGTAAGAAAAGTAGTGCATAAACCTCTATAATCAATTTACAATACAATATAGCTTATTTTGAATTACAAAAAATGCTAAATAAAATAATTGTAAACAATAAATGAAAATTGTTCATATTTTGTAGTAACATTTTATAGTAATTTTTAATAATAATATTTTTAATACATATTCATTGTACTGATTTATGTACTTACATTTTCTACTTGTATTTTACCATACACATTGTCAGTGTTATTTTGGTATTATTTATATATTTATTAATATGTTGAATTAGCTGTTAATTTTATATTTTCAGTTTTATATTATTTTTATATTTGCCTTTCCTCTTTCAATGTTTGTTTTATTTAAGTTTTAATTTGAGTAATTTTAGATCTTAGTTTTTTCAGCTAGTTGTTACGGCATCATTTACATTTTTTTTATCCAATATTTAATATTTATTTATATGAATTATTTATAACATAATAATAATAATAATAATAATAATAACAATAATAGTAATATATATATATATATATATATATATATATATATATATATATATAATTTATAACATTTATCTAATAAACATTTATTTAATTTTATTTCAACTTTATTTCAATTAATGAAAACTAATTTTTAAATGGTTTTAGTTAACAACACATACTGTAACTTCAACATCCAAAACAACTAGGTAGCATCAAAATATTTGAAGTGAGGATTCTAATGTGAAATTCATAACTATGTGTTTTATTGTGCATTTGTGTGTGTGTGTGTTTATACTCACACAAATGTAGTATTTTTTGGTATATATCTTGGAATCTCATGGACCTTGCTGCAGAAGAAATAGCGAGTTGAACCATTGAATGAGCAGAAATGAGATCCAGCAAACATGCCTTCCGTGTGTGGCATGAAGCAGCCGAAACTAAAGTACAGCATCATCAGCAACACCATCCTCGTTATCATCTTCTCTTTCAGGTGGAAGGGTTATTGCGGTGTTTGTGAACTGAGTCCTTTAGTGCAGCTCCAGGGCTCCGCTGATGTCCAGGTGAGTTCTGGGCTGAACCGCTCAGATTGGTCTTCGTTAGGAGTCTGTTTGCTTGGTGTTTTCTGGTTGTAGTGGACTGTTCTAGTGAAGCCGCAGGGAGGTTGATCTCTTTCTAAGAGGCGTTCTGGTCAGAAGCTCTACAGGGAGACCTTGGGAGAGAGGTCCTCTGATAACAAACAAATGTTTTGTTCATTCCTCCCCTCCAAATCCTTATTTTTCTCCTCCTCTCATCCTTTTCTTCAAAAAGTGAATGCGGTCCTCCCCATCTATACTGAGCTCTGAAAGTCCCAGAAAAGCTACATACAAAACAGTTTTCATTTTGTAGATACCAATGTTACTTGTTTTAGGAAGTACTGTGTGAACTATTCGGTAAACATGTATTTTCCTTTTCACATTTGTGCTTGTGTACAAAGTCCCTTTCTGAATGAATGTTGGGGAAGCCATCGTTATATGAATTACAGCCGGTTTGACGCTAGTCGGCTTGTGAGTGCTGGTCTTACTCACGGAATGACCTGAGCTGTTTAGTCTTAAAAACTTTGTTTGAGTTTGACATGTGTAAGTTTGATAGTAGCGGACTGTGTGTTCAGACACTGACACCAAACAGATACACTAGCACTCACTCTTAGCTAATACTCATGAAGTTAAAATTCCACAGCTCTTGTAAAATATTAGTGGACACAGGTTTTTAAAGATGCATAACAAAGTAGGGCTGAATGAAAGCTTATTAAATTTACTGTACAAATTGGATTGCAAGAAATTCTCTGTAAAAATGTGTTAACATTTTAGGGCAGTATTTGATGGCATTTTGGCATGATTCGTGTTTTAAAGTGGGTCATAGGCCTCTCAGGGTGAGTTTTTACAGGCCCTCTGTGAAGCTGATTAAAATGCCCGACTATTTTATAACTGCGATAATGAAAAGATAGAATGCAAGTTTAGGGTTGTAAATACCCTAGTAAAAGAGTAATATTTTTAAAATGCATTTATTTAATTCTAAGTATATTTCAAATCTCTTGACATATTTACGGATATATCGCTTGAGGCTTACTGATATAAATATTATAATTAAACTTTATTTGGAGTACTACTTGCACATTTCTTAATATTAAGCATAAATTGTGTTTCAGTGTCACTACTGATAAGGATTGTATGCTCTTTGAATAATATCCGCCTTTAAATGCAAGATATTTAAAGTGTACCTGAATTATACCTGCAATAGTTCCACTTCAGCAAATACTTCAGTATATCTTTAGTTGGATTTAAGCACTACTTCTGCACAATTAAAGTGCATTAAGCACAAAATTTAGCAGGCTTTAAGTATATTGGTTTAGTATACTAAAAGTACAATTACCAGGTATTTTTATTTAGCACATAAATATGTATTTGTAGTATACTTAGTTTGAAATAAATGTATTTCAAATACATTTTAGTATATTTATTTTTCAGTAGGGTAAAAAGACTAACACTTCTTTTTTTCTGTAAATTATAAGATGATATACCTACAAAGCTCTAATGTTAACATAATGTTACTCTCTCTCTTTTCTCATTTAAAATTGTGGTAAATGTATTCATTATTTTACTTAGTATTTTCAGCTAAAATTCTAATAGGTAATTCTAATAGATTTTTTCCACAACTTGGCTGCCTTTAAAAAAAACAAAAAAGTTCTATTGGAAACAAAAAAATCAATTTTGAGTTTTAATTGCTGTGCGCTGCTGTGTGTACTTGAGTTAAAAAGTGCTGTGAGAGCTGTGATTGGAATACAGCCATGGCAGAGAGCTGTTCAACTGTGGGCTTTATAAAACAGTCTGAATAAATGGATAACCTTGAGGAGTAGTTAGTAGGGAAAGGGTGTTTTTATTGCTATTATTACTAAATTCTGTTTCTTTGACCTGAATGTAGAATTCATCTGTAGTGGCTTCAAGAAAAACATATGTTAGATTTTTTTTTTTGAATGTGGTTCCCTTTGAGCACAAGTTGAATTATGACTATGAAATTTTAATTTAAGTTGTAATTCCCACAATACAACTGAAGCTTTAGATGCTTTTTGAACGCATTGAGTTTTGTAATGCCTCAATAATTAGAAACGATAGTGAAGCAAAGTGAATATTTAGGTCAATTCCTGTTTCATTACTACAGAGTCCCAAAAGCGAGAGTGAGGGAATGGAGGAAATGAGACTTGTGTTGCTGCATCTGTTTGAAATACGTAATTAAGCCCTCTCAGCAACATTCTTATTTTACCTTGATGATAAGGACGGTGAAGGTGCTAAAAATAGCTGGCTGGGTTAAGCAATCAGAGGACTGTTCCTGTCTTATCAAGCCCAGGTGAATACACAACAGAGTGCACAGGAAACAACAGAGCTTCTGTAATAAAAAATGAAGATGAGCAGAAAATGAATGTAGCATATAGATACAAGTGATGCTTGAATACCTATGCATACAGTGCAATAATAGTAATAATAATAATAATAATAATAATAATAATAAGAATGATTAATATTACATTAATAATAATAATAATATTTATACTATTATGTTTTTTATTCATATTTTGTATTGGTCTTTTTTATTTTATTTTTGTAATTTTAATATGTATTTTTGCCTTTTTTAACATTACTATTTAGGTTTAATTTATTGTTTATTTAGTTTTAGTTTTTATTTATTTTATTTCCTGTTAGTAATTTTAATGTTCCAGCTTTAAACTAAATGTGAAATTATAAATGTTGCAACTAACTGAAATAAGTTTAGTTTTATCATCTAATATTTACTGTATTTCAGATTTATTTTGATTAACAAAAGTGTTTTAGTTTCAGTACTAGTTTTAGTTAACGATAATAACCCTGTAAACTACTTGATGTTGTTTTCAAATATTAGACATTTTTAGGTATTTGGAAAAATTCCTGATAAATACTTATTAATAAATGTGACCCTGGACCACAAAACCAGTCATAAGTGTAAATTTTTCTGAAATAAGCTAAGAATAAATAAGCTTTCCATTGATGTATGGTTTGTTAGGATAGGACAATATTTGGCCGAGATACAACTATGAGGGTGCAAAAAAACTGAGAAAATTGCCTTTAAAGTTGTCCAAATGAAGTTCTTAGCAATGCATATTACTAATCAAAAATTAAGTTTTAATATATTTACGGTAGTAAATTTTCTAAATATCTTCATGGAACATGATCTTTACTTAATATCCTAATGATTTTTGGTTTAAAAGAAAAATTGATAATTTTGACCCATACAATGTATTGTTGGCTATTCCTACAAATATACCCCAGCGACAAGACTGGTTTTGTGGTCCAGGGTCACAAATAACATAAAAATTACGTAGAACACATCTTATAAATTGATCTTAGAAAAAAGACAGAATTAGAAAAATAGAAATAAAAATAACGACAAATAACAATTTTATGTTTAAAATAAGAAAAACAACATTTGTGGGGTGAAAAATTGGTTAAAAGTGATATAATCTGTGCACGTCTGTGAAGTTGTATTATTTTACAAACATTACTTCTCAAGAAAACAAGACAAAAAGACTAATAATTAAAAAAAATAATAAAAATGATGATTTGCATATCATCAGCACTGCAAATTGAACTTGACATTGTATTGTCATTACATACAACATGTCAGCAGGGGGCAGAAGAGAACCATAAACGAGACTAACCAGGCCTAAACATCAACCCTTCTGTGTAGTAGCTCTTGGCGATGCTGTTGTAACCTATTCATGTCAACCTACATTTGTGCAACTGTTCTTGTTTGCTTACAACCCCAAACCCTGTGTAATATGTTTTGTTGAGCAGAGTAAGATTTCATGTTGATGATTTTGCAATGTTTATGCAAAGATGTGTTGCAAAGTATATATGTTTTGTTTGGGGAAATGAACCCTAAACCATCTGTATCTTTAAAATGAAACAATCTTTCAGCATTTGCCCTCGCAGATAGTCACCTCTGGATGTTGTATTTAGCTTTGAGCCAGCTGCAAGCTGTGATCTGGATGTTCATAGCATGATGCCTATCTGCCTGGAGCCTTGTGCTATCTGCCTACACACAGCGTAGGCTACGGCATTCTGCATTCCTAGTGATGTGCTCCCTTGCTGATGAGATCTTCAATTTTGTTCTCGCTTCTGTGGATACAGTAGCCCCAAAAGATGTAGCATCTGATAATGGGGTTGAAAAAAAGACCATATTTCTGCACAAAAAAGCATCTGCTCGGAGCAACGGTGTAAAGGATAAATGTAAATTAGTATATATTACAACAAAACAGGAGTTATTTACTTCATGAGCACACATATACATCCTCTGAACTTGTCCGGACTGTTCTGTGGTATAAGGATGAAAAACCTCACAGATCTCATTCTGTTTTCAAGTCCATCAGCAGAGACATATTGTGTCTTTCTGTGGAGACATGATAAGATACGCTCTGACAGCTACCTGATTCTCTTCACACTCTTTCATTGGCAGGAGCAAAAAAGCGCCAAGGGCTCAGGTGTACGGGGGCTTTGGGATAATGAAGGTTTTTATAACTTTTTTCCCCTCAAGCATGTCTGAACATAGTGGATCTTGTCCAAAAAGCAGTATGGTAATGTACAGCTGTATTTGTTGGCTTTTTCAATTTTGAGGAGGTGTCTGTTAGTAACAAATATGGCAGCCATCTGTATTTTTAATTAAATGAATTGTTCACCTAAAAATGTAAATTGCTGAAAATTATGAGTTTGTTTCTTCATTGGAACAGATTACTCACCAATTGATTCATTGCAGTGAATGGGTGCCGTCAGAATGAGAGTTCAAACAGCTGATGAAAACATCACATTAATCCACATGACTCCAGTCCATCAATTAATGTCTTGTCAATTGTAAAACTGCATGTTTGTGATTAACGAAGCCATCGTTAAGCTGTTTTTAACTTCAAACCGTTGCTTCCACATAAAATATAAAATCCTCTATCCATAATATTGAGAAGGTTGTCTTGTCTGAATCAAGAGAGAAATATGCACACCAAAACAGTTCTAAACAAATATGTTGATGGATTTTGATGTGAGAAGACAACAGGGAATGGATGGAATTTTTTCATTGGACAAAGCATTATTGTAGATTATTTTGGTTAAGTTAAAATGTTAACATGCCATCATGGATTTTTTTTTTTCTTGCAAACATGCAGCTTTTCACTTCACAAGATGTTATTTGATGGACTGGAGTCGTATGGATTACTTGTGGATTATTGTGATGTTTTTATCAGCTGTTTGATCTCTCATTCTGACGGCACCCATTCACCGCAGAGGATCCATTGGTGAGCAAGTCGTGTAATGTTAATTTCTTCTAAACATCCATTTGGATGAAGAAATAAACTCCTTTGCACACTGGATGGCCTTGTGGCGAGTAAATGAATTTTTCAACAAATTGTCATATTTGGGTGAACTGTTCCTTTAATTGAATGTTACTTGACATTGCAAATATGTGAAATTAGCTCAGTGAAATATGTTTTATAAATGAAAATAGTGACTATTATGTCATCCAGGCTGTGACTCACTGAAAACACAAGGTCGCTTATCCTAGTCCTACTATAACAGGCACGGATGCTGTTGTGTGTCTTGGCATGCGCTGGCAGTGAAGAAGTACAGGAAAATTGGATCCGTGGAATAAAACTTTCTAACAATGGTTGTTTCGGCAGTTGTTGACATCAGCAGATGACATGCAGCAAAACATGTTATGTCTTGGACTGGTGAAGTCAAACAAAATCGGTTCTTTTTTCCTACAGTCTATTATTGTATTATGAAAGGAGGGAGCGGTAAATTCTTATGAGCGACATACTCCACGCTCTGGCAGTCTTCTCTTTCTCCTCTTTCTCCCACCCCACCTCAATCAAACCCATCAACCTCATTAACATTCCACATCCAGGAGCAAACCAAGCATTCAGCTTTGAGAAGAGAGGACAAAGTAGCATGCTCTCCTGAGGAAAACACATTGACATTTTGTCAAGTCAGTGTCGGTGCGGCTTTCTTCCGTGAAACTGGGTTCATTTTAAAATGATGCTGTAAGGAATATTTTCTCCTGTAGTATCCACTATTTCTTGAAATCTTCTTGAATAGTATTTTAAGATTCCTCAAAATCTCTGTTTTTGTAAGATATGGCATAAGCAGGGCACTGTAGGCCATTTTATTCTACATGTTAGATTGCTCTTTGCTTACCCTCACTGTATGTGATTGTATATTGATAATATTAACAATAAAGGTAATTTAAATAAAGTCCATACAGAGGTTAAGCAGTTTGGCAAATATATGGATGGATAGATAGTCCATACTCTCTCTGTGTGTGTGTGTGTGTGTGTGTGTGTACACTCACCGGCCACTTTATTAGGTACACCTGTTCAATTGCTTGGTAACACAAATTGTTAATCAGCCAATCACATGGCAGCAACTCAATGCATTTAGGCATCTAGATGTGGTGAAGATAACTTGCTGAAGTTCAAAGCGAGCATCAGAGTGGGGAAGAAAGGGGATTTAAGTGACTTTGAACGTGGAATGGTTGTTGGTGCCAGATGGGCTGGTCTGAGTATTTCAAAAACTGCTGATCTACTGGGATTTTCACACACAACCATCTTTAGGGTTTACAGAGAATGGTCCGAAAAAGAGAAAATATCCAGTGAGCGGCAGTTGTGTGGACGAAAATGCCTTGTTGATGTCAGAGGTCAGAGGAGAATGGGCAGACTGGTTAGAGATGATAGAAAGGCAACAGTAACTCAAATAACCACTCGTTACAACCAAGGTATGCAGAATACCATCTCTGAACGCACAACACGTCGAACCCTGAAGCAGATGGGCTACAGCAGCAGAAGACCACACCGGGTGCTCCTGTCAGCTAAGAGCAGGAAACTGAGGCTACAATTCACACAGACTCACCAGAATTGGACAATAGAAGATTGGAAAAACGTTGCCTGGTCTGATGAGTCTCGATTTCTGCTGCGACATTCAGATGGTAGGGGCAGAATTTGGCGTAAAGAACATATAAGCATGGATCCATCCTGCCTTGTCTCAACGGTTCAGGCTGCTGGTGGTGGTGTAATGGTATGGGGGATATTTTCTTGGCACACTTTGAGCCCCTTAGTATCAAAATCTGCAGCAACTGCGTGATGCTATCATGTCAATATGGAGCAAAATCTCTGAGGAATGTTTCCAACACCTTGTTGAATCTATGCCACGAAGAATTAAGGCAGTTCTGAAGGCAAAAGGGGGTCCAACCCGGTACTAGCAAGGTGTACCTAATAAAGTGGCCAGTGAGCGTATAAAACCAAGTATTACAATTTTTAAAATTCAGGTACAATTTTTTTTTTTTATTATTTATAATGTAATATAATAAAATTTTAGGTTTAAAATGGTTTATTAAATGTTTTACAAAATTTATTTTACAATTTTAATTCAAATTTTCCATGTTTTTATAATATAATACAATGCAAGTTTTAATATTTGTATATAAATTTATATAATTTATAATTTTTATTTAATGGTTAAATATTTATTAAGTTTTGAACTTAAAAAAAAATAATATATAAATTGCAATATTTGGTTTAGATTCAAATAAATTATATATAATTCTGGATTTGTGGGGGGAAAAAAATATTTGATCCCCTGCTGATTTTGTATGTTTGCCCGCTGACAAAGAAATGATCATTCTATAATTTTAATGGTAGGTTTATTTGAACAGTGAGAGACAGAATAACAACAAAAAAATCCAGAAAAAACACATTTCAAAAAAAGTTATAAATTGATTTGCATTTTAATGAGTCATAAGAATTTGACCCCTTCGCAAAACATGACTTAGTACTTCGTGGCAAAACCCTTGTTGGCAATCACAGAGGTCAGACGTTTCTTGTAGTTGGCCACCAGGTTTGTACACATCTCAGGAGGGCTTTTGTCCCCCTCCTCTTTGCAGATCCTCTCCAAGTCATTAAGGTTTCGAGGCTGACGTTTGGCAACGCAAACCTTCAGCTCCCTCCACAGATTTTCTATGGGATTAAGGTCTGGAGACCGGCTAGGCCACTCCAGGACCTTAATGTGCTTCTTCTTGAGCCACTCCTTTGTTGCCTTGGCCGTGTGTTTTGGGTCATTGTCATGCTGGAATTCCCATCCACGACCCATTATCAATGCCCTGGCTGGCTTCAATGCCCTGGCCCTGACGGTACATGGCCCCATCCATCGTCCCTTTGATGCGGTGTAGTTGTCCTGTCCCCTTAGCAGAAAAACACGCCCAAAGCATAATGTTTCCACCTCCATGTTTGACGGTGGGGATGGTGCTCTTGGGGTCATAGGCAGCATTCCTCCTCCTCCAAACACGGCGAGTTGAGTTGATGCCAAAGAGCTCGATTTTTGTCTCATCTGACCACAACACTTCCACCCAGTTCTCCTCTGAATCACTGGGAAACTTCAGACGGGCCTGTACATGTGCTTTATTGAGCAGGGGGACCTTGCAGGCACTGCAGGATTTCAGTCCTTCACGGCATGGTGTGTTATCAATTGTTTTCTTGGTGACTATGGTCCCAGCTGCCTTGAGATCATTGACAAGATCCTCCTGTGTAGTTCTGGGCTGATTCCTCACCGTTCTCATGATCATTGAAACTCCAAGAGGTGAGATCTTGCATGGAGCCCCAGACTGAGGGAGATTGACAGTTATTTTGTGTTTCTTTCATTTGTGAATAATCGCACTAACTGTTGTCACCTTCTCACCAAGCTGCTTGGCGATGGTCTTGTAGCCCATTCCAGCCTTGTGTAGGTCTACAAGCTTGCCCCTGACATTCTTGGACAGCTCTTTGGTCTTGGCCATGGTGGAGAGTTTGAAATCTGATTGATTGATTGATTGATTGATTGATTGATTGATTGCTTCTGTGGACAGGTGTCTTTTATACAGGTAACAAGCTGAGATGATAACCTGTATAAAAGACACCTGGGAGCCAGAAATCTTGCTGACTGATAGGGAGTCAAATACTTATGACTCATTAAAATGCAAATCAATTTATAATTTTTTTGTTGTTGTTGTTGTTGTTATTCTGTCTCACTGTTCAAATAAACCTGCCATTAAAATTATAGAGTGATCATTTCTTTGTCAGTGGGCAAATGTACAAAATCAGCAGGGGATCAAATATCCCCCCCCCCCCACTGTGTGTGTGTGTATTTTTTTTTATTTATTTATATATATATATATATAAACACACACACACACAATGCCTTAAAACCCCTTGTGCATTCAGTGTATTTAAACCCCTTCCTTTTTTTTCACGTTTTGTTATGTTGCAGCCTTATGTTAAACTGCTTTAAATTACTTTTTATTCCACATCAATCTACACTCCATACACCATAATGGCACAACAAAAACAGAACTGTCACAACTTTGTAAATTTATAAATATATATTAAAAAAACTGAAATAAGTACATTGCATAAGTATTCAAACCCTTAACTCAAAATTGAGCTGAAGCCCCTTTACAGCCTCAAGTAATTTTGGGTATGATGCAACAAGTTTTGCACATCAGCATTTGGCAATTATCTGCCATTCTTCTCCTCACCTCTTCACCTCTCAAGCTCTGTCAGGTTGGAGGGGGGCAGACGCACATTTTCAGGTTTCTCCAGAAATATTTGAGTTCAAGCTCAGGCGCTGACTGGGCTACTCAAGGACATTCACAGAGTTGTCTATAAGCCACTCTTGCTGTATGCTTGGGGTCATTGTCCTGTTGGAGGGTGAACCTTCTGCCCAGTCTGAGGTTCTGAATACTCTGGACTGGGTTTTCATTAAAGCTGTCTCTATATTTTGGTGCACTGAGCTTTTCTTCTACTCTGAGTTCCTCAGTCCCAGCCTCTGAAAAACAGCCCCACAGCATGAGGCTGCTACCAGCACACTTTACTTTTGGGATGGTACTCTGCAGGTGATGAGCAATGCCTGGTTTCCTTCAAACGTGATGCTTGGAATTGAGCTTCATCAGACCAGAGAATCTTGTTTCTCACAGTCTGAGGGTCCTTTAGGTGCTTTTTTGCTAATTCCAAGTGTGTTTTATGCGCCTTCACTGAGGAGAGGATTGAGTTTAGCCACACAACCATAAAGCCCAGATCAGTGGAGTTTTGCAGTTATGCTTGTCCCTCTGTAGGTTTTTCCTATCTCCACATATCATCATGGAGCTCAACTAAAGTGACCATCAGGTTCTTGGTCACCACACCAACCAAAGCCCTTCTCCATCAATTGCTCAGTTTAGTCAGGAGGCCAGCTCTAGGAAGAGTCCTGGTTGTTCCAAACGTCTTCCATTATGGATAATGGAGGCTACATGCTTCTGTGAACCTTCAATGTAGCAGAATTGTTTCTGAACTTTTCCCTAGATGTGTGGTTTGATTCAATCCTGTCTCTGAGTTCTACAGGCAGTTTTTTTTTTTTTTAAAATTGTTATTTATTTAATTATTTATTTTTTACCTCAGGGCTTGGTCTTTGCTCTAATATGCATTTTCAGCTGTTAGACCTTTTAAGACGTGTGCCTTTCCAAATCATATCCATTCAACTGAATTTACCACAGGTTAACTTCACTCAAAGTGTGGTAACATTTACAAGCAAAATGAATGCTCCTGAGCTAAATTTCAACTGTCCCAGATAAGGGTATGAATACTTATGCAATGGAATCATTTAAGCTTTTTTTATCTTTAATAAATTTGCAAAGATGTTAAAAACCTGTTATTTGCTTTGTCATTATGGTGTATGGAGTGTAGATTGATGTGGAAACATAACAAAACGTGAAAAAAAAAACGAAGGGGTTATTATTATTAATATTCTTATTTTTATCTACATAGTAGCATGGTCCAGTTTCATATCTCTGTGTTGTTTGAGTTATGTATGGGTGACATGATAACAGCTTTATGAATTCAGCAGATGCTTTGAGAATCCAAGTCATGGCTGAATGTTTCTGCCATGTCCTTCATTTCATTACTCAAGTCCTTCATAGTAATTACCTCTGCCTGAAGGAGGCTTGTGTTGCTCTTTAACTGCACTCCAGATAATCCTGTTTGATCAGACAATAACTATGCTGTGTCATTTAATGAATACTAACTGGGCTGAGTTGAATTTGAATTAAAAAAATAAAAAATAAACAGTGTCATTACAGTTCTATGTTTGGATTTCATTAGCAAATGACTTAAATACAAGGCTCAAGGACTTAAAAGATTTTCAAGCACCTGGTTGTTTAGATGTTAAACAAAGTTCATTTAAGTGAGACCACATGTCTAGGTTTTGTCCTTGATTCGAAGCAAACATCAGCATACACGATTGCCTTTGTAATTACCGTGCGTTTAGATTATATGACACGCAAACTGGGTTGTGCATCTTGCCGGAGCCGACCGAAGATGTGTGTAGATTTACAGGTGGCAGCTTTAGCGCCACTGAGATCAATGACCAGAGGTGAAAACCTCATCAACGCTTATTGGGCAAATGGTGACCTTCTGCAATAATGAACAGCAATCAATTTTACAGCATCCTTTAAACTAGCCATGGGGAAAGGGATATGCTGAAAAAGCCTTTCTCTGTGAAACACGAGGGGTTAAAAACCAGCTGGAGATTGCATTCGCTGCGGTTGACCTGAATGAATACATAAATCATATAAATCTATGAAGAAGGTTAGGTGGGGTCAAGGCAACCGCAAACATGAAGTGTTTAATATTTCATGAATTCCAGAGTTCTTAGATAGAATTTGTGATGCAAGAATTTGCTTTTGTGAACAGCGAGTTATTATTTTAACCGCTAAATGTCTTGGCCCTCACAGTTTTGAACTCTGTAGGATGCTGTCCACAGTCTGTCACACTGCAGGTATACATCTCAGATGCGTATTTCTTTGTTTTCCCCTGCTCGAATGAAGCTAAAGTTTTTTTTTTTTCCTTTTATTGTTTCCTTTTTGCACTGATGTCGCTTCGCCCCTCTCCCTGAGGAGGGTACTAATGTTTTTTGTTTTTTTTTCTACTGAGATGAGTCAGCAAATCACAGCATTATTTCACACTAAATTTCCTGGCTGTAAATTCAGCTAGACGTTCATAAACTCTCCCTGTCGGCTATTTATGTCTGTGGTGTTTGGGGTGTAACAATGAGTTGGTGAGGTTTCTTTTATTTATGGTCTGCCATGTCAGAGTCTCACATTGAATTGCCCCCTTGAAGTTTCACTCAAGACTCTGTTCTCCTCCACTTCTAATGGAGAGAGCGAGCTGGAGAGCATTGTCTGAGTTGTTAGTTGCCGTCTCTGTTGAAGTTTGCTGTGCAAAATCTGTCCTCTCGCACAGAAGTAACACAAAAAGTCTCTCTCAAAGAATTGTCTCTGGAGAGAAGAATCTAAAATTCTCTTTTAGGAAAGTACAGAGTCGTGCTTTTAACCCCCCATTCTTAAAAATAGAAATGTGGGGTTTCGTGATGTTTTTATGTGTGGGGAAAGATACTGAAACAAGACATTTGACAGCATCATCTTTCCAACTCAATCCCCCTTTTGTGTTCTCAAGGCAAACCTAGATGTTTGTGTACCCACTCGAAGGAGAAAAAGCGTTCTCTATTTGGTCTCAATCTTCACTGGCTGTGTTAGCTAGGCTAGGTCAAATGACCCATAGGCAAACATCTACATATAATATACAGTATGCTTTTTATAACTGTAATATGGGTCCATAAAAAGGTCATTTTATATTACGCTGGATGATATGGCAGTTGTCTTGGGCATGCTGACACCAGGGTTGTGATAGGGCTGTCTCTATATTAAATTTTCACTGCATGATTATTGTGGCCAAAAAACAAAAAAAACAAAAAAAAAACAAAAACAAACAAGAAAGATATCATTGTGATATCTACACAAAATAAAAAATAAATAAATAATGCTACCAGTCAAAATAATTTTTAAATTTGTTTATTTTGTGTTTCCAGTACGTATATCACAGTCAAAAAAAAAGGGGGGGGGGGGGGAAGAGATTGTAAATAATCCAGTGCCATATGTGTTAACCATATGGCACTGGATTATTTACAATACTATTGGATGTGTAGTTTAACACTATCAATATTTCATTTTTTTTATTTATTTATTTATTTTTTAAATATCACAGGTATTGTCAATACTGGTATACTGTTACACCCCTGCACCATTCAGATTTGTACAATTTTTTAAACCCTGGTGTCACCATAAATCCAATTCAGTTCCTGAATCTGAACTGAATTTGAAACGGTGAACAGAATGCAGAACTGTAATCTGAACTGGAATGCAAGTAGAATTATAAATATGATTAAAAGAATTTAAATTCAAGTTTATAGGTCTTACAGACAGACATCAGCTTCTTGGTCACAGACAGACACATAGATCGATAGACAGATAGAACGATAGATAGATAGACAGACAGACAGACAGACAGACACACACAGACAGATAGACAGACAGATAGAACGATAGAACGATAGATAGATTGACAGACAGACAGACAGACAGACAGATAGACAGATTGTAGAATTATAAATATAATTAAAAGAATTTAAATTCAAATTTATAGGTCTTACAGACAGACATCAGCTTCTTGGTCACAGACAGACACATAGATCGACAGACAGATAGAACGATAGAACGATAGAACGATAGATAGATTGACAGACAGACAGACAGACACACACAGACAGATAGACAGACAGATAGACACAGACAGATAGATAGATAGATAGATAGATAGATAGATAGATAGATAGATAGATAGATAGATAGATAGTAATTTGTGTCAATATTTTTAAGTGAGCAAAAAAGGGAAAGGAAATATGATATTTCTCCAACCCACTCTTAAAGCTTAGTGTTGATGCCATGAGAGGAGAGCATCCAATGTTTGATCAGGACTAATGCATCTCTCGGGGGTACCTGTGGTCACAGTGCCATGTGCATCTCTGATATTTCTCACATGTTATAGGTGTTAATACGCTTCCTCACACCCACCTCTTCCGCTGGTTACCTGAGTGTCTTACCTCCTTTTCTTTTAGTACTTCATCCAGATATTTCTCTCTGCATTTACCATGCTAACCTGTATTTAGAACAATGGGGTTGTCTAATTTAATTAGCTAATAATGGTAGGAGACTAATAGGACCTTTATAAAACCATAATGTAAAATGCTGCATAGTGAAAAGAAACACTCTATAGATGTTAGTCATTTAAAATATGCATCATGTTAACACATTCTGAGCAATTTAAGGAAATAGTTTGTGTTTTCTTCAGTGTGTTGAGTTCTCTTGGCCATGAGTCACAAAGTATCACTTTAAGAATAAATATATAGCATGGCTTTTTGTTAAAATAGCAAAATAGATATAAACTGGTTTTTATCATTCATTTTCAGTGTAAGTTTATATGACAAACTTTATTATTTTCTGTTGGAAGTCTCAATAATCTGTTTGTAGAGAAATATGACTATGATCCTAATAGTGTTTTTACTGTTTTGTTTTAAATTGTGTTTATTTTTGCTTAAAAAAAAAAATCTCTGCTTTGAATTATGAGGGGGAAAAAAACAATAAATGTAATTTAGACACTTTAATGTAGTGTGACTACTACTGAGAGTATCCACATTTATTAAAGACAAGTGTCATTTAAAATTAACACATTCACATATCACATTTCAAGGAAAGAAAAAAATGTGAACAACACTCGTGGTAAAAAAAATATGTTCATTGCATATGTGTAAAAACACGTAGTAGATTTCTACACAGTATGTTCACACATCTATACTACGTCTTTAAAACACACAGGGACTGCAAATGCTGAATAATGTTGCAGAAATGTCCAGTAACTTTCTTGACAAGTTACTTTTTCTGCTGGCTTTCTAGCTCTCTTTAATGCTTATGAACATTACAATGGGTTTCAGTGTTTAGGTGATATTCATTGTTGAGTTTAAATGATAAAGAAATATAATTTGTGCTCCTCTGCCTCTTGTAAAAGTGTAAACATGTATAAAGAGAATGAAGCAGTTGACTGAGTTAACACAAAAATAACATTGCTGAATTCAATTAACTGCATGTGTTACAATGCTATCTCTGAAGGCACTTTTTAAGTGTATGTCTGATCTTCTTACGCAGCTGCATCATTATATTCTCACAGCAGGTTTTCCCCTCACTTTATTCTCAAAATATCTGGCAGTATAGAGGATGGAGAACACTGGTTTATATCTAAGGGACAGTATTCTAGAACTTTACGTCCAACGCGCGGTTCCATTGCGACTGGTGTTTTCCTTCTGTGTTTCTCATGCGTTTGAGGCTCACAGTCCTTTTATCCAAACAAACAACTCCAGAACATCCCTACCAAGACACACTCAACCTTCTGCAGAGAGGCGGACTTCAAAGCACGGCTGTCAGCTACTAGAAACCTCGCACCTTTCCTTTCTAAATGATTCATTCTTTACTCTGTCTGTCTTTTTAATTTGCACGAGCCCAAAACTCCCTGTGGAATCAGGAAGGAGCTGGATTTCACTCAGGCATTCTCTCTGTCACCAGGAGAAAAAGGACCATTCAGAGCAGGCATAACCTTCCAAAAGTGAATTAACAAAACAAAACAACATGGAAAAAATAAAAAAAAAACATCAATATTGCTGGAAAGAAATTTTGAGATGGACAAAAAGCTTTTTTTTTTATACCCGTCTCCTCATTTCTGTTCAAGGATGCCAACATATCAGTAGTGCTGACACTTTTATTTATTGAGCGAAATGAATGAATAAAATTTCATGCTGTGACAGACACGTGTGTGGTGCCACACCGCATACACACATGCCCTCATAACACAAGCCAAAGCTGTCAAAATATTCATTAACATTCAAACCTACCCGCTGAGCCACACGTCCTAACCTGCACACGTTTAAAAAGCACCCACACACAATCACACTTATTCACCTCGTCTGTTTTTTTCCATCTTTTTGCTCCCAGAGACCCTTGCATGATGCATTAGATCGGCTGTCACATAAATGGCTGGTACGGAGAGGGTGGGACCGCCTGTGATTGATGGCATGAGGATAATGCATGATTGGCTCTATGACTAATGATCATGGTGAATGAGAGTGACACAGTGGAAAAGAAACAGGAAATGATTATGACAGGCCAAAACAAATGACAGCTACTCTGACATCACCCACTGCCCGATGACACACAACAGAGCGATGAGGGCAGTCAGAGAGATTGAGCTGTTGCCTGCCTTCTCTTCTGTGATGAACAATGCACCATTTACCCGGGCTTCATAGCTCCACTTCAAGCTGAATACAAGTGAACAAAGGTACGTCAATATTGAGTGATCTGTTTACCTGAAATGATGCACTGGGGGTCATGCTGGTGTCATTAGCTCTGCTCCTAATGCCATACTTTAAAGCATAGGTCTTCATCCCTGTTCCTGGGGACCCACTGTCCTGCAAAGCACCTAATCAAGCTCCTCAAGATTGCTTGAAAATACAAAGGCAGGTGTGCTGAAGCAAGTTGGAAATAAACTTTGCAGGACAGTGGGTCCCCAGGAGCAGGTTTGAAGACCTCTGCCTTAAAGGGCTACTCCACCCAAGAATAAAAATCCTCTCATCATTTATTCACCCTAATGCCATCCCATTCTGTCTTCTGTGGAACACAAAAAGAAATTTTTTAGAAAAATAATCCATCTCTGTCAGTGCATCTAATGCAAGTGGATGGGCCCCTCAAAATTGGCGTTTCAAAAAGCACTCAGAATGAACATGACGGTAATCCATATGACTCCGGTTGAAAAATCAGTGTCTTATGAAGCGTAACGATAGGAGTATGTGAGAAAAATATTAATATTTTAAAAACGTTGAACTATGGACTATAGATTCCGGCCAACTTTCAGCTTGTGGTGAAGAGTGATCTATGCGTTTTGTGAAACTTGCATGAGAAGTGACAGTCCTCTGTGCTTCCGTGATATTTCTTGCACTAGTTTCATCACATTCTTTTTACGTAATTTTAGAATCATCAACTTTGAGGATCTCATAGACCTGCATTATATTTACAGTGACTGCAACTGAAGAAAACACATGCAAATAAAAAAAAAAAACACCAGCAAATTGAGAAAACAGTTTGCGTTGTGAGTGTTTGCACCGCATTTCTGTATTTGTTTGCATTGTAAGTATTTGCAGCACGTTTCTGTATTTGCAGTGTTTCTGTATTTGTTTACGTTGTATTTTCAGCATGTTTCTGTATTTGTTTGCATTGTGAGTATTTGCAGCATGTTTCCGTATTTGTTTGTGACGTATTTGCAGCATGTTTCTGTGTTTGTTTGCATTGTGAATATTTGCAACACATTTATGTATTTGTTTGCATTGTGAGTATTTGCAGCACGTTTCTATATTTGCGTTGTGATTATTTGCAGGGCAATTCTGTATTTGTTTGCATTGTGTGTATTTGCACCACATTTCTGTATTTGTTTGCACTGTGAGTATTTGCACCACATTTCTGTATTTGTTTGCATTGTGAGTATTTGCAGCATGTTTCTGTATTTGTTTGTGTTGTACTTGCAGCATGTTTCTGTTTGTTTGCGTTGTATTTTCAGCATGTTACTGTATTTGTGCTGTGAGTATTTTCAGCATGTTCCTAGAGTGAAAAATTTAAGGGGGTCTGAATACTTTCCGTACCCACTGTGTGTGTGTGTATATATATATATATATATATATATATATATATATATATATATATATATATTCAGCCTCGTCCCATATATGTATGAGGAAAAAAAAAAATGTAATTTTGACACTCTTTAAAGTGGTGTGACAGAGCTACTGCTGAGAGTATCCATATTTATTGAAGACAAGAACTCACAGGAGCTTTCACACACAGCCCTTTTTGGAAAATTACTGGTAAATTACCATTTAGAGATGATGTGTGAACAGGACCTTTTAAGAAATACAGGGAAATCATTTAGCGCAATTTTCTGGGATTTGAAATTGTAGGATTACCAGGAAATTACCTTTTAGAAGTGTGAACAAAGTTTAAGATTACCCATCACTAGTCTGACCCAACACAATCTCATTGAAATTCAAAACTGTCTAAGATTTTGGTGAATTGTTGGTGAATTCAAAAATATAATATAAAAATAAGCATTATAAGGTTTAGTAAAAAGGACTATTATAAGAAGTTATTGGACAAGCATAAGAATAATATACAAACAACATGGAAAGTACTTAATAGTATAATTAAAAAGAATACTGGAAAAGTAGACTACCCACGTTATTTTGTTAATGATGATAAATTAAGTATAAATAAAATGAATGACATTGCCAATGAATTTAATGAGTATTTTGTAAATATTGGGTATAATTTAACAAAAGAGATTGTGGAGCAGAGAACTGGGGATAGGACAGATGAAATTAATATTTCCAGTAATGATTATTCAATGTTTATTAGGGGAGCTGACGAAAAGGAGATACTTGACATTGTTAATAATTGTAAGAATAAATATTCCACTGGTTGTAATGATATTGACGTGGTTAATAAAAAATATTATAGACTATATAGTAAAACTATTTACACACATTTGTAATCAGTCCTTTTTAACAGGCATATTCCCAAGTAATATGAAAACAGCTAAAGTTATTCCTATTTTTAAAAGTGGAGATCGGCATCTTTTTTCCAACTATAGACTAATTTGTCGTCTTTCCCAGTTCTCAAAAATTCTAGAGAAAATATTTTCGTGCGCAGGCTTGATAATTTTATAGACAAATATAAATTATTGCGTGATCATCAGTATGGTTTTAGAACAAACAGGTCGACCTCAATGGCTGTGATGGAACTGGTAGAAGACATTTCTTCTTCAGTGGATAATAATGAATATACTGTGGGGGTGTTCCTAGATTTAAAAAAAGCTTTTGACACTATTGATTTTGGCTTATTAATGATGAAACTGGAGAGATATGGTATAAGAGGAAAAGCCTTCGCTTGGATAAAAAGTTACCTCGATGACAGATATCAATTTGTACAAATAAATAATGTTAAATCTGATTTAATGAAAGTTACTTGTGGTGTTCCGCAAGGTTCGGTGCTAGGCCCCAAATTGTTTGTGCTGTACATAAATGATATTTGTAAAGTGTCTAAAGTATTAAAAATTATTTTGTTTGTTGATAATACAAATTTATATTGTTCGGGGAAAAATTTGGAACAGCTTCTAAATACAGTGGAAATCGAACTGATGGTTTTAAAAAAAAAATTCTTTGATGATAACAGACTTTCATTGAATTTAAGTAAAACAAAGTTTATAATATTTAGTAATCGACAAAGTAACAATAAAGTTAAATTAAGGATTAACTACGAGGAGATAGAAAGAGTGTATGAAAATAAATTTTTGGGTGTTATAATTGGTCATAAATTATGTTGGAAACCACATATTAATCATGTAAAAACAAAAATGTCCAAATCCATTGCAATATTAAATAGAATAAGACATATTTTGAATGAAAAAACTTTATATATATTGTATTGTGCGCTCATAGGTCCATACATTACTTATTGTGTGGAGGTGTGGGGTCATACATATAAAACCAATATAAATTCAATATATATGTTACAAAAGAAAGCTATTAGAATTGTTAAAAGGGTTGATTATTACGAACCAACAAACAAATTGTTTATTAATTTATATGCTTTAAAATTTGTAGATTTAGTTGATTTATATACATCACAGATAATGTACAAAGTTTATAATAATTTACTTCCAAATTGTATACAGAGGCTGTTCAAAATAAGAGAAAGTCAGTACAATCTAAGAGGATTTTATATGTTTAAAAAAGTAAGGGCAAGAACTAATGCAAAAAGTAGGTGTTTATCTGTCAAAGGGGTAAATCTATGGAATAAATGTGATAAGGAATTAAAATTATGGAAGTCTCTTTGTAAATTTAAGAAAATGTATAAAAATAAGGTGATAAATAACTATATGACTCAGTATCAATAATTGTGAATGTATTGTTAAAATGTATTGTATCGCTATTGTTAAAAGTAATAGCTGGAATGTGTATTTTTGTTATTATGTTTGTTTTGAATTATGTATGTACATTTTGGGAAATGTTTATGTAACATTGTTTATCTTGTATTATCTAACTTAGTGAAAAGTGTCGCACATCAGTTAATTGTATAAAGGGTAGGCATAATAAGCAAGGCTTCGGCCTACACCTTTTTCGGTAATAATGTTTGTTTGTTTTGTGAGGAGTTGTCTGTGAGGACTGAAATAAAACTATTGATTGATTGAATTCATATGAATTCTTGTGATCTGCATACACTCCAGTGATGGTTGTTTAGGAGTGAGGTTATAGGGTGGACCTTCATGCTTACCTTTTTTTTTTCTAAAAAAATCATGTTTTTGTATGATTCACATCAAATGAATTTACTGTATATGAAATCGTCACCTTTATAAATAGTTATGTTTTCCCATGACATCAAGTTGGTTTGAGCAGCTACTAGTGATGGGAAGTCTTTTTTTGGAAGTTTCTGACAGTTTCCAAAAAAATAAAAATACCTTTTGCATTTGCATGTTTTAATAAAATTCAATAAAATGTGAGGATCTTACGTTTCCCACCTCATTCAAGTCCACACACGCTCATACTATCAGCAGCTCACTCATCAATGCATAGGGCTTCAACTTACTGAAATGTGTGATCTCCCATGTAATTGTTTAATCAGTGTTTCAACCACAGTAAGTCTTTAATTAAACAGCAACTTATGAACAACTTGTCATCTGCCATTATGTTTATGTCTACTTCAGGAAGGTAATTCAGTGTCAATAACTCATTATTAGTTAGCTAAGAAAAATAACTTGAGAGAAGATCATAGTGCTAATATTGTGAAAATATTGTTAAATTTGAACAACAATATAAATGCTAGAAATCACAGCATGTTTTAATTATTTCAAATATATTGCAGTTATCCTAATTCTGTCAAAAACTTTATTGAAAAGGTTTGGAATTATTACATTTGCAAATAGAATCAGAATTCAGAGACTCTATTCAGTGCATAAAACTAAAACTGTTTCTCGCATATTTATAATTAACATTTCTCTTATGTGGCCATTTTTGATTTATTGTCTTGTCGTAATGCTTTCAGTCATTGCCTTCTCTATTAAGCATACATGCAATGTTGCCTTGGAATTTGGCCAAAAGCAGGTATCTTAGGAGGCAGCATAATTAAGTTGCATACTTTTTGGAACAGTCTTTGCACCAGGAGTGCGCCTATTATGTCTCAAAATTCTGCCTACAGAGACAACCCACTAGATTCATTTTTCGCATATAAGACTTGCACACATTTCCTGTGATTCTGGCGTTTAACGCCCCAATGCAACACGTTCGGGTTTTGTTGGATGTTTTCATGGAAACACACACAAACACAGGTAAATACACACTTTAAAGGTTACAGCTGATAGGAAGCCCAATTTATTTTGTGATGGTAGGTGAAGACCGTCTGGGCCTCTCATCTGTCAAGCTCCTTTCAAAATGTCAATGTAGTTGCTCTGTCAATCACCCGCGACGGTAGAGGTGTCCCACATGCCAGTCTGCCAGGTACACTCAGTGCATGAGAAGAGCCTCTCTCATCTGTTTGACTGGCTGGCCCCTGTGCTACACAATGTGAGAGCGTTTATTCAAATGTAGCACACAGTCATGCATATCATTGTGTGGACTCAACAGATAACATTAGTTGTGAAGCAGTTATTTGACAGAACTGGCAAAATTCCCAACTATTATAAGTACCACCCGAGAGAGTAAATTCAAACAGAATATCTTACTGGAGCAACTCTCTTAGATTCCAGATGTTTCATTTTCTCTTAAAGGGACGGTTCACACACACAAAAAAAATCTGTTATCATTTACTCACCCTCATGTTGCTCCAAAAACTTTCTTCTTTAGATAACATTAAGGTAAGTGACAGAACTTTAATTTTTGGGAGTATTCCTTTAAAATTTATATTGAGGTAACTACTGGTCAAATGTTTGGAATATATATATATATATATATATATATATATATATACTTTATATATATGAAAGATCTCTTAAGCTCACCAAGGCTGCATTTTTTTAATTTAAAATACAGTAAAACAGTAATATTGTGAAATATTATTACAGTTTAAAATAACTCTTTTCTATGTTAATATATATATATTTTTTTCTGTGTTGGCAAAGCTGAATTTTCAGCAGCCATTACGCCAGTCTTCAATGTAACATGATCCTTTAAAAAATCGTACTAATATGCTGATTTGGTACTCAAGAAACATTTTTAATTATAGCTTTTGCTGCTTAAAATATTTGTGGAAACCATCATCAAAGAATCCTAAAAAACAACAAAAAAAGGTATCATGTTTCCACAAAAATATCAAGTAGCAAATGTAATGCACAGTAATGTGAATGCTGCCAAAAAGTCAGGAATAAAAACATTAAAATATATTCAAATTGAAAACAGTTAGGCCTATAAATTGTAATAATATCTCACAGTACTACTATTTATTATTATTATTATTATTATTATTATTTATTATTATTTTTTTTTTTACAGATTAAATCCTTGGTGAGCCTTTTAAAAAAATAAATAAAAAATTTTAAGATCTTAATTAATCCAAACTTTTGACTGATAGTGGATACATTGATTTGGATTTTGAGTGTACGTCTCAGTCAAAAGGCTTCATTGTCAATCCTCACATGTGCAGGTATTATAATCTATAAGAGTTTCCTGGCACCCTGCCATTCATATTCCATCCAGAGAAATGTCAGGGCTCTGCAGTCTTCTCTAGGGTCAGTGCTCGGGTAGACAGACAGCCCAGAGGCTCAGCTGTGCCATCGCCAGCGGAAATAGAAGAGGTCACTCTCTGACCTGTGAAACACCTGAATGAAGATTTAGAAATCAATGGAACTCTCTCCCTTAGTGTTTTGCCGTTTTTATTAGGTTTGTCTGAAAATACAATCCACTCTCAGAGACCACAAAATGTAAGTAAGTTTTCTCCTTGGTGGCTAAGGCTAAATTATGGTGGCCCGATTAATATATAAAAATAGCACAAAAATGTAGCTGGGAGCAATAATTTTTGGTACCACTTTACAAGTTAAATTCATTAACATTTATTAATGAATTGATTATATGAGAGCATGTACAACATTTATTCATCTAATTGTAATTTATAAATATACTACTGTGCATTGTTAACTCATGTTCATTCATAATGCATGAAGTTAGTGTATGTAGAAAATAACATTGACCTAGATTAATAAATGCTGTAAATGTAGTAAAAACTACGGTGGCCGAGAGAGCTCAACGTGCTGCAAATAGAAAAAAAAACACCTGCAAATTAAGAAAACAACTTCGTCAATTTTACAACACATGCGGTGCAAATGCTCACAACACAACCAAATAAAGAAATGCACTGCAAATAGAAAAAAAACACCTGCAAATTAAGAAAACAACTTCATCAATTTGACAACACACACACTACAAATGCTCACAACACAAACAAATAAAGAAATGCACTGCAAATACTCAACGCAACCAAACAAAGAGACGCGCTGCAAATAAAATTCTTTATTTGGTTGTGTTGTGAGCATTTGCAGTGCGTTTCTTTATTTGTTTGTGTTGTGAGCATTTGCAGCTCCTGCTGTTAAATTGACGAAGATGTTTTCTTGGTTTGCTGGTGCTTTTTCTTGTGCATGTGTTTTCTGAAGTTGCAGCGCGTTGAGCTCTCTCGGCCACCATAAAAAAAAACACTGAAATTATAACAAATTGAACCTTAGTTCTGTACCTTTCCAAAGAATTGATATCACACTTTTGAGCTCATTAGGCACCGCGGAAGCACGTCATTGTAAAATTTCTTATTTATTAAATGTCCCATAACTCTGAACATGAAAATATCCTTACACAGTATATCTTTGATCAGTGTGAAGAATCAATTATATGCTGATGGCATCACCGCCACGGCTTTAAAGCCTGCTGTCTTCACCAGAACACCTACACAAGCCTTCCAGAAGATTTGGTCAAGCCTCAGGCAAACCTTCCCAATTTACCTTTCAGGTACAGCAGGGGTGATGAGAGGATAAAAAGAGATGTACTTCAAAATGGAACTGGTGCTAATAATAAAGATGAAAAGAAAAGGATGGGAGAAATGACAAGCAATAAGAAGAAGATGATGTGTTGTACTTGGTGTCCTGGTTTAGCCGTCCCTTTCATGCTTCTGTCTGAGTGATAAGCTTTTCCTTTGCCCTGCAGAGAAAAGAAGCCAGCTCTTTGTGTCTATTTCTGCGCTGCAGAGATCACGAGATATCCGTTTATGATTAGTGTTCTATGCAGCATTGGCACCAGTAACATAACATTAAAAAAAACACTGAAAATACAAACAGGATCCGCTAGACTAATTGCATTGTGTAAGATGATTACATTTCATAAGGCTCTAAACGTACATTCTGATAATTATGAAACCATCTGGGATGTGGAACCAATCACAATGTAAACACTCTCTTGTTGCTTCTCAGCTCGTGCATCATTGCTTCTCTTCACTACTGGAAGCGTGTGATTTGATGGGAAGGCCATTCTGTCCTCTGGTTGGAAATCATCCAACTGCAGTGATAGGGCCATCTCATCAAAGGACAACAGCGGAAGCGTACAGAGCCCCTGCCGGTAGGCCATCTCGTGAACATGAATTGTATTCTTTTATTTTCTTTGACGGTGTAATAGGTCTATCTTAAGCAGCTTTGGAGATGGGGCATCATATGGAAGACAGGCAATGTCATCGACATCCAACCGTGTTTGTGATTGCAAGGCCATTGGCATGGTACAGCCCGTCTTGAAATGAGATTGGTAACTGTGGTTCTGGGTGGAAAATCTTACTGTTTAAGTATTCACAATACTCAAGGTCATAGAATGTGCCTCCTTTTCGCTCACATGTTTAGTTTGGAGTTTTAAATTGCATTTTGCTTTTTATTATCCAGGGTAAAGCCACCCTATCATAAGGGTTATCTTCAACAGAAACACATTTAACTGGCTGGATGTTATGCTCTTGAGAGCAAGACATTTCTGATGGCTTACGCTAAAGGTATATCTCTATAGGATCTGTGCTGATGCGTTTCATTCATATTATAGCCATAGTATAAGTATAGCTTTATTCTACTTTCACAGTATTTTAAAGGAATAGTTTGCACAAAATGGCAGCTGTGCTGACTATGGACTATATAAAAGAATGTCAAGTTCTTAAAAATCACTCCCTTCATGTTCCACTGAAAAATAAATCAATAACTAAATAACAGCACAACTTGGAACATCTGAGGTTGCGTTAATGACAGATTTTTTAATCTTTTTTTTTTTGAGTGAATTATCACTTTAAATCACACAAATTCATTTCAGTGCACTTGCAATGCAGTCCTTTTACTCTGTTTGCTTGGCAGCCATCTTGTCAATTCCCCCAGGCAGCTATTTTCTATCTAGGCAACAGGAATGCAGTATAGCTTTTATCGACTTGATAAGACTGAAATCTCCTTTTGGCAAAGCTTATGTTTCAACAAGTCAAACCCCATTAAAATCTGACAAAATATTTTGCATGTAAATTCTGGAGTAACAACTAATCATATCAGAGTATTTTAAGCCTCATATACAGATTTATATCAGATGGGCAATATTTCTACTAAATACCTCTGCAATTCTTTCCAAATATAATGAAATATAATGAAGCAAGTGGTCACTTAAACATATTTTTTTCAGAAGCCGAATTATTTAACATGAATACAGACACTGACAGCTAATGCTTTCTAATTAGTCCCAGACTCTCAAAAAGAGAGAGAAAAAATGGATGTTCTCTTCTTTATATGTTATCATATTTTTGAGGGACAAAAAGGGACCCAGCTTTTTCAAGTTAACACATTTGATGAAATTGCCTGTTAAGACAAAAAAAGACCAAAAACTGTCCTTGGGTTGTCTGTTCAGCTTGAAAATGAACCACTGAAATGTGGCAGTAATGAAAAACCCACAGTGCTCTGGTACATGTATGTTCATCATCCTAAACTACACTTATCATGTAAGATGTATGTGCCACCATTCATCTACTCACTTAAAAAAAATGACATTACCCAGGTTCATCATCAATACAATGGCTGGAAAGAATTCCGATAGATGACCATGTTGCTGAACATTAGGTGAGATTTATGAGCTGATTTGACTGAGTTTAAGATGGAGAACGAGACACGGATCGGTCTGACCGCCGCCGGTGATACCGTTGATGCCGTTGACGCTAGTCTCGCACTTCCATCGACCATCTCACATTCACAACCCCAGTCGAGACAGCTCTCCCCTGATAAGGACGTCAACCCCACTCCAGTGCACTCCGCCACAGCCATGCATGAAATATGACACTACAGACTGTAATAACACAATACACAGAGCATTCAATTACAGCACTGCCATCACCAAGGTCCTTCTCCTCGAGCCAGGGGCCAGTATTTACACCAGCCTGCCTATAGCTGTCCCCCCAGGCCTGAGTTATAGCCCCCACCCTGTGCACTGGAGCACAGATGAGTCTTACACTCACATCCTCAAAAGCACACAAAACGTCTGCACCAAAGCCCAGCATACTGATAGCAACCACCTTACATTTAATTAAAAACACAATTATTTCATAATGATTTATAGAGCTGTCAGCAGGCTGGGAAGGAGATAGAGGAAGGAAGAAAAGCTCTCATTTTTTTTTCTCTCTTGTTTTGACAGGTAAGGCAAAGCAAAGTCAATTGTTTGCCGGGCTCTTGAAGACTTGAGCAAAACGGAGAACCACATCACATTGTGACCTGTTATTTGTGTTCATTGGAATTCAGAAGGATTTTTTTTTTTTTTTGTATTTAGAACTGTGAAAGAAAGATAAGACAAGCTTGCCTTTGGCCCTGAGCATATGATGAGTCAAAGAACATAATTATACAGAGATGGGCTTTTTCACAGTTAATTACACAGCTCTCATATCTAAAATTTGGGAAGATGGTAATAATTTTTGCTTCTTTCGTTCTCAGATCATTTCAGCAGCTTTTGACAGATTTGATGTGTTGGACCTAAAGGAATTAACCCAAAAAGTGAGTGTTTCAGGACTGTGTGCCCAAGATGAGTGATTGCCTCAGCATAAACTCTCCCCATCCTCCACCCTGCCCAGACAGAGCACAGCAATCATATAGTGGCTGGGACACCTGTAACAAGCTAATGAAAATATGGAAATAAAACTTGCAGAGAGGTTGACAGATGAATGTGGCTGGGTGCAGCTAAAAAAGGGGAGACTCAGTTCAGATATTATCATAAAAACAGATGTTACTCACTAAGTAAATGGAAAGTATAAGGAACAAAAAGATGCAGAAATTGTTTTTGTTAATGGTTTTTGAGTGACTGATGTAATTGTGTCATTCAAATAAATCTTACCTGTGCTTGCTACTTTAGCCATCTCTGACATTTTTTTTTTTCCTATTGAGGATGACATTGTCATTTTCTTTATTTTATTATTGTAATTACTCCACTGATATCACTCAGAGTGATAACAATCTCTGCCCTACTGATGCAGTGAGCAAACAACAAAATCTCCAATGATCCCTTTCTCGCTTCAGATGTAAACAGTTGTCCATAGGGTTATCTGTCATTGCTGTCAGATACCAGATGCAGCCTTTGATAAATCATGTTCACTGCTGAGAGTATCCACGTTTATCGAACTCAAGAAATCATTGCCTCAGTCACGCCAGCTTCTGAATAAGATTAAATCTGCACATAAGGTCACTAAACAGAGCTAAGCAAAGAATTTTAAAGTAGCTAACACTATTTATTCCCGCAGTGTGTGTGATATCCATTAAAATTTGAACCAGGTTTGCTATATTACAGCTTGTTACGGACCTCTAGTTTGATTGTAAAAGGAGATAATAAAGATTTTCAATAAATAATAAAGATTTTTAACAATATATATATATATATATATATATATATATATATATATATATATATATATATATATATATATATATATATGTATATATTTAAACAAAGTTACTACAAATTGCAGCTCCTTTGTGTACACCAGTGACGGACCAAGACTGCAAGTTATAGGACAGGCCCAGAATAAGCAGCCTGACAGGTTTTTTTCTCCAAGAATCAATTCCTCACTGGTTTTTTAATTATTATTATTATTATTTTTAAATTCTTAAAAAAAAATTTGAGGCAAAATCATTAGAGTTCATCTTGCTATGACCAGCAGATATAAAGGCTTACCTTTTAAATTTCTTTAGTATTCATTGATTATTATCAGAATTGCAGTAGCCTAGTATTAAGTAGTGCTCAAAACCTTCCATTGTGGACAACAGTACAAGGCAGTTTCATAAGGCTGGCTTATAAAACTGGATTAGTCTTTTACATACTTTTGACACACAGAACAAATCCAGGTTTGTGTATCAATGTATGTAGGCTACTGTGTGCTTTAGCTGCAAAATTAACGTAGGAAATTTGTCCAAAACGTAGGCTAAAACGTGACAACAATTCAAATAAGTTCAGTTGTATATCATGACACCGTTGTTTGGAATAGCCTAAGTGCTACTGACATCATTTCCAATTACGAAAAAGAACTGAATCGGTTTACTTAAAAGAACTGAATCGGTTTACTTAAAAGAACTGAATCGGTTTACTTAAAAGAACTGAATCGGTTTACTTAAAAGAACTGTCAGAAAGAACTGTTTCGCGGAAATAAGGGTTTCGAAGCACTATAAGCAAACGAGTTGCAAATTGCTGTTTAAATTAAAAGGGTCTCTTTAAGAGAGTTGATTCCATATGAAGGAATCAAATCCGTCAAATGGAATCGACTCCAGTCGAGGGTTTCAAATACCAACACGTGCTTTGGTTGAAATGATAGGATGGTATGGAGCTCGAGTAACACGTCATTCATCCTACTGTAATTGCAAGCTTCAGCACGAAAAAATAAACATCAGAAGGTATGTTGAAAGAAACAGTACAACTGAAATGTAATTTTCCAATCACGTAATCACCTAATCAGTGTTGCGACCGCGGTAAAACAGCTTGAGATTAATGTCACCTGGTGTTATATTTACCTCAGGAAAGTCATTTGTGCATACAAAGTTTTTATGACAGCATCTGTGTATATTTTTGTATTTCTCGAGCTCGGAAAACAGTAATTATATTGGAGTGGAAGCAAAGCGGGGGAACATTGCAGTCAATCATTTGTGTTATAAACCCTTTGTATTTGCTGTTGTTCCTCAGTCACTTAGGCTCAGTTCTCTAATGAGATTGTTTTCTGAAAACAATACGATCAGATCTCCAAACATTTAGTTTCTTGCTCACACCAGATGTGAATTTCTTATTCATTTTAGCAAATTGCATGTGTTTTGGCAGGTGTGCAAAAGAGAAACCGTCTAAGTAGCCTACAATTTGCACAGTAACTAAATTCACAAAACTAATGATTTGATTCTCAGCAAAATTGTAACTTAATAACTTAAAAACATTGTTTTTGCATATAAGGACATCACATGTAAAATGATCCAATCTGTGAGACATGGATGCAAATTCCATGAATGTTTTCTGTATACATGAAGACAATGCTACAAAAATCAATGCATTACTCTTTTTCTGCATACTACAATATTGACTTTTCCCAGTAAATGTTTACATACTGTTGAAATCTGTTTTTAAAAAGCTTCACAATAGCATTTCACCTAAACATAAGTGACAGTATCAACAAAAAATTATTTATAACAAACATTTTGGTTGACTGCCATTTTGTGGCGTTGGCCAGTTTATTGATATAATAACTAGGGTTTGAAGCGTGAATGTTTTGGGCAAATTACTACACTTTGTAGACTCATTAGAGTTGATGTCCCATAAAACAGTTGTAACAGTTGAACTTACAATTTGGAGAATAAAAAATCAGCCAAAGTGATTGAGAAAAACTAAATAAATGGCCATTTCAGCTCATTCAAAAGTTGCGGAC
Organism: Spinibarbus caldwelli; assembly: GCA_039654775.1. Lineage (NCBI taxonomy): Eukaryota > Metazoa > Chordata > Actinopteri > Cypriniformes > Cyprinidae > Spinibarbus > Spinibarbus caldwelli. Next base: position 14,546,832 of record CM077257.1, read on the forward strand.
ATAAAAAATCTGAGGCAGGCTAGATCCATCCATGTTTCCGAGTGAGTGTAAAAAATGACCTACAAAAGTAGCGATTGCCACAGACCCATAACGTTCCACTATTCCCAGCAGTCCCTCAGGTCAAACCCTGCCGCTGGCATTGTACCCAATTAACTAAAATCATGTTAAATTAGAGCGATGATCAACTGTGTGTTTTGCTGAATTCCCATGTTAGATATTTGGCTCTTGTTCTGACAGCATGAGGTGATGAAACGCTGACTCACTAGTGGTACCAAAAAATGGAAATGCTAAATTAATGATTGTTTTCAAACAGATTTTTCAAAGTCTTTATGCCTCTTCCACCGTGTCCTGTCTGCCATTGTTTGAACAAAAAGGTTGTCCCATCCTGAATACACTCATGCTCAGATTAGAGCCATGGTATAGGGCTGAGGGCAGGATTAGTAGTTATAGAAGCTAAGAATGTTACAATGCATTTAAAATATAAAACAAGATAATGTCTAAACTGAGTGACATACAGTTTGTAGAGTTAACAGGGGCTGCAGTGATGTAGAGATGGTATCGGCAGTGGGGGTGTTTGGAGCAGTGTGTATGAGTTGAAATGACGTCAGCTCAGCACAAAGACAGTGGTGTGATGAGACGTGTAATCACTGCTTTTTTTAAATATTTTTTGAATCACCAAGAGCTGGTCAAGAATATGAGCATTTGATTTCTATTCACAAAACCACAAATCTTTATTTATATAAACAATATTTTTAAACTCTCTACTATCCTTTTGGCAAATAATCATTTGCACAGGCACAGCACAGCTGCTGTACCTGTGTAAAGAGCCAGTAAAATTCAAGGTGCGGTTTCTGAGGTTTTCAGTGTTCTGGGAAGTTTGCCTGCTAACAGATCGGGAGAAATAAAGACCCATCTGTTATATAAGTCCATCATCAGGTTTATTAAATATTGATGCGTGCATTCTGAAGAATGCCTTTGCTTTAGCCCTTATCAGAATGAGAACCTCACCAAGAAGCCTCTGCATCCGCTCAGCCCTTCAGCCATTTTCACACACTCATTTTCATATGTCATTATTTTTAGTGAGTGATAATCGTAGCTAGTGTGGTATTCTGTAAATTGTTCCATATTCACATTAGATTTATTTTTAAAACAGTAAAAAAAAATTGTGCCGTGTAAAAGAAAAAAAAAAAAAAATACACATTTCCCTGACTAATATATAAACATTAACTATGTCCAAAGGATAGTACATCTACCATATTATAAATATAAAAAAGGCTATTTGGTTTACAGGGTTAGGGTTAATTGTTGAAATGGCTTGTTTTAGCATTCAAATATGAGTAATTAATTTTTTTTCTAAGAAAATTGAGTAATTTTTCATTAACGTTATTTTTGCATATTGCATGGAAATGAGAAACTCGCTCAAGTCCATTTCTAGCACTGAAAACATATAGGAACCTGGCTCTCCATTATAAGGAATATCTAGGTTTAATTGAATATATTTTTAGACCCAGGTAATGAGAGCCATTCATTAAACCATGCCCACCATAGAAAAGATTTTTTACATTTACATAACGGTAATGAATGTCAAACTGCTTAATTCATGTTCATATGTCAGGTCGATTTTAGAGACTGAGAAAAATAGCAAGTTCAGGACAACAGAACAGGGTGTTAAATTCAAGGTGCTATGTCATGAAATCAATCATACAGAACCTTCAAGGTGAAGCCTCATGATGAATGATGTCAGTACTGAAAGAGATGGAGTCTTTTTATATTTCTGTCTTAAAACTGCATGTAATATTTTTAAAAACCTTCAGTGAAAACCACGTTTGAATCCTAAAGCTACATATGACTAATATCAATACTTCTGAGAACAGAATATCATCCATGCATATTCTTCCACATTTCTGCTTTTTTCCTCCTAACTTTATGACAATTAAATAAAACCATCACAGAGGTTTTCTGAAGGCCGGCCGTGACAAACCTCCAGCCCAGCTGCCCCTCCCTCCCACACTCCCTCCGCAAAGTGTGTTGAAATGAGGCCTGATGAAAAGTTTATGGTGGGTGTGAATAATTCATGAATCATAAATTACAGCGCATGCCTCCCTGTAGGGGTAGTTATTTCACACCAGCTGTTCTGTAGCCTCCTCCTGTGCGGAAAATTAAAGAGAGGCGGTATCCTGAACCGTCCGCCGCCCTGACCACGTCTCAGCACTGTCCACCTCTGCCAGAGCTTTTATCATGACATCTTGTTCTTCGATACAAAAGGAACAGAACTGCGTGTTTTCTTTGTTACGCCCGATCGATAGCTTCATTCAGTACCTGCACACAGCACGACTGGCCCCATAGGGCTCCCTCCCTGCGAGAATCTTTTTTTTTTTTTTTTGTGTGAGCCATAAAGCAGCAGTTTTTTGTTTATTAACAGGTCATTATAGTGAAACAAAGTACTAAGTGAAACTAAAAAGAGCTGACGCTGAGAAAAAGTCCTATTTCTGATGTCACACATAAGTGATTTAAAAATAAAGTATTTTCTGGTACCTCTGAGTTAATATAACATGGCTCTTAAAAAATAATGTTTTTAACAAAAAGAAAAAAACAAACTGAACACCACAAAACTCTCTAAAGCCCTTTAATGTGATTTATATATAAAGAACAAAGAACAAAAGCTTTCATAGGTCTTAATATTTTATTTATTCATTTGATTTTTCAAAACTATTTTTTCATAATAAATCTTCACTTTGAGGTCATCAAAGAATTGTCACAATAAAAACAAAAGAAGGTGTTATAGAAAAATTGTACACAAATAAAAAACACACAAAAACAAAAAGCAACATTTTATTCAGAATGCCATATATTTTATACCTCTTGTACATTCCACACAGTACAAGATAGCAGAGAGAAGAATGTTTGCAAACACTTTTGAAGGGTTGTTTTTGCTATCTTTGTGCTTTTTAGCTATAATCCAATACTCTGTTTTGGGGGGCTGAATTCATTTGTTACTTTTTGAGATTATGATATTGTCTCTCAGTAGACTCGGAGTCCTAAATACCATGCATAATTTGTTTGGTCACTAAGACAAGCAAGAGGATATTGCTTAAACAGTCCAAAATCTTATTTTCCACATCTGTTTGCTTTCCAAAACCTATACGCATACTCGTCTTTTAATGTTGACACAACAGCAAAAAAAAAAAAAAATATTCAAACAAAAAAGGAGTATGTCAAAAAGAACAGATGTTAGAGATGCACATAAAGGAGGGAAAATAAAATCTGTATAGCTAATGGCAGAAACGGTTCTATCGCTATAGCAACATTAACATTTAATTTTCTGTTTTTCATTTCGCCTTGTTTTTTTCTAAAAAAAAAAGAAAAAAAAAGAGTTTGAAGAGCAGGTATACTGTAGTTGGCATCATCTATATAACAGGCTATAAAACACCACTTCAGCCACAGTCCAGAGAGCACACAGATAGTCTTTGCACCGTATATAAACATGTAATAAGATACTTTACGTGCATGGAGATTTTCCTCAATCTATCCAGAATGGTCCCGGTATTCCTTGTCGTCATCTGTCATCGTTTTGACAAACATACAAACAGAAGAAAATCCATCAACCTTTACACTTGGATAGATATTTAAGGCCTCCACAATTCTCTGACACCAAGGGTCCTGTCCACCGAATGGAAATCAGTTCGGATCCCACAAGGAGCGGTCCTTTCTCATCCAAACGCGCAATACCGCCATCAGAAAAGGGAGTCAAATACTTTGGCTGATTTAACAATCATAGGTAGCATCTCATTTTTAAGTCCTTCGTTCCTTTTCCGTCCGTCCCCATAGGTGAATGTCTGTTTGGATTGTTGCAGATGGTTTGTCTGGCTTTAGAGGGAAAATGTTCCGGCAACACATATACAGGCAACATAATATGAAATACACTTAATTCTAACCAGCGGCCTTGTCTCTCAGTGATCCACAACTGTAGTGACTACGTGGAGTCTTCTTGCACAGTTCTGTTTCGTTTTGTACACACCTCTCAGCCTAGTAAAGTTCTGGTGTGCTTGGTTATAAAGTATGTTTTCTTGTTAGTAACAGTATATTGTGTCTTAGATCAAACTAAGACAGTTTTGTCTTTTTCGATGTATTTTTTTCTCAATTACTATACACAGGTGGATCTCCCTCCCCTTTTGCGTGTGAGTTCGGAGCACAGGATCTGTGGGTGGGTTGTAAGGGGGGGAGAAAGTCTGTGAGATCAGACGTAGTACTCCTTGTCCTTGTTCTTTTTATCTTTTTTATTTTTGGGCACGCCAATGGGCTTTTCTTTGACGGCGGCTCCGTTGGGCTGCGTGGCGGAATTACTAATGTAGTTTCGGCTCTCGTCCACGTGGTATGAGCCCTCGTCGCGATTTCGGTATTTGTACATGGCGTAGAGCAGGATTAGGATGCAGAGAGCGGCTGCCGCAACAATGCCTACGACCATGCCCGTGGTGCTGCTGGACTCCCGAATCACCTCCGGGCTGGGGTAACCCTTGGCCTCGGGCAGAGGAGGATGAGCTGTGGACACACAGGAAGGGAAAAGAGAGAGAGACCGTTCATTACAGCCACAGAGATGCTCATTTAACTCTATTATTACAGAGCTCACTGGAACACTTGATTTTGATTGGTTACTTGCGGCATTCAGCTATTTCCTAATATCCACCATCATTTGTGGCAGTGCTAAATATTAGCCAGGTCAATTGGGTATTCGAAACTGCTGCATAACTCAGTTTTCCTGTGTAACGACAGACTTCTCCAACCTGCTGACTTCAGTTCCAACACTGCTCCAAAACACTTTCCTGTAATTACTGAGTAACCCTGAACATTGAATAGTTCAGGTTCAGGTGTGTTTGATTGGGGTTGGAGCTGAAATCTGCAGGATGGCAGCTCTTCAGGACTAGGGTTGGAGACCCCTGTTGGTTCCTAACACTGGTTCTCTTTGACACATCCATTTCAGGTCTTGGGAGTCTCTACTAACAAGGTGATGGGTAGATTTAGGTAAGCTTGATTAGGGAAACATACAAAATGTGCCAAGTTGGGGATACTCCAGGACCAGGGTTGGGATCACAATTCTGAAGAAATGATCCATTGCTAGTTATGTTACATTGTGATATTAGTATTATAATACTGTTGTAGCATTCATCTTTTTGCTAAGCCATTTGTTTTGTACACTGTGATGCTTTTTTAATTTTCCTTAGCTTTAAGAAAATATGGAGGTAAAATGATCATTTTAACACATCAATATTTCATGTCCATGTATTTACTGTATTTCAGAAGCCATTTAATTACCTCCGTTTTGGGGTCGTCCATCACCTTGTCAAGGCTTAATTTGCAATAATGACCAGCTGACTGCTCATTACCCCTTTCTTAAAAACCTTAAACCATTTAAGTAATTGTTCTTATTGATTATGAAAGTTAATTTACAATGTATTCATTACTGTAATGTCAATATTGCAGCTTTTTTCACACCAGTAATAATAATAATATTCAGTTCTGAGCTGACAAGAAATACTAAGAGGAGAAAAAACTTGAAAGAAACCCAGAAATCAATATTTCTTTGCCAAATTGATTACTCTCCTGACGAGATTAGATATCCCACTGAGAAACTGCTTCACGGCACAGTACAGTCACTTGAGTAAACAGGATATAAACCACAAAAACGACACTCAGCCTTGCAATATATGTATAGTATGTGCTGCTGCTGAACGGACAAACTTGTACTGTAAGCTTGTGCTAACACACTTTGCTTATCAAACCGTCACAAAACACATCTGGCTGACACAGAGTGATCAGAATGGATATGTCGTACATTTTCCATGAGCTGTGACCATTGAGTGAACCTCGCTTCCTGGCTATTTATTCCTGGCAGAGAGTAGCGTGGTGGGTGGAATAGTGTGGTATAGTTTCTTCTGATTTATGTCTCTTGGAGAGGGGACAGTAACCGTGAGAGCGCGGCTGCAGGCTGAGCGCAAACGCTTGACAAAACAACACCTGTGACAATCCACTGCAACCCGCAGGTGCAGGAAATGAGATGATGACAAAGTACAGCAGGGAATTATGGATGGCGACCTCTGCTCAAACATCTGTTTTTAGAAATGTCGCGTGGAAGGAGGACACTTTGGGGATCTGTAACATCATTTATCTGAGACCTTCTGAGCTTTGGCCAACATTTTATGTTTCTTTTTTTCTGTGCTTAACAAGATCACTGCATGACTTGTCAGTGTGTTTTTCCATTATGTCATGGATATGCTTTCATTGCCCTATGTATAATATGACTGCTGCATGGGCCACTAGAGTCTGTAACTAAGCCAACTGAAGGAATCCAGATTGGGTTAACCTTTGTGCTTCATTTTTCATGTCAAAAGTGGTTTGCGCAGTCGACTGAGTAACCAGGATGCACCCGCTGCGTGGAGAAATGGGAAACGCAGTATGTGCTACGCTAGCATGCTCGTTGGCCTTTTCTGAATTTATACCTCAACAAAATTCGCCAGTTCTCACTAACCCACACTCTTTGGCATATAAAACTGGCAAAAACGACATGTGAGCTGAAATTATATAGAAGCACAAAGAAATTTGAAAACAGGCACAAGTTTAAGTTTGTTTAATATAATGACCTATTTAAAAACTCATCTAAGCAATGAGCTCCCTCTGTGTAAGAAAGAAAATTAAAATACTATACTTACAGTACATAAACAGGGTAAAGGACTTAATGTGGTTTAATGAGGTATTAATGTCTGTTTAAAGAGGCAAAGGCAGATTATACAAACATATATTTCAGTGCACACTGTGAATACTTTGATAAATGAGCACATAAGCAACAGCGCAGCTCAGGTAAGCGTGTCCTAACCGGCAACAAAACGATAAAAGCTCTTTCGAGTTAATCTGAGCTCCTATTCGAACTAGCTGCGACAAACAGTGAACGGCGCTACATTTTGTCAGTCGCTCGGTTTCTATTTCTGCACCGTAGCGTTGGATTATTAAACATCAAACATGGATGAGCCTAGGAGAGGTTGTTTTTGGAAGCTGAGAAACATCAGATATGACAAATCCCTCAAGATCAACAAGGAACACCACAAAATGGATGCCGCCTCACGGAAGTGCTGAAAATACAAGAAGTGTTCTAGGTTTTACGCTCTTCAGTTCGCCCTTGCTGTTATGATTAGCTGTTTTGTTGCGTTGAATTTTCGCATTCAGGAAAATGACTTCTCACTGGAATCTTGTTGCGCTTGACACAGCGGACACATTATTTAGATTGCTTTTATTTTTCTGCTGTACAATGTGCCTGCTTGGCTGAATTTGTGAGAAATGATGCCATTTGGTATTTTAACACTATTTTTTTAAGTGCATTTGGTAAAATGTCAAATCTAAGGATTGTTTCACCCCAAAAATTATAGAGAACAGACACTACACAGAAAATGGATTTGCCTTCTTTTAACTTGTACTGTAGTCAGATAATCTTTCATGGAGTGGTTTCAAACAGAATGATGGAAAAATGGCTAACAACTTTGGAGGAAAAGAACAAGTGGACAGTAATAATATAAAAGAAAGATGACTAACCTAACCCACCTGAACTTGGGTCGCAAGGGTCAATGTCCTCATCGTCGCTGGGACATTCTGCCGATGCTACCAGAAGATCATCCTGTACCAGAGAGACACAGAAGAGATTAGTCAAAGAGGGTTAGTCAAAAACACCTAGTGGCATCATTACAGTTTTATAGGGCTGCTGTGTCATCTAAGGCCTCACTCTGCGAAAGAGAGAGAGAGGAGTGAAAAAGGAAATGTCCTTTCCACTGCCACTCTGCCATCTCTCACAGGTCCTCTGAGCTTTGACTCACAGGCGTGATCAAAGGTGTCCTAACCGTCTAAGTTCACAACATTTCCGCAAAAACGACTGTGTCTGTGGATTATAACACACCAAATCGCCTTATAGTACAGTCTGGAGAGACTTCCACATCAAGGCGGTTGGAAAAATCGATCAGAACAGCACAAACACACACACGCACATACACAAAGATTTCACAAATCCTTTGACGAATACAATTTAGCCGGCAGTTGCTTTATAAAGACAGTCACGCAGGAACATTTGGTGTGAGGAGCATCAAATCCCCTCACATCCTTCCGTCCCGCTGGAAAACAATCTCATCAAACGTGCCTTTTAATCTGAAATAAAACCATAGGAAGCAAATCTAAAGACAAGCCCTATCAATGACAACACACGGCGCTGACACGCGCACACCACTACATACTGAAGGAAATCTTGCCTCTGCTCCAGTGATGGTTCCGAAGGGAAAGAAAGCCATCTTGAGATTTCACGCTTTGAATTCCAAAGATGGTATCCGACTGTGGTTTAATAGCTCAGAACGTCTCTCCGTGCAGGAATTCTCCATCAACTATGCAAAAAGGCAGCGAGCTCGACGTTCCTCTCAGTGCTACGGCAGAAAATTCCATCTGACGACGTCGCTTTGGTGGCATCCATTTAGTGCCAGTCTTCACACTTCTCTCTCTCTTTCTCTGCAATTAGCCAGAGTGTGTATACATTTGCCAGCTGGCCAAACGTGTACATGCATGTGTGTTTGTCCCAATAGAAATGCAGGACTGGCTGAGTGTGTGCGCGCAGGGAGGAAAGACATCGATTTGTCTCTCTGAGCTCACACAGTCTGCCCACAGGCAGCGGGGCAATGCCCACGCCAATCAGGACCTTTCACCATCATCACAGCCACACGGACCACACGAAACAACACGGGAAGAGAAAGAGACGGAGAAGAAAGGGAGAGGAAAGTGGGAGTGGGAGGGCACCCTGCACGCTTGTTTCAAAGTGGTTGCTATAACCACATGGTTGCCATTTTCCTTGCAGCAATATCTGTTCAACTCCCAGCTCTCAAACACCCTGCAAGTAGGTCAGTGCGGGTGAATAATTTAGATCCCTGACGTTACAGTGCTGGTTTGTGTGCTGCTGCTGGAAGGCTGGGAGACATGGAGGTAATGTGTTGCAGCAGGAGTGCACAACAGAGCCCTCGCTAAAGGCCGGCAGCGGCATGTGTCTGCCTGACTCGAGAGAGAGACAGAATAATAACACAGAGGTCCTGGGAGCCACGGGCCTATGGGTGAAGTCATCCATACCACTCCATCTCTCATTCTGCGAGCTGACATGTAAAGGCATAAAAGACCACAACTATCATAGACATTGAGATTAGTAGTTAACCGACATGTGGTTATGCTTTTGATATAAAATGGATGGGGGAAAGGTACACAGTCTTAATAATGCATAGGCTTGAGCGAGAGACAACTTAGACTCAATGTTCCTTTTCTTGACATGACCACAGAGAGAAAAAAGGGAGTTCTAGAACAGGGATGAAGGAGTGAGATAAAGGTGTGGGGTAATGGTTAAAAATGTCAACAGGAAACTGAAAACACAAGTGGAGATCCATGAGGTATCACCATTGTGCGGAACAACCATCTCAAGTTATAAGTAGAGCTTGGTAACCTTTATTGAATTTTCACAACATATACTACTGTTCAAAAGCTTGGGGTTGGAAAGATTTTTAAATATTTTTGAAAGGAATCCCTTATGCTCACCCAGGCTGCATTAATTTGATCAAAAATCAGGAAAATGGTCATACTGAGAATTATTACAATTTAAAATAACTTTTCTATTTTAACATTTTAAAATATAATTTCTTTAGTCTACAGTGTCTACAGTGTCACGTGATCCTTCAGAAATCATGCTAATATGCTCAAATAACATTTCTTATAATCAATGTGGAAAACAGTTGCTGCTTTAAAAAAACGTTCAAGAGCATTTTTTGAAATTGAAATCTTTAGTAATGTTATGAATTTCTTTACTGTCACTTTTGATCAATTTAATGCATCTTTGCTGAATAAGTTTCTTATTATAAAAAAAAAAATCTTACTGACCCCAGACTTTTAAAAAGTTGTGTATTTCCAATGATTCTGTTAGCAAAATTAAATAAAATTCTTATGTTTCCTAACTAACACGTCATTAAACTAATTTTGAGATCCTTCCTTGCATTTCTTTGTTTCAGTTCTAACTATCCTTTTCTATTAATTGATTCAAAACTCAGATTCACATATTTTTGTCCTCACTCAAAAATGTTCAAGGACATACTTGAGTGGAATTTTTAATATATTAAAAGACATGTAATAGAAAACATGCCTTGACTATTTTAACTAGATTTTTTTATGCTTTGAATTTGTAGATAATTGAAATGTTTCTAATCTGTTTGGTCAAACTTAACACTTTGGTTGCAATAATGGTATATATAAAATAGTATATATGGAATGACATAGCCAAATAGATTAAAAGCATCTTAATGCATTTCTATCTAAAATGATCAAAAGGAATAAACTGATACAGTCCCCTCCAAAAGTATTGGAACAGTAAAGACAAAATTGCTTTGTTGGCTGTGGAGTCAAGACATTTGCAAATATGATTAAAAGATGAATATGAGACAAAACTACAGAATGTCACATTTTATTATTAGCCGTTTCAACAAATACATGTTTTACCAAATAAAAAGAACAGCACTTTTAGAGTTCATCCCACTCATTGATGTGAGCATAAGTATTGGAACAGTTGAACATAAGGCAGATATAAAAGATTAAAAGCTATTATTTAGTTGCAGATCCCTTGCGCACAATCACAGCAGGGAGTCTGTGACCCATAGACATCACCAGACTCTTGGTCTCATCCTTTGAAATACTTTTCCCAGCCTTTAATGCAGCCAATTCCAATTGTTGCTTGTTTTGGGGAATTTCTGCCTTTACTCTCCTCTTCAGCTGGTGAAATTCATGTTCAATCGGATTTAAATCTGGAGATTGATTTGAGCAATCTAAGACTTTCCATTTCTTTGCCCTTATAAATTCCTTGACTGAACTGGCAGGGTGTTTTGGGTCATTGTCCTGATGCAATATGAAGCACTTCCCAATGAATCTGGTGGCATTTTCTTGAATATTGGTAGGCAAGATGGTTTTGTACCCTTCCAAATTCATTCTGCTACTGTCATCATACATTAAGTCATCAGTAAAGTTGAGAGGGCCTGTTCCAGAGACAGCCATACATGCCCATGCCATGACACCACCTCCACCATGCTTTACAGATGAGGCTGTATGCTTGGGATCTTTTGCAGTTCCCTTTTTTTCTCCACATTTTTGCTTTCCCATCACTTAGATAAAGGTTCATCTTTGTCTCATCGGTCCATAAACACAGTTCCAAAACTCTTCTGGCTCACCTTTGTGCTTTTTTGCAAACTCTAATCTTGCCATTCTATTTTTGGTGCTGGTCAGAGGTTTGCATCTTGCTGTGTAGCATCTGTAATTCTGTGTCAAAGTCTCCTGAGGACAGTAGATTGTCAGAGCATCACCCCAGCTTTCTGGAAGTTGTTGGTGATTTTACAGACATGTCTTTTAGGGTTCATTTTCACTGCTTTTATGATTTGTCTGTCATAAACTACTGTTGTTTTCTCAGCCGATCAGGTAGTTGTTGGTTGCTGGTGGTTTCCAAACTCTTGATTTCTCCATGCCCTTTGTTTTTGCTATAGCTCTAATTGACTTCCTCTTTTCTTTTAGCATCCAAATTGCTTGCTAGCAAAGTCAGCTCCCTCATCTTCATCCTGGTTTGTGTGTGTCATCATCGAATGCAAGATTCAGAATGCAGAAGTAATGGATATAACTGATACGACACATTCCCTGCTTTTAATATCTGAAGAATGAATGCAACAGGACACAGCTGATCACTTAGAAAGACATGTGAGGCAACTGTTCCAATACTTATGCTCACATCAGATAGGGGGATGAAACTCTAAAAGTGCTGAACTTCTTAGCTGGTAAAACATCTATGTGTTGAATCACCCAATAATAAAATGTGACTTTCTGTAGTTTTGTCTCATATTCATCTTTTAATCATATTTGTAAATGTCTTGACTCCACAGCCAACAGAGCAATTTTGTCTTTACTGTTCCAATACTTTTGGAGGGCACTGTATATCGTCCAGCCCTAATTGCATCGAGCAGACAGGAACCGGCTAAATGACTACATGCCATTGTGACTGGCGGCTTTACATGAACATTCTCCACCCAAACCTTTGTTAGGATCTGTTTTTGAATTCCTCTCACACAGCTGAGCGCCTGAAACCATCCTTCTCTTTCACTCTCTTTCCTCTTTTGGAAACACTGCCCCTCAGCAAAGTGTCAAAACTCAAATCTGAGTCCTCAGATGTGGCGTTACACAAGCACTTGAGCGTGAGGCTGTTTTCTGCAGAAAAGTCACGTATGACTAAGACCGAGCCTTCAGCATCCATCTGCCTGAGATCGCCGTTCTCCTCCATCCACTGCCCACTCAACAGCTGTGCTGAGGCGGATGAAGGGGACAGAAGAGGCCTACATTATGACTGTCCATTTTCCTCCTGCTGAATAACTACGGTGTAGCATGTTAGAGACGGTGGGTGTGCTATCAGAATATCATTTACGCGCACATACACAGATACCACATGCACAGTATCAGACTCCCTGTTTTGCTTGCTCTTAATTACTGCACTGCCAACAGGCACAATAAGGGATGTGACACAGAGCCAAAATAGGCGGGAGAGAGAGACGACGGCGCTCGGTTCACCTGTGAACGCAGAGGGGGAACCAGCTGTGCCCTAATGAGAAAGGAGTTACCTCAACACACACGCTCTCACAAAACACACACTTTTCAAGCTCCACCTCCATTCAGCCCGTTCCAATTACCTCACAGCTGCCAGACTCCTCTATGGAGACACAGACTAAAAGTAGGACCTGACTGAGCCAACTGTACATGCCCTGGATAAGACAGGAGCAGGAAGTGGGTGGATCTGGCCCACTGACCCCTCCAATCCTAAAACGTCTTACCTCGTGTAAGTAGATTTTAAGTTATTACCTTAGCTAAGTGTATCATATATTGTTCCAGTAATACTCATATTCGGCTCTCGCTCTTAATTTTGTAGTCTGTATGTAAGTACTGACCCTCAAAACCCTCTAATGGTTCCCTCAATTTCCCTCTAAAATCACATTTCTCATGTCCTTGTACTGTAATGTCCTTGTATCTCTCTATCTCTATCTCTTTCAGTCATGAAGATGCCAGTATTCCACCGCGAATACGAATATCTCAGAGCAGTGCACCGTCTGTTGTTGTTGCCATGGTGACATGAAGATTCAGCCTGTTCAAAATGATAGGTAATAAAAAACGAATCGCCTCGGTGGCTCAGCTGGGACCTGCAAAGCAAACCATTGATTTCTTGCTATCTGTTTTTCCTTTTTCTTTTTCTCCATGTTCCTTTCCTCCAGCCAGTGTGAGAGAAAGAAAGAGTGAGAGAAAGCACAAGAACATCAAAGTCTGCCAGCTAACTTAGCAGCACTGCTAATGAAGTATGAATATTCATAGAGAGGTCCTGGTGCTAAATGCAGCCTCAGTTCGCTGAGAGCTGTGTGTTTAAAATACCGAGAGCTCATACTATGAATAAAAAATGGCCACTGATGCACTGCAGTATTCTCTAACAAGAACAGTTGAAAAAAGAAAAACATAATCGCAGGAAACACAATGGCGATACGCCTGCTAGTATAATGCTAGCATGTACGGGAATATACAGAGCTGGCCCACAGGGCCTCTATATGTGCTCACTGGCATCCTGTACATGAGTTTCAACTTGTGAAAGATTTAAAAGCACTAAAAAAACACGCAATGTGAGAATGCAGGTTGAATCTCTCAGTTTTCCATCTCCTAATGCCATACTGAGATGAGTAATAGAGAATCTGGACCTTCCATAGAAGATGGAAATTAAGAAGGCTTCCTGTGCAAGTCTTCACAAATCAAATCAAGAATCATTCTCATTTGGGTAGATTATTTTAGCACATTCAAAAGCTTTACAATGCCTTGGTTATTTTTAACAGCTCATTAATAAGTGAAGGCAACATAAAATCAAAATTAACCCAGTTAATTCATGTTTCATAAATGCTGGTATTGTGAATGATACATCGGTGCATTTTATTCCAAAGAAAACAGTTTTTGTCTTCATAAATATTAATTGTTGGATAATTTTAACTATTACCTAAATAGTTGTTTTCAGTCTGGTTTTTATTCTGGTTGGTATCACTCACTTTTTGTTGTCCAATCAATTCCAGGTGAGTAAAATCTAGTTCAGTCCTATTTTTTTTTCCACATAGTTTTGTGTTTCACTAAGAAATATGAAAAAATTGCTTAAAATAGGTTGCAAATGGCAATTAAAATTGACTTTACTAAATGAAAGGCTTTTAAAAATCGTCCAAATTATATTTTTAAAGTTAAATAACACTGAAGTCTTCTATATTATCTGCAAACATAAAATATTAACAAAGGCAAATGCCTCAAGATTGACCGTAAAAGTACTCAAACAACTCTTGACTCACTCTGAGAAGACATGTGAGTCACAAGTAGCCATTACAAGTAACTCCCAGGGGTCATCCAAGTGGGCATAAATAAATCTGATCATACACGCTGCCCACAGACAGAACACGCTGTGGCAGACTGAAGCTCTAGATTTTATACAAAGAGAGAGAGCGGGCAACCTGCAGACTTCACGCAACACAATACACACACTTGTTCACAGCATACTAAGTTAAACTTTACTGGAGGACAGCACTTGATCTTCACACACTTTTAATGAGGGGCAGAATAAAATGAGATGCAGATCAAAAAAGGACGGCACAAATGACAACGTAAGTGGGCGGTCGAGACGACCGAAGGAAGCGTCTCGTTAAGGATGAGAAGAATCGTGCATGCCATGACTCGCTGCAACTGATGTGGACATCGGCGACTAACGATGCCGACCTCATGCACGCTCACAAAAGCACTGCAACTTTTCTTTCTTTTCCCTTAACTCTCTCCCTGCTGCCCCAATTGCTGCCTCTCTCTCTTTCTCTCTCGCTCGCTCTACGTGCAGAGCGCTGCAGACAAATGGTGCATGCCTCTTTCGCTGCATGGATATGACAACATCAAAGACTCTGCATGCGATGATGGCTGGATGGAGAAGGACCGTGAGAAAGAGAGACTACCTGGGATGAGGAACAATGCCACCTCGCATCCATGATGGCAGCCTGGCTACACTGTCTGCTTCCTCTACACAGCTTTGCTTTTCTGTTTAGGTGAGAGTTTGTCCTCTCCCCCTCTCTGATCTCCCCGTCCCTGCTCCTAGAGCAATAAAAAAGCCTCACACCAGTGAAATAAAGTCCGCTCTGTCAGATCAAAAGTGATGACTGGAGAAGTCCTACTTTGGTAAGCAGATAGGGATGATAAATTGTCTGTGCATCAGGAGAGACTATGAGTGCCTTCTACAGACTAGAAGAGAGAGAGAGAGTGAGAGAGAGGGAGGGAAGGCGTAAGCGAGGGAGAAGAGAAAACGAGAAAGATACACACGGATAGAGGCGGGAGAGAGAGAGGGAAAATACGGTATGACTGCAAGCTGATCACCTGACTCATCTCAGCCAATCACCATCGCCGCTCGGCTTGAGGTTGCTAAGGGTTTGCTCAGTTGGAGACATTTTATTATAGTGTTTTTTTTACAAAGAGATTGATGTGTGTGTATATGGAGAGGAGGGGGGGTTGCATATCTTCTGCCCTGCCATGAAACTCCACAGAGACACAACCTACAATCTAACATCAAACACACATGCACACTCTCAAAATACATTTGAGAAAGCGAACGTTACACAACGGATGGCAAAAGCTCCGTGTTTTCATCTCCACCGGCCCTCCTGATCCTCTGGGACCTTGGGTTATTCAGCTCCATCTAAATGCCTCCGCCAGATAAACTAACCAGCGTGAACACTCGTTTAACTCGCATTCAAATTTGTGCTTTGGGCACGTACACGCCTACTGAGAAAGGAGGGGCGGAACAGATAAAGACAGATATGTTTTATTCGCACCATGGTCAGTCTCACGGGACTCGATTTGTCCCCTGCGTCTGCAGAATCTGTGCACGGGCACCAAACACAACCATACATTATGAATGTGACAGAATTCATAAAAAGGAACAAAAAGCGAGCCAAGGTCTCGACGGCGACGCACATTAGAGATGACAGGTCGGAACACAAATATCTGGTTCATCATAAAGACTACACAAGCCTTTTGTGAATTAACAGGGTCGTCATTACCCAAAAGCACACAGATTAATAACTGTTTGCAATATTTACCACCTCTGGAGATAGAGAGAGAGGGCGGGTGGGGAAAAAAGAAACCCATGAAAAGTAGCTGAGCAGCAGTCCATTTTATTACACGCTTTGTGCCAGCTCAAACAATCGTATTGATTGACTGATTTAAGCAGTCAGTGTAAATGAGCACTGGGACAACAGTGCATGCAGGGCAAGTCACCGGATCCATTAATTGGACAGAAGTGGAAAAAAATACACAGGAATCTGGACCAGTTTAAATCTATCTGTGCTGAACATTGTCCTGCCCTCATGATGCAACAGAATGAAATGAGTGGGTACCTCATTAGAGTACACGTGAAGCTTTATGCAGGACTGTTGTGTTTTGGGAGTTGTGACACACACATGCACATCTACTTGAGGTCAATGTACACCGCTTAAAATAAAATATGTATGATGACTACTGGATAATATACAATATAAAATTAAGCAACATCGTGAATTTCATTTGGCCCTTTGCCTAAAATGTGTTAATAAACTAGTTTTGTGATCATTTGATTCATTTTCAGAGATGCTGTACATTTACGTTTTAGTTAATATACAGTATATGTGTGTATGTGTGTATATATATATATATATATATATATATATATATATATATATATATATATATATATATATATAAAATAGTGCTGTCAAACGATTAATCGCGATTAATCGCATTCAAAATAAAAGTTTTTGTTTACGTAATGTGTGTACTGTGTATATTTATGTATATATATATAAATACACATATACAGTATATATTTTTAAATGTATTTACATGTATGTATTTATATTCATATAATTGATATTATATATAAATATATTTAGTATATAAACATAACATATTTCTCTTAAATATATATGTGCATATGTGTGTATTTATATATACATAATAAATATACACAGTACACACACATATATTACGTAAAAAAAAAAAAACGTTTATTTTGGATGCGATTAATCGTGATTAATCGTTTGATATATAGCTTTTCATTTGAAAAGAATAAATCATACATCAGCTACATTCTAGAGACATTTTTTTAATATTAATTTTATCCCCAAAGTGTTGCTAGGTTAGACAGACACATTCACACACACATAGTTGAGTGCATCATTTCAAATCACAAAAGCAAAACAAAACATATTTTAAACCGTTTCCACATGCAATTTCCATATATATTCCCACTATGCTAGAACTGATTTGTAATGACACCAGGACCACACACTGTAAACACATTACAGTAATTCTCAGTGAATTTTTCCACCAATAGAAAAAAAAAATGATGACCTATTTTGCATCTGATGGAATCAAATCCACTCGGCGCCAACAACAGGGCATCTATAAATGCATGACTCTCATGTGGCACACGCCCACGCTGCCATTTTCTAGGCAGAGAAGTGGCGCTTCACTGCCCTCTGCCCATCTCTAGATCTAAAAGATACCCTGGGGTGTTTAATGACATGCACAGCTCACACAGGAAATGCTCATTTATTAATTAAAGAACAGCACATAGCCTGACGGCCCGCTGCAGCAAGATCAGAATAAAAAAACGGGTTCCTGGCATGCCAAATCCCATCGAGCCAAACACCACAGCCGCAGATGTGAAGGGATATCAGAAACACAGCATCAAAAACAAGACAGACCAGCCACATATCCATAAACGTGATGTAAAAGGTAAAATGCAGAGAAAGTATACTTCAGAGAAGAAAATCCAAAGAGAAGGAGTGGGACAGAGGATAAAGAAGATAATAAAAAAGCTGTCACTTCTGAACATCAGTCGTGCGGGTGGTAGTCACAAAGGAAATCAACTTCTGATAGAAATATTAAACATCTCATCTGTCAGTCACAAGCAGAGGGTGCATGCATGTGTTTTTCTAAGCATGTTGGGCTCCTTTGAGACGACCTCAGTTGTTTGTTTGTTGTGGCGGCTGTTTGAACAGAAACGAGTAAAACACAATGCTTCTCCTTTTGCTGGCTTTCGATCATTAACGCTACTTTAAAAGCTTATATGCTCTGAGCCACTGTCAGACAATAGCAAAACAAGTTTATCTGAGGATAATCCAAGCTCCACACATCATTTTAAGATTAAGTATGCTCACAGAGCAGATCTGAAGCCATTAAATGAAAAAACTGGTCATGCAAAGTATGCAAAATTATTCCAAAGACTACAGACCTCATTTACACTACACACAAATTTGCTGTATTACAAGCAAATCAATTGATTTGCGTGAAATACTGTTTCCTTCTGAGCCATTCATTTGTAAAGCGTTTGTACAATAAAAATCATCTCTATTATCTAAAGTGCCTTTATCTACAAAGGCCACACTGACAATCTGGGACTCAAAATCTTTTTTAAATCCAGAAACAAACTGAAAGTTTTAGGATTTTTAAATTTAAAACAAAGTAACATTATGAAATAAAATAGATTAAGAATATTTAAGATTCTCTACTAGAGCTCACTAATCAAACATTAATTATATGGGTCAGTGGTGTGATGTTCTCTTAGTTTATTCAGAAATATATTAATAATGCAATTTATACAGAAAATGACTTGAATTCACATCTTCTATGATGAGCATGTTTTAATTTATGAATCAGAATTTGCTTTGATATTTTTGGTTAGCTCAGACTCCCGAAAAACAATTATATTTATTAAATATCATAAATAAAATTTATAAATTAATAATTCATGATATTTGAAAACACTTTTATGTTTTTAAAAGTATTTAATTTTTTACACCACATTACATTTTTAACAATTGTAATATTTTATTTAAAATTCCTCAAAACCATATGAAACTTTTTACAACAATTTTACAACTTGACAGGTGTTTTAATCTATATTTTTTTCTTCCTATTTTTTTTCTGTTTCTTTATTGTGAACATCATTATACATCACTGACCCATATAATTTAATATAATCAAATTATAATCAGTTAATTTTTCAGTTCCTCCAAGTAACAAACTTTTCATACAGATTAAACAATTAGGTATCTATGCAGCTCGCTATTCCTTAGCATAATGCACAGCAATTTTCACACTCTCAAGTGCCACTTAAATTCCTTCAGCCCTTCTTCTTCCAGATCTCGGCTAATTTGAGGATGTTTAAGGGGGAGACCTCGACGGACACTCTGGAAAAGTGTTAGGAAGATGGAGAGCCCAAGAAGTTCCATTAGCTCTTATTACAGAGAGCTCTCTGGTCTAATGGCCGCTCCAGTCTAATGGGCATCACAAAGGCCTGTAATCAAAGAACCACAAACTCCTCTTTGATTTCGCATCCCTCTCTATCCAGCTTTTATCATTAATTAGATATTAAAAATCCATCTAAAAAAAAAAAGCCGTTGATTTGGACAGCACAGCTGTGCTGAGAGAGAGAAAGAGATTGTAATGGATGATAATGGAGCGCAGATGGCGCAAACTTAGAGAGTGTGTAGACACCGCTGTGCCGAGAAGAGAGGAGTCTCATATTTCCATGGCAACATTTACCATCATCAACGGTGTGCGGAAGGCGGCGAGCCCACCATTTTGTAATGCAATCCACACACGAGGCCATGATAAGCCAACATCACGATTGGGCGCTAATAGATCGAAATATCTGTTATTGCACAACTAACGCTTTCACACGACGTGCCTGGAGTGCCCTTGAGCAGGGAGGTAATTTAATATGCAGTGCCAGAATCAGTTTTAACCATATCAAATTACGATTTTATTGTTGTGGAGGCTAAATCACAGTGCGTGAAGTCACGCACGAGGAGACGAGACTGAACTGGCCTTGGCAAGCCTGTCAATCACCCCGCTCAGCCTCCTGCTCTGACATGTAATTACAGCGCCACCGTAATTACAGCTCACTGTCAGGGCCCTGAATGATGCCTCGCGCTCGACTCAAAGAGAAAGACCAGCAAAAGAAAACCTGCAAGTTGTAAAGGAAAAAGCATGTCCACCTACACGGCGCTCATCCTCCCCGCTGATTTCTCCCCTTTATGGTCCTGTTCCATTTGCCTTTGGGTCCTCTCTGTTCATACAGACTTATTGACTGACTCTAGTCTCCCGGCACTCTCTCTCATCCTGAGCCACAGCACATCCACAAAAGAAACGGGCCAATCACTTTATGTCTGAAAGCAATTGAATTGTGCCGGGCTGAAACCCTTTGCCGGTTCGATAATGTGCGATCCAGCCACGGGCTCGACTTTAAGTGCCCTGGTCTTAGTCTCGAGGCCTCTTTTGCTTGAGAGAGCACTGAGTTCAGTTTAAACCGGCCTCATTGCTGTCTGGGTCACTTATTGAAACACCACTTATAATGTTTTGGATGGTAAAAGAGAAACTGAGCGAGTGTACGCGAGAGGAATAAAGAGCGAGTCCGAGAGTAATGATGTAGACGGCCAGTAACAGCACAGAGATAAAACACAACACACTGACCCAGACAAAACACGGCCTGTCTATTGCAGTCTAAACGCACCAATCGGTTCTGAATCTTCATCACCTCTTCATGACCTTTTCAGTACTTTATGGTAACTGGACAAAATCATTCAAAGTGAGACCTATTCGAATGAATCATTTAGTCCAATTTGTCAACTGAAGATTCATTTGCTCAGAAATCAGACATCGCTATGATCTGCAAGTTAGTTTTTCTCTACCTAAAAGCAATATCTAGCATATTAATTACAGAACTAGCACAACATGTTTAATGGCTTGAGAAATTTCTAGACTTTTTACAGCCAGGAAAACCGCATTTTAAAGGTGCACTCAGCAATTTTTTCCTCATTAAAAAGTTTTACACATAAGCAAACAAATGTTACTTTGGGAAAATGTTTATGTAAACATATATAATAACATCATGGGCACTCACATGGGATCAAGACATAATAATGTTAATAATACTAACAACCTAATAAAAGCTGCTTTATTTAAAGGGCACCTATTATGCAAAATCCACTTTTACATGGTGTTTGGACATAAATGTGTGTTGGCAGTGTGTGAACACAACCACCCTACAATGATAAAATCCACCCACTCCTCATTTTTTAATCCCCTTTAGACCAAGTCAGTCTCACTAGGCCTGCCGTTTTGATTCTCACGCAGTGTGACTTCACATTGCGTAGGGCCGGGCCACGGCGTCTGATTGACAGCCGTGCATTGCCATAGTTTCCGCCCTCAGCGGTTGTAAGCTGTCCTCCATTTTCTCTGCGCTCGAGCAGCTGTGCAATCTCCGTGCTCTGTGTTTGGATGTAAGACTGAACATAAGAGTCTTCATTTTCTCCCAACATCCGAGCTGCTGAGGACGCTGTGGATTACTTTCATTTTTCAAGGTAATGCGCCTCAAAATCGACCTAATTACGTGTATCACTCCAGACTCCCTTGCGAATGTCATGTCGTTATAGTGCTTAGCGTTTTAACTGTATTTGTGTGCATACATTAAGTATATTTAACTGATCAGCGCCGCGCTTGTGAGATTAGTTCACGCTTTCGTAGCGCGAGATTCGTTCAGCTCGGTCAATTGATCCGCGCCGATGACAGGTCAGCGCGATGCGAGCTGTGTAGCATCGTGCTGTTTCGTTGCATTTGGCTTCCCATATGTACGGCTAAACACCGGTGTTCTCTCGCTCTGTTATGTTGCTTCTACTGGCTGTTTATTGCTGTAAGTTAGATATGCAATGCAGAGAGACATATACCCGACTTCCTCTTCTGGAGACGGGGCGGGAATATGCAGCTCATTTGCATTTAAAGCGATACACTCCAAATCAGCTCTTTTTTAGACACACCCCAAAAATAACATTTTCTAGCTGTTATAATAAATGATCTGTTGGGTATTTTGGGCTGAAACTTCAGACACATTCCGGGGAGACCCAAGACCAATATTACATCTTGTAAAGAGGGGCATAATAGGTGCCCTTTAAAATGAAGCAGGATGCCTCATGGGGGCAGACTTATCGCACACTTTTGCTTGTGGAATAAATGAAACATGTCTGACAGTAAACGGTACGTTTTCATAACAGCAGTGTTAATACAAAATTTTCATCATTGCATGATAAATCCAAAATAACCGCTATAAACGTCACTGAGTGCATCTGTAAAATTCCCTGTTTATTCCGACTTTTTCATGAATGCAAAACCCTGGTGTTTTCCAATTCATGTCACATTCTGACAAGGAAGAAAAAAAAATGTATCGAACTCCAGCATCAGCTTTCACAGAATAGTGAACTAGAATAAAGTGGCCGCTGACCTGTGGAGTTGTCGTCTGTTTGCCCTGGCGGTTGGATGCGGTCGTAGTGGTGATGTCGGTGATGGAGGGCGACGTTTCTGAGCGGTTGCCTGTGGCGGAGGCGCTGGACTGGGGCGTAATGGATGAGGAGGGCATATCTCCCACCAGCCGGGCGCTACCCTCCACACGTACGTTGGGGTCGCCCTCGGCGGCCATGTTGAGCACTTTTAGGCCATTGTAGTAAAGCCCTGAGAGCTGGCCCTGGAAGGGCCGACTGCCCTTCTCCCAGCCTCCGATCTTTATGGTGGTCTGACTGTTGAAGATGGTGAGCTGCCGACCTGCCAGGGAAGAACGTTACAGAAAATAGAAGAGTGTTCAACGGCCCGCTCCCCCACGCCATAGAGACGCACACATACACATGCACACGCACACGCTAACAAACATAGACACGCACACACACACACGCACACGAGAAAACAGAACTGATGGAAATCCTGATGGTAAAACACACAACGACCGTAACCTTATTTTCCCTGGGGATCATGAAGCAATAAATTACACTAATGCTAACAGCAACACTGGTAATTTATCGACTGTAATTTAATGGCTGCTGTTGGCACAAAGTAAATAAATGAAGGGGATGAGAAAGCTGGGTCCCAAAAAAATCAATGGGACTTTGCTAAAAGGACAATCAAATACATACTAAGATGAGAGACAAAAATATTCTTCATCTGTAGAAATTACAAATTTCCCCCTTTTTTAATGAGAAAATTACTGTTAATCCTTAAATACAGCAGTTTATTGCAAATTACAAAGCCTGTATGCACAGGTCTAGTAAATTTTATTGAGATTGCCTTTCAGCAAGGGCAATGGCAATTAAAATTAATTAGACTGAAATAAGGTTTATGTGAGAATGGCTTTACAGCTACATGACACATTACAAATGATTCATCATGGTTATAATTCCATTGAAAAGGGAAAGCAAGAAAACAAGCAAACTTGAAAACAAATCACTTTGAACGATTCAATTTGTTACATACATTGCAGCATGCATTCAAGTCTTTTCCCTTCTTGTGTGTTTAACTTGCTTGTTAAAGGGACTTCATATCTGATGCCAATAATCATTGAAGCTATTTAAGAGACATTTGCTTTGAGATTTTAACTGTGCACTTTAGCAGTTTCCAAAAGAAATATGTTTAGCATGACAAGAAGATATGCATATATACATTAAATAGAGTGTGTACATCACTATGAATTCAAATAATTTCCACTGTGGACATGTACTTTAATTAGTCATTTAGATTATTACAGCTGCAAAATAACATTATTTAAATAGGTATTTTAATGATGTAAACATATTTTGTTAATGATTGAACTAACTTCAGTTATCAGTATATTACCAGTCCCTTTAACCTCTGACAGGTTTACAAGTACAGTATAACAACACATTATTGAACTGCACAGTGCATATATTACAAACTACATTTGTTTAATTTTTAAACTTGGTTATACAGGGGATTTATGTTTTAGATGGTTTATTTGCTGTGCAAAATATCACTTGCTTATGATCAAATTATCTTTTATTTAAAGTTTTAATCAGTGTTTTTACCTTTGTCGAGTAGCCATTCGTCAACTACTCGACCAAGCCGATATGGGATTCGCTGTCTAGCAATCGCCAGGCGTTCGTTATCAATGTTGCCTTTAAAGTTTAAAGAGACATTTCATTGTTAAAAATCTGAAAGGTCAAAGATTAAAACCTACAGTGAAACATATGCCTTAACTGTCTGTTTTTTTTCTTTTCTTTTTTTCTCTTATTTTCTTTCTTTCATTTTTTTTTTTATTTGGAACACCAAGGTTGCATACATAAGAATGATGAAGCTTTTCATTCAATTAAAATTTAAGCAAACAAATTAACCCTATTTTAATAGAAGCACTATGTTAAATATGCACCTACTCTTCTCGTGTTAAGAGAAACCAACCAAACTCAATCACGTTTATACACAATATCACTCCTTTACATAATACATTTACAAAATAGTAATCTTTTAAATCTTTTTAGCAGATTTTTCATCTAGTTATACATGAAAACTAGCTCATTTTAATCTAAATATTGACATTACAGTACATTCCAGCGTTTTGCAACCAATTTGATTTTAGCTTCACATTTGCTATCTAATCTAAGGTATTTTCAGTCATTTTTGATATGATAAATCTCACATTATCAGATCACAATACATTTAAAAACATCAAAGTAGCAGAAAAAACACTCAAAGGATTAAAGCAACAGGAAGATTATCAGTTCATCAGTAATGCATGTAAGATCAGTTCATGTTCCCCATGTGAATTTGAAATTGCTCTGACAAAAGCTTTGACCTCAGAGATGTCTATATGCAAACATTTAGGCACTCGTTCGCTACGGTGGGCGCCACGTGATCTCGAGCAGAAGCTGTGCTTAAATGCAGATATTTACTCAATATGTCCAGGTTGAGCCAGCTATGGTAGCTCTACTGAATTGAGATTATTTGAAAACATTTACTTCACTCCCATTACGGCCCACACATAATTACTACTCCTGACTTCGCTGGTAAATTCAACACGAACCCTACTTGCTCAGATTTCCAAAGAGTATAATTACGCCTCACATTTTTTACTCTATGAGCCATTAACTTGTTATTTGTCAATCAAAAATGAGTCTCGCTCTCTCTATATGGTATTAAAGTATGATTAAAATATAAATGTATGAAAATGTTTCCTCAATGAGACGTAACAAGAGTAGAGTAGAAAGTCAGCCCGAAGGCTATGATGTGAGAAATTCAGTGTGAGAATTACTAGCAAATTTCCATTCTAATGTGTTCTTGTTTCCTATATACATATGCACAAATACTGACAGAATTGAAAATTCTATCAAACCTGTATGACTTTCTTTCTTCAGTGGAACACAGAAGAAAAATCTTGTAAAAATATATTGGATGCTCTTTTTCATGTAATGAAAGTGAATATGAAACATTTTTTGTCATCTTGTTATCTGAGCTAGATCTGTATTCACTTTAATTATGTAGAAAATAGTAGCAAAGACATTTGTCAAACAATTTCCTTTTGTGTTCTGCAGAAGAACGAACATCATACAGGTTTGAAATGACAAAGCAGGGTGAGAAATTTTGGCAAATTATTCCTTTAAAGCACCAAATTTAAGCTTATACCACCTCACGAGTATAGCTGCTCTAGTCGACTGCACTTTTGAGGTAAAGCCCTTTATTCTGTATCCAACACTGAAATGACATGACTAAATTGCTTCTCAAACACAGTACAATACTGTTTTTGATAGGTGATTGCAGAAGAAGAACACCCGCGGACAGGGAAATAAGGCTTCCGCAGGGCTGCACGTAAGGACAGACGGAGTGCTTGACTCTGGACTTGAGTTTGAGAGCGCCTATATTCTGCTGTGAGAGCGGAAAGAAGTTTGAAACTCAGTCCATTATAATGAGTTTCCTTTTACTTTCATTCATTTGTATTTTTTCCCCTTCTTTAATTCTGTCATTTTCTCCCTCCTACCATGTGCAGTCGGGTCTAACTGTGATTTATGTCCACTTGTGCACTTTACCTAGAGTAATCAAGAGTGAAAGGAGTAATTTGTCTCAAATCATAGCTTAAAAGAAACAAGACAAGAAGGGGAAAAAAGCAATAGGAGCTCTTGAAGCGGGATGGACCGGATGACTAAGGGCAAGTTGTGCGCATGATTGCTTGAATGCACATAAACCCACACAACCCACTCACTCACACACACACACACACACACACACGCCGTGGTCATGTTCTGTTTAAATGAGGGGGCAGTTGCCTGAGGGCCTCTCGGTAAAGTGAAAATGACTGCCTAGTTAGCTTAGCATGCTAACAGTCTGAACACTCTTCCTTTGTAAATATTAGACACTTTCCTGTTTCAACAAAGGCATCTAAATTATCTAAGAAAACATTTCTGTGCTTTTATATCTGTTCTGCATCCATTTGTAATGTTAGGCAATACACAGTGATTTTCAAGGACAGCAACAACACCTCAATTTATCCCTCTGCCAGTCCAAACCTCATGCTGTGGCTATTTTGTGCCCAGCAGTAGCTGTGTGGCGGTAATTCTGTCAGGAACATTACAGGAACATTCAATGTTTTTTAAAACTAAATATGAAAAACACTTTTGCTGAAAACAAAAGATATTTTCTTTTTTTAATTAAAAAAGTAGGGTCCCGTGTTGTTTTGATTTCCATTTAATATAAAGACAGCCAAATGCATCCAAAAAAAGAAAAAGAAAAGAACTTTGAGTTCTGCAGAAGAAAAAGCTTGATTAAGAAATTAGGGTCCCGTGTTGTTTTGATTTCCATTTAATATAAAGACAGCCAAATGCATCCAAAAAAAGAAAAAGAAAAGTGAGTTCTGCAGAAGAAAATGCTTGATGGCATAATATTAATTTTTTGGTGAAATATTGCTTCAAGTATCATCCGTCCTGCCAGTCAGTGTCAGAACAAAGAGCTCCCTGTTCTACTAAAATAAAAGTATAAAATGCAATACAAAACACTCCTGATGTACATTCAGTGACATTTAGATGCTACTTTGATTGAAGTTTAATTTTAATTTGATTTAATTAAAAAAAAAAAAAAGTAAAACAGACAAGATTTCAGGGAGATGAATTGACGAGTGAGTTGAGTAACTGTTTCACATTGAAAATTAAATTTCTTAGTTTAGTACATCCTTTTTTGCTATAAGTAATTACTACATTACAATTGCATTACAATACAATCGATAGGTGAAAGAATGACAGCATAGGTTAAGAGTGGGAGGAAAAATTGCATGCTTGCTTTGTATGCTAAAGCTATACTAGTTATAGAACTAATTGTTCAAGATAAACAAGCTCCCCATTTTGTTCTCCCTCGTTGTCAATTTAAATTCAATGCATTTATTATCTCATCTAACGCAGAGCAGAGTCAATCAAGCGCTGATTAAAACGAAGCGGTCATGACTAATTTTCTTTTTTTAAATATTTCAGTGGAAAAGTTTCTTCCATTCTGCCACGGACATAAGATGCATTAGTATTCAGGCAATAACAAGCGCACCGCTCACTAAATCCACAGATACAATGGAAACAGGAAGCTGAGAGAAAATGGCACATTGCAACGGCTCCATTTTAACAAGCAATTGTCTTCCAATGAAAGACGCTGCTGGTATTTGGGTTGTTTGTTTTCACTAAAACAATGAGAGGGACTCGACGAGGAAAAACAGTACCTCTCTCTCCATGTCTGTTTCTATTTCTATCCCTCTGTATTCTTTATAGTCCTGTTTCCAAGAACTTATGTCTATTTTGATGATATTTGGTTTCAGCGTATGTCCTAGTTTGCCTAAGCTGTTGTAAATACAAAATATCAACTCTTGGATTTAAATAATACAAAATGCAATTCTATGCAACCAGTGTATCTACAGCTGAATCTAGTGTGTCTCACGAGTATACATTTGCATTTTCCCATCACATTTTGAATTTAATGACAAGCCGTATTGAACGCAATGATGAGCAACGGATGACAACGCAGCACTTATGGCAAGCATGAGATTTTCTGAGCTTCATTACCACTTCAGTCGTCGAACACTCAACATTTACTGTCAACAATCTATCACGTCTGCTCCCAAAAAGAAAGGTTTGCAAAGATCGAGAGCAAATAATCTCTGTAATGGAAGAGATGGTTTAAGAAGAGCTTGAAGTAAAATACAAATTAAAAGACTAATACAGCCGCCTCCTTTTCATCATGATTGACAAACAAGAGCAATGGGATTATTTCTCATCTCTGATCTCATGTCAAGCTTTTGTCAGGGCTTTTCAGGCGACTGAGAGGCTGGTGAATTTGATAACCCTGGCTCTGACATTTTCAGTCTTCTAAAGCCCCAAGAGCAATCATCTCTGCTGACATTTGGAAAGGATACCAGGGTTACCTTTTTTTAACTGTGAGAAACCACAATCACAGACAAAGGCATTTTGTCCTTAACCCTGTGATTCAGACTCTTTTTCCTGAGCTCTGCCAGCCTTTTATTGTTCCCATTGTGAATAGCTGCATGGCTGAGATTGTGTGTGTGAGTGTGTGTATGAGTGTGTGTGTGTGTGTGTGTGTGTGTGTGAACATGCGTTTAAAGGCTGAGGGCTCTTACCTGTTGGGTAGCGCTCAATGACTGGCAGATCATCCACCTGCAAGGTGGCGTTACCACCACTTCTCGTAAAGCGAACTATGTGGTACTTTCCATCATTTACAAACTTTGAGGTTTCTTCAATGTTTATGTCATCGGTGCCCACATTGAACACCACTTTGATATTGCCTCTTTCCTGTAAAGATAGAGAGAGAAAGAAAAAAAAAGAAAGAAAGAGGGAGATAAAGGAAGAGGACTTTAAGATTATATCATAGTCATTCTGTTCTGATTCACTCCGCCAACATGAAGCGGTCAGGTTATATGCACTAGCTTATTTTAGCATATGAACATCACATTTAATGATCATCACTCTGTCTTAGCAACCTTGCGGAAGACAAATTTTTGATTATTAATAAAGGCTCTCATAGAGAGGCAGCTATACTCCATCTTAACTGGCAGAATAACAGATGTACCGAATTTATTGAGGACCAAACAAGGTGATAGCTTATCAGCCTGTGCACAATTTCTCCTGACAGCACAATGCATCAGAAAGATTTACCACCGCTTTAATTCTCCAGCAAAAGGCGCCATTCATATTTAATAACAAAAATATCTAGAATTTATGTTTTAATGAGCCTATTACATGAAGGAAATGGATAGTAATAAAGAAACTTTCTCCATTTTAGCAGTTTTGCGATTTTCTTTGGATAATTATTGGGGATATATTTGTTATGTCTGTGTATATAGAGAGAATACTACGGTTTTAGTTCAGACAAATTCAGTGTGTATTACTGCATTTTCAATGTTATATGTAAGTGATAATGTACAGTCAGCCAGTCATTATGACAAAATAATTCCTGACAGATTGATCAGGACACCATCATACAGCAGGAGGTCTTGTATCACCCTAAAGTAGTTTATTTTGGATTAATGACCGGTTGACTGCACACCATCCTGCTCATTACATGATTACTTACCAATTAAAGAAATAAATGGACATGAAATATTGATTGCAGCTGAAATTATTCAATTACAAGAAAGAAAATGCTGAGTGATACAGTATGAGAGACATACTGTAGCTGATGCTTTGTAAAATGTTTAATTAAATAGCCAAATGCTGATTATACAAAAACATTATACAGCTTTGTAGAATACTACGGCTCAAAAATTGTAACAAATGACCGCTACACTGTATAACTGCCTGTTGTCGAAGGCAACTGATATCCTGCATAGCTATGTCTCTCGTACCACCCCGTGTCCTCTTTCTTCTCATTTTGTAAAATAATTTAAACTCAATCCCCTTTAAATCAATCCTTCAGCGTGATACAAAACCCCTCGGCTTTGTGTGGGGTTCTGATTTCTAATATAAATAAATAAATAAATAAATATATATATATATATATATATATATATATATATATATATATATAAATGCAACACAGATGGAAAGACATAAACTCACATGCTACATTTATGGCAAAACTATATTACCAGCAGCAATCCGTAATTTTAAGGGGGGTGGCACGACTGCTGCAGATGTCAAAATAAAATTTACTGTGTCACACATTAAGCCTTATAAACTAAATAATACTACTTTTTCATTCCCGTTCATGTTCAAAAGTTTCTCAACAAGCCTGCAGGCAGATAACATAATCGAATCAGGAAATCACAAGAAAAAAATAACCTTATAAGATTTTTCCCCTTGAAATCAGTGCCCCAAGGCAATATGCTGGTCATACACAATAATGTGTGACAGTCTCAGTGAAACGGAATCTAATCTGTATTCTGATGCGCCGCTTGTCATTTTCAGTGTAAATTCTCATCAATGCATGTCTTATTAATGCGAGCAGTGAGAGTGAAATCACTCTGTGTGCTTCACATCCACACCACTAGATGGCCTCAATCCTTAATGGTTTCCTATTTGATGCAGCTCAGTGGGTGGGATTGTCTTTTGCTAATTACAATAAAACGTATTCATGTGCAAACAATCTCTTCTCATGAAAGCACATGCTAATAATACTCGCTCGATCCACTTGCTGCTCGTCTTATATAAAACAGTAACTATGCCCACTCTGTGCTCTCCTTGATGACCTACGTGCCCACATGCACTACTTAGTTAACCAAAAACTTGTTGCAAACTTGTTAGGAACGCTATTACAAGCCTGCACATGAACGCAAGCAATTGTGAAAATTGTTATCTGACATATTTATGACAGATGGAGTCCATTAGCTTAAAAACAACTAAATAGGCTGCTGTGGGAACGTTCGGTCCTTTCGATTGATTTGTTGCAGAATGCAAACGCTACATGTGTCATTTCAAAATAATGAAATGAGGTGTGTATGAGAAGATCCCTTTGTGAATTCCCCTAATTCACACCTATCTGCAGGAAGAGAGCAAGCAGAGGACAAATCGCAACACAAGACTTCATTATACCCTCCCAGGAGATGTGTGTTTTTGTCTGGATACTCACAAGCTCTCTTTTTCTGACACACACACACACACACCCCATGTTGTCATCTCCAGCTGGGCTGAAGCTGGATGTTCCTTCCGCCTCTCACACCCCATAATGAAGACAGACTCTGCCCGTTAGCCCTATCCTCTTCCCATCACCGGGAACAATGGGGCAGCGTCTCCTTCACCCTCCTCTGCGCTCTCTAACAGCATTTCTCCAGGGCCAGTCTCTCACTCCCTGCACATCTTTTCAGCTTTGTGGTCAGAGAAGTGATGTGAGAGCTTGGCCTGCACTCCAGCGGGCTGTGACACGCCACGCCCTCCTCTAATTGGAGAACGACCTCTCTTTCACCCTTCCATCCAGGCCATCCCTTTGGGTAGTTGACCTCATCCTTCATTCGGGGTTCGGTGGCTGGGACCAACACCAAGGGTGACAGGCCTTTTGAAAACTCGGAAATGACAGCATTGAATCAACCACATCCTGGCTTGGGGGAACGTGGACATGGTAATGAAGTTCGCAGAGCTGGGTAGATTTACTTACAAATTGTAATCCGTTACTGATTCCAAATTACATGACAAAAATTGTAGTTAGTAACGTAATCCATTACATTACACATTTTAGGTAATGTAATCAGACTACTTTTAAATTACTTTTAGATTACTTATCTAGTTATTAATAATCTTATTAATTATCTAGTTTTTCACATTGATTTAAATAGGATAATCTTACACTATATTGATATAAAAATAGAAAGAGTAAGAAAATATATTCTACGGTGGCCGAGAGAGCTCAACGTGCTGCACATAGAAAAAACACCTGCAAATTAAGAAAGCAACTTTATCAATTTGACAACACACACGCTGCAAATGCTCACAGCACAACCAAATAAAGAAACGCACTGTATATACTCACAACACAACCAAACAAAGAAACACGCTGCAAATAAAATTCTTTATTTGGTTGTGTTGTAAGCATTTGCAGTGCGTTTCTTTATTTGTTTGTGTTGTGAGCATTTGTAGCACCTGCTGCCAAATTGATGAAGACCTTTTCTTGATTTGCTGGTGCTTTTTCTATTTGCACGTGTTTTCTGAAGTTGCAGCGCGTTGAGCTCTCTCGGCCACCGTAATATTCTATTTGTTGTTATCAACAACACAAAGTGCATTAAACATTACATTATGTCAAGGTTTCCCAAACTGGGTTTATGAAGGAACTGCAGGGGGTGTATGAGTTTAATGAAAAGCTAATAATTGATTAAATGACATTGGACCACAAAACCAGTCATAAGGGTCAATTTTTGAAATTTTTGAGATTTATACATCTCAAAACAAAAAAATTATAGATCTTCATTTATACATGCTTTCCATTGATGTATGGTTTGTTAGGATAGGACAATATTTGGCTGAGATACAACAATTTGTAAATCTTGAATCTGAGAGTGCAAAAAAATCAAACTATTGAGAAAATCAACTTTAAAGTTTTCCAAAAGCCGTTCTTAGCATTCCATATTACTAATCAAAAATTAAGTTTTGATATATTTACCATAGAAAATTTACAAAATATCTTCATGGAATATGATCTTTACTTAATATCCCAATGATTAAACATTGAGAAAATCACCTTTAAAGTTGTCCAAATGAAGTTCTTAGCATTGCATATTACTAATCAAAAATGAAGTTTTGATATATTTACAGTAGAAATTTACAAAATATTTTCATGGAACATGATCTTTACTTAATATCCTAATGATTTTTGGCATAAAATAAAAATCAATAATTTTGACCAACACAATGTATTGTTGGCTATTGCTACAAATATACCCGTGTGACTTATGCCTGGTTTTGTGGTCCAGGGTTACAAATCATAAAAATTTTACATTAAAACAAATAATTTTAAAATGAATCAAAATAAAACACTTACTGAAAAATTTTTAATATTTTATTTGTTTCTCTGCATGTCATGTGACACGTCACAGAAGCGTGAACATGCAAATGTGATATTTCATTATAAAAATATATATTTTAAAATCTCAGGGGTATTTCCAATAAAAATATATTAGGTGAAAGAGGATCAGATGACAAAAAAAAATTGGTGAATTTGTGCATTTTAATGTGTTTGAAAGACAAACGCCATCCAAAGTAATACACGGTAAAATAACCAACTAATTGATAATTCAAATAAAATTAGTGTGTTTTTCACTAGTTCATACAATGGTTTTTGTAATTTTTGTAAATCCAGTGGTCAAATGACTGATCTGTGTAAATGTCCACAAAACTGGAAGACTTTCTGAGTGTATAGATGCGGTATATTTTAGAAAGGAAAATTTAAGACATGAAAAAGAGGAATAAGGGAGAATCAATAAAATATGAATAAATGTAAATAATACAGTGGGTACGGAAAGTATTCAGACCCCCTTAAATTTTTCACTCTTTGTTATATTGCAGCCATTTGCTAAAATCATTTAAGTTCATTTTTTTTCCTCATTAATGTACACACAGCACCCCATATTGACAGAAAAACACATTTTCATTTTCATTTCAGACATTTTTGCAGATTTATTAAAAAAGAAAAACTGAAATATCACATGGTCCTAAGTATTCAGACCCTTTGCTGTGACACTCATATATTTAACTCAGGTGCTGTCCATTTCTTCTGATCATCCTTGAGATGGTTCTACACCTTCATTTGAGTCCAGCTGTGTTTGATTATACTGATTGGACTTGATTAGGAAAGCCACACACCTGTCTATATAAGACCTTACAGCTCACAGTGCATGTCAGAGCAAATGAGAATCATGAGGTCAAAGGAACTGCCTGAAGAGCTCAGAGACAGAATTGTGGCAAGGCACAGATCTGGCCAAGGTTACAAAAAAATTTCTGCTGTACTTAAGGTTCCTAAGAGCACAGTGGCCTCCATAATCCTTAAATGGAAGACGTTTGGGACGACCAGAACCCTTCCTAGAGCTGGCCGTCTGGCCAAACTGAGCTATCGGGGGAGAAGAGCCTTGGTGAGAGAGGTAAAGAAGAACCCAAAGATCACTGTGGCTGAGCTCCAGAGATGCAGTCGGGAGATGGGAGAAAGTTGTAGAAAGTCAACCATCACTGCAGCCCTCCACCAGTCGGGGCTTTATGGCAGAGTGGCCCGACGGAAGCCTCTCCTCAGTGCAAGACACATGAAAGCCCACATGGAGTTTGCTAAAAAACACCTGAAGGACTCCAAGATGGTGAGAAATAAGATTCTCTGGTCTGATGAGACCAAGATAGAACTTTTTGGCCTTAATTCTAAGCGGTATGTGTGGAGAAAACCAGGCACTGCTCATCACCTGTCCAATACAGTCCCAACAGTGAAGCATGGTGGTGGCAGCATCATGCTGTGGGGGTGTTTTTCAGCTGCAGGGACAGGACGACTGGTTGCAATCGAGGGAAAGATGAATGCGGCCAAGTACAGGGATATCCTGGACGAAAACCTTCTCCAGAGTGCTCAGGACCTCAGACTGGGCCGAAGGTTTACCTTCCAACAAGACAATGACCCTAAGCACACAGCTAAAATAACGAAGGAGTGGCTTCACAACAACTCCGTGACTGTTCTTGAATGGCCCAGCCAGAGCCCTGACTTAAACCCAATTGAGCATCTCTGGAGAGACCTAAAAATGGCTGTCCACCAACGTTTACCATCCAACCTGACAGAACTGGAGAGGATCTGCAAGGAGGAATGGCAGAGGATCCCCAAATCCAGGTGTGAAAAACTTGTTGCATCTTTCCCAAAAAGACTCATGGCTGTATTAGATCAAAAGGGTGCTTCTACTAAATACTGAGCAAAGGGTCTGAATACTTAGGACCATGTGATATTTCAGTTTTTCTTTTTTAATAAATCTGCAAAAATGTCAACAATTCTGTGTTTTTCTGTCAATATGGAGTGCTGTGTGTACATTAATGAGGAAAAAAAATGAACTTAAATGATTTTAGCAAATGGCTGCAATATAACAAAGAGTGAAAAATTTAAGGGGGTCTGAATACTTTCCGTACCCACTGTATGTAATCCATAAAAAAGTACCTGTAGTCTGATTACGAGTATTTTAAGATGTAATTTAATCTAATTACAAGTACTTAATTTTTGGAATCTGATAACATGTAATTACTACCCATCTCTGGAAGTCCGTAAGCATTTTTGAAGTTGGACGAGGGGGCTTGGACATTCGCAGGGGGCTTCTTCCTGCAACTTAAAGTGGGCATAGTTTTAAGAGAGACACCCTACGTCCTACATTCAGTCCCGGGTGTGATAATGTCCCAGTTTCGCAGAATTTTCTGTAAAAAAAAAAAAAAAAGAAAAAAGAAGGCGGCTCTATTATGAATGCCTCAGGGGCTAAACATACGGGAGGGGAGAGCGAAATTGAGCCGTGACACCAAATCCCAGATTATCACAGAATAACAAATGTTTTGGGTGCTGTGCTCAGGATTCGGTGTTCATTAAATGATCCCTAAAGCGAGCGAAGGATGGGGTGTCATTTAAAAGGAAGGCCTGGTTCCACACGGCTGCGTCTCTGCTGTTCCTGTCCGTCTCAAGCTTCATGTCACCTCTCCACCGAGGCCTGCAGTGCTGCTCTAAATATAAAGAACTAATACAACTGGATTCTCATTAGACTCAGTGGGGGTTGTTATAGCAACACTGTTCTCTAGGGTTCTCTCGTTTCTTGTAGGCAATTAGATGACAACCACGGTGCCATCTTGATTGACAGAGCATTTCATCTACTCTGGAACTGCAACGACCTCCTCTTGCCAGATACAAAAATAATTCAGTTGTTCAGAACTTCAGAAAATGTAGTTTAGAACTGTAGGTTTCTTGTGCTTATAAATATACTTGTTACCAAATATTTATTTATTACTTAAGACAAGATAATACAAGTGAGAAAAAAAAACCTCATAATCATCACCATACCCCGATTTGCATATTCATAGCACATTAAGTGAATACATTTTGTATTACAAGTTTTCTAAAATGTAATGTTTAAATATGCAAATGAGGCATTACCTAATTAAAAATACACTAATTTGCATATATTTTTCAGACAGGAAATCTGAATATTGGATAAGGCCAGGTTCAAAATTCTTGTTTTGTTGATATATTAGAGTTAAATGTTCTTACGGAGGGGATTTTTAATATTTTTCATCATGCTGTCAATAGCCAGAAAAAAATAATTTTGACCAGGAATGAAATAAATCAGGCAAATGATATATGAGCAAACCCCTCTTTAAAAACTTTCAAAATACAGATAGGAATAAAATGGGAAAGTTTGGTGTATGTAAGCGCTACTAAAGTGAAGATTTCTGGCTTTGTGCTTGAGAAAAAAAATCTCATTTTGGAAAAATAAAAGGACTTTAAAGATCTGTATTGTAATTGAAATCTACAGACGAAAATATATATTTTGGAATAGCCCAAATAGCCCACAATCTTAAAATTGACCGGTGCATTAAAAAAAAAAAAAATTTTGCCAGCGGTATCTTGCCTTAAAGTGGCGGTTTACCAAAAAATTGAAGCTCTATCATCATTTACTCACCCTAATTGTCATTCCAAACCTGACTTTTTCCTCTGTGAAACACAAGCTGTGAAAAAGATATTTTGGAGATTTAACTGTTTTTGTCTATATAATAAATGTCAATGGGGTCCAAAACCACCCCACTGACTTCAAAATACCATCTTTTGTGCTCCACAAAGAAAACTGCACAATTTGGACAACATGAGGGTGAGTAAATGATGACAGATTTTTCATTTTTGGGTGAACTATCCCTTTAAGCTCTAAATAAATCGATGGAATAATTGTGATATTAGTAACAGGCAGAACGTTCCATCAAGAGAAGCCAAACACACACACACACACACAAAGGGTTGGGACGGTTGCCCCGGAAACCTGGAGGACAGAAGAGCCACTAATGATGTGTCTTATTTAGGAAAAGGTGCAGGCAGAAGCTTATGGAGTATGACGGAGTGTGTGTGCCACAGCGGGGATGCTGATCTGCCATGGCATTCAGCTTAAATGAGCTGGTGCATCCAGGAAACCTCAGCCACTTTACATAAAGAGCCTCTCAGTAATGCTCAAGCTAATACCAAGGGAATGCGCTTAATTGGATAGAACACCCAGACATGCAATATACGCTCTCATAAATAACTTGTGTTTGATATTAGATCAAAATATCACACCGTGTGTGACACGCTCCAGAGTGCATGTGCCCTTATGTTTGAGCACTGCAGGTTTGGTGAAACAGATAAATTTGTTGTGTCCGCAGAATAATTCCACTTTGGCAAGCAGTTCTTGTTGTTTCACCCCCTCCTTCTCCTCTCTTTCTTTGTGTGTGTCTCTCTCTCTCTCGCGCTAGCATTCGCTTGCTCTCGCAATCTCTCTTTATCTTCTGGTAAGGACTGGATCTGGTGAGATCATGAATCTTTTTGGCAGCAGAGAATTCTTTTCCAAGTTCTCTAAAAAGTGAAAATAGCACTCTGTCCTAGTTCCTCTCGAACCTGAAAACCACAAGCCTTCCATGGGCGTTGTCTACAGACGATATCCAAGAAGTCATGCACATTGTCTCCCTACTGCTGAGGAAAAAAACAAAAAAGGCAAACACAAACGCCGGCCTGAATGCAATATCTCTTGTAGACAATATCATTTCATATTACAATCGACAAATCCAAGGCAGACTGGAGCGCTGCTATTTTTGTAGTGATCCTTGTCAACTCGTCACTGGGCTTCAATAGTAACACGTTCTTTCATGCATTGACTCTAATCTGAAGAAAAAAGCGTGGTAAACATTTAAAAAAAAAAAAATGCAAAGGAACGAGTGTCACAAAGAGAGCGTTTAAAAGAACACCTGTCTCTTTTATTTTGATGAATAAATTTAAATATTCAGCTTTTACTTCTGCTGCCATCTGTTTGCTTATCCTTTCAGATACTAAAGATAGCAAAGGCACGGTTTGCCATATGGTGCACTTATTCAAGAAAAAATGGCTGACGAAGACCAAACATTAAATCGTCTGTGGCCAGTCAAACTGTTCTCCACGCCACTCGTAAATTGCATAATGACCTGGCATATAGTTTGACGGTATGTAAAAATGACAGAGCGCATGAATGACTTGTACTCAAAATATGCGGGTAAGTGGATAGAGGAAGTAAGTGTCGCTGAGTTCCGACTGAGAGAAACAAAATGGCATTTTTCCAAAGCACTGGCTGTTTCTATCTAAGCTGCTGGGTGGAGACAGGCTTAGTCCGCACTGACGGTATGAGGTCAGCAGACACTTTGCTGTCACTCAGAGCCATGTCACACGTCACTCATGTCTGACCAGGTATGTCCTGCCCACTCAGACACAAGTGAAGCAGAAACTCAGCATCTGTCACTCTCTTTCACTTTCACCTCCATCCAAATGTGAGTGAGTGTGTGTGCATGTGTGAGCATATGAGTCTCTCGGGCTGCCCTGAGTCACTTTGACTGGAGACATCTAAAATATATACAACATATGCAACAAAATATGGAAAAAAAGTATTTTTATATATATGGATCCATTTTCAATTTCCCTATTTAAAGGAACAGTTCGCCTGAAAATGGAAATGATCTTTCTTCAATGGAACACAAATGGTGATTTTTCAGAATAATATCCTGGTCATTCTTTTTCATACAATGAAAGTGAATGGGGACTGGATCTGTAATGCTCTAAAACAACAAAATGCTGCATAATCTTATCATGAAACTAGTCCATATGATTTGTGTTCTATATTCTGTATATGCCATATGTTTTACCATAGGAAAGTCTGAAAGTTATGAAAGTTAATACACTGATCTTTTCCACTGCTGAAGAATTTAAATGGATTACATACACTAAGGTTGAAAAATGTAGGTCTTTTTTGAAAGAGTAATTTAGGCTTTTATGCAAAACGCAGGGACACATTACATTAATCAAAAGCGACAGTAAAGACTTCTACATAATACATGCTCTTCTTTTTCATCAGCGAATCCTGAAAAAAAAAAATGTTTCACAGTTTCCACAAAAAAATTTAAGTAGAACAACTGTTTTCAACATTGATAATAATAAAAAATGTTTCTTGGGCACCACATCAGCATATTAGAATGATTTCTGAAGGATTGTGTGACACTGAAAACTGGAGTAATGGCTGCTGAAAATCCAGCTTTGCTATGACAGAAATAAATTACATTTTAAAATATATTCAAATAGAAAATACTTTAACAATTGTAATAATATTTCTAAATATTACTGTTTTTACTGATCAAATAAATGCAGCCAACATTAAAAAAATCACACCGAACCTAAACTTTTGAATGGTAGTGTCATATGAACAAGTTGCATAAAAAATGGCATATTGGTTCTCTCATCACAAATGTCTTTAGTGGTAATGACACCACTACAATCAAGACTATAATATTATATGGCTTGTAATACTTTTTTTTCACTTTTTTCCCACATTTTTTAGTCCCCATTCACTTCCATTGTATTCTTTAAAAATTCACACTCTGTGCGCCATGGAAGAACAAGTCATACGAGTTTGAAACAAATAGGGTGAGTAAAAATTTTTGAGTGAACTATCCCTTTAACCTGGTCAATGTGACCGTTCTGCTATCACCGACATCTCAGCACAGGTGCTCTCTGAAAGCTGTTTCCTTTCACGTCCTTTCTCTCCTTCTCACACACACACATTCCCTATCCCCTTGTCAGTCCTACTGTTCACACCTCTGTACCTCTCACTGCTGAGTTAGCTGTGATCTTCACCATTCTTCAATTGGACTGATGTGCTCATTAGACTGCCCACACACATGCTCACACTCACACACATACACACACACACTTTTGGCATCGAGAGTGTGAGAGGTCAGAAAGTGCTAATGATTTGGTCAAACCCCAGGGGTATAATCACTTGGCTTTGACTCGTTTACAGTCATCATCCATTTCTCCTTCGCTCCTGTCCTGCTTGGCGGCTTGCACGGCTGCCACAAATGGCCGGGCGGTCCGCAGGGCATTTGGCCAAGGGTTCGAACAGCTGGCAAGCTCATCTTGAGCAGAAGAAATGTATTTAATAGGCCATTACCCCTTAAAATGCGCCGTTATGCTGAGTGAAAGAATGTACATCAATGTTTTCTTTTTCTGTACAGTGCCTGTCTCACCGTTCCTTACAGTTCTCGCTCTCCGTCTTGTTATTTCTTGCTCTCTCTCTCTCTGCATGAGCAAGTGGCTCAATGATTTGGGGCGAACGATGACTAATGATAATCCCCAGTGATGGTGATATGATGAGATTTAAATGAACTCTGTCACAAGTGTTTAGGGTCATAAGCAGAAACGGGGCGCGGGGGGAGGGACGCCACTGTCTGTTTGAAAAATCAGGACATCAAGGGCCGCTCGTTAACATGGTCAATGATCCTAAGTTAATTCACTTTCAGAAAGGCAGTCTCTGGATAATGATATCCTCCCAGCCTACAGACAGGTTTATCAAAACATTCCGTTACATCACTGAACAGTCTCGCCATTAATGTCAATACTGACATACTTAATCTTGTCAGTGCCTAAATATAATTTATGGAAATGGAAGGGAAAATCTTTTTTTTTTTTTCCCCTTGTTAATTATGGGGTAAAAACGGTACTGGAAATCTATAATGATTTCAACTGCTTTATGGACGGTTAGCGATGTAGGTACAGCTAATTTACCCTCCTACACAAGGCTGATTCATTTAGTAAATACCTTTTATGCTGGCTTAGCAGTCATCAGTCCAACAAGCATCAAAAATGGCAGACGTAGCACTGCAGAGACTCCACCAGTCACACATTAGAATTAGCCTAGATATCCAGCGCTAATCGCATCAAGACATTAAGGGCCTTTAATTTGCTCATAAACATTCCCTGCCATCCCTATGCCAAAAAGCCATATATCAGTCATGGATGCCTGATTAATTGTCATGCCAATATATGGAAATATATAATCTGTGATAATCTTAATTACAGGCATTATGTAAAGTGTTACATATCTTGGGCTTACGCAACTCCTGCAAGTTCATTTTAAGACGCATTTCACGAAGAAATCACTGCTACCTACCACCTTGCATTCTCAAGCGAATATCTGAGCTGAGATGCGAGGAACACAATGTTCTGAGTACATGAGATGGTAAATCATAACCCACAGTCTA
Source organism: Spinibarbus caldwelli (assembly GCA_039654775.1). Classification (NCBI taxonomy): domain Eukaryota; kingdom Metazoa; phylum Chordata; class Actinopteri; order Cypriniformes; family Cyprinidae; genus Spinibarbus; species Spinibarbus caldwelli. The sequence goes on from CM077257.1 coordinate 14,588,036, forward strand.
CTGGGCATCTGATATCATTCACGCGCTCTGAGCTTGTGTTATTTTGCTGATCGATAACACATAATGAAACAATCTTATCCATGCTGCAAATTTACATAGGGCACAGGGTTCACATGTATGTGCATGCAAATTAAACCTACTGTTGCTGCTTAAGCTTTCGGTGTAGAAAATGTCTTTTATTATAGGAACAGTTCACTAGAAATAAAATTCTGTCATGAAAATTGTGTTAAAACATGATTTGTTTTTCTTCTGTGAAACACAAAAGGAGAAATTCTGAAAAACGTGCTGAAACAAGACAAAGACGAGACGACAATAAGGTCAATAAATGATAACTATGACTACATCAACATGCAATTTCATTGACGATAAAAGACGAGACTAAAATGTATTTGTAACTTTACCACAAACTTTTTAATTTTGTCAAAAAAGAGACAAAAAATTATTGCAGACTGCTGTACATGCCTCTACTACGCAAGCTTTCATATGTGTGGTTGCCAGATATCAAGAGTTCAAATCCTTGAATCAGAGCTTCTCTGTTACAAGGATACATTTTCTGCCCAGTGTTTTATTTATTTTTTGCAAACTGGCAACCATGCGCAGGTGCTTGCTCTTCATTGCGGAAGTGCCGCTGACGATGATCTGAAAACAGCGACAAGCAAACTGGAGTTTAGTGATCTAAATGAAAGTGTCACTCAGCCAGGCTGTGTTCTGTCATGAGATTTCGACTATAATGTTTGCGATTGTGGTTGCTGAATAAATGCATATACTCAACCGCTGTTGTTTTAATAGAGAAACCTAGGCTATTGCAATATGGAATTATTGGAATTACTATTAGGAATTTCACTGTTATAATATTTTTCATTTGTTTTATCAGTTTTCATAATATAGACAGAGAAGATATTAATTTATATAATAAATAGCCTATAATAAATCAGTACACTAGATGAGGTAAAATAAACCATGTGTATGAGTCAACATTCTATTGATTTGTGCTTTACTGGTGAAAGTGCAATACCTGAAATTCAAACATAAATTTCTGAAATGACAACAATCATTACGATTATAATTTTGAGCATAAATGTTTTTTTTTATCAGTTTAACCATTATACAGCATGAAGAAAATATGATTTCATTGACTAAAACTAGACTAAAATGCTCAGACATTTCGTCAACTAAAACTTGACTAAACAAAAACAGGACAAGGTTCACTAAATATGATAATAACTAAAACATACATTTGAGACAGGACTAAGACTAAATTAAAAATGGCTGCCAAAATTAACACTAGGTCGCACTTTTCCCTGCAACACAAAAGGATTATAAAATCATAAAATGATAGAGAAATGATAGACAAAGATAATTCGTTTAATTACTTAGATAAATTAAGATAAATTACTTATTATGTAAGGGGAAAAAAAGACAAAATCATGCAGATTTGGTACGACAAATCAGATGAGGGCGAGTAATGAGTTTTAATTTTTAGGTGAACTACCCCTTTAAATAAAAGCGTGAAGTACATCGGGGCATTGCAGCACTGTAGCTGAAGTCATATATAGACACCAGCACACATCGTAAACTCCAGGGCTCAGCTGGAGAAATCATTACCTCACTGCGCTCGGAACGCATTTGCTGAGGCAGTCGTACAACAGTCACGCCATGATGCCACCCCTGAGAGAGCTCGCTGATTCTTCTGGGAATCAAGTTTGTGATTACAGCAGGAGTGGGCGTCAAAAAAATAGAACGCAGGAAAAATAAATAAATAAAAACACATACAACTCTTCGAAGCTCAGTACCAAACACTTTCCTGCCCCCCTTGCCTCCACCTCCTCCACCTCCCACTCCTCCAGCACAGCATGTCATAGGAAATGCGGGTTCTATCACATAGCATCCTCTGAGCAAGCGTTAGTAGCGCCTTCTATTCGGAACATTATACAGATTTTATTCATGAGGGCGGTCTGAGGCGCTGGAACTTTCTAAAACAGACCAGCACTTTGAGTGCTGGAGGAGGCGTAGAACACTATGATTACCCTAATGATCATTCATAGGGCTCGTCGGGAGCATGATTTTCTGTGAATTTCTAGTCTAGGGTTTGTGTGAGAATGAATGAACAGCAGGAATTCTCAGGGGAATCTGTGTAGGTTTGAGCAAGTTCAAACAGTTGAGACCAAAAGTCTGAGACCATATTGAAATTCTGGGATTTTTTTTTTTTTTTGAGCAAAAAAGCAAAAAAACAAAACAAAAAAAAAGAGTAAAAAATTGTTTTAACACCAAATTTTCATGACATAAAATGTAAAAAAAATATTTTTCAGAGTTCAAAATAAAAGATTGTTGGCGTACATTATACAAAAAAATTTCTGCCTCAAAATTCCAAGTTTAAATCAATGTGTTATTTGCTGATTCGTTGTAATTATTTGTGAAATTTAGTAACAATTTCTGAGTAAAAATGTTTCAACACCAAATTTTCATGACATAAAATGTTAAATAAAATAAAATTAAATTAAATTCAGAGTTGAAAATAAAACAAAGATTAATGGAGTACATTTTACAAGACAATAATTCCACTCTTTCTGCTTCAAAATTCCAAGTTTAAATCAATGTTTTATTTGCCGATTCGCTGCAATTATTTATGAGATTTAGTAACAATTTCTGAGTAAAAATTATTTTAACACCAAATTTTCATGACATAAAATGTAAAAAATTATTTTTCAGAGTTGAAAATAAAAGATTATTGGCATACATTATACAAAAAAAAAAAAAAAATACTACTTCAGTGTTTCTGCCTCAAAATTCCAAGTTTAAATCAATGTGTTATTTGCTGATTCGTTGTAATTATTTGTGAAATTTAGTAACAATTTCTGAGTAAAAATGTTTCAACACCAAATTTTCATGACATAAAATGTTAAATAAAATAAAATTCAGAGTTGAAAATAAAACAAAGATTAATGGAGTACATTTTACAAGATAATACTCTCACTCTCCAAATTTAAATCAATGTGTACATGCAGATTCTTTTAAAATATTTGTTAAATTTACTAGTTATTTCTGAGTAAAAATAGTTTCAAATCCAATATTCTTTACGTGTATTCAAGATTCTGCAAGAGTTTCTGGTCTAAATTACTATATTTTTGGCACCTATCGTGCGACTCTTTGCACAGATGGTCAGATGTTCTTTCAACTCACTGGACAATTCTCAAATAATACTGGATAACACGATCGTCAGGTTTGACACAAACCTGTGGAATTCATGCAGCTTGTTGCTGTTGCATTAGTTTGAAATAAATACCAAGAAAATATGAAATTCATGTAATTTATTCAAACAAAATTTCCACTTGAATTTAAAAAAGGATGCATTTTCACTAGTGGCCTCAAAGTTTGTAACCCAACAATAAGTGTGTTTGTTTGTGTAAGACTCACAATCTGAAGCTGCAGGTAGTCTCCCAGGCCAGAAGAGCTGTCCACCCTAACCAGCACTGCATCCTTCTGCTGGGTGCTAAAGCCGACAGCCAGTCGGTCAGCTCGTGTGCTCGGTCTGTCGTTGGGCGGCCATGTGTACACAATGAGCCCTCCATCACGTCCAAATATGTATGTGGTTCCCGCTGCAGAACGAGAAAGAGAGAGAAACAGAATATTAAGTGTAAGAACATCAAAGTAAGAGGGAAAAGTATTTCCATTTTGCATGTGTGTGCGTGCGTACGCATGGCTCTGCTCCATTACACAAAGCGCGGGAGTATCTTGATGAACCCATCAGAGTGCCAGACAGCCCCTGCTGGTCCCTGATTGGCTAAATTATAGCCCTTATGTGACCCACGCTACGCTGATGTCACCAAGAGCACCTGTGTCTGCCGAAGCCTGAGCTAAACAGAGTCGCTCTCGCTACAACTACTCAACGCACGCAACCCCCCATCCGAGCCCGGGGCTGATTGAGCTGATTACAGCCGCTCTCTTCACCCGCCAACACACCGGACAATCAATCCAGCCCCACGGCCCCCAGCCCAGCGCCTACTTCTGCATGCATTTATTCTGCCAAAGGTGGGCAAACACGGCACGGACCAGACAGCTATTCCTGCTCAGCGAGACGCATGCTAATGCCTGATGGAGCTAATTACAGTGTCAGAGGCAAGTAGCTTACTGTGAGCAGGGTCACTGTGATTCAATGCCTGCAGGAAGGTTTCTCCGGGTTTTTGCATCGAGAGACAGAGAGAAACGCTACTAATGGAGTTGATCTCATTAACTGGCGGACCAAGCTAGCTCTTTTGATCAGGCGTGACTTCAATAGCAAAACGGGGCGAAAGCGCTTCGATTGTGGCAGGTGCAGTCGGGGTAATGTTCGCAGAGCAAAGAGCTCATCAACCTCAAGATAACAGCCTCGGGAGATGCGACGCACTTCAACACTCTCCTCTCGGCGGAGCGTGACTGCTGCGCTTCTGAGCTCCAGATGCAGATAAGACGGGCGGCGAAGCAGCACAGGGAAAAAACCCAGAGGAGGCCGGAGCTCTCAGAAGAGCAAGAGGCCCCCGAGTTAAAGCACTGAGAGTGGTTTCAAAAGGGCTGGGTTATTTCCTGGCACGTTCCTCTATTTGCAGAGCCGTGCTCATTAGCTCCACTCTGTGTGATTTTCACCAGCGGGCTCTCGCCGGCCCCCTTGAACGCATCTCATTGAGACTGTTTCACACCGTGTCAGCGATCGGCTTGACCCCCTCCAGGGCAGGCACATTCGCTTACACGGGTACACAAATGTTCACGAGCGCGCATGGATTCTCGCGCAAACTAACGCCCGGTTAGTGACGACTCCCTTGACGGGCTTGTTTCAAACGCAGGGAAATGAGCTCTGCTCATTAGCGGGGCTCAGATGGTTGAACTTCACACACACATATGCGCACAGGCCATCACGGATGTGAAACGGATAGGGATGAGTGTTCGGCTCTGTTGAAATCTGTTTCGTGTGAACCGCTACGGATGCCTGCCTCATATCTGTCGCTCAGTATGATGGCAAATCGCAGCTGTGGGTGAGTGAATGGATTTGCCAGGAAGGGAAGCGTAAAGCTGTGCAGAGATTTACGGGCACAAATGGGCAATGCACAGTGCACTGAAAGTTAAAATCAGCGCAATCAACTTTTAAAAATACAAGTTGACATCGGACTCATGCATTTAAAGGGATAGTTCACACAAAGATGAAAATTCAGCATCATTTACTCGCCCTCATGTCCTTCCAAACATCTATGACTTTCTTTCTTCTTGTGAACAACAAATTATATTTTGAAGAATGTCTCACCTTATTTTGTCTATACAGTGGAAGTCAGTCAACTGTATAGACAAATAAAACCAAAATATCTTTGGTTACACTAAATTGGTAACACTTTATTTTAAGGTGTCCTTTTGTTACACATTACATGTACTTACTATTATAATAACAATTAATTATGCATAATTACATACAAGTAACCATAAACTAAACCCTAATCTTAACCATATTGTAAGTACATGTAGTTAATTAATATTACTCAGTACTTAAATGTATAACAAGTACACCTTAAAATAAAGAGTAACCCTAAATTGTAAGTTGTCCTTTTTAAAGAGTATAATTACACAAATACATACTGAGTGATAATTACAACACCTACATACTATATTGTATAATTGATTTTGTTGAGGATCAGTTGCAAAATTTACTGTTATACACTGTGAAATAAAGTGTTTCCATATCTTATGAGAAGAAAGTAAGTCTTGCAGGCATGGAACGACATGAAGGTGTGTAAATAATGAAATGTTTGGGCCAACTATCCCTTTAAAGGACAACAGATCGTAAAATAAACCCCTAAAAGAGTGATTAGTACTTTATTCAGAGAGGTCTGACTGAACATTATCCATTTCTTTTTTAATGCAGCCACTTGCCAAGTAAATAAATGAGCATGAATTATTGATTTGTGCTGAAAAAAAAAAAAATTTTGTCATAAGAAAGAGGCTGCAAATTGGTATGACAGACAAAAAACAGAGATCCCGCTGGGTTCTTGGAGGCATGGTATAGTGACACATGTTTCAAAACAAATATATGTTGCACAAGTGGGAAATTTGGGTTTGAATCTGGCCTGCGTCAAGCCTTGATTCTCCCTTTTTCTCTCCATAATTTCCTGTCATGTCTCCACATTCACTATCAATCAAATGGCGAAATGCTGAAAATATCTGCTGGATTTTGTGTTCGTGCAGTCGGCTCTTATCCCAGCTACTTGGGAGCTTCTCCAAGACACCCTCTTTTCTTTTCTTTCTTTCTTTTCTTATCTCCCTCAGCCTGACTTTTCACTCCCATCCCTGATGTGGTTAAGGAGCTTGCTGCCCTCCCTCTAACGGGGTTAAACCTCTTCTCTGAAGTCTATTTTCTGATGCTGTTAAATGAGGCAGGCTCTTTGTGCAAGCCAGACCATTAGCCCCTTAAATATGTTCCATCATCTCGGCTGGGTGGGCAGCTGGGTCTGGGTTTTAAAGAAGACCCTCGCTACCTAACAACCGTGCGGGTCTTTCCACTCCAGCGCCCTTCTAAGGTCAATCAGCAGGAACAAGCAAAGGAGAGAGGGCCGACTGCCACCCCATAGAAGAGCTGTGTGTGAATGCTTGGGAGAGCTGTTCTAATGAGATAGATATTACCTGGCACTCTGGAATCCCATCATAGCCATAATCTCCTTTATGTGCTGGTGAAATTAAATTACGCACCAGCTTCTTCTTCTGCCAGGGTCTCAGAGGGTCCATATGGATCCCTCTCCACTTTTATACACAAGCTAAAAGACTACTTTTGCTTAAAGGAATAGTTCATCCAAAAAAGAACAGTCTGTCACCATTTATTAGCCCTGCTGCTGTTGGCATACAGGTTTGAAAAACATGAGGGTGATTAAATATTGGCAGAATTTTAATTTTTCCGTGAATTATATCTTTAAGACTCTTTATTTACCTAAGGCTGTAAACGTTCCTGTGAATGTTTCATCATTTATTGACCCTCATGTTGGTAGCACACAGATTTGGAACAACATGAGGGTGATTATGACAGAATTTTCATTTTTGGACGAACTATGTCTTTGAAGACCCTTTTAACACCAAGGAGTGTAATGATAAAGATATACTTTTAAAAATCGTTCTTAATTTTCATAAATAGCAAAGTCCACACCACAACTACAATGGCACAAGGGAACGATATTGTTGGAATCATTTTGAGAATGACTGACGAATGATAAAAAACACTCAAGCATTTAAAGAGCTTGAGCATTTAAAGTGTCAGACAACATAACAGCAGCAATAAACAGAATGTTATTGTGAGTTGGTGTGGACTCTAACATAGTTATCTTTGTAATTATCGTTCTTAGTGTGAACGGGCCGTAAGACTCTTTATTCGCACAAAAGTTCCCATCAATGTAGCCTATCAGTTAGCATACGTGCTCTGACACATTGAGACATAATAAGACATCCCCTCGCCCCTCTTCAAGCTATAATTTAATGCATAAAAGAAGTTATGAGGATGGAACAATTCATACTTTATCATCTGATTTCTTGGATCCATGTTTAAATGTAAAATCAATGACATCCAATACAGTCATTGTCTTGGGGGCTTATACGCAGCAAATCATACTGCTGAAAACACAATATTTATAAGCTGCGCTGAGCTGACTTTCCATCAATAAACGTTTCAGAAACACAAAACATTGTGCTCGTGTCTTGGAATGGGGAATGAATTGAGCTCCCACTCGATTCTGCTTCATGTCCCTAGATGCCTCTTTCCTTAGAACAGACGCATTGTGAAGGCCCTGGCAGTTTGGTCTAAAATTACGGTGCATTGTGTTGGGTTGCCCACCTCCTACTTGCATGCTAGAATGAGGAACATCAGTCAAACTCTGCAGGGTTGGAGTCATTCACCCGGTAGGCACACACACACACACACACACACACACACTACAATACAGTTCTGCACATCAAGTGTGAACACGTAAGTACACACATACACACGCAAACACACATGCACCCCACTGGTATGAAAATGCTGTCAAAATAAACAGAAGGCAAAGTGAAGACCCCACATAGAGAAGTATACAAAAATCTAAAAGTAACACTTCAAACCACCAAAAATTAAATGACGTGCTGTACTGTAACCTTCACAAGTCTCAAGAGCATTGTAAGTGACTTAAGGATGTTTCAGACCATATGGATAAAAATAAGTACAGTGGGGTCCAAAAGTCTGAGACTACTCTTAAATATGTTTTTTTTTTGTAATGTTAAAAATATATATATTTTTTCAGCATAACAATTTACATTAAATTTCAAAATGTCTTAGTATACACACTGTCCCCTGCAGGTATAAATATAATTCATTCAAATTTTTTTCAAATTGTACATGTTTATGTGTTTTTCCAGGTTAAAATAAAAAGGTTCTGGACCCTGCTGGATGTTTTACAGGTATGTGGTGTATTGTATTTTGCTAGCTTATCCACCTGGCAGGTTATGGACAGAAAATTGTTTTTTTTTTGTTCCATTATGCTGAGAAGAATAGGTGTGTTTGTGTGTGTGTGTGTGTGGGCGAGAGTGAGTGTGTTGATGGTTTTTTATGGGAAGCAATTATAATGTTTACGTGAAATATGAGTCTGTGACATTGTATTTGTTTATTAAAGATTCAGTGCGAGCTGTGCAGCAACTACAAAACTAAGGCTTCTGCAATAATAAACAGGCAATTAAAAAGTGAATTACTGCAGCTCCAATTACCAGACTGACACCACAGCGCTCCACACCAACTGGGTAATTACAGGCAACAGCTCGAGCGGAACACTGGCCAACCTAAGAGCGTGCGGATGTGTAGATGAATGTGTGTATCTTTGCATATGTGTGTGTGTTTGATGCTAGTAAACTGGCCGTTATCTTCAGCAGAAAAAGCCAGAGAGAAACGTTCATAAATTTGACTGCGGTTTCTCCCTTCTTCGCTCCAGGAATCGACTTAAGGCGCAGGTTTCAAAACGAGACGTCATGTTTATGACGGGTCTAGCGCAACGCATGGTTTTATTGTCTGCCCGTGAAGGAATCCTCCGGCTGACTGACAGAGACTCAGTCTCCGGTTGGGAGAGTTTAGGCTCTATGGTGGGTGGGTGGCAGCCTGGGGATGCAGCAGAGAGTCTACATGGACAGCTCTAATACTGTTCAGTTCCTGCACGCCTCATGGGTTTGATTTTTACATGCATCATTGGCACTGTCAAAACATTTTCCTTTCCTTTCTTTAATACTCTCTTCAGTTTTTATTGTCAGACCTGAGGGGGCTGAATGAATCAGAACTAATAAAACAATAAAACTCAATGTGAAATGTAAAGTCTTCTGATTTATTTCATGTTTAGTGCAACGTAATTCAAGGACAATAGCCTGGCACAAACTGAATTTTCTACAAATCTGGATAGCAGTGCGTTATACAGCACATTACGGCAGTAAAATTTACCTTTGAGGATACTCGCCGTGGCCGACTCTTATGCTGCTTCACAGACCCAGTCAATACAATGAGCCATGGCTGGAGAAAAACCAGCGGTTCATACGTGAAACGAGACCATTGAAGAGTGAAAAAGGCAGGGAGCACTGGGGGTTTGTGGTCGTGGTAGAAGTCTGGTATTTCTCCTGCTGACCTTTCCAGGGCCAATTAGGGTAGAGCTGGGAATGAGTGGTCAGTGCTGTGCTGGCTGAAAGCCTGTCTGCTGTGGCACTTTAGTGGATGTTGTTTTGATTTGCTTTGTGTTTTTATAACGAGCTTTCGGCTCCTGAGCTCCTCCAGGGGGTTTAGGAGACGATGAGGCTTAGGCTGGGGGTGTGTGAGCGTGTAAATTATCCTTTGAGTGTATATGTATGTGTTAATCTTTGTGTATGATTTGCATTTTGTATTTGTTAGAATAAAAGCAGAGAAAACAGTGAAAAAAATTAAAGATGGGATGACAGAACAAGAGAGAAATAACAGTAAGGAAGGAGTATTTAAGAATGAAAAAAGAAATGAAATAAAAGAAAAAAGATAAAAAGAAAGAAAGTTAAAAAGGAACGAAGGAAAGATGGACAAATGACAGGAAAGAATTTAAGTAGAGAAAGAAAAAAGGAGGAGAAGAAAGAAGAAATTGGGAGAGTATAGAAGATGAAGAAATGAAAGGAACGAATGAAGCAGAGAAGGAGGAATAAGGAGAAGGAAAGAAAAAGCAATTAGGGAAGAGTAAAGAAATGAAAGAACAGGAGGTAGAGGAAAAGAAAAAAGGGCAGGAATGAAGGAGGAGCAGAGGGAAAGGGAGGAAAGAAAAGAGCGAATGGATGAAAATGGGAGAAGAACAAAAGCAAATAAAAGAGGAAATGAATAAAGGGAAAAAGGAGAAAGAAAGAAAGAAAGAAAGAAAGAAAGAAAGAAAGAAAGAAAGAAAGAAAGAAAGAAAGAAAGAAAGAAAGAAAGAAAAAAAAAGAAAAAACAAACAAATAAACGGAACAAGTGAAGAAATAAACAAAGAGGAAGAAAAAAGTGGAAAAAGGTAATGAAGAGAGAAAAAAGGGGGAGGAATGAAAGAAGGAAAAATTAGGAGGAAAGAAAAGATGGAGAGAATGAAGGAGGAAGGGAGGAAAAGCAGAAGGAAAGAAAGTGAGAAAGCAAATTAGGAGGAAGGTAAAGAAGGAAGGAAGGAATGAACCAATGACAGAAGGAAAGGTAAAGAAATAAAAAAAATGGAGGAATAAAAGAAAGTGCTGTGTCGACTTTGAGCGATGAATTCACAAATAACTCTTTTATTAGACGGAAGCATGTGTAATATTCTCTGCAGGTGTGTGTGTGTGTCAGTACGTCCAGTCTAAGCCTCCCTGAGCCCCATGTGTGAGCTACTGTGACATAATGAGAAATCTCTCTAGAGGTTTGGCTTGACTGGGTTTAGATTACACACCGCAGCTATTGTTCCTTCTATCTCTCTCTCACTTTCTGCAGATTCTCTTGGGAGAGTGTATAGCATTTAAAGAATCAATCACCTCCATAATATCAAGGGGATGATATGTCTTTCTCATATAAACTCGCACACACATACACAATGCACCCACTATAGAGTGCAGCCTGCAGCCCTGTACAGTCACTCACTGTCTCACTGTGTTTGCTGGTGGAGATGCTGTATTGTTCCCAGTGGAATATCACTGTCAAGTGCATGTAGTCTTTGACCACTCTGCTCATACCTTTGCCTCTTTTAATTCCCTCTATCTCCCTCTTAGTCAGGACAGCCTACGCTTCCAATTCTCAGCTTCTCAGAGTATCATATTTAACCGGGCACATCACCATTCACCAGCAAATCCATGCTACCCTCTCATTACAGCAATTCGGGCCTCTCAAACTATAGCTCTGACATAAAAGAGAGCAAAAAAGACTGAGAGATAGATTGCTCAACCCCATGAGCTCACTTACTCCAACTCTACTCAGATTTGCAGTGATGGAGAAGAGAGGCAGCACACTAAAACAGCTCACATAGTCATTAATAGCCTTTGGAAACATATGCAAGCACACACAAACACGTTTTTTAAAGAACGAGGGGGAGTGATGTTAAACCTACACTGTTCGATTTTACACCGCAAGTTACATAGGATCCATTTTTCTGTAGGTGTGAATGCAGCCTCTGTTATATTTGTCAGTGAAACTGTGGAGGAAAGGGGAGATAAAAGTGCAAGACTGCAGCAAAATGAGAGGGGGAAAAGAAAAAAAGGGGATGGGTTTAACTTTAAAAACACTGTGCTGGAGCCCAGGGTAACATCTGATGATTTGCCTCGCTTTCTGCTTTCATTTTTTTTTTAGTTCTCATCCAATCATTTCAGTGGGAGAGAGAGCACATTTACTGGTGCACACAGACAAGGGTGCACACACACACTTTTCTGCACTCCACATAACCTACTGTTAATGGTTTTTAAATGGTAATTTTGCTGCAACAACAGAACTCGTGCTGTTCTCAAACTCCTCGTCGCGGCATACTAAAACAGTGCTGGAAGCAGGTAGGGCTGGACAGATTTGCAGTTCAGCTGAGAAGGTGTCCGCTGGTGCTGTAAATAGCGTAGCAGACACATAGCTGGAAGCGACTTCGGTTTTAGTTTATTATTATCAGAGCTCGTGAATTATGCTCAGCTGTGAACAATGTCACCGAATATTCTCCGGCAAAAGAGGTCCGGAGGTTTGAGAGGTTTAGATTAGCTTGGCCGGGAGGGGGACGGAGGCAGAAGCAATGGACCCTGATGCGCTGCGTCGCCGCCTTGGGGGACGCATGCGAGCAGCGGGGCTCTGTGATCTCAGCAAACCCTGCCATTAGAGATGCCAGCTGTGTCACACACACACACACACACACACACACACACAAACGGAAAAGAAGAATATGACAAAGACAGAAGGAAAGAGTGATAGGGAGAGAGGCAAGGAGGTAGAGAAGAAAAACTAAGAGCCTTTCAGAAAGGATGATAAATGACTCGTCTCACTTCACAAGCTTCTGCTCTCTTCCTCCTGCCTCTATTTAATAGTGTGTTTTTTTAAAAAAATTTTTATCAAAGCATAATCGGTGAGGATAATGCTGAGAGGCAGCCAGGTCTCGTTATATAAGTGCAGTGGATCACATACTGACAGCTCAAGCCCCTCTGCACAAACAGCGTGGAAATTGCCCTGATAGTTTTAAACAGCCAGCCGCAACGAGACATTACAACACAAACTGGGGGGAAAAAATCTGGTGCAATAAAGTAGAAGGTGTTCAATTTATACTGTATATCGGTCTCAGGAGTGGTGGCCGGTGGGATTTAACGCAATGTAGAAGTAATAGAGTTTCAATGGAGGTGTGGGGGGTGCACCAGTTTGGAAATCTCAGGATGGCCCTGGGGTCTAGCAGTCGCATAAAAGCCTGTCCACTGTCCCTTCTAGACCTAATACAGTCAATTTGGCTGGTTCGCTGCATTAAATCCATGCACACACTCACACAACATGGTACGGTGACCATGATGCAATTTGAATTGAATTTCATAATGTCAAAGGTCAGCTCGAATCAGCGTGCACAGATGTGGCCTTTCGAACCGGAGAGGTTAAGGATGTTGCCCCGGTGCTTATATAAACACAGCTCCCTTGATGGCCCCTAGAAATAACACAAAGACGCATGCATTCAAGCATAGTCAGCGTAACGGGAGGCTGAATCGCTGGTCGCTAAGTGATCGTGGTGCAGCCAACATTATCCTCTCAACATTTGTACTCTGCATAATGCATCTGCATAATGTTCACAAACACCTCTTAAAGATCGCATTTGCATCCTGACCACATAATTGCGCAAGTACACTCATAGACCTCGGCCAATTACCATGAGATTACAAGAGCATGATATCGTTGCTTATGCTAAAATCTCGGCACACAGAAAACAGACGCTCTAGGAACGAAAGGTTACAGAATGGCAAAGCGGTGAGAGGGTGAATGTGGCAGTCGAATAAGCTACGCACCATGTCCTGCCCGCAGGGGGGCGTGGGATCTGGCGGCAGGCACGAGGTGATGAGGCATATGTTGAGGGACGTACAGCTCCCCAGGCTCCTCTGCCAGAGCCAGGGCTGACCCCAAAGTCAGCGGTGGCAGCCAGAGAGCCAGGCGCAGGCTGACGTGGAGCAGGATGGAAGCAAGACCACCAGGAGCCCCGCAGGGCCACAGACGCAGCATGCTACCGGAGTGCAAGGACTTTAAAGAGGGGCGTCCTTAGACCACCTGGCAACCCATGTCCTGCTCAAGCCTCGGATCCTGACCATGCAACAGCCCAATCACTGATGGAGAGGCAGAACAACAGCACGTGCTGAATCCACATGGAGAGGGAACTTCCACAGAGTTCTCCCGCAAAAAAAGAGCACGGATGAGGTAAACTTCAGAAGGATAATGATCCTGGGTTAAATTCCTCTCTTCATGGCATTTAAAAACACAAAATCCTCCACAAAGAAACCACGGAATCCGATCCAGTACTCCAGTAAGGTAGGCGTAGTGGTGTATTGGAGAAGAGGGAGAAAAGAGTGAGCAGCCTTTGTTACAGACCTCCCAGCGGTCCTGGACTTTTCCTACCGCCTGAATCCCAGCTGTATCCCATGAAGACAAGGCTGCATCCCTCGTTATCCCCGTTGAGAGAATAGGAGAGGAGCAGGGAGACTACCAGAAGCGATGGCACACACAAGACGAGATCGCCGCTGCAGCATTTAACTCAATACAGAGTGCCTCTCCCCCTCCCCAAACGACAAACACACGCTCTCTCACACACACACACACCATACAAGAGCTGCTGCTGCTTCTGCTACTGCCTGGCTGGCTGAAACCGCACTGACTCTCAGAGGAAACATTAGCAGACACACCAAAGGAGGACAGGAAGAGAGAACCAAGAAAGGGCAAGAGTGGTCAAGTGCTCCTCATGTGAAAAAGGTGCTCAGAGTTTCTGAAAATGTCAGCGTTAAGAAAGTCCTTCCTCTTCTCTCACTCCTTACAGCGTCTCTGAAGCGGAAGCGTTCCTAAGCAGCATGCTTAGAGGAAAAGACCCTCTGAATGAAGAGAAGGGGAAACAGAGAACGGTGAAGCTTGGCTGAGTTTTCCTCCCCCTCTTTTCCTCTCTCCCTCCCCCTCGATCATCAGAGAGGCGCGTGCAGCTGTGGAAAGGGGGGTCTCGTGTCTCGTCCTCCTAATCGTTCTTTCTCTCTTCCTGTCTTCGCTTCTCCTTGACAGAGGGGTGGCTCGAGAACAGTCCAGCTGGAATTCAGAGAGTGTGGGCTCTCTCTCCCTTCACAAACTAGTCAAACCTTGATATACTCCTCCCTCTTTGGCCATTGTGTAGCTGAATGAGTTCTCTCACCAGAAGGACAGTCATTGGGTGCACTTCAGCACCACGGACAGCACCTGACTTGATTCAATAGCGGTCTTTCTTACTTGCGAGAATCAACAATAGCTTCAAGGCTTCAAGCAAGGCTTAAGATGCAATTGTAATCGGTTTTATCTGAATAAATCTGCAATGTGTTTGACATTTTGTTTGCAGATTTTGTGATGAAACTGGTTAATTTTACAATTTATGAAATTGAGGGTAAGTCATGCAACCCAAACATGTTGCCATCTGCCTAATTTGTACCAAGTGACAAGTATACGTCAAAATACTGCTTAGATGGATGCCAAGGTTTTGACATCAACAACAAAAAGACACAGAAACCATTTTCTTAAAGGGACAGTTCACCCAAAAATATAAATTTGGTCATTTACTCACCCTCCAATTTTGTACAACTTTATTTCTTCTGTGGAACACAAAAGAAGATATTTTAAAAATTTATAATGTATAAACCACTTTTGTTTATATAATGAAAGTCTGTGGAGAACAAAACAATGCTGAGCCCCACGAACTTCATTCCACAGAAGAAAGTAAGTCAAGGTTTAGAATGACTTCTTGACTTTATTGACTTTGCATGATTATATGGTTAGCATTTAGCATTGTATTTTTTTCCCTGCTGTCCAAGACTGGTCACCACCTCCCAGTTGAGAACCAAAAACCCAATCTAGTCTACTAGAAAGTAGAATAGGATGTGTAAATGAGCAGTTTAAAAGTGTCATCAGTCAAAACCCCAAATCTAGTGTATCTCTGATTTGTTTTGTCACTAACAAATGAAGCAAAAAAACACTTTAAATTAATATGGTGTAAGATTCACCTAATGTGCACCCCATGTTGTGGGTGTGTTTGCTTGTTGGTTCAAGGAGGAAGTCTGCAGGTGTGCTTCTCCACAGAGACTCCAGTTGGAGTGTGAAGAAAGATGCACTAAAAGTGACACTGGTGTCATCTCCTCTCACACAAGAAGATCGTTGCTTCTCCCTCCTCTCAGCTTTGAGCATCGTTAGTACTGTATAATTAAAGTTGACAAAGCCGGGTGATCAGAGCCGCCTCGCCAGGGGCTCCAAGACAGACTGCAGCAGGAGCTGAAACTGCTCTATTTGGAAGACAATTTTATCACTGTGACTTTAGCAATACCCAGTGTTGTAAGAAATGAAACATCATATCACAACTCCAGAGGTTCATGAAACAATTTAGGAACAGTCTGCTGCATTTATAGCAAGCTAATTGTTCCCTGCGATATTAAAAGAATGCGAGAACCCAGCCTGCGAAATGAGCATGGGCTTCATTTTCTGTTTACAAGGCTGCCACCTAATGGTGAACACTTGGTGTCGCTTTGAGCAGCGGACCCTTGCCATTCTCTGGCAGTCACATGTTTGAGCCAATCCATTTCTTTTTTCAGCTGACCTCAAAAGCAGATTCAAAGGAAGTAGAGCATGTTTTAATACTGCTGCTTTCATTCTGTGAAGAAAAAAAGGTTTCAAGTATTTTAAACAGTTGGGGAGAATAAGTGGAAAAGTCTGTTTTTCCTTCCTTCTACTCATTTCGTTTCAGCATTTGTGTCCAATTTTAACAAAGTTCTGTTGTTCTACCCTCCTTTTTCATAAAGAAAGGAGGAATGCTTCATGCAGTGAAAAGAGAACAAATAAATAATGAACCCTACATTCATTTTCCCTCTCCCTATCTATCCACTGACTACAAGAAGCATGAATCAACTCTCCCCATCCATGATGCTCCAGTAACCGGTGGGATGTTGTTTATTAAGAAACAAGATCGCCGATAAGCAACAAGCTAATTAAAAATGAAGCACATCTTTAAATACATACTGTTCGGTTAGAGAGCAGACGGGTGCGTTGCCATCATAAATTGCGCGATTCATCGGATTTAATTTCACATTTCTCACGTGAGAATCAGGTTGTCTCTTCACGTTTTTCTCTATAGCGGTGGTCATTATTTAATGACGCATTCACTGGAGAACCCTGGCTCTGCCATTTCTTCTTGCAAGTTTTCTAAAGTGCTCTTTGATAACCAGCTCAAACCAAATGGCTCATGTTGATCGTAGCCATTCAGATCTTAAGTGTGTTTGAGTCCATGCTTGATGAGCCCAACGGACAAATGCACCCAACCAGTGTTTAAAATTAATTTTTGCCAAAAAGGCCAATGATGAAGAAACTGATAAATTATACCAGCCTAATATTTCCTACAGACCAGGAAACACTAATTTTTTTTCTGTATTTTTAATTTAACACTTAATGTTAATACGTGAAAATTATGATAATTAGGTTTAGTTTTTTTTTTCTTGCATAGATATAGAAATTGGGAAATTTCACCAGCCTAATATTTCTTACAGTCCATGAAACCATATTATTTTCTGAATTTTTAATTAAACATTTAAAATTAATATGTAAACATATATTTGTCATTATGAAAATTAGTTTTAATTCTTTTTTTCCTTGCATAAAAACAGAAATTAAGAAAATGTACCAGCCTACAGTTTCCTACAGGCCATGAAACCCCAAGTATTTTTATTAAAATATGAATATGAATAATGAAGCATAACAATATTCATGCATTTGTTAGCATGAAAATTTGATTATGT
The DNA here is from genome assembly GCA_039654775.1 of Spinibarbus caldwelli. NCBI lineage: Eukaryota > Metazoa > Chordata > Actinopteri > Cypriniformes > Cyprinidae > Spinibarbus > Spinibarbus caldwelli. Next base: position 14,605,496 of record CM077257.1, read on the forward strand.
AGTGTTTTTCCCCCCATACATTAAGATGGAAACTGAGAAATTCTACCAGCCTAATATTTCCTACAGACCATGTTTTCTGTATTTTTAATTAAACATTTAAAATTAATACGTAAACATATATTTGTCATTATGAAAATAAGATTTAGTTGTTGTTGTTTTTCTTTTCTTGCATAGAAATAGAAATTGAGAAAACTTACCAGCCTAGTTCCTTCAGGCCATGAAACCATATTTGTTTTTCTGCATTTTTACTAAAATATGAATATGAATAATGAAGCTTAACAATATTCATGCATTTGTCATTATGAAAATCTGATTATTATTATTTTTTTCTTACATAAAAACAGAAATTTAAAAAAATGATCAGCCTAATATTTCCTACAGGCAATGAAACCATATTTTTTCTGCATTTTTTTAAATTAAAATATGAATATGAATAATGAATCATAACAATTATGCATTTGTCATCATGAAAATTAGATTATTTAGTTAAATATTAAATATTCCTTACTAGCCATGAAACACTGTTTTTAACAAAAACATAAATTTTATTAAATAAAAAATATTAATAATATAAACATTATTAATTTGGACATTATCTCACAGTTTAACAAAACAAAAACATGAAGATCATTATTTTGTTAATCAAATTTTTATATTTGTGGATTAATACAAGAATTTCTATATATAATGTAATCAAACGATATACAGTATGTAATGTTGCATTTACAAATAAAGTTCCCTGTCAGTGGTGAGTAACTCATTTTTACTCGCATTTGGCACGTGGCAACTGTTAATTCTTGACCTGCACCCACCCCGCAGGGATCTGTGTATTGATCAATGCACACACGTGTATGTGTTAATGAAAGCGTGTTTCAGAGATGGAGAACTGATGCTGAGTATAGGTCTGTAGTATGTGTAGTGTAGAGGAATGACGTGGTCATGCATGTCTGCGGCTGAGTCTCAAACCCAGGCTTTACTCTCTGCCACTATGCTCAAACAAAGCCTCTTTTTCTTTGCACTGCCTTCACGGCCTGATGATCACTGGGCTTCTACACATCTAAATGAGCCTTTGTGTGTGTGCGCATGAGCATATGACCGTGCAGGAACATTAATATTGTGTGCACATATCATTCTGTTTGTTCCTTGCTCAAATAAGTGCCCAGTAAAAGATGGATTCAGTCTGTAATCATTAACCCATGGGCTTACATATAATAATGAAGGCGAGATCCACCAATTTATCCATTTATCGATCTGAATCACTGTAGATATGAGGGGGGAAAAGAGTAAGCTAAAAGAAATGTGTTTTTCTTTATAATTCTAATTAGATAGCAAAAGCGATCCTATCGTCCTCTGCCATTCTCATCTCTAAAAACACACTGAATAGATTCCAGCGAGGTGTGGGGATGCGGATGATGTAATGCAAGCCATCTATGTGGTTTCTTCCTCCTGAACAAAGGCAGGCTCTTATCAGTTTGGCAAACCCACAGAATGGATTAGCTGTGCATGGCTTGAGCCTGTAATAGATCTTCTCCGTAAACCATCTCAAGGACTTTCACTCTGCTTCAGATTCCTGGCACTCAGCACTTTCACAGGCTACAAGCACTAGGGGTTTTCACACCAAATTCAGTCAATGCTCTTCTTGGGGTACAGCTCAATATTATGCGATGCCTCTCTCTGCATATAATTTATATATATGAGAAACAGTCCAATAAATCTATTTTTTTTTACTCATTGCAGCATATTGTGATATACAGCATGGTGCAGATCCCTAGCTATGCAGTGTCCACTAGCCCCCTCTAGTGGTGTAGCAGAAGACTGCACAGTTTTAAATGTATGCAGTAAGAACAATATAACTATGTTCAGAATGGAATACTAATTTAACCCAGTATAGACTGTAATACTATGAATACTATGGTTGATATGATTTTTCCCGCATGCATTAAACAGGATGACCTAGCATGTATACTGGCCACAAAGATCACAAATTGACATTATGTGAAAATGCACAATTACTTTTAAAATGATAACTAGACTTCTCTCTCTGAATCAAACAGGTCATGTGACAACAATGTAGCACACTATTTTGAAATATTTGTTTTTCACAATGCGTACACTCGCTGTTTCACATGCCATTTTTAAAAATAGTTGGAGCATGTGGTGTATTCTGTGCAGTATGCAGTACACAGCATGCTAGTATTCTGTTCTGAAAATAGCTACTTTCTAAGGGTCACTGAGATTCCATTTTAATTCAATGTGACATGTCACATCTGATGCATCAGTGGAATCTCATATTTTTTGACTTCAGTCCTTGCATTGTGAAGCACTGTATGTGAGTTTTGAATATGAATCGGTGTGCTTATTTTTCACAGTTTATATATTCAATACCATATTCTAAAAATATAATAGTCATCAAAGTGGCTGACGTTTTTTAGAATACCATAAATAATAGCGGCGCAAGTGCTCTCATCCATTGACAAACCAATTTAGGTGGTTCTGGATCAGTGTCCTGGGTTTTCCTACAGTAGCTGTAAAGAAGGAGAGGTGATAGACTCACGGTCATTGCAGAGTGGCCCTCCAAATGATGTCATGCTGCAGTCGCAACTGAACCCCTCCCACTGCTGCAGACACACGCCCTGATTGGAGCAGGAATCCTCTTGACAGGTAGTGCTGGGGCCTGAAGAGACCGATGACAAAGTAGTGTAGAAAGAGAGAGAGAGAGAGAGAGAGAGAGAGAGAATCAAACAGACAGGAAGAAAAAGAGAAGGGTATATAAATTCATGAAAAGCTTTTATTGCAGCAGAAACAGCCACACAGAACCGTCCCATCTGCTCACTCCCCTAGATAAAAAACCAACTTCCAGTGAGGATAAAATCTGTTTAACTAAATATTAATCTTTCTCAGACACTCTTTAGGGATGAGTGAAGAAAACAGTTTATAAATATATGAAACAATATACTATAAATAATATAATACATATAATCTATAAAATAAATATTCACACAAATGTGTTACATTCAAATGTTACTATTGTACAAGAAACATAAACATATAAATCTTTTCCGTTTCAGTGTGATTTCATATAGCATAATGAGTGTGCTTATTTTAGCTTAACTGTATATTATGTCGTTATCTTCTGGTGATCACCAAATAAAGTCCTGTACAAAACATTGTAAGGTACACTCAGTAATTTTTTTGTTCATGTTGCGATGGCTAATAAGACAGCATCCAAAATTATGCACTGAGTATGTACTACATTTGATGAAAAAAATACTTAATTTTTAAGTTAATAAAGTTACATTCTGCAATTATGCATATATGTAGTATGAATACAATCGAGACAAACTATATTGGGTATGTATGACCTCAGCTACACCATTTATGAATGTAACAGTCCACTGGATGCACACCTGGCATTTTTATGAATACTACATTTTCAGACATAGCACTCATTTGACATCCAGCTTTTCACATGATACATTAATAAGGAAGTTATTACTGTTACAGTTAGACTTACACTGACACCTAGTGGTGTAGATGTACACTTCTGCTCAAAATTTTAGGTCAGTAAGATTTTTAATATTTTTGATAGGAGTCTCTTATGCTTACCAAAGCTGCATTTATTTAATATAAAATACAATAAAAGCAGAACTACTGTGAAAAATATTAAAATTTAAAATAACTGTTTTCTATTGGAATACATTTTGAATACTTCATTCCTATGATGGCAAAGCTGACGTTTTATAGCTGCCATTACTCAGGTCTTCAGAGTCACATGATCCTTCAGAAATCATTCTAATATGCTAATTTGTAACATTTCTTAATATTATCAATGTTGAAAATGTGCTTAATATTGTTAATATTATCAATACTGAAATTATTGCTTATTAAACTGCTTAATATACATGGAATAATTTATTTAAGATTCTTTGATCTAAATGTCACTACAGAAACCTTCTATTTCCAGTAAGTCATCATTAACTTATTTCACAAGTAAAAGTATATAATAATAGGTGACCTGCTACATGTAAAATAATTAGTATATTAGCATATTAGTACTTTAACGGTACATTTTAGTACCTTTTGAAAAGGTACGGCCCCACTGACAGATTTTATACCTTTATTTCTAAAAATGTAGCATTGAGTCTTTATCTCAGGTAAGAATGATTTTTAAAAAGTACTATTTAAAACTTTTTTAACAAGGTAAAAAAAAATTACTGAGTGCGACTATAATCGGTCTCATTACTCAAGAAGACATTAAATGTGGACAGGTGACTTGATTTTAAAGTGCAATACAAGCATTGCACCAGTGGCTGTGTGACAGAGTAGCATTGGCGGTAATGCGCAGTGTATTGGCTGCAGTAATAATACAGGCCCCTGTGTGATAATAACATCTGCTCCTAGTATTGCTGAGGTGGGTTTAAAGCAGCAGCACTCCCTGGGGACTCGGGGCTGTAAGATAAATGGGGGCCGTCTGGAACAGCTCATTTTGTGTTCGGTCTACAGAAGCGAAGCGACGGGGCGACGGGCCAGGCATATTACAGCCTGCGGAAACACTTCTGTTCTCATTTCTCTCATTACTTCAGCCGGCATGTAAAACAGGCCCCTGGCCCTCAAACGCTCCCTCCTCTCCATCACTCAACCATTTGGCCAATCAGTCGCACATTTGCGGCTTGGCCACTTGACTCGGAAGTGAAGCGAGTCTGGCAGGGAGAAGGAGGAGGAGAGAGAGAGACGCTACCACAGCCGCCGGTACGATCCAGATGAGCTGCGCTCTTCCTGTCTCACCTGATCTGTCTGAGCGAAGCTCATTTAAAGTCTCAGGCAGAGAAACAGAGGGTTGGCTCGCTCCCCTGACGAGCTTCTCTCGAACCGAGTGTTATATATCTGAGCGGAGTATTCTGGCTTTGAGAGATTCCCTAACCGCTTGGGAAATTCCATCTAGTTTTAAGGCCCTTATCGGGGGTAAAGGCGATAGACTATTTCCGTCGCATTTCGGCGTGGAAGGAGCTGAAACCGCATGCAGTGGGTGGAGGGGGGCACTGTCGGAGAAGGGAAGGGGGGACGCATGCCTCCAGTAAACAACAGAACAGATGTACGCTCCAATGAAAAGAGCAGTGACGGGTAAGTGAGGGAAAACTATGACACAGGACACTCTGAGACAGTTTAAGACCGGGAGGCTGTAAATACAAGGTGTACGGACGGTGCTTGTATTTACGGTGATGGAGTTACTAGACCGGCTGCCGGGCAAACGTGATCTACGACATCAGACGCTCACACTGGAGGGGGGGGGGGGGGGGGGGGAGAGGGGGCATCGGTTAAGAGACACATATGGCTATCTACCTTGCAAGTCAGCTTTCAGCAATGCAACTTTTGTCAGCCAAACGAAAAAGAAAAAACAAAACAAAATATATAAGATGTTAGTAGAGGCACTGGAATGTCTGTGATTATAACAAATTAAGTCGTTAAAAATGTAAGGGAACAGAGAGAGGACATAAAGAAAGCAGACAGAGACCCAGGGAAGAAGAGAGGTGGAGTTAGAGATGACGAAAGAGACAGAGTCGTTCAGGACATGATAAAAGCCAGTAGCGTAGGTTTGGTTTGAACAGAAGGATATTTTTCAGCCATGATCGCTCCCTGTAAATGGAATCCCAAAATGAGCTTATTAAAAATAAATATGTGCATTCATAATGTAATATTTATATGCATGTAATGTTGTGGTTCTTGGCAAATATTAGCAGTTCTTTTACAGCTGAATATACTAACGGCCATAAACAATCTGTATGCATGTATTTTGCCAGACAAAATGTTACTAGAAATGTAAAAAATAGGTTTGCTTTTAACAGTAGAGTTACAGATAGTTTGTTAAGATAATTAAATTTATTTAAAAATAATTGCTGTCTATGATAAGGTTCCATTTAGATATCCATATAAACATATTTATTATAGAACTGTTATATTATTGTGGTGTTGGGCTTTTTTTATTTATTTATTTTTTATTTGATGCATTATTATTCATTATCTCCAATTAGCTGTGAGAATAAGTCTCTTATTCTCACAGAGGCTAGATTTATTTGATCAAAAATACATTAAAACAGTAATATTGTGAAATATTGTAATTTAAAATAACTAATTTATCCCTGTGATGACAAAGCTGAATTACTAGTCTTCAGTGTCACATGACCCTTCAGAAATCATTTTAATATGCTGTTTTGGTACTCAAGAAACATTTCATATTATTATTAATGTTGAAAACAATTGTAATGATTAATATTTTTTTGCATAAACCTTGAAAAACTTTTTCAGGATTTTTTGATGATTACAAAGATCAATAGAAAAGCATATATTTGAAATGGAATTTTCTGTAACAACATTATTAATATATTAATAACAACTTTTGAATGGCATGTAACTTCATAAGCTTAAACATTACTGTTTCAATATTAAAATTATTTACATAATGTTACACATCTGAAACGTCACTTTCAATAGGCACAACTTCACTGTTAATAAATCTCATAACTATTATTCTACTCCCCTTTTAAATCAGTTTTCCCTTTTGGAATGATTGCACTGCATTCAGTTTTAATGCATTCAATTCATCTTTTAAGGACAGAAGACAAAATGGTGTATTTTTGCTAGCTCTCGCAGCAGTCCTGTGGGCCATCCTCAGTTATGACTTCCTTTTATGATATTGTTATCTTTCTGAGCTTCAATGAAAAAAGGATTACTGTTAATTATTTTTCATTAATTAATATAACTACTAAAAGCTACTGGCAGTAACCAGTCTCTTTCCTCTTTAGCTTCATCACAGTTACAGCTTGGAAAACACACAAGATCTCTTAACAATGATAGGGACGTGTCCATATCATTCACCCCTAATCTACACTTCTGTTGCCAACAGAGAAACACAGAAGCCTGAAACCGGTTAAAAATGGCCCAGCATGAAGAAAACACAGAACAGATGAAGAGAAGAAGCAGAAAGGATGAACAAGTGCATGAGAGGAGACAAGGATTGGAGGTTGTAGTCATCAAGCGAAGGACCTCGCTAAGCCGAGCTGGTGTATGTTTCATTCATACCGTTTTCCTCACCTTCGCATCCTCTCTCCACCTGGCCGGCGTTGGACAGTGCGTCTGACAGCAGGTCTGGCAAACGGCCGTTCAGGTCGACAGATGCCAAGCAGCCCTGGAAGCCCTCTTTAGAATGCACCAGCTTTGGCAAGTCCTTATACATCTCTTTGGCCACACCTCCCACAAACAAATCACCTGTAGAGACAGGAAATATTATGCTCTGACTGAGGATGTCTTTTCAAGTCAACTATCAAGGGAGCATGTTATGCAAATTGCCATAGAAAAGCCATACTGCCCCCTGCTGGTTCATTTGTTTGTTGCAATACACAATAATGTGAATGTCAAATTTCTACATTTAGAAGTTTGGGGTCAATATGTTTCTTTTTTTTAAGGAAATTATTTATTTTTTTCAGCAAATATGCATTAAATTGATCAAACCTGATAGTAAAAACATTTACAATGTTACAAATGACTTTCATTTCAAATAAATGCTGTTCTTTTAAATCTCTGAAAGGTCATGTGACACTCAAATCTCAAGTAATGGCTACAGAAAATGCAGCTTTAATCACATGAATTTATTACAAATAATATTTCACAATATTACCATTTTTGAAAAAAAAAGAAAAAAAAGAAAAAAGAAAAAAATCTTACCAACCCAAAACTTTTAAATAGTAGTGTACACCTAAACTAAACTAAACTAAACTAAACTAAACTAAACTAAACTAATTAGAAATAATAATATAGTTAAGTTATTTTTATTTTATTTTATATAATCATTGTGTCTTTTTAAGCCCTAATGATCAGTTAAAATCATCCAGAGAAATCATTCTCATTAAGAAAACATCAAAAGTACCTTTCAGATCCAGGTTTTTGGCTCCCATGGTAGTCTGTGTGGTGATTTTGGTGTCTATTTTGACCGTATGGAGGTTGTTTGTATCTCGTGAGATCATCACATTGTGCCAGTGATTGTCATTCAGTGGTGTGTTGGAATTTCCTTTGATGAGATGAGCTCCATTTCCCAGGTCTGACACATAATGGAGATATCTGCATGCAAACAGTCATAAAGACAATTAGTGAAGGACTCTTCATATACTCTATGCATTCAAATCAAACGTATTGCATTAAAAACCAATGGAGCTCACCCTTTAACCAGCTCTACTACTATAAAGTCATTGCCATCTCCTCGGTTGTACAGGATGAGCCCATCTGGTGAAGTGGTCTTAAACTGGAAGAACAGGTGCATGGAGTAGTAGGCCTGAAGCGTGGGCAAGGTCACATAGCTAGAGCGAGACTTAAAGGTCACTGGGTCTGCCACGATGCTCCTGTAGCCGATCATGGCGTTCAATTCGCAGTAGTCGATGTCGCCGTTCTTGCACAGGTCAATGTAGGACATGCCATTGAAGGACAAACCCTGCAGGTGTCCAATGAAGTTGGAGGGCACGGCGGGCATATAACGCTTCTCTGTTACGATGCCCGTTTCCACATTGTGGAACTCCAGCTGCGTGTGGTCTCCCGTGATTTGACCTTACCAGGGCGAATAATCGAAAACAGATTTAATGTAGGAAGGGGAGAGTGTCAAAACCGGCCCTGTCCCAAAAGGGTGACAATGCTGCAGACAGTATAGATGATCATGTAGTAGACAAATGGGGCACCATACAGTCTTATGGAATTCACAGACCGCACGTACCCACTATCTGGGACAGGGCCACAGTATTGCCAAATGGGCCGACTTAAATTTACTGCAGCAAAATGAGATTTTTAATAAACATGGAAGACTAGAAAAACATGAAAGCATTAAGAGTTGGAAGAATGTTAGAAGTATTTTAGGGGATTTGAAGGAAAAAAGGTTAACTTCATCTTTCTGCGATCCAGTGGGAGAGAAAGAAGCCCTTAAATATTTTAAAAACCTCTTTTAAAGCTTCCCAAGAGGAAGTTCTTTCACTCTAAAATCAGTAAGGTTATGTGAGTATAATGTATTCCCTCAGTGGTTTGGCCTCCGAATGCATCAGCATTAAGTGAAATACCAAGTCTATTTCAAAGTGTCGAACACACACCAGTAAGTTCAGCAAGAAACTAAAGATGATTGTACTGCACTGTGGGAAAGCACTACCTTTTTCATATGACGCTTCATTCAGTGGGCAAATTTGCCCTTGAGGAGCACTGAGGGAAGGCTATTGGAAGTGAACCACTGAATCTCTTCAGGAAAGGCCCTTCCTCAAGACCGTTAGCAAAGAGTACATGTAATTACTTAAAGGACATAATTATGACCATGTAATACTCTGTGGTGCGTCCCTGAGATTTATCTTAACACTACAGATGATTTATCTTACATGGGATTTTAAAGGAGTCATGCAATGCGTTTTAATTGACTGCTCCTGCGGTTATAATGAGAGCGATTTTTGATCGCTTTCTGTATATAAAATAATCACAGTATAGACAACACTACTAACAGGGACAGTGTGAAGTTAATCGTTTAGACATTGTGACATCACAATTGTCCCGATTTCAAATTCAGTGATCAAAAGAATAATTCATATTTTAAACTGGAGAGTTAGTTTTGAAATGTGCGGTATGTTTTTATGTAATTTATGTGTATATATCAAGAACATTTTGAATCTCCATTTCATTTAAAATTCTCTCATACACTCAATAACTATACCAACAAAGAAATTATTTCTTATTTTATATAAGCAAATCAATTTATATACATATTATATGATATAAAATACATGTGGTTTTATATTTGAAAATCAAAGGTTATTTATTTATTTATTTTCTTGCATGGAAACCCTGCTATACACCTAAAGGCAAAATCAACAAGGATATCTTTACCTATTTTATATGATTTGCATTTATAAGATTACACTTCTATTCAAAGTTTGGGGCATATTTTATTAATACTTATAAATGTTGTTGTATTAAACAGCACAATTGTTTTTGGTATTGATAATAACAAGAATAATAAGAAACTGAAGCCATCATATGAATAAATTACATTCTAAAATATATTTAAATAGAAAAGTTATTTTAAAATATAATAATATTTCACAATATTACTGTTTTTACAGTATTTTTCATCAAATCTTACCGACCCCAAACTTTTGAATGGCAGTGTACATGTTAATAGATACAAACCAACAGGAAATTTCAGTAAGTTAAAAACAAATTTAAACTAGGTCATATTTAAATAGGTCAATTTTATTTGCCACAGCAATCCTGAATCTTTGGTATGATTGTCAAGGCAACTTAGTAATTCAAAATAAGCATTAATCACATATATGTTCATATATGGCGAAACAATAACCTTCATTCTTCAAACTACCCACTTCATAATACGACATAGGATGCTCACAACTTTCAAATTTGCATGTGTGTGAGTCTTAAGATGGTAAAATACTTGAGAATGTGCTTTACCTTCAGAGGGCTGCAGGTCATCCACCATTAACTTCAGACTTTTGCCTCTTCTGATGACACGAACTGTGTGCCATTCGTTGTCATTCAAGTTCTGGCCCGCAAATATGGTCTCTGGACCTTTACCTATAACATGTCCCACACAGCGGTTAACACAAAGAGAAGAGGGAGAGAGAGCGATAGAGAGACAGAGGAAGAAAGGGGTTGTGAAACGGGATAAACTAAAATAGGGGTGTAAAGAGGTGACTGATATCTATGTAGAGAAAAAGAAGAAATAGCGGAGGAAATGATACTCTCACACATCACATTCACACATTTACTATCTATCTACGTCTTTTGGTCCATTTTATGATCTCTGCAACAGCCCTGTTATGAATTCGGTCTTGCCTTAAATAATGTATTTGTTTGTATACACAGAGTGCAGTGAACAGAATTATCCCACTTCCGCCACTAGATGGAGTCATGTAACTGTTTTTCTAACGGCCCTTCTTGAGGGACCCGGTCTGCATCTGTGATGTCAGATGTTCAGCCGCATATGCGTCTCACGTTCTTCCAATTCCTGAGTGGTTTAAGAAGCACATCCAAAAACCTACAGACTGTAAACTCTATTCGAGAAAGCAATTTCTCGCCTGTAGAGCCTCCCCTTATACCGTGTGCACGTGCGGCGAGTTCGACGGGGCCCCTGGACCTCCAGGCTCCAATCGAGCTTCCACTAGATGATCAGAGCGTGCGAAGAAGAGCCTGCAGGCTTTGTGATTTCAGCCGCTCTGCCTCTCTTTGACACATCGTTGTCTCTCCTAATCAGTCAAACTGCTGCTAAGAGGGCAGTGTGTCATTGTCAGGGGCCCCTGCAGCCCATCTCACTTGATAACAGGTAAAAAGAGTTGCCATTAAAGAACTGCCAGGCTCCCAATCGATTTTCTATCCCTCCCTGCTCTCAATTACTATGAATCCAGATGGGCCGGCCATGAGCCAGCTCTGAAGGAAAGAAAAGCAGCAGCAGGTAAGGTTTCAGACTGCGCAACAGCGCCCCCCAAAGGAATCTTTGCAGATCTAAGGAAAAGCCACCACAGAGAGGTAACACTAAGGGGCTGTACCGTTAAGCCTCCGGCTATATACAAGACATGACATGTGCTTTTTATAGGCCTCTGACCATCGCTGCAAAAGGATGTATGTGAAAAGGTGACAGCGTGTGACTGGACAGCTGGAGAGACAGCTAAAGGTCCAGGACTGCTATGCCTTTATTAGGAAGTCATGTTCTGACAAACTCACAAGCAACAAAGACAAAAAGCCTTTCTCTCTGTCTGGGAGGGCAGCTCGTTGCCATGGAACTGGGGCAGATGGTTGCGTGTGTCCGGTCACTTTGATTCTCATCTCCCAGGGTGGAGAGAGAGGGCAGAGTTAAATAAGACAGAGGCGGGCAGGGGCTGGCTAGAGCACTCTGACAGGACAGAGCTAGCAGGAGAACACAGACCAGACACACGCACACACACACACACACACACACGCTCGTCTCGGGCAGGAGAGATGAGATATATTCATATCTAGCTCATCCAGCTGAGAACGATATACCCATGTGAAACAAGCGCAGGCAGCCATTTTGAGACAGGACGAGCTTCATATTGAGGACACAGTAATTCAGCTCTTCTGGGACTGACTAATAAGCAATGCTAAAGGCATTTTACAAACTCTTTGATCGACTGGCATATTTCAAATATGGATGTGTTACAGCTCAGTTTTTCTATTTTTTACGTATTGTAATTAACCAGGGATCGGAGAAAAAATCCTGTCAAAATGAACAAAGTAGCATGGAAATTTAAATTGAGGGAATATATATTTTTTACATGTATATGTAAAGTATGTTTTTATTTATATGTTTATATTTATATAATACATTTTTTATCAGCTGTGTTAATATGTGTTACAGCTCTTTTTTTCATAAAGATTTCAATTGTGAGGGAAAAATTATATGTACTGTATATATGTTACACATATATAAGATATGGTTGGTACAATTCAAGCTTTTGGCATAAATAGTTGGCATAGTGTGTGGTTAGAAAAAAATATATTGAATAAAGGTAGGTAAAAGGTAAAACTAAAAATATATATGATGTAATATAATATACTGCCGAAAGTGACAAAAATGCTGTAGATATTTTAAATGTGAACAAAAAATAAATAAATAAAATAAATAAAAGAATATAATAAAAATGTGAAGCATTTATTGACCCTTCCCTTTACAATAAAATTAATTTCTGACACTGATATTGACTGTGTCCTATGGTCTTGTCTGCAACCACCTGTGTGTGAGGGATTTCATTTATTAGAAATTATGGTTAGCCTACTGCTGGGTGAAATTACAATTCACACTGGAAGAAACAGGCTGCCTTTCTATTTATTAACATAGCACAGTAGGTGAAAATATTAACTTTCATATCACGGCATAATAAATAACCACAGCATAAAACTACAACCTTAAACCAATATGCCTCACATTTCATTCTGTCATATGAAGCAGTTTTTATAGAAAATAATTTAAAGGTCATCAAAATCCGAACAGCCGAACCATTTCGATGGTGCAACTGTAAATGTCAGAGACCCAAGGTGAAAATACAGATCCCTGAAGTGCAAACCTCTAACCAGCCAAAATGCTGCTCTCAACCTATAGCCTGATTTAGCCATGAGTGTATAGTGACCCCACTAGTTTCTAAATATACATCTTTCATCCTGCTGACTCTCAGACCATATTAACAACCCATGAGCTGATGTGACAGCACTCTCTTAGTTGAACACACTGTCACCCTGGGGGAGGCAGAGTCCCTAATTGGCAACGGCTTGTTCTTCGTGTCAGAAGAGGAACAACGCTCATAAACACACACACGCACCAATGACAGGAGTAGCTATGGCTGACACAGATAATTAATGAGGATACAAAAAGAGAGAGATGAGACTGCACAATAGCAGGCTGTTCAAACATGTAAAGCCCCTGCTTCTGTTTCTCCACGGGAGCTTAAATAAAACATCTCCTTTCGCTCAGAATTCCTGATTCTGTCTTTTTGTCATAGATTCAGACAATTAGAAGCCGTGTCCTTGAGCACGACAACGCTCCCATGGAAAAAGATGTAACAAGACAGATATCACCACAAAAGCTCATATATTTTGAAGGTTGAATTGACTTAGAAATCTATGAACGCCCACATGTGCTAGAAAAACAAAATGGCCACCACCCATGGCCTGTTTTTGATGCCTAAATTTACCAAACAGAAAAAAGACAGGCTTTGTTTTCACTTCCTGAGTGGGGCGGAAAATGAACGACTTAACAGAAACAAATGAAAATAATGATTTTTAGGAAGGATAACAGAATAAATAAGAACAGAACAAGTAAAAGATATTATCATAGAAGTACATACGAAGAGTTCATTTGCAAAAACCGATAAACTCACTTTTTTTTTATTGTGCATTCCAAGTAATATCAATCAAACTGCAGTTGGCTTGTTTTGATTAAGCAATAATACCTTAAACAAATACAGGTCATTTACAAAATTAAAGTTCACTGAAAGTATGTTTTTTTTTTACATATTAAAAGTTTGTTTTATAGAAAAAGCAGATAACTCTAACAGTCGTTTTTTTTTTTTTTTTTTGGAAAAAGCAGATAACTCCACATTTCATGTTTTAGAGTTAAAGAAAAACACTCGTTTAATCTTTGTAATCTCCTCAGATGACAATGTAGATGCCTGACAAAGGTTGTTGTTGTTGTGATCAGACTGTATGGATGTGATTACACGCAATACACAGAGCTTTTCCCTCACCATTGTAACACACTGATTCGCTAAAATGGACTTATCGGCTTCTGTTCACAAACTACAAGGGCGCTTGTTGGCTTCTGCAGTAACACGTGAACTCGCGATGCCTTGAAAGTAGACAATACCGGCTTTTCTGACAAAATGTATGTAGGGTTCAGATCCCTCTATATGTGGAGAATAATACATGGCAAGTAGCTCATTTTTTTTTTTAAAGTGGCGTTTATCGTTTTTTGCAAATAAACTCTTCATATATTTTAAAGACTGAATTAACTTAAAAACCATTAACATCCACATTTGTTGGGAAAAAACAAAATGGCTGCCATCAGTGCCTTTTCTGATGTTCAAACGATAAGATTTATCAATGCTTTTGAAGTCTCTTATGCTCATCAAAGCCACATTTATTTATTTTTTTTCTCTCTGTGATAGCAAAGCTGAATTTTCAGCAGCCATTACTCCAGTCTTCACTATCACATGATCCTTCAGAAATCCTTCCAATATACTGAATTGGTGCTCAAAGAACATTTCTTATTAATGTTGAAAACAGTTGAAACAGTTCAAAAATATTAAGAAAACTTAATATTTTTGAGGAAACTGTTTTTTCAGTGGGCCCATTCTTTGATGAACAGAAATTTTGAAAGAACAGCATTTACTTGAAATGGAAATGTTTCATAACATCATAAATGTCTTTACAGTCACATTTGATCAGTTTAATGCATCCTTGTTGAATAAAAGTATTAATTTCTTTCAAAAAATAAGAATAACAACATCCTACTGACCCCAAACCTTTGATAGCCACTCAGTAGCCACTCATCTGTTTGATACATGTGCACATCAGAAACAGTTTTTCTCTTTCGGTTCCTCAGTGGAAAAAATGCAATAAACACAACAAAATGAATGACAAAACATTTTTCTCAATTTGCTTCGTGCGTGACTTGTAAATTGAAATAACAGAATGTAAACAAGCAACACACCACAGAGTCAGACTTGTTTTCTGCGTGTTGTGTTAAAAGGTAAACTCTCAGCAGGGGACTACAGTGCCAAACTTTTCCATTTCTGAATTGTTTATAAGACCTTGTACCCAACTGTACCGGCAGGTGACAAACCACTCTTCAGAAATATCCGAGCTTCCTTCTCCACTATCGATGTGGAATTGGTTCCTGTGGTTTTCATGGGACCATTCACACCTTTTCCAACTTCCTCTGTGTTCATATGTAGTTGTGTATAATTATCTCCCAAGGCTCCTTACTGTGTGGGTAGATGCCCAACTGTGAGGGAGATGTGGAGGATCCTGACAGCTCCCGGCAACTGTGTTTCGCACATCGTCAAGCTAGAGCTGTTTTGCTTCTTCAATGCCAAAATAGCCAGCGCAATCAGCAAGACTGTGCTTCGTGGAGGTGAGTGCTTGATGGCTTGGCCCCATTTCAACTGTTCCCCCTGCAACCGTTTCCCTCTAAGGAATAGATGCAGTTGAGAACGTTCTGGTAACTTTATTAACATCACCAGAATGTAGTCCTATCGGGGTAGAAGTACATACATTTGGTACACAAATCTGCTGTGCAGACCGCTGAGTTGTTGAGAGGACAGAGTATCTCTTCGAACCCCTGGGACTCCTGATGGCTCGCTTTTGGAGACAAAATTGAGTCTTCATTAGGAAGAAACAAATCATTTAAAGAGCCAATCTTGTGGGATAAAAGGTTTCGGGTCCGATGCCCATTGGTTCAAACAAAGTCAGCCATCCTGCCCAGATCTGAACAGCACTGCGGAAAACTGGGATACTGAGGCTGTGATGGAGCAGGGGGCATCATGATGTGACCATCTGCTCCATCACTCAGAAATTAGGGCAGGTTAGGGCTGAGACTGTGGGACCTGAATAAGTAAACGGCCTTTTAATATTATTCTCGAAGGACAAACTCACAATGTGTGAGACTTATACAGTCAGCCACAGCACGTAAAGATCAGACAAACAAACAAAACCCAAATAGTGGTGTGGCTCACTCAGGCTCGGAGGGCTAGCATCGCTTTTCACCCTGCTGTCCGCCATTCTATCTGCATCACAAATGAAACAAGAGCATCGCCACTGCATATTTATGAGCACGGCCGCTTCAGTAAATGGCAACGCTGCTGCATATTTATAGTAGGTTGTTTCAGAGAAATGAGGTCCTTTTGAATTCACATGAATCTCTTGATTCTGGTAAAGGATGTTCTGAATGCATCGAAATGTCTTCCACTTGTCATCGGTAAACACGTTTCTGAGTAGATCGAGTGCAAGGTGTTATTAAATAATCAGACTGGAGTTTGTTCATGAGATCTGCTGTTAGGGGACATGTCAATGCCCAAGAGGCCGTTCACATAGGATGTGTTATTCTGTTTTTTGGAAAATATAGTTCAACTTTTGATATGAAGCTTGGCAGATCTATGTCTGTTTTAAAAATACAGACCAATCAGATCATTCTGGGGTGGCATATACATCTTAAATGTATTCAGTTTGCACATTATCTCTAGTGTACGGGCATTAATGGACCTATAAAAACACCTTTCTCCTATGTGCAGTACATCTCTGTCTAAGTACATTTACATCCACAGCTATAATTGAGCTAGAGCAGGTTATTACATAATCGAGCTACAGTCTTTATCTGTCTAAGCATACATGACACAATGCGTAATCAAATATTTTGAAGGATTAAATATAAACTGTGAGTCACCTCTGACTCTCAGAGAAGACTGCTGAAGCCAATTGTAGTCTGTTTCTTGTGTATACACTACTGTTCAAAAGCTTGGGTTCAGTAAGATTAAAAAAAGAATGCTTTATTTATTTAGCAAGGATGCATTAAATTGATCAAAATTGACAGAAAAGACGTTTATAATGTTTCAAAAAATCCTGTTATTTAAACATTTTAATTCTTTAAAGAATTCTGAAAAATAATAATAATAAATAGTATTGGAGTTTCAACTAAAATGTTATATAAAATAAGCTGAACAATGGTTTTGAACATTGATAATAAGGGCAAATGATTCTTGAGCACCAAATCAGAATATTATAATGATTTGCCACCACAGGAATACATAAATTTTTAAAATATATTAAAACAGAAATCAGTTTTTCTCTCATAATAACAATTTTAAATTGTCATCATATTTCACTGTTTTTACTATATTTTTGATAAAATAAATGCAGCCTTGGTAAGCATAAGACTTAAAAAAAAAAAAAGTAAAAAAAATCATCAATAAAAATTTGAACAGTAGTGTACATGCTAGACGAATCTAAGCTACAATTGCATTATCCACATCTGTTAGTCTGACTTCACACACACACACACACACACACACACACACACACACACAAATAACTGAAATTGAGTGCTTTGAAGCTACGATTGCAGCTTGTTAGATTTCATGACATGAGCCAAGTGAGAAAAGCCAAGACAGATTGTGTGACATCAACAGATTTTACGATATACATCATTGACTGGGCAGTCTGCGTCCGGTCTGACATCCTTATTTGAGGATGAGCATGTCACACTAAGAGATTCAAGACTGCTGAATTCACCCTACAATGACAGAAATAGAAAAGAAATATCTTTTACAATATTCAAAATTTGTCTCAGGCTGCAGAAATCTTATAACGTGCACCCTAATTTGTCACTGGCCTGTTTATAAGACTACTGTGTCTGGGAGTGTGTTGTGCTCCCATTATGCAGAGGGAGTAGACGAAAGATGTGGCAAAGCCCCTCGAGGAAGCTCAGGTGCTTTGTTATCTTTGGCATTCAGTTTAACACAGATGACTGCCTTATTGTCAAATTAGCCAATATACTGAGCTCAGGGGTCGCAACGAAATAACAAAACAATAACACGCTCACAAAAGCCTGCAAAGACGCACAAGCAAAATATACTTAGTAAGACCAAGGGACAAAGCACTTTATCAGATGATGTGATTAAAGGTAAAATCCTTGAAATGTCTGGATGCTCCTGATTGGACAGAAAACTCAGGCTTGCTTACTTCTGTGAATTAACAAATTTGCTTTTGTTACTATGCAACAGTACAACTGAAGGCCAAATTTGGATGGACAACCATATTAGTTTGATGATGAAGGAGCTGATCATTACATTCATTCTTTGAATGTGAATGAGCAATGGCAGTTTGGGGACACAACACTCTATGATGAGTCACTCAAAGAGATACGTACCGGAAACATGCAAACACAAAAACAAACAAAGACTCCTTTGAAAGAGCCTTTAGAGACTGCCATTAATTACCCTGAGGCTTTTGGAGAATCAATGCCAGGGAAGGCTAGAGCTCTCAAATAAAAAAAAAAGAGAGAAAAAATAGATTGGCAAAGCCTGCAGAGATGGAGAACACCTATCTGTCTCATCACATCTCTTTTTTTCTTCTTCCAGTACCTACCTAAACACAAAGCATGTCTATGTGCTATTAAACGGATAGTTCAAGAAAACAGTAGAAATCTGTCATAATTAACTCATCCTCACTCACATTGTTCCAAATCTGTATGCTGTTATTTTTTTTAGAATATACATGTCAATAATGGGAAGCAAAAAGAGACAGGTAAATAAATGTATACAGTACACTAAAAAAAAATTATGCCATAAAGAGTTTAATACGGCATAAATAATTAACATGATAAGCAATTAATTTGCTCATAAAAAAACTGACCAGATCCCAAATCAGAACACAACTGGCTCTTTTAAAATAATTTGATTTGTTTATCACTTACATTTGATTTAATAATCCAGTCATAGCTGTTCTCCAATTAACAGCTCACTGGAGAGGAAGATTGTCAGCAAATAATTTAATTTAAATATAATATTCTATGACTTCAGAAGAGTTGGAATATAGCACATGCCATATGGACTACTTTCATCATGATTTTTTCCTTTTTTATTTTGGAGTGTAATAGCTGTGCTCTGTGTGTGTCACTGTATGGAAAAGACCAGGTGAAGATTCTAATATCTAATTTTTTTGTTCCAAGGAAGAAATAATTCATATAGATATGGAACAACACAATGGCGAGTAAATAATTACACAATTCTCAAAAAGTATCCACATTTTCCTCTTCCCACCAAAAATCAAACACTTCCTGATGGTCGCTCCTTCTGCAGTGACCAGGAAGCAACAAAAAAAACGACGGAAGGAAAATAAGAGGCAGTCATTGGCTGTCAAGCTCAGGGCTGAGGAGGGATTTGAGGAGAGGCTCTCTGAGGAAATGATCTTTGCGAGGGTTATTGGAAATGGCGTGAGCTGGAGTGTGATCTGTGAGTGAGAAACTTAATCGCCTCTCCTCTCATTCCAGTCAGCTCCATTTCTCACATTCCTAGAAAATGGCTGCCAGGGAGCCCGAAGGCTCCTGCAGCCCACAGGCAAAAACTAGCCGTACCTGACAGCTCGCTCGCTCGCACTTTGGAAACACCACTCAAAGCTCTGCTGGCCGCAAAACAGAGGCCTCGTAACCGCAATATTTTACACTACTGAAAGAATACACACGCACGCACATACATACAAATGAACAGTACACATACAGAGGAGGGCGCTTTGGTTCAGTATCATAGAAGCAGAGAGAAGAGGAAGAGAGGGGATAAGTCACTTACTGGTTGTACAGTTTATCCTGATACAGTCTAGATGGGGGAGAACAGACAAGATGTAAATTCAGCCTTCAAGGTTACGACTGCAGACATCCATTACAACACATCGCCCACAAACTGGGGACGGACACGCAAACCAGGTGGAGCGGCGAGGCGCTGTTTCGCTGACCAGATACGCACTCTTTCTTTTCTGCCTCCTGCGTGCTGATAATGAACCCCAGGTGGAGTGGATACGGACTCGCTGTCTGCACTAATGAATATTCATGCCTTCACTGTGCCATAATATATTTAGAATTAGGGAAATTTGGCATGTATTGAAATGTGATTATACCCAGTTCCATACTAGTCTCGGGACTACTGAATATTCAGAGGTAATTGATTAATTTGCTCTCTGGGTTAGCTCAGAAAGCGGCACAGGAAGCAGAAAAGAGAGAGAATCTTGCCAGAGAAACAGTCTGTCCTCGCCAATGGCGCTGCTGATGCTCTCATATGCACATTTTTAAAAACCATTTCCCGTTAATGAGCAAAAACAGAAGAATTAAAGAATGACTCGTATTTGACGAAACTGGAAATGGGAAAAGGGCTCATGTTTATGGACATGTCGCAGCAGAGCACCAGAGCGTGTCCACGGTAAGCCTTAGCCTCCTGGGAGAAGAGCTGAATTCAGAATGCTCCTGTAGATAAAAACACTCCAAAAACTCACAGCCCTTGACTTGATGTTTACTTTTCCTGCTCGCATGTGAGAAGAACCCCACGTGCATGAATAAACATAGGAATAACACGTTTTATAGTAGGCTCTCACAGTGAAGCTTCAAGGAAAACCAGTTTGTGTGTGTGCATCCAAAAAAAAAAAAAAAAAAAGGACTTATTTCTCAGTAATTTCCCTAAAGACACTACACTGACACAATCATTATTATTGCTACTAATACTGCTTTGAAATAAATTCTCTTCAGGGCTCAACAATAAGGATTTTCCTTTAAAGCTGTTTTTACTTGCCCTGCCAGCATCTGCACTGGCCCCACGACAAAAGAAATATAATTTTAAATGTTTGTTAGAAATATATTTTATGTGCTAAACATAGAATGCTAGAAATTAATTTTTATTTTCAATTTAAATGCAAAATTAAATTGGCTAGAAAAAAAATATACATATCGTTATATCATTATGATAGCTGATTTTTGCTATTTCAATGCTAGCCAGCTAGATATCATTATGTTAGTGACAAATCAGCAGAATTTGTAACAACATTGTTGACTGCATCAAATAAAACCAACTGGTTAGGTTTTCAAGGCATAAAAATCAATGAACAAAAATCTGTCCAAACCTGTCAAATGGCCCAAAACTCTCTCACACTTACTGTCCTTATTGTTGAGCCCAGATATCACTTAACATTCAAGATGTTAACTGCTTTTCCAAACCCCATGTTCCCATTGGAATATGACTTGACACTAAAACCTAAATCTTAAAAAAAAAAAAAAAAAAAAACTCAAGGTGAATTGTCTTTAAAACACTAAAAAGTACAGTACCGTTGAGACTCCTTGCTGAACTGCACAATACAACTGCTTTTGTTCTGGCTGGTACTGTATAATATAAAACCTTGCTTGAATGCCGGGAGGACCCCCCTTTCCCCATTACTATCTTTTGCAAAGCGTACTTCTAGAATGGAAAATCGATATTTCTCATGCACAGCCCGGGTTGTCCCATGCTTCAGTGTGTGCTATGATGGAGTGGAGGGCCGAGAGGAATTCGGAGCATTACACAAATCCAGCTCTATTGTTTTCCCATGAGGCTGCAGCCCGTCGCGTGTCGTCAACCACAGTGAAAATCGTGGCCGCTAACAGCCAGAGAGCAACGTGTGTCCACCCTAACAGGGAGTGCAGTACCCTCCGGGACAGAAGGAATGATTGGTGTTTGTGTGGGTGCATGTCTGTTTGTGTATGCAGAGGAGTGCAGGTTTGAGCCTGCTGGGACTACTGGAAGGTTTTAGACATGCTATATGCAAGCGGACATGTTAAATGGCACAGTGTATGTCACACTGCCAAATGGGAATGGGTGACATTCATCTTAGCGAGGGTATGTTTGGTTCTGCACTTTTCATCAGAGGAACTGATGTGGGAGGACAGTTAAACGACTGATGTTCAAATTTACTTACTGTAAAACTAGCTTGAACTCGTGAATAGCAGAGGTGGTGCTTTATGAGTGGAGCAAGACTGTATAATATTAAGCAGTGCGACCAAGGGAGGAAAGTGTAGTGGCTTGTGGAGAAATGTAAATGAAACGTACTGGGCAGAACAATGGCTTGTCAGTGTTCCTGACACGTGTAACGCTCTAGCGGGGAGTCTATAGTATGCAGGTGTAGGACTATTGTGTATCAGTACAAGGCAGGGACTGTGCACTCTCTGGTAGAGAAAGTCTACAGCGTGCTCATCTGGGAGTGAGCGCTTGGCCGCAGACTCTGGCCGTTGAAGGTTCTACATCCTTCTCTTCAACACACAAGGATTTTAAAATGTATAATGTCTATGTATGTGTGTGTGTGTGTGTGTGTACATACTCAGCTATACTTTAGGGACAAATATATCCTCAAAAATGAGCTAACTGGACAAAACCTTAGTTTAGGGACACCCAGGAGTGTTCTCATTTGTAAAAACATTTTAAATATAATATAATATAATATAATATAATATAATATAATATAATATAATATAATATACCGTTCAAAAGTTTGAGGTTGGTAATTTTTATGTTTTTGAAAGAAGTTTATGCTCAACAAGACTGCATTTATTTGATCAAAATTCTATATAAAAAAAAATAATAACGTAATATATTATTACAATTTAAAACAACCATGTTATAATTTAATATACTTCAAAATGCAATTTATTCCTGCAACATAAAGCTAAATTTTCAGCAGCAGCTTCAGTGTCACATGATCCTTCAGAAATCTTTCTAATATCCTGATCTGGTGCTCAAGAATCATTTAGTATTATTATTATCTGTGTTAAAAACCGATGTACTGCTTAATGTTTTAATGTAAATCATGATACAATTTATTTTCAGGGCTTTTTTGATGAGTAGAAAGTTCAAAAGAACAGCATTTACTAAAATTTATTCAGAATTAATAGAATTTATTTTTTTTAGAATAGAAATAGTTTCTCTTTACTGTTATTTTTGATCAGTTTAATGCATCATTGATTAATAAAAATATTAATTTTTGGGGTCTTACTGACTTTACAAGCTTTTGAACGGTATTATAATATTAATATAATAGTTAGTCTATAATATATATAATAAGCTGTCTGTAAAAAAAGAATAGCTAGAAGTCAATGATATGTCCTCATAGCCAAGTAAATTGTGGGTGTTACCTGAATAATAAAAGGGAAATATTGACAAAAATAAATTTTACATTGTAAAACTTTTTAACATGGACAACAGATGAAAAAATATTGTACTAATATGCCTGTGAATTGAAAACAAATTATTCCACGCTATGTTGTTTGACATGTACATTTCATATCTATGTGTGGTGTTAACTATTAAGGTGAGCGCTCCGATTGGCTGATGTACCTAGATTGACAGTGAGTCGGACACGCCCTCCATCCAGCTCCAGTCTCAGAGTGTCTGCTGAGTTCCGGGACGTTGTTGCCATGAGAACACCATAGGCACGCTGGGAACGGAAGCGCAGCGACACGTCCTCTGCTTCTGTGTGCATCACTACTGGCAACTGGATCTTCATGAACTTACTGCCGTCATAACTGAGGATGGTGGCATCTGAGAGAGAGGAGGAGAGAGAATTTAGGAAACACTAAAAAAGAGGGTGCTGGGCAGTGACAGCAGCTCTGTGGCTGATCATAAACCCTAGTGTTGATGGCGACAGATGAATGACTGGTTACTAAAATGTTTTACAGCCAGACACTGAAATTCTCCACAGCATTTCACACCAGTAGCACAGAGCTGCTCAGTCTAACCAGAAGATAAATGGCATAAAAAAGACTCATTATACACCACGTTTTATTTGTTCTTTTTATTGAAGAGCAGTATTTATGAAGACACCATATA
Organism: Spinibarbus caldwelli; assembly: GCA_039654775.1. Taxonomy (NCBI): domain Eukaryota; kingdom Metazoa; phylum Chordata; class Actinopteri; order Cypriniformes; family Cyprinidae; genus Spinibarbus; species Spinibarbus caldwelli. The sequence continues at coordinate 14,629,429 of CM077257.1, forward strand.
ATGTATTCCTGCTGAGGGGCTTTTGAAGCACCGTTTGACGCTGTCCGTTGCTTTAATCTGTTTATTCGTATCACAATTATTTTACTGAGCAATTCAATTTAGTGGGCCGGATCTCAAGACATCTCATTTGCAATGGGAGATAGTCGAGGTCTCCGAGCGAACTGGCATAATCTCACCAGCTGCTCAATCATATATACAGTCCAGAAAGAGAGGAGGAGACACACATGCCAACCGACAGGGTGCCGCTGCCTGATCTGCACATTTCCACTTCATAAAAGCTGATTCCAGGCCGGAATCAATCAAAACTAGATCCACATAACTTTACCACCCCATTATTTTGTTTGCTTGCTTAACTTTTGTTTTCCATTGCCAAAAATAAGTAAATAAAATACATTTAAAGTGATATAAATGAAAACCATAATAATATAAGACCAACTAAAAATAATTAAAGATTTTTAAATCTTATCTTTGATAAAATCTCTTATACCAAACTTTGATTTCTATCAAAAATATTTTTAAAAGTGTGAAATAGTGAATAAACAAAAATCCGTAACAGTCCAGTAAGATGCTTAAAAGACGTTCCCAAAAATACAAATATATTTGAATTGATTGCTATAAATTTTATTAGATATTATTTATCTCATGCTTGCATTACCTTGTGATGGCATAAATACCCTGAAATGACTGTGGAATTGATATAATATAATCTAATCTAATCTAATCTAATCTAATCTAATCTAATCTAATCTAATATAATATAATATAATATAATATAATATAATATAATATAATATAATATAATATAACTACTCTTTTCTATTTTAAAGTCACACTTTATTTTAAGGTCTAATTCTTGCCATTAAAAACCATTGACTACAAGTTTTGCCTCAATAAACACAGAATTTGCTGCTTATTAATAGCTAGGCAGTTGTTAAATTTAGGTATTGGTTAGAAGTAGGGATGTAGAATATGGTCATGCAGAATATGTTTTATATTGTACAGTTGTGGCCAAAATTATTAGAACACTAGTATTTTCACCAGCTAAAAATGGTTTTAAGTCAGTTATTTCTATCTTTTGCTGTAGTGTGTCAGTAGGAAATATCAGTTTACATTTCCAGACATTCATTTTGCCATTAATTGTAATAATCCAGTGAGATTTCCAACATCTCCAAGATGCTTCAAGAGACAGTGTTAATTACCAACTGTCATGTGACTTCAGCTCAGGTACTAAGACTTTCAGTTGGTCTCGTTTCTTAAAAAAAAAAAAAAAAAAAAAATCAGAAGTTTATTTTACTTAACGTAATGTTTCCTTGAGTTGTATAACATTGTGTGAGAACCACAGTAACAATAAAATTATAGGCTATTATTTACACTCAGTTGCTGTAGTTATATCTTTGTTTTGCTCTCAGGGCAGAAACAAGGGCCAATTCTGAGATAAGTTTGCAGATCGTTTGCACAGTTTTGGTGGAAAAGGTGTACAGAACCACAGGAGTGCTGAGTATGAGAGTTGTGTTTAAAAAATAAAGAGAAAAGAGGCAGAAAAAACCCAATTAGGTCCGATGAGGCGCTTGGTACTGTGTATATGCCTAGATAATTTAGCACGATAATGGAGGCCGGACACATCTGCCTCTGTGCAACGACCGGCCTCTCAGCCAGAGGACAACATCTGGCATGGAACCAGTACAGAGACATCACTCGCTTGTGAGGGAGCTCTGGAGATGACGAGGCTGCAGGCTATCACCAATTAGGCTGCCCTCTTCTTCACACACACACATACACATACTCTTCCTGTAATTTTGGTGCCTGTCTCGTCTCAGCATCCCCTGTTACTGTTACACCATTGCCGAGCCTGAGAGCACAACAGAGAGACCGAGACAGCGGAAAACAAGACGAAGACAGGAACACAAGTACGGCAGCATGCATACTAATCAGCGCAGTGATGTACACTCACCCCCTGAGGAAGAGAGTGTGTGTCAGACAATGTAGCTATTGAAAAAGGTATCGTAGTCATGTTGCACAAGTATTATGTGTCTCAACTCTTGCAAAACATTGATTTACCCAACAAGCTCCACCTTACAGCAGCTTGTCATCGTAACGGTACTCAATTTTTGAATGCATAATATTAGCTTTTTTTCCATAGCTTCTCGCCCATTTTCTCCAACGTGCACTTCTACTACTTCTATTCTATATCCTGCACAGTGTTGTTCTCCAAACATTGCACAAACGGCAGGATGTATCCATATAGGTTATGCTATAAATTTTCTGCCAAAAAATATTTAAAAAGATAAACCTTACAGAAAGCACAAAACTGTGTTAACCGCTAAGCAGTAAAATGTACTGCATAAACATAAAAATACACTTTTCTAATCTTAGTAATGCATTGCTGTTATTTCTTTTTCATGTAAATGTAGATTTCTTACATTTATTTTAGTAGGAAGTATTAGTTAATTTGTAAGAATAGAACTATGCACATAAATATACCATTACTTTCATGGCATGTAGAATTTCAACCCTTTAAATTTAAGTCAATAAATATTTTAGCAAAATTAAGGTTTTAGTGAGAATTATTGCACTTCATTTGTTTATTGATTTTATTTTTATTGTAGCTGTTTCATTTTTTATTTAGCTGATTTTTATTTGTTTAATTTTAGTTGTTGCAGCCCTAGAAATTAATATTTTTATTCAGCAAGGATGCATTAAATTGATCAAAAGTGACAATAAAGATTTTTTATTTCAAATAAATGCTGTTCTTCTCATCAAAGAATCATGAAAAACTGTACAGTGTCACGATTTCCACAAAAATCTCAGCACAAAAATCTACAACAATATCTTCAGAATTTTACAATATTTTCTGAAGGGTCATATGACACTGCTGCTGAAAATTCAGCTTTGCCATCACAGGAATAAATTGCATTTTGAAATATATTTAAATCAAAAACAGTTAAACTATAATAATATTTCAAAATATTACTGGTTTACTTGTACTGATTTGATCAAATAAATGCAACCTCAGTGAGCCTAAGATACTTTTTAAAAGCATAAAAAAAAGAAAAATATTGCAGACCACAAACTGTTCCTGGTCTTATAGGGCAACATATGTTACTCAAAAGGTTTAAAGAAATAAAAACTGAAATCTCACATCAAAAAAGCCAACAGTCAAACAGATGTTAAGATTTTGTTTGTGTACCGTTCTAATTAATGATAATTTCAGACTTGCTAAAATCATTAGCACAGTAGTTTAATGTTAGTTAACATTAATATAATAAAAGTACATGAAAAGAAGCTGCAGCAAGTTCCACAATCAAATTTCCAACTTGTATTTGTCTTTGGCTCTTTTCAGGTATTTAACTTTTCACTATCCAATCAGTTCTCAAATTATAAAATCAAGTCCCACCCTGCATTACAGAAGTTAGATCTAAACACTGAAGAATCACAAATCATGTCGACTTTAACAACCACTAGGATGCACCACAAAGCAGGTGTCCACCTACTCTATGCTGGAGCTCCCACTGTAGCCTTTAACCCTAAACCCCAATCTTTAGCCCTCCCCACTGAAACCTTCTCCAGAGAAGAGGCAGCCTCAAAACAATGACAGCTTGACAAACGAGCCCCCCTCTCGTCTCTAGTGCAGTAGTCTCACGCCAGGGGAGAGGATAATGAAAAGAGAGGTATGGCCAGTGGTTCAGAAAGACCCTCATTGCCTCCTCAAACAGCGCTATGCAGTCACACAGCGGGAGAGCGCAGCAGTATGGCATCTGCACCGCTCGACAGCCCACACATCACATCCAATCTGGACAAGATGGAAGCGACGCTCTCTGTGCCTTGCAGAGGTCTGCAGAGGTTTCAAATGAAGAAACATGCTAGGAAAACAGCATGGAGATGGAAAAGAGGGAGGACGGGAAACGACAGGATTGAGGGAGTGATCGACGGAGCTCAGCTGTTCACAAATTTAGACACAAGAAAAGGATGTTTCTTCAGCTATAAGCACTTCTGGACCCTGTGGACTTAAAATAATTTCCTTCGACTAGTTTAATATATCTACTAACAATTCCCAACAGTGTAGGACAGCAATATTTTATATAGATTTTATAAATATTTTGAAACGTCATGAATATTTCCATCATAATGCCACTTCCACTACATATAATGTCATTTATTGTGTTTGATAGCATTCTAATGGAAATTATTTTTTTTAGAATGTTTAATTTTACGTCTAGCATTTTATAAATCCTCAAAATAATTACAAAAATATATATGCACCAATAAAAATGTTGTTCACGATGGACCTATTTACCTTTTTTTATTGTTTCATTTTTCATATTTGACGTTAATGTCATTTTTAAATAAAAATGATGCTAGTCACAACTGGACAAGGCACAAATTGTGAAAGAATATTAATATAAACAATTTTCACATAATAAAAATTAAAACTGGTCATGATTTTTTCACTCTTTGTTTAGATAGCTTTTTTTGTTGCATATTTTAGACTGAAAGTCTGGATCTGGGCAGAGTGTAATATAAGGCATTTAAAAAGAAGCAGAAATAGCTGATAATAATGCTTTTAATGCTACCTTTCAGATTAAACTTAAGACAGAATTTAAATTAAAATGGTTTCACTCCTTGTTTATATCATATATATATAATGTATGCATGTATGTATGAATACATATGCTTCATTGTAAAAATGTTCTACTCACAGTAAAAATTCACCTTGATTTTTTTGTTTCGTTTTTGACACAACCAATTTGATAACAACTCGTAGCAACCGGACATAATTTAAAATTAAAATGGTTTCACTCTTTGTTTATATTGATAAAGGAATGGTTTTAATGTAATCTTTATTTAACAAAAATGGGGAAATCTTAGTATTATAGTGCCCATAGCTGTAGAAATACTCATGAAGACTACAATTTATCTTTTTGAATGACACAGATCTCTCAATTAGAAGCCAACCTTGTCACAACAAGCACTGAGCAGTCACGAAAGCTCCTCAAACTGCCGCTCTCCTGATCTGTAATGTGAGAGACGGAACTGGAGGACCGCAGGTAGAAAGGAGTGTACATGGCTGGTCGCTCTCTCCATCTGCCCCTCCATCTGTTGCTACTTTCATTTAGTGCTCTGTGGTGTCCAGCTCCTCTGATATGCAGGATCAGCCCAACACATGCAAATGGAGACACTCAGTTACGCAGGAGTATATACCTCATCCATTTTTGTCTCCCTTTCTAGCTCCCACATAATCTCACTTAAATCACTTTTTACTCTATCTCAGGTAAAACAAAATAAATAAATTAATTAAACTGGCCTGGTAAAATTTCAAATAAATTCAAGTAAATTACATGATGTGCCAATCCATAAAACGGCCTAATCAAAATTAATCACACACCGGTGTTATTTTAGTATCATTGATATGCTAGTATAGTTTTTTTAAATTATCATTTAATTAATATTGTGAATTAGATTTAATATTTTCTGTTTTTATTTCAGTTTTGTGTTTTTATCTTTTTTTTTTTTTTTTTTTTTTTAAATATGTCTACATAGTTTGTTGAGAAGTTTATGTTTTAGTTCTAGTTTATATAGTTTCCGTTCTTTTGCTACTAAAGGAAGAAAAATGTTGCTTTGGCAACTAGTTAAATTGAAAAGTGAGTTAAATTTGAGTAAATTGTAGTGTGTCTGTCATTTTTTTTATTTATTTTTATTTTTTAATAAAGTTATGGTTTTTAGTTTTAGATTACTTAGTTTTAGTTATTTTAGTACTTAAACTAAATGAAAACAAGAAATGGTACCTTGGCAGCTAACTGAAATAAAATATGCCATTTTTATGGTTTTATTTGTGTCACATACAGCAATATTTGCTGATAGATGAAGAAAAAATAATAATTCAAAGACATTACTGTCTGTATTGACATAAATGTCTGACCTTCTGATAATTTCATGAAATAGCATTTCATACATCCTTAATATGCACAATTACATAATATTTCTGCATACTTTTCCCCCCACATACTTATTTTTACATCATATGATAACATTTTAACACAGTAAATTGTTATTTACCATGATTTTCATTGATAAGGATAATAGAACTGGAAATGCTGCCAGCAAGGGAGAGCAGTTTCAGGAAATGACACAAGCCAGACTCAAACCTGCATCACCTGCATGAATGCTCAACATTTCAGAGCGCATTTGTTAATCACTGCTAGGCAACGCCTCCACCTCACATTCACAAACATGCAAAAGGCCTAATCTGCCTACATCTGAATACGCTCTCCCCGAATTGCGAAGTTCTTTGAGTTTAGCTCGCTAGGTGACATCCGGAGAGTCAGCAGTCACATGGTGGAGCCGCAGGCCCTCCCTGCTAGAATACTGCAGCGCTCAGGAGCTAAGGTTGCCACAGGGATTAGAGAAATGTATGTTCAACAATCATGATAAACAGGATGAGCTGGCTCAGAGGCATCATACATTATTCAGGCTTGCTTGTGGTGAGTTCCCGTATGCCGATGGAACCTTCACCGTAAATGCATGTTACAATTTTTCTGCACGCAACACGACACCTCATGAAGTCTAAAAGCGCGCAGCGGCTGGGGCAATGAAACAAATACTGACTTGGGAATCAACATGAACGACCTGCCAAGCGTGCAATCAAGCAGGTGTGGCTGTGGGAAATAAAAGTGAAGTCTATTATGGCTCGGCTGTTTGAACCCGCTTGTAGCACATCCTGTCACCTTTCTAAACAAAATGAACACTGTAGGGTAAAACTTTGTTTGCAGAACTATCAGGTACTGAGGGATGAGTAGAGGTTACGTGTTAAGTTTAGTCACTGTAAGAGCCCATTAGGACCCTTGGAGAAATGACAGGAAATTAGGGCAGATGTTATTCTGGGGCGTTTGTTTTCCTTTGATGCTTTGTTCAAGTAAGTCAAGCACTGAGAGCAGCTGGATGGTTATGGATTTATGCACTGAGTTTATTTCACCTCACACAGCTGGGCAGGGCCAACTGTGAACGTAATGACATGCTCTGAGAACTTTTTTTTTTTTTTTTTTTTGCATGATTTTTTTTCTTTTGCTCACCCTAACTCACCCTGTCTACATCTGTCGGTGGTGTTCATTTTTCATTCAGTTTTATTTTTCTTTCTTTCATCCTGTAAATTTAGCTAGTTTTGTCATGTCATATTCACTAATATTGTCCAATTTACTCAGATTGAAATATACAGTATACATATAAATATCTAATCTACCGTAAATAAATATGTAATAATATAAAAAAATAACATGTAATTTGTTTTAGTAGACCACACATTAAATAAAAAATCTTTTACCATTTAGCCAGTTTAGTCATGTCATATTAATTTTGCCCAATTTACTCTGACTGAAATATACAGTATAGCAGAATTATCACATAATCACTTGAAATTAAATAATTTTAATAATTAAATTAAATTTAAATAAAGGAATCATTTTAGTATACCACAAACAAACAAAACTATTAATAAAAATCCCCCAATTCTTCTTCATTTCACATGTCCAGTTTACTCTGATTGAAATATACAGTACATAAATATCTAATCTACAGTAAATTACAGTAAATAAATATCTAATAATATATATATATATATATATATATATATATATATATATATGCATATCATTGTTCAGCTCTTTCAGTTTCAGTTCTTTCAACATACTATAATTAGACAATGTCATCCAGTTCTTTTTATCTTCTTCTAAAATCATTTACTGTATTAATATCAGTTATCTTTCCCTCATCATATTTCAAGCATGTTTTAATTAAAATTGTTTAATTATTGTCATTAAGCATCTTTGTCTCATCTAATCTCATCTTCATTATATTTATATATTTATTTATTTATTTATTTATTTATTATTTTATTTTATTTTATTTTATTTTATTTTATTTTATTTTATTTTATTTTGCAGTCGTGGCCTAATGGATAGAGAGTCGGACTTGTAACCCGAAGGTCGTGGGTTCGAATCTCAGGTCCGGCAGGGATTGTAGGTGGGGGGAGTGAATAACCAGCACTCTCTCCACCCTCAATACCACGACTGAGGTGAGACCCTTGAGCAAGGCACTGAACCCCCAACTGCTCCCCGGGTGCCGCAGCATTGACTGCCCACTGCTTCAGGTGTATGTTCACTACTGTGTGTGTGCACTTGGATGGGTTAAATGCAGAGCACAAATTCCGAGTATGGGTCACCATACTTGGCCACACATCACTTCCCTTCCCTTCCTATATATCTTCTGACAAATATATATATATATATATATATATATATATATATATATATATATATATATATATATATATATATATATATATAAATAAACTTTAACAAACATTTCCATTATTAATTTTGCTGACAAGATTAACACTGTCGCATGTCTCTTTTTGTCTCTCTGTCTCTTTCTCTGTGCGTCTATCTCATTTCATTTCTCCATTCTACCGTTACACAAAAAGCTGTTTTCTGTGACTGGAATCTTATAAACGTGCATCTGTAGGAAGCTGGCAACACCCTATAAAACTGCACCAGACTGCACCATTCTCTTTCTGATGGCTGTTTGCGGTGAACTTTGCTCGGGCGATGACAAAGCAAGCCATCTTTGATGGGTTAATTGACCGAATCATTTCCATAATTCCTGCACAGAGCTTCAACAATGCGCATATAATTGATTGTATTTTCCCACAGTAGCGACTTTGCTGCAGGGTGATATCAGTGTCCAGACAACAGCAACAAGCTTTGGAGAGATGCACTTCCATTAAAGAATTAGCCACTATCGCTTCAAGCACTTCCAGAATGAATATACGGAGGCGCCTATGAGGGGTAAAAATGCATAGCTGGACTTAGCGCTCTCCTGGACTCCCTTTTTAGCAGGAAGGGGGTGAACGCTGGCCGCTTTGTTCATGTGGAAAAACAACAGAATTAAAATTCTGCTAGGGAGGGAGACAAAAGGCAAAACATAATCCATGCTTGAGTGGCTCTCTCTGAAGATGACATGGACTGAAGAGAAACACAATTACCACGGTAACAGTAACGTCAGCTCAGCTGCACTTTCCTCCTCACTGTCAAGGATGAGCTGACAAAGAGAGATATTTTTCTATACTAAGGCCGAGGCGACAAAGCGGTGAATGTCACCCTCCCCTACGCAACATAATGGACAAAATATTTCTGAATGAGTGCCACCTCTTTACACGTCATGAGAGAAAGAATGAGCGTAGATCTTTCATAGAAGCAGTGATTCTTCTAACACCTCATCTTATTCAGTCCTTAGTGAAAGATAAATAATGCACTAAGCAACAAAATCACAGCTAATGAGAACATATTTGACTATTTAAGACATATTTGGAACGTATTTGGCTATTTACGCCAGACTTCAAAATGTATGAATCAAAAATCAAACCAAGTGGCATTTATTTGATAGAAATACGGTGCACATCTTAAACAAAGCATTTAAGGTGAATAGGATAAACATATCTTAACTTATCTTACTTATCATTGACAACGATTCTCATTATCAATTAGTCGTGTCTGCCCACAGTGCACATCCAACTTCAGCCGGTCGCATCAAATTAACGTTACAGAATTGAATAACGCATTTCTATGGCCAAAATGCATCTAATGAACACGCGTCAGAGAGGGATTAATATTCAGCGCAAAAACATTCATTGTGCTGAAATATCTGTTGTTGAACATTAAATTAAGGTTTAAAAGTCAATATGTAGTGCACATATTTTATGAGAGTAGGAACTGTAAAGGGATAACTGCGTATAGTTGTCTGAGTATAAATACCAGACACTTCATAGCCGCCTTTTACAGGATAAAGAAATTACAGTAAACGTGACTGTGATCAAAAAGTTGGTTTACACTGAGTTTGTGTTTTTATTCGTCTTTATTACCTTTATTATCTTAATTTTTGATGAAGAGATTTAAACTACAGGCCTATATACAGTGCTTAACAAATTTATTAAAACAAATGTATTTAAGGTTTATAACAAATAATGTAAGCTTTGTGCCACTGCTGCTCTAAACTAACAGTATTGGTGTTTACTAAAATCATTTTTTCTGTATTGGTTAGTCCTCCAATTATGCGTAATCTCTTTAGTAACAGTAGGCTATTTCTAATGCTATAATATAATTATTTCTGTTATCTATGAAAGAATGAAAAATCTATGAAAGATTTTTTCAGATACCAATTACAGTCAAAAAGTAGCTAAACAATGCCAGCAAGAATGCATGCTGTTATGAAAGGCAGGAGGCTATTTTTTTATGTGAATAAATATTTAGTTGTTTCAGTTTGTTATTTGCCCAATAAATGACAATAACATTTTTAGATTTAAACAATTCTTTGATAGATTCCTAAAATATTTGTGTTTTTTCTTTATTATGACAGGAGGTCTGATAAATTGTTAAGCACTGTATGTTTTCATATCATTCAGTTGGCACGTGAAGGACATTGGGCAGAATGTGGAAGTGTTTTTGTCAATAAAATAAAAAAAGAAGAAAATTTAGATTTTTTAATCTGATTAATCGATTAATCAAAAAAATAATTGGCCAACTAATCGATTATCAAAGTAATAGTTAGTTGCAGCCCTATGTTTAACTATGCAAAAGAGGCATTGTCTAATTAAATATTCACTGATTTGCAAACATTTCCAGAACCGAATTCTGAACACTGGGTAAAGATATGTTCATTTTTTTTCCTCTCATTTTGGTGACATATTAAAGGTTTTTATAGAGTAGATCTCTTTTTGTCACTCCATAAATCAGAAAATACAGATAGAAAAAAAACTTCTCACCATGTTTTTTTTTTAAGGAATAAAGTGTTAAAATGATATCAGGCGAATGATATATGAACAAAACCCTCTGTTAAAACCTAGAAAGTAGAAAGTTTACTGTATACACAGTAAGTGCTACTGAAGTGGAGATTTTAGATCTTTAGAAAACAAATATGTATTGTAATTGAAATATAGAGACAAAAATAGATAAATTGTTATAAAATAAACATTTAAATATGTATTTTGGAGGTTTTCTTTCCACTAGTCTTAAAGAAGACAAGTTATGGAAGCAAAATCTCAAAACTCCCAGCAGTTCTGGGAGTTAATTATAACTTTGCACAAGCATTTTAGAATGACAAAACTAGCATTTCAGATGCTGTGCAATGAGATCAGTCTGTTGATTGGTCCAGTTTTATGCAGTCCCATTGCAAAGTCACGTCTTTTTTGATGCACATTAAGGAATTTATTCAGTAAAAGTGTTGCCATCGTAGTTTATGTGCACATTTTCTCACGGGATAAGAAATTTATCCGACTTAGTTGAGTGCAAGTTTTTTATGCACATTTTTAGAATTCATGCACATTTTGGTGTTTCCATCCAGCGTATTTTTATGCGATATCCCAAAATGCGCATAAAAATAGGTGGATGGAAACACAGCTAATGAGATTGATGTGGGTGGAACTACCCAGCACAGCACAACACAGCAAAAACAGAAGCCAAGCTTATATCAAAAGTATACCAAATCTTGACTCGACATGCAAAATACAGGTACTCACCTCTCTCACAGGAGCGTCCCAGATAGCCCGTCCCTGAGCAGTCACACACATATCGGTTCCAGCCCTCTCTGCAGGTGCCGCTGTTCAGGCAGGGGTTGCTTAGACACTGTTTGGGAGGTTCCTTAGAGCAGGACGGCTTCACCCCGACCGCTCTCTGGGCCTCCGCTATCCGCCGGATGTCCTTGCTCTGGCCGTCCATGAACAGATCTCGCACGCAGCCCACATAGCCGTAGTTTAGGAGCGCAGTCCAGACCTCCGTAGGGAAGATCAGACCGGCACGGTCCTCTGGCAGGCCGCCCAGATAGAGTATGTCGTCCAAGTCCAGGATCTCACTCTCACCGGGAGCGTTGTAGGGAGTACGGATCGAGTTGACGGAAATGGTGCCTGTCACAAAACCACAAGAAGCAAATTTAATTTTGTTAACTTGATATTTAAATGCCATTTCAGCAACTTCTAAAAAGTTTGATTCAGTTTTAATGAGAAATTATATATGCAAATTGCGGACTATGCAAATGAGGCTGTATAAGGGTATTGAAATTATCCTTCATTCTTTCCTCTGTAAATAAAACCCCCTTTGCTTTCAAAGCAAACAATACAGACGGAAATCTCTCAGTTTCAGTCTCCTCAAAGTAAATTTGAAATGATGTAGCTACTGTATATTCATGTTTAAGCCGGGAAGTGTGAAAGATGATTTCAGAGGAACACTTTGTCACCATTTGTCAGAACAGCGCCTATAGCATTGATTTGTCAGTTTTGCATTTGTAGGTATGTGTCGAGTATAAAATCACTCTGCGGATGATCAAATCAGCTTGATGTAGATGTCAATAGCAAAAATATGAGTTATGAACAAGACTGGAGCTAGAAAAAATAGGAAGCCTGGGACAAAACTTGGGCCTTCGGCACAATGAGAAATCTTTAGCGTAATTTCTGGTTAAGGTATGCACTTATTTAATGTAGTAAAAATGTTTGAATAAACAGACTTTTTAAAATAATATTCAAAATAATTGCTTATTTCTTGCACTTGGTGTAATAATATAATATAATATAATATAATATAATATAATATAATATAATATAATATAATATAATATAATATAATATAATATAATATAATAAAAGTTTTATTTCATTACAAACATATTTTTGTTGTGGGAATCTGTATAATAAAGTCCTCTGTACAGTACTATATTGGGTGTATACCAATACTGGATGTGTATAGTAATAATTTAAATGTTACATATTGTTGGAAATGGGGCCTCACAGTCACAAAAACATTATAGAGCGATTAACATTCATATATGTGCTTTCATATTATCATCTGTTTTGGGCTGTCTTGAACTTACAGTGCAAACCCTTACACAAAGATTCAAAAAGCAGTCTCCATAGCAACAGCAGACAATATGTACCAGATTCACTGGATAGTCATCACTATCAAAAGGGCATATAACAGAATAAACGCTGAGCTCTATTCATATCTAATTTATTGGTTGTGACTGATTCAGTTCTCACAAATTATTTGTGTACCCTTTCAAAACATGCTTCAGTCTGCCCTCTTCTTTTATGGTTTATGTCTAAAATTCTGCTTTTACAACAGTGGTTAATATAAAGAGCAAAAACACAGTACTCTCAGGTGAGTCTTTCATTCAGTCTAATAATGTTAAAACACTTTCATGAGTTTCATAATCACCCTCATTGTTTTCCTGGCAACTCTAACAAACAGGCATTTATACGCAGCCGGGAATTCAGAATTTTCCTTCTCATTTTCCACCACTGTGCACTGCCATTATTCACGCCTTGAAGGCAGTTACAAAAGAAAAGCCATTACTGGCAAGATAGGAGAGAACAGGCAGGGATTAACGCAAAGCTCTGGCCACTGCTGAATCCTGTTTATTAGTGTCCAACACTGAGTCCAAACTCAATAAAAGGCGGTTTAGAATTAAAGATGCTGCCTTTTCGGTGCCAAAACCGTGTTTCTTTAGTGACAAAAATGCAGCTTCTGTTAGAAAGGCAAATTAGTGTGAATGGAACCGAGGGGTCAGCTGGAGGTGGTACTGCGAGACATGCAACATGTTAAAGGGACAGCTCATTTAACGAAGCACTAAAGCAAAAGCACATCTCATGGAAGTGCAAGGCTTAGTGAATAAAAATATATAACTGCAGACTTGCTTATAAGTTTATTTTTACCAATGTTTGGACAACAAGCAGTTTTCATAATTGTGTATATACTGGGTATGTGTATGTGGCTGGTATATGGGATAATTTTTCATGCGGGGGTGGTCTTTTAGGATTTATTTATACTTCATTGTTTGTTGAGGATCAGTCTGTGACCTTAATTGTTTCAGTAGATTAAGACAGGCTTGTTAACTAATTATTGATCACTGATTGTGATGTTACCATTTTTCATCTCGGAGTAATTATTGACTTTACTAATCCGTTATCGACTTTACTTACAGTACTTTTTTCTATTTTGAGGAAATTGTACCTTGACAAAGGTTTGTTGCTGAAATATTGGTAAAAAATAAACTTAAATGAGTGTGCAGTTACAGTAGGCTATATATTTCAGTTTACAGAAGGGCAGAAAATTCTATCTTCATTTACTCACTCTTGTGTCATCCAAACCTGTATGATTTTGTTTTCTGTGTAACACACACACACACACACGTTGGGTTTCCATGTTTTATTGGGACATTCCATAGGCTTATATATAGGCTTTACAAACAGTACTTTCTATTCCATTACCCTAACCCTATCCGTCACAGAAAACTTTATTCTATTTTAAATTTTCCAAAAAGATCATTCTGTATGGTTTATAAGCTTGTCTCCTCATGGGAACCAATGTCCCCTCAAGATCAAGATTTACTAGCATTACTATCCCTGTATATAATCTGAGGCAGTGGGATTCAAAACAAACAGCTACATACTGTACTTTATGTGTGTGTGTGTGTATGTGTGGTTTTGGTATTCCCTACATTATGGGGACCAAATGTTCCCACAAGGATAGTAATACCAGTAAATCTGAACTTTTTGGGGACATTTGGTCCCCATAACATAGGGAATACCAGGACCACACACACATTATGGAGCTGTTTGTTTTGAACCCCACTGCCTTTAATTATCTGGACAAAAACAGTTCTTCATAATATCTTCTTTTATGATACACACATCAAAGAAAATCATTCAGGTTTGAAACATCAAGTTAGTTATGACAGATTTTTCATTTTTTGGTGACCTGTGACTTTAAGTCAGCCTGCAAATGCTAACTTGGATTTTAAATGCCTCTAAAATCTAAACAAACATTGGCCAAAAATGTATGGATTTTCATTATAATTTGTCTGTGAATAGATCACAGGAAAAAAAAACAGCAGGACCGTTAGTGCTTTTATATGAGTGCCAAGCTCCAGAAAAGGATGTATTTGTTCTCAGATCTGTGATTTATTTTCATCATTAATGGCTATTGTGGGATTTGAATGAATGGCTGCAGTATCGTTCTGCTATGCTTTCCAGTCTGTGATGTAGAGTAGGGTGAAAAATTCACTTTGAGATTAAATGTGATTCCATAGACTGATTACGGCCTCCTGTATCTGACTCATTATTCACAGGCACACCCAAAGAACCTGGGAGAAACTAAATGGCCAGACATGGTGGCACAGTAAATTATAATTATGCTCTGTGCACTTGCTCCCTGCCAAGCATTTCGACGAATACGCTGAAATAGTGCTTTCCATTCTATTCCGCTTGATACATCACTGTAGAGATGCCACTTGTAACATGCTAATGTTAGTAAATAAGAATTTCATTTTCCTCTAAGCCTGTAATAAGTCTGTGTGGATTTGATGAGGCATAGCGGCACTTTCTCCTCCTCTCGCACTCACACCCTCACACACACAAACACACACACATTATCTTGTCCTGTGTTGCGCACTTGGCGACTGTACCCCTAAACAGCAGCCAAACATCTCCCCCGGGTCATCAGTAATGAGCATTCTCCATCATCTCGACTTCCATTCACTCTGCTCAGTGATTACACAGCACGGCCTAATGCTGGGCCGGTTTTACTTTATGTACACACGCACAAATATACACACACACCAGTGGAGTAGAGTGGATTTCTGAAAAAGGAGGCAAAGTCTCATTTGTTTTTTGTTTTTTTTTATTATTCCAATGTAAATTCACATTCCAGCTCATTTTATGTTTACATGGTTTCAGCTTGAAATGTGTATGGAATAAGGGATGTAACGATTACCGGTTTGACGATAAATCATGATAAAATTCTCATATTTTAATTATCATTAAAACCGTATTAGATTACCGTGATTTGAACAACTCACAATAAATAAATTCTATCCAGCACAAAGCACAGTTTTAAGTAACAGTCTCACGTGCGGACAGCACGCAGAGTAGTTTTGTTTTGAGTGAAAACAAGGTGGAAAAGCTGGGAGGTTTTAAAAGAGTGTTAAGGGAATTATTTATACAAATGAATATATGAATGAATTATATGAATGTACATCTGAAGGTTCTGACTGTCTTCGGAAACAATTCGATGGCATTCGCTCCATGTAATACCTAAAGTAATCGCAATACTGCTTTGTGCACGGAGTTTACGGGAAACAGCTGTAATTCAGCTTTTCCATAAGCGCCACCTGCTGTCAGAGAGTGGATTTACAGAGACTTATATTCACATTCAACCTGTGTGCAGTTCCTGTCTGGCTAAAAACGGACTGAATTTGCATGCCCTGCTGTAAATTTTAACCGGTTGATGAAAAACAAGCTTATGTGGATTCTACGTAAACAATTCAGATAAGTTATCTGGAATTATTTATGGAGCAGATAAAATACATATAATCATTTATTAATCAATTATCATTTTGACTTAACTCTTTTCTTTATTTAAAGGCTGAAATGTGAGGTTTACCTTTTTATGAAACTTTTTCAAAGCTTTATTCGAACATTTACATTAGATATTTTAACATGCTATTAAACTGTTGTCAGTCAAGTTGTCATTTAAAATCCAAACATCATTGGTAATGTTATTGTTTTAGTGATTATGCAAACAAAAATCATTTTATTTGTTTTTTGTTGATTTTTAAATATAAAACTTGAAGTGATTTATGTGTCGGTACTTTTTGAACATCTCCAGCACATTTTAACCATACCGTGATAATACTGATACGTGATAAATTTGGTCACTATAATCGTGACAAGAAATTTTCATACCGTTACATTCCTAGTATGGAATGCACTTTATCTTACACTATCAACAAACAATCAATGCTATTATATTTTTGCATGCATTAAATTAACACACAATTTCTTAGGGATGTGCTTGAAGCCAAATTTTAAATTTCCAGAAAGGCTCAAAAATACGTAGCTAAAAAACGAATACCGAATTCTAACAGGGAAAAAAAGTTAGACTGAACTAACGCATTGGTGAGAAACATTACAGTAAGACTATATCTTAGTTTTAGGATAATTTCAACTGTTTGCTATATCTATACTAATGTTTTAAACCTTCAGAGTGAGATATATTTTTTTTATCTATTTTTCCATTTTTACAATTATTCTTCATTAAGGTTGCAATAAAAAAGGGTAAATCTTTTAGTATACAATAAATATTTGCTATATGGAAACTACCATTCAAAAGTTCGTTACATGAAATTGTAACAATTTTTCACAATTTTACTGCATTTACTGCATTTTAGTTTTGATAAAGTCTTTATATGAGATTTCTTTCAAAACATTAAGAAAAATCAATACTTAAGTTATAAGCTACAAAATTTTAAATTGTAGTAACAGAGTTAAAATTGGGCTCTTCATTTAGTTTTGAGACACTGATTCTATTTGAATGCAGATACAGAACTGATTATTTGTCAATGCAACAGATAGAAATAGAGATAATGACTTTGCACTATTTTTTTTTAAGCCAAATCACATTAAAATATCAAAGTTTAAACATTTTCAACTTTTTTTTATCATTGCTTCAAAAGTAATCACTGCAGTAGTACAGTATTAAAAGCATAACTCATGTGGCTTGTTACTGGTAAATGATGTTTGGCTGTTATTATTAATAGTCACCTTCTTTTTGGACCATTAGTCAACAAATTCTCTGTAAACACCACAGGTCTCACATCGGTCGCAGGCACGAAAGTGCAGTTTTCATTTAACTGAGCTGAGTGGTCACTAAATCTTCACTCATAGATCACTTCCAGTTCAATTCAATTCAGAAGTGACCGAAAGTTGTGATATCTGAGTGGGTGTGTTTACTTTGTACTTAGCCTGTCCATTTCCACCTGTTTGACCCATTCATTGAGGCCAATTTGTGGCCTGGCTGCCTGTCACTTTAGAAAAATAAGTGGTTTATATACTACTCAACCTCATATTTCAGAAAATTTCTGTATTCTCTCATCCTACTTTTTCCGCGGAGGCACAAAAACGCCCCTGACTCACATCTATATGTCTACATATGTACATTCTCATTAATAGATGCATATGCAGACGCACAACCGTACATGTTTGCATACACGCACGCAAAAACACCAGCATGCCCACATACGCGCGCACCCTGCACCAGGACGGCTGCCCATATATGATCAAACAGCTTGCGTAGGCAGGCATTTCACGCAGGTGGGAGAGTGACACAGCTCATTCTGCGAGCCTGAAATGCAAGGTCCCATCTGTCAATGGTGTTTAAGATTCCCATGAAATCCTACTAAGAGAAAAGGTTTATTCTCGCTTTCAAACTGTGCCTGAACTCACAATGACAGCCAGTGGATTGTGCAGCGATAAAGCCTGGAGAATAAGATCAAACCGAGCCCTGTGGATAAAAATGACGATTTGATGAAAAATACAATTTAAAACCATGGAAAAAAAGACCTGCACTCCTAACGAAACCGTATATAATCCCAATTGAATACTGTATTGCCATGAAAGAAAAATACCACTCTTGCTTTAGAAATCTGATTTCATAATTGCTCCAAAAGCTATTTAATTTTCTCCTTATAACTTTCGCAATTTAATCTCACAGTGTATGTCAGAACTAATGCAGGTGACTGGCGTTTCTATATCTGGAAAGAGAAGATGAGAGATTCGCAATAACCACGGATCAATAGAGCCTTTTCCCACTTTTTCAGAGAAAAAGTACCAAAGGCCGTTCCTTTGACTCCAGGCAAACGGCATCAACGTGCGAAGAAAAGGGGAATAGCGGGAGCGTTAGAGATGAACGTCTTTACTTGGCAGAGCTGTGCACTAACTCGCTCTCCTTTGGGAAACCAAATCTGGTTTCCATGGCAACTCAGCCAGAGAAGACGGAGCAAGAAAGGAGGAGGAAGACAGGAAGGACTGCGGGTCCTGTTCATATTCAAATGCCTGCCTGACAGTGCGCTCCGGAAGGCACGGTCACAACTGTGTTCACGTGAGCGTGAGAGAACACTGCTGTCTCAGCTAAGTCAATATTTTCGTAGACCTTGAATACCTGCTAACAACTAACCATACACTGAATACATCAAAAATACATTAGCAGAACAGAGCCAAATTCTACCTGATCTTCCGTCTCTCTGGAAGTCCACGTGGTACCATTCCCCGTCGTTGACTTTTTTGTTGACGGCACGGGTTTTGGTGGTGCCTGAGCCCATGTCGAGCAGAAGGTACAGGTGGCCATCCAGCATCTCAATGGCGAAGAAATCCACCTTCAAGGTTTTGGGGCTCTTGGGGTCTTTCTGCTGCTGCGGTTTGGGTTTTCCGTGGCTGAAGAGGAGAAGGCCGTTGGGCTCAGTGGTGCGGAAGTCGAAGGAGATGGAACCGGCTTTTTTGGCGGACCACTTGTCAAGGGTAATGAATGACTCTGGCGTCTCGAAGGTGACAGGATCTAGGGTAGCCACGTTCTCGCATTTGAAGGCCACCACGCCGCTCACCTTCATTTTGGGGTCGCCTAGCTTGGCCAGTCGAGACAGCTCGAGCCTTACATCGTTGTTCTTGTACACAACCTTTATGTGAAAAGAGAAGAAAACATTTTTTTTTTTAAGTGAGTCAACAGAAAAATACCACGTTTATGTTATTATGTATTCCAACTAAAGCTAGGAGTGTTGGACAGGGGGTTGAAATCATATTAGTAGTGTTAAACCCTGTTCCAATATTACTGCAATTTCAACCAAGAGGACCTGAATCAATAAAGTGTACAAGACGTCCAGTAACCCTAGTGACAACTCTGATTGGAGCTGCTACTAAATATAATTTGTTATTATTTTAATTAATTAATATTTACATGTAATATGTGCATTTGTATAGAGGACCAAACCTGCAAAAATTAAAATAAATGTAATAGGAAAATAAATAAAGGAATAAATGATTTTATAAAACAAAAATAATTAATTTGTAATAAAATTTAATCCTGAATTTATTATTACCTTTTTTCTTAATTTATTATTTTCTGTATTTATTTTTATTATTTTTTACTTTTATTTACTTTTTCTTTTATTTATTTTTTAAAATTATTTAATATTTATTTTTTATGCATTAGGTTACTTATTTATTTATTTATTTTATTTATCTATATATTTATTTTTGTATTTCTTTTAAATTTCTGCAGGTTTGGTCCTCCATACCTTTGTATGTAAAAATCAAATCAAATAAAAATCCAAATTCTATTTGCATGTACTCATCTATGCAAATATTGATGAACTATTGATGAACTCCATTCTCCACTTGTTCATTGTCATTAAATCCTTCAAAAATTCAATAATCAATATTTTGACTTAATGTGAAATCCTCTCTTTGACTGCTGCATTAACCACAAGCAGGTTCAATGACACTAAAGTGACACTAAAAGCTTGGTTTGAGAGGTTACTGATAATGATGTATTATTTATGCAGCAAACTTCGTCTATGCCTTTTACGGGTGCATTTTTGACAGAAATAAATCAGTCTCCTCTGGTATCCATGCAGTGAATAAAACTCATGATATTGCAGCATAAATAAAAATACATCATTCTACATTTTAAATAAATAAACTGTCACTTCAGTCGTTATGCTCATTTTTAATACATTTTTTATGGAGAATGCATCTCAAATGTGTCATTTTTGTGAAGCCTTTGTCAAATAAACTTTGACATTCACACTTTTGGTGCCTCGAGATAAAAAGTACATATCCTTAGACTATATTTATCTTGTACTATAGTGGGTATGTGATCATTTGCGCTTCCCGGTGTCGTTTTACTATTCGATCCGAATGGAATCAAATAGCAGAGCATTTTCTGCCCTCTCAAAATGTGGGGCACAATTCTCTCTCCTCCACAAGGCCAAAACCCTGTGATATAAACCCGAGCACCAGACTGTGAAGTGTTCACGATAACCCTCTTTTAATTCAGTTTCGATTTCATTTGAGCCCTTGCCAGGAAGAAGATAATGGTATGCGGATGCAATAAAAGCTTATTGATGATGCTTCAGAAATGCCAATCACAGGCAGGCACAAGAGCCTTTCCAGCCATTAACGGGCCACAGGAGTGAACCCCCCCACTCCCCTCCCCTCGTCTCCTTTTTGCCGCTTCATAAACTCACACGGGGGAAAAACACTAGCGATCTGTGATAAAACACTGCACAACATGGCCGCCGGAGAAGAGCGCATTACAGATGAGAGGTTAGGGGCAGGGACAGCAGGTGGAGGACGACGCATCTGTCTGTGTCACCTGATCTGAACGATCAGGAGCCTGGAAAGCACTGACCAAATGCCCCTGAGAGGAGGGGCGCATTAAAACAAATGCACTAATGATGAATGGGCTTCTTGTGCACCCTGCTCTAAACGCCTGAATAAATCAACCTCGGCATAAATAACTACTCGCGTACGGTAACAAACACACACCTAGAGGTCCTCGATGTACCTCACACACTCATAACGCTTGAAAATATTAAATATGATCTTTGCAAAGCAAACTAATGACAAAATAAAATGTTAAAAGGTCCCTTGTACCGCCTACGCACAGTCGTCCTTTTAATGCCAGTAAAGCCTGTGAATGAACCAAGAAGAGAATCCATTCAGAATCCTCTTAGTATGAATTCTTGTTCATGAGTTCAAAGCATTGCAGTGTTTGTTAACACAGGTCAATGACCTCAGGCCTGCTGCTAATCTGTGGAAATAATAGCGCCTTAGCACAGACAAGAGACACCAAACGCCTACACGCGGCAGCAGACCACAGCTTACACAAGTCTGCACTTTCATGTTTTGACACTGATTGATTGCTTGTGGATTGGTTTTGAAATGAAGGCTGGAGGCTGGGAAGAGAAACAAATGGTGAGTCTGCACTGTTCCAATGCTTCCAAAATTTGACAAAATGACACATTTTGTCATGTTTGTGCCTCTTGTAAGAATTTGTAAGCATTTAAAGTGTTACATTTGCATTAAGAAAGGCACCAGTATTACTGTCTGTTTGATGCATTAGATGCCTCTGTCTAAAACCGGGATTTACATCTAAACTAGGACAATTCTAAGGGCCCGACGATGGGGATGGGGGGGAGATGCGATTTCTATCGAGGGGAACGAGATCGTGATTTCTACCGAGGGGGATTCCCTCGGAACGCGATTTTCCGAGGGGAATGTGGAATGCGATCTGTATGGAGGGGGACACCATCCACCATCCAACCCCACCATATCAAACCCACCGACCCCCTAAACCCAATCAATCACAATCAGCTTGATTTAACTGCTTTTCACAAGCATACTGAGGTTAGCTAAAGATTAATTTTTCTATATATAAAATAAAAATGGCTGGCGTTTAATGTCTGTTGAAATGTAATGTCTTCCTGGCAGTCAGAACAGTTCTATACTTCACCAACTGGCGTATCAGAGGACATCCCATTCCACAGAGATGCGGGTCTAACATGGAGGATGGAAGCTGATGGATGAGACAACATGTTCTCTACAGTTTTCCTCTGAGGAGTATTTCGATCACAGATAGCTCATGTCAAGAGCATGTGAGGTAGTGGACCAGTGATCTGTCACGCAGACCAATTAAATATTGCTGGAAACTGAGTGATTTGAATGTATTTCATTAAATGTATTATTTACTTATTTATCCTATTTGTCGCACTCTTGTTTATTTGTTAGTTCTGTCACTGTTGATGATCTGTGACCCATTTTCAAATTAACAGTCTTCAGATGTGAGGAAACCTCATCAGCAATGTTAATTAGAGAATGCATTTCAACTCTGCCGTTGTGTTTCGGCTCCTGAGTCCGTGGCGACTGATAAATAATTCCCTCAGTTGTTGGTGTACGTGACGTGTTACGAGTTTATACAGGGCAGAGAGAGCAGTGCAACCATAATGTGTACTGGGACACATCCTAAAGAAAGAGACTCCTGAGGCAGCAGCACAGAACTGACGTCAGTCAAATGTATAAAAAGTAAGACAAATGATAAGACATACGAATGCTGCAGTGGCATTTAAGTAAGGTGACATTCATTGTGTGAGTGTACACACATATAGTATATTTATAAATATACACACACACACAAGAGAGGGGAGGGGCAGGATCAGGAAAGGTCCTCAAGCCAGGATTCAAACTCGGGCCGTAATGCAATGGCGTTATATGTCGGCGCACTGCCCACTAGGCTATTGGTGCCAACGAAATCTATCATTTTATACATTAATATATGTAATTTAATCCTGTGAGGGCAAAGCTGAATTTGTAGCAGACATTACTACAGAAATAAAGTAACATTTCTTATTATCATCAATACTGAAACAGTTGCTCTGCTTAATATTTTTGTGATACTTTTTTTTTTTTTTAGGATTCCTAAATGAAAAGAAACTTCAAAAGAACAGCAGTGATTTAAAACAAATATTTTGTAATGTTATATAATGCTTTTCTCTGTCAAAAAATAGTGAAATAAATTATAGCAAAATAAATAATACATTGAAAAGGTCACTAAAAATATATATATATTTTTTTAGAATTTTTTAAAAATAAATGTATATATATATATTAGGGGTGTCAACGTTAACGCGTTAACGCATGCGATTAATCTAAAAATTTTAACGCGTTAATATTTTTTTAACGCAAATTAATCATGTGATAATGTTTGACCCCAACTTCTTCCCGTCATCGCAGCGCAGAAGGTTATCCATCAGTGTGTGATGAGGGTACAGCGAACCAGTGTTGCCAGGGTAACGGCACAAGTGGGCTATTTTGAAAATACAGTCGCGGGAAAAATTACAGAGCGGCGGGTTGCGTTTTTTTGGGCTATTTTTATAATGTACTGCGGCTGCCCAAAGTGTATATAGACAAATGAAAATTAAAATAGATCCTTTTACTAATGTGTATTATAATTGGAATGTATACCTGGCAACTTAAGAACCGAGAGGCAGCTGTAACATCACAAACAACGTGAGTTTCAGTCAGAGCATACATGTTAAGGCTTTTACACAGCAGAAATAAACATGACAACACCCACTATAGATTATATAAGATAATAAACACACGATTACGATAGGATATGGTTTGTATGTGATTTTTTTTTTTTAGATGAATGTGTACATCTATGGTAATTTGTGCAGCGATATAAAAGGCTATAAATAGCATATTTTAACAGCAGTAAATGACCAAATTCTACATGTGATCGCAAAAGGAAGTTATTACAAACACTCGATGGTGGTTTAAAGTGAGTTCTGAGTAAAAGTGTACTATTAATCTCATAAATTGTCTTATGTAGCATGATGCTAATGTTAGCGCTAATGCACCTGCAGAACAGGTCCAATTCTTCTTCATAATGCATTTTGTCATAATACTTCACGTAAGGTCGCAAGAAAATGTTTTGTTGTATTTATTTAGAAGTACTTTTGATAATAGTTAGGTAAATGTATACTGGGATTGAAGCGATGTGGCTTGGTAAACGTTTTATTACCAGTATAAAGACTGATAATGGCTGAATAAAAACAAATGAATAATGATAAAAGAATAATAAGGATTATGTATCATACCTGGCGGAGGTGTGAAAGGTTCTGTTTCCTTAAACTAGTTTGTCATGCATTTCATTTCAACACATTTACAGGTAAATCCTAGTATTTTAAATTTGCGATTAATCATGATTAATCACAGTCCAGGACTGTGATTAACACGATTAAATTTTTCAATCGATTGACAGCACTAATATATATATATATATATATATATATATATATATATATATATATATATATATATACATACAGGTGCATCTCGAAAAATTAGAATATCGCGAAAAAGTAATTTTTTTTGGTAACATTTCAAAAAGTGAAATATTCATATATTCTAGACTCATTACATGTAAAGTAAAAACATTTCAAAAGTTTTTTTGTTTTAATTTTGATGATTAGAGCTTAAAGCTCATGAAAGTCAAAAATCCAGTTTCTCAAAATATTATAATATTTCTTAAGATCAATAAAAAAAAGACTTGCAAAACAGAAAAGTTCAAGTTCTTTAAAGTATAGTAAAGTAAGCACTCAATACTTATTCGGGGCTCCTTTAGCACAAACTCCAGCCTCAGTGAGGTGTGGCATGGAAGCGATCAGCCTGTGGCACTTCTGAGGCACTATTGAGCCTTTAGCTCATCTGTATTGTTGGATCCACTGTTTCTCATCTTTCTCTTAAAATTATCCCATAGATTCCATATGGGATTCAGGTCAGGCATGTTGGCTGGCCAATCAAGCACAGTAATATCATGGTCAGCAAACCACTTGGAAGTGTTTTTGGCACTGTGGGCAGGTGCTAAAGTCCTGCTGGAAAAGGAAATCAGCATCTCCATAAAGCTTGTCAGCAGATGGAAGCACAAAGTGCTCCAAAATCTCCTGGTAGACTATTGCATTGACTTTGGACTTAAAACACAATGGACCAACACCACAGCACCCCAAATCATCACTGACTTCAGAAACTTCACACTGGACTTCGAGCAGCTTGAATTCTGTGCCTCTCCATTCTTCCTCCAGACTACAAACTTTGATTTCCAAATGAAATGCAAAATTTACTTTTATCTGAAAAGAGGACTTTGGACCACTGAGCAACAGTCCAGTTCTTTTTCTCCTTAACCCAGGTAAGATGCTTCTGACGTTGTTTCTGTTTCAGAAGTGGCTTGGTAGCCCTTTTCCTGAAGACGTCTGAGCGTGGTGACTGTTGATGCACTGACTCCAGCTTCAGTCCACTCCTTGTGAAGCTCTCCCAAGTGTTTGAATCGACTTTGGTCATCCCTGTTGCTTGTGAACCTTTTCCAACCCAATTTCTTCCTTCCAGTCAACTTTGCATTTAATATGCTTTGATACAGCACTCTGTGAACAGCCACCTCTTTCAGTAATGACCTTCTTTGACTTGCCCTCTTTGTGGAGGGTGTCAATGATTGTCTTCTGGACCATTGCCAAGTCAGCAGTCTTCCTCATTATTGTGGTTTCAAAGAACAGGAGATACCCAGAATTTATACCATAGGTATGGTAATTTAATGAATCTCAAATGTAAATATTCTAATATATTGTAATACTGGATTTTTGACTTTCATGAGCTGTAAGCTCTAATCATCAAAATTAAAACAAAAAAACTTTTGAAATATTTTACATTACATGTAATGAATCTAGAATATATGAAAGTTTCACTTTTTGAAATGTTACCAAAAAAAAGAACCTTTTCACGATATTCAAATTTTTTCGAGATACACCTGTATATTTATATATTAGTGCTGTCAAAGTTAATAATGCGTTAACGCAAATTCACTTTAACGGCGCTAATTTTATTAATGTGCGATTAACGCAGCGTGCATATTCTGTTTGAGCCGTGGCCTAGCCAGTAGTTGGAGAAATGGAGATGCTGTCAGTGTCGCCAACTTAGCGACTTTTCAGACCCCTTTAGCAATTTTTTTTTTTTTTTTTCAAAAAGAGTCTAGTGACCAATCTTTAGTTTTTGCCCAAACCTTTAGTTTCTGAGACTAGCCGGTACTGTACATCGCTCAAGCGCGAGGTCTCTCGTTCCCGCTGTGCACACCTCTCTCTCTCTCTCTCTCTCTCTCTCTCTGCGTCTGCTCTGTTCAGCATGTAACTTTTTCTGTGTTCAGAATTTGCAAAATGCAATGCATATAATGAGCGAGTACATCATGAATTCATCTTCCAAACCGCGTTTTTGTCTTATCCCGAATCACTACGGTACACTTATAATAAGTGCTTATTTTTGGACTATTGTAGCCGGGTCGGGTTGTCACCGCTGCGGAGTAACACATACTTGCGTGAATCGCCATAGACATAAACTTAGAGAAGTAGCTCCGGTTAGAATGTTCTTCGGCGGGATGCGTGCAGTTCTGTTTATTAACCGCTAGAGCGCCAAAAGTTACATTTAAAACCGATATTATGTTGCTTCTCTGATTTTACATGCAAGTATAGCCGAAGTCACAGAACAGCTATTGTCTTTATCTTATGTTTAGGCTATTTGATTTTATCAGACGACGGCTCGATTATTAATCAGGATTTTTGTGCATATTAACATCTTGGAAGGTAGAGCTGGTTATTTAGTCTTAATGGGTCGCGTTTTAGTCACTATTTCATATTCATTCCGTTATCTGACAACTGAAAACATATCTATGAAAAAAATATATCAATGAAAACAGTTTTATTGAGAATTTAGCTGCATCAAAATACAGTATGTGGGCACAGAGAGGCAAACAAATGTAATAATAAATAATAAATGTACATTTAGCATGTTCAGAAGAAGTGAGCTGCCTTGTAGTGTGAAAATGTAAACAGGCTTGTCTAAGTTAATTTCTCAGTGCAAATAAAGAGAAGTAATGGGAACCTGGTATTTCTATGTTCTTTTTTCATGTGTGCAATAGTTCTTTGAAAAACATCTATGACCTTTGAAACATGTCCAGTCTTCATGCTCTAGATTAACTATGGTTTCACTAATAATAAACATATATTGCATAAAGCATCCATATTTGTCCATGCCCATGTCAATTAGAGTATTAAAAACTTAAAGTATTAATTTAAGGTACATTTAGAACACATAAAAAAGTGTGATTAAATTGGGATTAATCGTGAGTTAACTCATGACAGTCATGCGATTAATCGTGATTAAATATTTTAATCGATTGGCAGCCCTAATATATATATATATATATATATATATATATATATATATATACACGCACACGCACAAACACACACACACACACACATGCACACACGCACACACACACATTTACCTTTTTTGAATTCAGACACATATGGGCATATTAGCTGCAAGGTCGTATCTCTCTTTTTCATTCCAAAAATAAAAGAATATTTTTAGAGGATGTTTTTCAATAAAAAGAAACTAGTTTAATATACCTCAAATCAGTACATTGTGAATCAATTTAGTGAATTAGCTGCAAGGTCGTATCTTTACGATTCAAAAAGTAAATGAATACATGTAATCCAGTAGCAATAGAAGGTGATTCAATTACTGGAAGATTTCTGGATGGAATGACTTTTTTCAAGAAGCAATTTTCAGAGCACTTACCTCTTTCAGGCAGCCCATAAAGTTGTTGCTAACTGGGGATCCGGGCAGATCGGCAGTGCTGGGACTACCCCCGACATAGAAAAAGTCATCCGAGCCTAGCATGGTGTAGTCCTCTTGTGTATATCCAGTGGTGGTCAGAATTCCATCCACGGATATTGTAACCTAGACAACAAAGCACAGGGAAAGGACACGCTATACTCACATATAACTTGAATACTGTTACAGGGCTTTGGTCCCCCTCGTAAGGATTTGGATGCTTGGCTTTGTTTTGTTTTTGCCTTTAAAGCTTCTTATTTATAGATTTATTTATAGCTTTTCTCTTTTTATTGATTTAATGTGAACCCATTTTCATGTCTGTTTCAGCAATTCTTATTTATTTATTGTTTAACTTTTTTTTTTTTTTTTTTTTGGTCTTTCTAGATTTACATTTTGGTATGAACTTCTAGTAAGTCTGAGCTGAGGAAGTCTGCGGCACATTAGCCCAGGCTCAATGTTAGCGGTGCCATTAATAGAGCACAAAAAGTAAATCAGCAGACACAAAAATGGTGTTAGTAGTATGTGTGTTTCTGAGAGTTAGTATCGCTTGAATCCAGTGCGTGTGAGTAGTTTCAGCAGTTTTCAATGTTTTTATATGAGGTGAAACAAAGAACACGGCGTGCTAAGAGGTTAGAAATGAAAGCACAGGCAATTAGAGGCACATCTCTCACAGATCTGGTTGAATGGATGCATGCTTCATTATCCCTCCCTCTCCACATGCAAACAATGGTTGGTTAGAGAGAACAATTCTTCTCACAGATTAGACTGCACAGGAATGAGTAAAGAGAGAAGGGGAGGGAGAAGGCCACAAACACGACGGAGCTCATGAGACCAATCACAGCAGAAGTGTCGGCATGCATAAGCGGGTTCACATGAAGAAAGAAAGCAAAAAGGACAACAGACGAGATGACCGGCCACCCATGTCAGCCTCGAATGTACTGATGGAGCAGAGGTGTTAGTACACGGGGTGGCCAGGATGCACACCATGCTGAACAACGGGCCTCAAAGCTAGCTGGACCAATGAAAAAACTCAGAGCCAGCCAGCCGAGACCGATCGGTGAGCAAAACCTTATGCAAAAGAACCCAACGAAGGAAAAGATGCAAGATAACCTAAGAGGAAAAAAAAAGAGAAGATGGACAGGACATAAAGAGCTGAGGAAACCCAACTAATGAGAAGAAAAAGAAAAGGGGAATTTGGGCAGGGCAGGGGAAGTAAGCGTAAAGAGTACCAACCGCATTTTCCCCCTTTTTTTGTTTAGTATTGATGTCTACGATTCAAAAAAAGGAAAATAGACACACGGCAAACCCAAACTAAGAAACAATTAGAATGATATCTACCGAACAATGTAGTTTGTTTACCATAGCGTGTCCAATGCCTGAGTGCTTTGTGGAAAAGGGGGGAGAAAGGAAATTAAAAAACTGTGAACAGAACACCGTTCCTCAATCAAAAAAGATGGTCTCTTGCCAAGGTTAGTACATCAGCGTTGCACGTTAGTAAGAGGTAACAGGTTAGTAAATGACACATTCCATGGATGAAAGGTTAGTTTCTTTCCCCAAAAGCAGGTTAGTAAACATTTAAAAAGGGCAACAGAAGAGAAGGAAAGGAGAAGCAGACGAGATCTGCACCGTGGAGTTCCTCTGGGACGGAGCTAGTCTACTCTGTTCCAAACACTGTCTCTTCCTATTCCTGGCGCTCCGCTAACTTTACTGGTGACAGAACGCACCACAGAGCTTTTTATGTTTACTGCCTGTCCTATCCAACTTTGTGCCACACGTCTAGGATCTTTTCCGAGTCTTGACACTTCAAATGCGTTCTGCGCTGACAGGTGACG
Source organism: Spinibarbus caldwelli (assembly GCA_039654775.1). Taxonomy (NCBI): domain Eukaryota; kingdom Metazoa; phylum Chordata; class Actinopteri; order Cypriniformes; family Cyprinidae; genus Spinibarbus; species Spinibarbus caldwelli. The sequence goes on from CM077257.1 coordinate 14,659,351, forward strand.
TACTCGTGTAATGTAGTGAGAGGTGGCGCTATCAAATAGTGACAGTAAAATATGGATGCCGTAGCATCTTGAGTTTGAATTTAAATATTAGTCGAGGGGAATGGGGTTAAAGGTACGTTCACTCATCTCTGAAAGCTGAATTCATGGCTGCTTAATGAATACTTTAATATCGGGAGCATCTTTTTTTACATCAGCTCTGCTCTATGCTACATAAATGAGTGCTAGTGCTAATTTAAAATGATAAAAGCGTACCACATTCCTAGAACTTTCTCTTTTAGTCTCATCTTTAGGCAACTTTCAAATACATAATTTGTAAACCTGAACTATTTTAAATGGGTGTATGTCTCGATCAGGGTCGGAAATTAACAGGTCCCTGCACAAGATCTATTACGGCTGTCAAGCTTAAAGTGAAATGAATATAAAGAGTCGAATTTCATTTACAGCAGATTTGCTTAAGTTGAATTAGATTTCTTATTATGCATTGTTTGCAGCACTGAGCATTAAAACCAATCACACACATTTCTGTTGAGTTTACGAATGCAATGTCCAATCAGAGGTGTTTGGATTTGTCATTGCGGAGAACGCCGGAATTGTTCAGTATGCACGCTCACTGACGGAATTCTGAATCTGCATTCGCGAATTCTTTCATCATAATAAACAACAAAGTGCAGAAAAGATGCAAGTAAGAGATTGAATTAGCAGTGTAGATAGTTTCAGTGATTATATTCCAGCAAAAAGCTTTCTATTAATCAACATTAATAATCATTATTACAGAGCAATAATCAACAATAATGATTTTATCATGACATCGCAGCTTCATCTTGTAATTAGTTTTAATTTATAAGCCATTACTCTGCGATTTTTGTGTAATTACATGTATATGAGCAACAGTAAATAGTCATGCTTTATTAGTAACAACTGGTTAAATTTAAGCACAGACACATTTGATTAGGTAAATATTAAAAATTGACCCTACAATGGTAAAAAAACGCCCCTGGGAATCAACTCCAGAGGGCAAATATTGCCCCTTAATGGAAAAGTTAATTTCTGACCCTGGTATTGATTAAAGTGGTTAAATACGGTTAAATCTAGTCCGAGGGTTAGTTTGATGCTACTAATCGGAATCTGAATGTATCCAATCTCGACCTCTGCCTTTTCTGCACGGTTACCTGACGAAGGTTCCTGGTAACCTTCACATCATGCCAGGCATTGTCATTAAATTTCCCATTGACGGGCTCCACCAGGGCCTCGAAGGCCCCAGAGCCCAGGTTGATGACCAGCGAGACAGCACCATTCTTCAGCGCCAGGTTGACGTAGTCTGCAGATTTTCCGGTGTGGAGCATCAGCCCATTGCGCTGCAGGGTCTTGAATGAGAGCGTAATCTCATCGCTACTGCTCTGGATGGGGTTCGGGGACAGGTCGTAACAGAAATACTCTGAACCCTTGAAGGTGGCCACATACTCTTCTCTCTCTGCAAGAAAATAGAGAAAAAAAGCAGGTAAGCTGGGAGCATACCAATGTTTTGCATTATAAGAGATGCATTAATACCAATACAGTGCAATATAAAAGTTTATTTGGAAAGCTGAGCAAAATAGGGGTCAATTACATGATTTTTTTGGCCTATCTATTAATTTATTCAAAACACATTAAAATGCAATTCACGAATACAATGAAGAATCAAACCTAGGACGCATTTTTAATTTCTGAAATAAAATATGATACTTTTTGGGCATAAAGACATCAAGATGATGCAATGTAGCTATTATTTATAAAAAAAACTTTTGTTTGTCACAATCCTTTATTACTATGTCTAAAAGATTATTACTGCATATGAATGAAAATCATTTGTCTGTCAAATCAACAGTAATGTTCTCCAACCAACATGGAAGAATAAAAGGAAATGACATCATAGAAAGGACACCTGACAACCCTCATGACTGTGTGTCAAGATCAATATGTCTCTTAAAATATTAGATCATTTGAACTTTTCATTACAAAGCAAGGTTGTAAATTGCCACGTGCATGTGGCTTCCCAAAAGCATGGTACTTATTATACTTATGAAATAATAATTCATGACATTTAAAAAAAGTAACAATTTGTAGAAAAATACATGTAAAAATATTCACACCTGCATTCAATATTTAAGCAAAATATGCTAATTCTTCTTACTTTGTTGCATCAATGTATGACATTTTTAGAGTCATTAAAATTGAAACTTTCTTGAAAATGGTATAAAAGTTTTCAAAACCATATGAATCCAACATTAAAGCACTTTTACTTTGTCATGGACAATCTTGTATGTCATTGACCCTGTAGCCCTCCATCACATAGAAATACAGAGCAGATCACTTACCGTCATCTATCAGCTCCCACACTTACTGGACACAAGACTTGCTAATTTCATATGACCTACCTTTACAAAGCCAAAAGTCAATCTGAAGTCATACTGAAGGGGTCAAACATAGTGGAAACTCACCACAGTCAATCTGAGAGTGATTGGTTGCTGTCAGTACACGCGCACACACCTATGAGATTGAGGTCAGAGCCATCTTGCTCATAAATGAGAACCAAGGTCCTTGATAATGGTGACCATAAATAAAGCAGCCACACATATCAGGACATAATTACCAAATCAGTCAGCGAGACCCATTACTGTAAGCGTCCTGGCACAGAACCCAGGCGCGCACACTCTCACTCCTCTTCTCATTTGCGCAAACAACTCCGACTGTCACCCAGATCCGAGTGTATTTTGGGAACTTGGTTAAAATATTAACTGAAGAGGCGTCCATTAATAAAGTGTGAAGTCCTATCTCCATAGCTACCTTCTTACCGGTAAATACAATTACATTATTACAGAGCAGAGCTGAGTCTACTTCACATCAGGAATATTAATGACATTAACAGGCAATTTACAGCAAGACTGAACCAAATTACCATAAATCCAGGATCTGCAACACAATTAACCTAACACACCATAGGACCAGCTCATTTGCTCTGGAATTATCTGGAATATTCTTAAGATAAACCCTTGAGATATCAACAAGGCTCATTTACTTCATCTCTTTCTCCATCCTTCATCAGCCTTCCTGTGTCCACTGCGAGTTAAATAAGCTTTTTGCCTCGGCTGATGAAGTGTGAGTGTGTGTGTGTGTGTGTGTTTGTGCAAAGAGCCAAAGGGTGGTGCTGTCTCTGGCTCTCTTCCACCTCCTCTATATACCACTGAGTCAGCTATAATGTGACTCAGTGCAGGAAGGCGCCCACAGAGTTGTGCAGCACACACAAACTGGCTTTTGCACCAACACACACACATTGGGCCATACACACACCGTTTCACACAGGTATATATATTGGATGCCCAGAATAACTCTAAAATGGCCCTCAAATCCCCATTTCGATGCCAGTAACAGAGAGCTTTATTAGTCTTTCGTCGTCATCGGTCTCTGTTGTGACTTCCCTGTCCCGTCTCTCATCAGATTTGATCTCTGCAAATACTCTTACAGGAAATCAAATCTTCTTCAAGAGAGAAAATAACCAGGAAAGCTAATTTAAATACAGCATTAGACTATCTGTTGGATAAAAGTGACCTCCAATCACCTCTTCGCTCAATAGCACATAGCAATTTGCTCTGATTTCTGCCTTACATCATATATATTTTCTGTTTGCGCTTTAAAAAGCCATATCCTACCTGTTGTTATCATTTATTTTTGGCAGTGTCTATTTACACCAACCTTGGTAAAGGCTATTTTCTCTAACCGCCACTGCTCAGGAAATTTATCCTTCGTACAAACAGCACATTACTACCATTTGAACTAAATGCAAACAAGATGTTATTTGCTGCCATTTACACTTGGTGGAACCTATATGTACTGTACCTTTTTTTTCCTGTAATGTACCTGTAGTACATTTTCACGTTAGTCAATTTTTATTTTATTTTTTTGCTGTAATTTAGTATAATATATTTTCCATCCTTTCTCTTCCATATAGGATTAAACTGGGTGTTTCTGATACTGTGCCTTTAAGAAAATATGTATTGGATGTTTGCTATGATTGGTTAGACTTTTTGAGTGTGAGATGGGCAACATTGCTTGTGTATGAGCTGACAGGTACAATATAACTGGCACTGCCCCATCTTTCAATAACAGCCTTTTGTAAAGCTTGTTTTGACATTCGCCAAACAATCTGCGCCCAAATGTGCCACACAAAATGCTAAGGTAGGTGCTTTTCTTTGAGGGCTCGAGGAACAATCCATGACATCAAATGCTGTATAATTTGTCTATCAACCTACTGACATTGCATTTGAAGATGCATACCAGTTGTGATATTACTGTCTCACCCACTTTCTGCTGCTTTAATTCATATATATTTGGAGTTAGGCACATTCTGCCATATTTTTAAGCAGCAATCTGCTGTTTATATAACATGAAAACTCTCACTTTTCCCATTCAGCTGGTGTCATTTAATAATTTTAAATGTGTTGATGTCTATATTAATAGACATGTCTATATTAATTGATGTTAAGAATTAAAAAAATAAAATCTTGATTGTACACTACCGTTAAAAAGTTTGGGGTTGGTAGTAATTTGTGTTTAAAAAAGGTATATGCTCAGCTGCATTTAAAATACAGAGAAAAACAGTAATATTGTGCAATATTTTTAATATATTTTTTAATTGAATACACTTTAAATTGAATTTATTACTGTGCTTGCAAGGTTGATTTTTCTCTAGCCATTACACCAGTTTTCAGTGTCACATAATCCTTCAGAAATCATTCTAATGTGCTGATTTGGTGCTCAAGACACATTTCTTATTATTGTCAATGTTGAAAACAGACATGCCAAATAGCCAAACTTTTGAACGGTAATGCACATTTTCTACTATTACTGTATAGGGTCGCCACATGATGTCCACAGTTAAATCTGAGAACTAAATCAGTTGAGAACCACAGCTTTAGCTTCTGTTTGCACTTGTGGAGTGATGCCTTGTATGCTGCTGACTGAGCAATTATCTCTTCATCAGCTTAAATTTAGACAGGAACGTTGGGGGCAGCACGTCTGTGGGCTTGTTACCTCAAAGCTGCTACAGGCGACAGCCTGTGAACGCCAAACACAGCCAGTCAAGCATTGAGAACTCCCATGCTACAGGAAGACAAGCTGTACTACAGTTTCCTGTAGGTTCCCCCTCACCGTCTGAAAGAAGAGCTTTACGAAAGCTGTTAATTAATGACTCCTAAGTAAGGATGGGGTATTAAAAAGCAAAAGAACATCTGACAATAGTGTCAACTTTAATTATCTGTATTGTGCTGCACGTGATAAACACAATATGACAGAATTTGTCTAATCAGCAGGACTGCAGGGGTGATAATGAATTAATATATTTTTTCTGTTCAACAACAGACATCTCAAACTCATTTTGACATACCCGTATCTTATTCCATCTGAGCCTGAGCATTTTTTTTTATTTTTGATATTTAAAATGGACATTGTAAAAAATTTATTTTAATCACATTATACAACGGCACAATCTCCAGGGGTCTCAGCAGCAACAAAGCCAATAATGCTTCACAAAACAGTCAGCATTAATAACTGACGCTGAGCATAAAACTAATTAATGTGGGGCTTTTAATACGTCCTTATAAAACTACACTAAAACGACACTGCAAAATAAAATCTGAATGTGTTTAGTTAAGAAAATAAAATAAAATCACAGCAGCTTCTCTGACAGTAGGCTGATTTTTAACTATCAGTGAACGTTTGTTGTCAGACTGAACAGGGACCAAGCGCCAGATAAACTGTCAAAGCTGTCACATTGCATTGTCACAAAGCATTGATTTTTCATAAGGTGCAAGTTCGCTCACAGTTATGGGAAATTAATATGTAAGAAAAAGTAAAGCAATTTCAGCACTAGCCTACAGATTTATGTGAATTCGTAATCTGTAGAGAAATACTGCACTGTCATTGACTAAAGTGTAAATGATACACCTGTCATCCATGTACCTCCGCGGCCACAGCTAGCTTGTACATTTATTTTATCTATGCTTTGATTCTTCCTCTCTTTGTGTTTCAGCCAAACGTCCTTTATAGGCTCTCCAGAGGTATGTTATGGCGAATCACATATAGCTTTACCACCATGGCCCCGTTCGCGCTGTAGGGAATACAAGAGCGGAGATAAACGACAGTGGGGCTGAAAGGGAGACTGAGGCTCTGGGCACAGATAAATCTAGTGGGAGGATACACTTCTTCAAGCTAGCCCACTAGATCAAGATTACTTACAAACTCATTCAAGTAATAGCTTACCCACTTGTATTTTATCTGCTTGAGAAGGGGGTGAGGGTAACAGCATACCGTTAAACACAAGCTATCATATTTTTTATTTAATAATGATGTCTAACTGGACCACAGTATTAAATCACACATCTCTACTGCCTAACTGTTTGGGGTTTAAAATCTCTTTCTCTTTCAGTCTTTCCAAATGTCATGTTTAATTCAATGAGTTTCTTGCCATTTTTTTGGAAATAATTTCTGAAGGAAAACTGTTACACCACAATTTTTTTTCCATTGTATGGAAAATATAAAAAACTTGTTCATTCTGCTAAATATCTTCTTTTATCTTCCATGCACAAAAGAAAGTCAAATTGGTTTGCAATGACATAAATTCATTTTTGGCTAAACTAATTTTGAAACACTTTTGTTCTGACCTGCATAAAAGAATGTGATCTTTTTCTAAATAAAAACCTTGCTGTATTGTTGTAATGCTGTGAGGAAACTCCCTTCAAATATCTCGGAAATATTGAAGTTGCAATGCATTCTGGGGAGAAGCAGAAGCAATTAAGTAAGCTCATATTACATGCATGTGTATTCACACATTTCCTTCTCTCTCTTCCATAACACATCCACTCTTCCTATCATTTAGCACCAGCCTTTACTTCGCCTCTCTCCATTTTTCACACCTTCTTTCCCTGAGCCTCAAGCCTTAAAATTCAAGCAAAATATTGTCCTCCAATCTAATTCATAGTAGGTGCAGAACATCCCCAAACAATTTGCACTCAGTATGTGTGTGTGTGTGTGTGTGTGTGTGTGTGTGTGTGATTTGTATGTTAATTGTGTGACACTCACCTCACCTTCACAGTATTAAATGTAATCTGTTGACAAAGACTCAGTGTGCAATAAGATATACATTAGATATACAGTTCTGCGTATATATTTATGTACCCTTCGCAAGATGTTTCTAATTGTGTTGTTTACTGTATTTAGTACTGTCATACTGAAACCCTTATGTAAACTTTTGAACATAATATAAATGTAATAATATACATCAAATGCATATACAGCATATATATATATATATATATATATATATATATATATTTATATACAGTATATGGCTAATTTTATTTGGTTAATTCATATTTTTATTCATCAATGAATAAAACTGCATTAAATAGATCAAAAGTGACAGTAAACAAAAGTCCTTTGAATCACATTCGGTTACTATTACCTACCCTCTAAAAATCCATTTAGTAGTTGTTTAACGATCTCCAGGACCAGAACTTTGTGGAAGAATTAGATGTGTTGCTCTTAACCTTTCCTGAGGATGGTACTCCTTTAGTTATACTTGGAGACTTCAACATCCACCTAGATAAACCTCAGGCTGCAGACTTCCACACTCTACTTGCCTCTTTTGATGTCAAGAGAGTGTTAACTGCGGCTGCTCACAAATCAGGCAATCAACTGGACCTTATTTAGGGGGCGTGTTTGAATGAGCCGTTTTGGGGGGGGGGGGGGGGGGGGGACTTTAGTCTTTGCAACTTCAGGGATCTTATCTACGCACAAACAGCTTGTAACATTCCAAAGAGAAAGGAAAACTTGAAATCGCATCATATGACCCCTTTAAAACATTTTCCTCCCTCCTTTGTCCTCCCCCTCCCCCTCCTTCATCAACTCTAACAGCTGATGACTTTGCCACATTCTTCATTAATAAAATTACAAACCTCACTGCACAATTCTCCTCACCACAAGCTGTCAAACACATCTTACCAGCAAACATACACTCGTTCACATCCTTCTCTCCACTCTCTGAGTCAGAAGTCTCTAAACTCATCCTACTACTTGTCCGCTTGATCCTATTCCATCTCATCTCCTTCAAGCCATTTCTCCTGCAGTTGTACCTGCACTCACTCACATTGTTAACACATCCCTTCACACTGGAGTTTTTCTCTTTTTCCCTCAGTATTTAAACAGGCTCGTATTACCCCACTTCTTAAGAAACCCACTCTTATCCCAACTCTTTTAGGGTACTATAGACCGGTTTCCCTTCTACCTTTCATTGCAAAAACACTTGAACGAGTTGTGTTCAACCAAGTCTCTGCCTTTCTCACACAGAACAACCTCCTGGACAGCAACCAATCTGGCTTCAGAAATGGACATTCGACCGAAACTGCCTTGCTCTCAGTTGTTGAAGCCCTAAGACTTGCAAGAGTGGCTTCCAAGTCTTCATTACTTATCTTGCTGGATCTGTCCGCTGCTTTTGATACACTTTTGATACGGTCAACCACCAGATCCTCCAGATCAACCCTATTGAGAAAGGGCATCTCAGGAACCGCACTCCAGTGGTTTGAGTCTTACCTCTCAGATAGGTCCTTCAAGGTATCTTGGAGAGGTGAGGTATCCAAGTCACAACATATAGCTACTAGGGTGCCTCAGGGCTCAGTTCTTGGACCACTTCTCTTCTCTGTCTACATGGCATCACTAGGTTCCGTCATTCATAAACATGGCTTTTCATATCACTGCTATGCTGATGACACTCAACTCTACCTCTTATTCCATCCTGATGATCCGACGATAGCTGCTCGCATCTCAGCATGTCTAACAGACATTTCTTGCTGGATGAAGGACCATCACCTTCAACTCAACCTAGCTAAGACAGAACTGCTTGTAGTTTCAGCAAACCCATCATTTCATCACAATTTCACCTTCCAATTAAGCTCATCAACCATAACTCCTTCAAAAACAGCCAGAAACCTTGGAGTTGTGATTGATGATAAGCTGAATTTCTCAGACCACATTGATAAAACTGCCCGGTCCTGCAGATTTGCTTTATACAATATTAGGAAGATCAGGCCCTTTCTTTCAGAACATGCAACACAATTCCTTGTTCAAGCTCTTGTTCTATCCAGACTTGACTATTGCAATGCTCTCTTGGCAGGTCTTCCAGCCAATTCCATCAAACCTCTACAATTAATCCAAAATGCTGCTGCAAGATTAATCTTTAATGAACCAAAAAGAACGCACAAACCACCTCTGGCTCTGCACCCCTTTACCTAAATTCAGTACTTCAGACCTATGTGCCCTCTAGAAGCTTGCGTTCTGCAAGTGAACGATGCATTATTGTGCCATCCCAAAGAGGCACAAAATCCCTTTCACTGACTTTTTCATTAACTGTTCCCACATGGTGGAATGACCTGCCCAACTCAATCCGAGCAGCTGAATCCTTAGCCATCTTCAAGAAACAGCTAAAAACACATCTCTTCTATCTTTATTTGACCCTCTAACTCTAGCACTCTCTATTCTAATTCTATTTATCTATCTGTCTTCTTTTTACTAAAAAACACACACACACACACACACTTGACCCTCTATCAATTGCATATTTATTCTCTAACTGCTAGCTTTTATTTTTTCTGCTACCTTTTCTTTTTTCTTTTTCTTTTCCCAAGAAGACCATTAGACAGCTGCAACTCATCCAGAACGCTGCTGCCAGGATTCTGACTAGAACCAGAAAATCTGAGCATATCACACCAGTCCTCAGGTCCTTACACTTTAGGATTGATTTTAAAGTACTTTTACTCGTTTATAAATCACTCAATGGCCTAGGACCTAAATACATTGCAGATATGCTCACTGAATATAAACCTAACAGACCACTCAGATCATTAGGATCGAGTCAGTTATATATACCAAGGGTTCACACAAAACAAGGGGAGTCCGCTTTTAGCTATTATGCCGCCCGCAGTTGGAACCAGCTTCCAGAAGAGATCAGATGTGCTAAAACATTAGCTACATTTAAATCCAGACTCAAAACTCATCTGTTTAGCTGTCCATTTGTTGAATGAGCACTGTGCTACGTCCAAACTAATTGCACTGTATTTTATGTATAATCATTTTCTATTCTAAACTGTTTTAAAATCATTTTAAATCAATTTTTATATCTTTTCCTTGTTTTTATTATTATTATTTTAATTCCTTGTTTTTATTGTTGTGATTATTTTTTAATGACTATTTCACTTCCTTTTATGTAAAGCATTTTGAATTACCACTGTGTATGAAATGTGCTATATAAATAAACTTGTCTTGCCTTGCCTTTTCTTGAGAAACTAACACTAGCTTTCTTTTTTCTATTCTATCTACTTGTTTCTTAAAAAAAAAATAAAAGTTTCTTTTTTCTATATTCTATCTACTCGTTTTCTTAAAAAAACAAAACAAAAACAAACAAACAAAAAAAATCTTGCTACGTGTACTGCGTTAGGCTAACCGAGACTTGTCATAGCACTTGCATGTTGTTGCTCTTTTGTTGGTTTTGATTGCTTCTATTGTCCTCATTTGTAAGTCGCTTTGGATAAAAGCGCCTGCTAAATGACTAAATGTAAATGTAAATGTAAACACATTTATAAATGTTTTCTATTCAAGCACTTCTATTCAAAAATAAATGCTGTCCATTTAAACTTTCCATTCGTAAAAGAAAAAAAAAAAGTATGTTTTCCAAAAAATGATATTAAGCAGGCCAACTTTTCTCAATAATGATAATAATAAGAAATGTTTCTTGAGCACCAATCAGCATATAAAGATCATGTGACTGAAGACTGGAGTAATGTTTGTTGAAAATTCAGCTTTTTCCATTACAGGAATAAATGACATTTTAAAATACATTAAAAATAGAAAGCAGTTATTTGAAATTGCAATAATATTTTACAGTATGACTGTTTTAATTCATTTTTCTATTCAAATGAATGTGAAATTCAAATTAATGTGGCCTTTGTGAGCACTAGAAACTTCTTTCAAAAACACTGACATTTTATAATTATTAAATAAATATATTTTCTGCAGTTTCTTCGGGGCAATACTAAAAAAAAATTATTATAAACCCATTAAAACATCTAACAGATTATGCAAGAGGTACGCTGTAAAATGATTTAGTTTTAAAGTTTATTTACAGATTGTTGAAGTACGTTTTACAAAAAAATATCATTTCAGTAATATTTCTAAATTTCATGTTTAATTGTGTTACTTTTTTGGTAATTATTTGTGAAATTTACCAGCAATTTCTGAGTGAAAATGGTTTCAAACCAAATCCTACAGAGGAGTATGTAAACCAAATGTACAACACTGCACATCCAGTATGTATAGGGGCTATAAGAGTAAAGGAGAGGAGAGGTCTAAGTGGCTCCCAGTGAGCAGTACACTCACTCAGGCGGCTTGTTTTGCCACTGGAGATGATAGCACAGTGAGTTAATGAGAGCAGCTCCAAAGCCGCAGCCGAGTCTCAATCTAACAACGGCAAGAAAAACAACAGGAGTGACAACAACAGAAGATAATAACACCGCAATTACCCAAGCTAAATATATACCGGGGGCTATGGACCGTGGACAGCAACGATACCATTAAACTGACTCTGAGGTCTAGTTACACTGCCAGTGAGCTCTTTCAGCTACTAAGAAGTGCCTCAAGTACATTCACAGCATCAACTGATATAATATAAATACATATTGTCGGATAGCAAGGAACCATTACGTCCATAATTCCAATTAATTTCCTTGCATGATGTTTTTCCCCCCAACGTTCAGACAGAGCGCTATATTACGTGTGACAAGTTTATTCAGTCTGCTCAGCCACTCCGACCTTGATAAGGCCAGTTATCAAAATTTCTCCATCTCAGAGCGTAGCCGATATCCGTCAAGCTATTCTGAGCTGGCACTACGGAGGAGCGTTTCACACTCGACTGCCCACAGATGTGTTTTGTTGAATATTGATTTATTGTTTGATTGATTATTCCTCACATCATAAATCCGTCAGTGAATGGGATCAGACGGCGAAAGACACAAAAAGCACAAAAGACTGGCTGGCTCATTATTTCGGATGTCGAGGCAGCTATACTGTGGATGTCGTTCAATCTGAAATTATAGTGTCTCCAAATGGCAGCGTTTCCATTTTAGGGAGAGGGATGATATTTGAGTCTTTCTTTGTTGAGATAAGAGCTCATATCTGGTAAAAATAAAATTGGAGGTTTTGGAATATCATTCTAATGATTCAGTATTGATGAAACTGAAAGCACATCTTTTACAAAATGGTACATGCAAATACTGCACTTTTCCACCTTAAAACATGAAATGCATAATCAATTTGGCAAATGATCTCCTATAAACATCATTCATACTGTGTTTCATTCAAAAACGGCAAGGCTGGGTGCTTTTTTGAGGTTGAAAATGCATTTACTCATCTGAGATTCACTGCAAAAAAATCCAAGTTTCATAGCAGCAGTATTTGTGAACAAGGAGTCCGATTATGATTCTGAGAAATGGCACTATTAAATGTCTTCCTATATTCAGCTGTGACCAGACACCTTTAGCTAAACGCTCCAAACACATATCTCTCAAAAAATAGCCGTGAATCTGTGGAACATGCAGCGCAAAGTCACAACTCGCTTCAAAAACGCTCTATCCACCTCCACAGCACCTCATTACAGCCTTTCTTATGCAAATGCGAGGAGACAAACCGGCGTCACACAGACACACAGCCTGCCATCCTACAGGCATCTCTTCCTCTCCTAACGAATCCGTCTCAACTTTTGAACTCCTTTTCTCTATCTCTCTCTCTTTCTTGCAGGTGCATGTGGAGGCTCAGCATTTATAAACGCTGGCATTTTCTAGGACACCACATTAAATCGAGAAGCCCGTGGTTGAGTGACATAAAATCCTCAGATCTCATCTCAATTTCACGGAGAAGATTCAGTTCATATGGCATCTGGAAACCAGCCAAGGAGATGAGAGAAAACAGATTCTTCCATTAACGTTATTTATTTCACAGTTCTTCTTGAGAAACCCGTGCGGACACTTTTATTTTGGAAAGTCCTCCTCCATGCGTTGGGACCTGTCCGACCTGTCAGAGCCAGCTACCTCTCTGGAGCATCAAACCAGCAGCCAGCCCTCTCACTCAGTCCCTGCCATATGTCCCAGTGTTCTGCCAATTCCTTGCACATAAGACCTCAGAGCACCCCATTAGCGAAAGTGAGAGAGAGAGAGAGAGAGAGAGAGAGAGAGAGAGAGAGAGAGAGAGAGAGAGAAAGAGAGAAAGAGAGAGAGAAGAGGGTGAGATGGGGAGTGAGACGTGGCTATAAACATACATCGAGAAAAACAGAGGTGGGGAGATGGAGAGATCAGCAGAAAAAAAGAGCATCAGAGAGAGCAAAAGTAGAACAGAAACACGCTGAACAGAGTAACAGAGAGGATCAATCAGGAGAGAGAAAAAAGAGACAGTGCAAGAGAAAGATAGATGTTAAAGGGACAGTTCGAATGAAAATAAAAAAATAAATAAAAAATCTCATCATCCATATACTTATTTTTAGAAGTGGTATAACTGCTATCCAATGATTCGCCTTACTAAATATTATTAAAATAGATAAAAAATACCATAAGATTTATCTTTAGTCATCATTCATGACTCATAGAGTCATTATTTCAGGAATCAGATTATACTGACTGTGCTGTATGTTTTTGATTCATTACAAAGAACCGACTCAAGGTCATTCATTCAGGAATTAAACTGCACTGGTTACGCTGTATGCTTGTGATTCACTAAAAATAACCTGCTTGTACAAGTCATTTATTTGGGAATTGAACTACACTGCGTGCTCTGTATGTTTTTAATTGACTAAAAAGAACCAATTCTTTGTTCAGGAACTGGACTATACTGGATGCACTGCATGTTTTTCACTAAAGTGTCACTAAAAAAAAAAATCACTAAAAAGAAGTGACTCAAGGTCATATGTTCAGAATTTGGACCACACTTGGTTGTGCTGTATGCTTTTGATTCACTAAAATGAACCTGCTTGTAAAAAAATGGACTTCACTGGTTGCCCAGTATAATTTTGACTCACTAAAAAGAACCAACTTTGAGTCATTTGCTCAGGAATTGGACTACATTGGTTAAGCTGAATGTTTTTGATTCATTAAAAAGACCTGGGGCCGGTTGCACCAGCTCGACGTAAAAAAGCTGGGTGTAAGCCCTACACTGGGCTTTGCAACGTCCAGCTTTACGATAAATATTTACACCTGTTACACCAACTAAAACTACAATCAGGCGCAACTACGCCCAGCGTAGACGATGCACGTCCACGCTGACACATTCTCCAGCAGTTATAGATATAGCTGAGACGACATTCACGCTGCAACAAGTGAAGCCACCACGCCATGATTTCACTGAGTAAATATTTTCTAACAAGTCCGCGTTATTATACAGGTGCATCTCAATGAATTAGAATGTCGTGGAAAAGTTAATTTATTTCACTAACTCAACTCAAATTGTGAAACTTGTGTATTAAATAAATTCAATGCACACAGACTGAAGTAGTTTAAGTCTTTGGTTCTTTTAACTGTGATGATTTTGGCTCACATTTAACAAAACCCACCAATTCACTATTTCAACAAATTAGAATATGGTGACATGCCAATCAGCTAATCAACTCAAAACACCTGCAAAGGTTTCCTGAACCTTCAAAATTGTTACACAATAGCCTATACAATCATGGGGAAAACTGTTGATCTGACAGTTGTCAAGAAGACAATCATTGACACCCTCCACAAAGAGGGTAAGTCACAGAAGGTCATTACTGAATGGTTGGCTGTTCACAGAGTGCTGTATCAAAGCATATTAAGTGAAAAGTTGACTGGAAGGAAGAAATGGGGTAGGAAAAGGTGAACGAGCAACAGGGATGACCACAAGCTTGAGAATACTGTCAAACAAAGCTGATTCAAACACTTGGGAGAGCTTCACAAGGAGTGGACTGAAGCTGGAGCTAAGGAGCTAAGGAGAAAAAAACTTGGGCTAAGGAGAAAAAAACTGGACTGTTGCTCAGTGGTCCAAAGTCCTCTTTTCAGATAAAAGTAAAATTTTACATTTCATTTGGAAATCAAGGTCCCAGAGTCTGGAGGAAGACTGGAGAGGCACAGAATCCAAGCTGCTTGAAGCCCAGTGTGAAGTTTCCACAGTCAGTGATGAATTGGGCTGCCATTTCATCTGCTGGTGTTGGTTCATTGTGTTTTCTGAAGTCCACAGTCAACGCAGCCATCTACCAGGACATTTTAGAGCACTTCATGCTTCCTTCTGCTGACAAGCTTTATGGAGATGCTGATTTCATTTTCCAACAGGATTTGGCACCTGCCCACACTGCCAAAAACACCAAAAGTTGGTTAAATGACCATGGTGTTGGTGTGCTTGTCTGGCCAGCAAACTCACCAGACCTGAACCTCATAGAGAATCTATGGGGTATTGTCAAGAGGAAGATGAAAGAAACCAGACCCAACAATGCAGATGAGCTGAAGGCCACTGTCAAAGAAACCTGGGCTTCCATACCACCTCAGCAGTGCCACAGACTGATCACCTCCATCCCACGCCAAATTGAGGCAGTAATTAAAGCAAAAGGAGCCCCTACCAAGTATTGAGTACATATACAGTAAATGAACATACTTTCCAAAAGGCCAACAATTCACTAAAAATGTTTTTTTTTATTGGTCTTATGAAGTATTCTAATTTGTTGAGATAGTGAATTGGTGGGTTTTTGTTAAATGTGAGCCAAAATCATCACAATTAAAAGAACCAAAGACTTAAACTACTTCAGTCTGTGTGCATTGAATTTATTTAATACACGAGTTTCACAATTTGAGTTGAATTACTGAAATAAATGAACTTTTCCACGACATTCATTGAGATGCACCTGTATCTGAAGTCTCCCTGCACGTTCCCATGACAGATTTCTTCAAACAAACATTAAAAATTAAGGCGGCAGGTTAAGTAAAACATAATGAATGTAATATAATGCTTCTCTCAAGTTATTTTTTCTAGCTGACTTTCGAGTTTATGTACAATGAATGTCTTTCCTGAGTGACATTACGTGTGTGTTTTACTGACGTCTTTCTGTGGCTGAAAAAAAACAACATTTATAGTTTGGATTTTTTGATAAAACTGACAGAATTTGAAAGCTGATACTTTATTTCTGATTAAAAGTAACAAAGCACAAAACTTACTTACGATTATTGGATGGCAGGCACGCTACAAATAATGAATGGAATTAAAGACGTGAAATATTTCCAAGCATTTATACTGTCCTTCCAAGCAAGATGTCGAATGGTACAGTTTCTTTTAATAATCCCAGATCATATGTAATATTTTACTGCATGATTACAAGCTGTACATAAATATTTTTTTTATTAGGCTAGTTCAATACTGTCGGCAGAGTGTTATAGTCAACACAGAGCTTCGCGATTGATATCGCTTATCCTGCCCGAAAAGACCATAAACATTACAGTTCACATCTGCAGTAATAATTAACAGACATGCATCCTAAAAACTAATAATGTCCGAGCAAATAATGACTTTTCACTTTACACCTACCTCTGACTAGGCGTAAGATTTAGTGTCAGACGTACCACTACGCTGAGATGTTGCAACGCGTATAAATTCTATGCACGACTTAAAGCGCATTTTATGTCCAGCCTAGTCTTACAACCGGGTGTACGTCCAGCTGGGGCAACCAGCCCCTGGCTTATAAGAGTAATTTATTTGGAATTTGTGCTATATTGGTTATGCTGTATGTTTCTGATCCTCTCAAAAATTGGCTTGTAAGAGTCTTCAATTTTTGTGCTGTAAAAGCAGAATCAGTAGAGGTGTTCCACTGCAATTGAAGTAGTAATTTCCGGAAACTCTTTTGGAGTAATTCAGTAATTTAGTACATGCAAACAAAACTGAACATCATATAATTATGGAAAAGAAAGCCAATGATATTCTTAAACAAAAAACTCCATTTGTGTCCAACAGAAGTCAGTCAGTCATGAAGGTTTAGAATGACACAAGGTTGAGAAAATGAGAGAATTTCTGTTTTGCGGTGAACTGTTCCTAAAAGAAAAACAGGAGGTGGGCGTATATAGACTGTCAAGATTCCCACGGACAGAAGGAGAGATTGTGAGAGAGGTGTTCTTCGTAAACTCAGTCAGAGCTCAGTGCTGGATGAGTGTAATTTGATGTTATCGTCAGACCGTGAATGTGGATACATGGGTCTGTGCTGATATTGAATAACAGCAGGGAGGAAAGCTCAGAATCTCAGTACTCAGAGCTCTACCCTCTCTGCTGAAGCTCTCCAGCATGGACGCAATATGGCATACAGTCCATACGTGCCAGAACAGCTTCGCAACTGATCAATGCGCACACGTACACAAACACACACGCCTATAGAGCCAACATGCAGCGCTCTCTCATCTCTACTGCATATCAATGCCATTATCTCAGACCTGTATTTCCACCACTCTGCAGATTGCTAAAGTAAGCTCTGTTTGACGCTGTGTGGAAAGCTGTCCTCTCAGCACTGGTGTATTTTTAGAAGCTTGAATATGATAACGTAACGCAGCTCTCTGCTAGTTTCCGTCTTTAAATGCATTTCTCTGCTTTTGTCAGTCAGACTGTAGGTTATCGATCCTCTACATTTACACCAGATCTGTGTAAGGTAACCACTAATGGAGTGACCACATCGTTTGTACCGTTTCTCCCAGGTGTGACTCTCAAAGAGCTGCTAGCATTTCTTCTCTCCTTTCATTCATGAAGCTCAGTGAACTCCACATGTAGGAGTCAGTCTCACATGCTAGTTCACATGGCATCAAAATTGCATTTGTGAAAATGACAGTTGTGCTTGCCAATATTCTATTAATAGACATAACATGAGTAAGAATGCTGGTGTTGCTGTGGTGATACTCTGGCCAATTGCACAACTATGATATTACATTCGCACAATATATTAATAAACAAGATGTTAATTTTGAGTGACTTAAATTTTAGGCATCATACTGCCAGTTGCTTATTTTTGCTTGGCCAAAAATAGTTCAAAATGAAGCACAGCAGAAGGAATTAGCTGAGCAAATTCAATGATTCACTCATAAAGAACTTGTTTAGTTCCAGAATGAATCCGTGTTTAGGAATGGATTGGTTGAATGATTCACTCATAAAGACACGTGAAGGCACTTGTTACGTCTCTGACTGAATCAGTGTTTTTGAGCGAATTAGCCGAGTAAATGGTTTCCTGACTCACTCACAAAGACAGTCACTTGCCTGTCTAAAATTCTGTCTTGCTTTAAGATGACTTGAGAAGCAAAACTGTGTAAAATGTGTGATCACAATTACCATTTTCAACAAGTTTTTACGGGTGAAATCCAGTCATTTAAATAGGTACAGTAAAAGAAACAGATATTTTCCCATGCAGACTTTGTTAATCAAGTGAATCCACTGCTTGGTTTGAAAGTGACTTCTCTGTGAGTTCAGCTTCATACATTCCCTTACAAAAAATTAACTGTGGATTTACTACAAATGAAAATTATAGTTAAACCGTGTTAACCACAAATTCACCAAGGTTTTGCTACACTATCCATAGTTTAACCATGGTATTTGTAGTAAAAGGTTTGTTATGCAAATGGTAATCAATATGCCAAATATGCCATAGTTACTACACTTTTGCTGCAATAAAACCATGGTTAATTTTCATAAGGTTGCTACCCAATTGACAATAGACAATAGACATGTTTGCCCATGTGATATGTAAATTTTACCACATCTTATAACAGTATGACTTGTTTTCACTGAATAGAGCTTTGTAGAGCTTCCCCACTGGCAAAACTTTTTTGTTGTTCTTCTTAAATTTAGTTAAATTTATGCTTAAAAGAGAGAGAGAGAGAGAGAGAGAGAGAGAGAGAGAGAGAGAGAGAGAGAGAGAGAGAGAGAGAGAGAGAGAGAGAGAGAGAGAGAGAGAGATAAAGAGAAAGCCAGCAGGGTAAGAAAAATAAATTAGAAAAAATAAACATTCAAGACATTCTCTTATGCAATCTTGTTTTAAGGATATTCGAATTTCACTAGATCACAAAACAAAACTACTGATTAAGAAAATGTTTTGCAGTTTGTTGGGTCAGTGTGAACCAGGCATAGCTTTGCTTGCTCCCTCTTTTTGCTTGCTCTCCTCTCACAGAAAGTGTGCTCGCTTCTGTCGCTCCCGTAGCCATTTTACAATCCATGATGGAAGACTTGATGGTTAGCGCTGCAGCGCTGCACACTGCTTCACAGTGAGACGGCACCACCCGAACACACTGCAAAATGTGATTAACACATCAGTGTGCTTTACACATGCGCCCTTCTCCTCCCATTCTCCAGAGAAACTACAGACTGGGGAGGGAAGGAGGGAGGGAGGCTGTCGGCAAGCCCCGATGGTAATTGTTGGTGCAGGGGAAAACAAGAGCAGGTTGAGACAGTTGGGAAGGGAGACGCAACTGCTCATTTTCTGTGCGAAAGCTCCCCTCTGTGCTTAACAGATCAAAGAAGGGAATTTAATGGACCACCCACAGAGTCGGATGACAGCGTAGACAGGACACGGGACAACTCCGCTTCAGAACAACCAAGTCACCGCATCGCAAACGCAACAGAACGTTCTCCCAACTGAAGACATCAAAGTGTACTTGTACCTTATGGTGGATATGAAACACTTAGTTAGAGCACAGAACTACCTTTCATTTCCAAACACCAGCCGAGACAAACAAGACGATTACGCTCGGGTCTGCATCTCCTCCTCCTGAACGCCACGGTAATCAAATTCTCCACAGCGTGAAGACCGAAAGCAACAAAACGCCAAAGCTACTGGAATGATAAATAGGGGACCGTGTAGCTTGGCAGGAAGACTAAACGACGGGATGAGGCAGTTGAAAGCTACACCCTCCTCAGGTGGAGGTTCAGTCTTACTCCGGGCCCCAGCTTCCTCCATCTCCATATACACAGACATAAACACACGTAAACACCTCGGCTAGGGCTTTATGAATGACTCCTGATCCATAAACACACACACCCAGAGACGAGCTGAGGGAGCAGCCCTGCTGCTCTCTGATAAGCTTCCCTTCCTTCTACCTTCACTTCATCTACATAATTCTGCCTCTGTAAAATATGCAATTGTTCATTTCATGCCTCAAGTGTTTATGTGCTTATATAAGTTAAAGGAGAGACTGGGGCTTCTCTGTCTTTACTTCTCTCAATCTCCTCGTCTTTAATTTTCTCTCAGCCACTTCATTTCATTTTTTCATATTGCTCGCTGGAATAAATCACAGAGCATTTGAGCAGGGCAGTCGAACAGGCTTGTGGAGTGACAGAATATATGGTGTTACATAATCAGGATACAGAAAAGGTAACCGTATTTTGTTAGAATTACATTAAAATTGCATAATCAGATCATAGTTACATTTAAATGACCATTTTAAGTGTATAATGAAAAAATAAAGTACTCTGGCTCTTAGCGGCTTGCTTCACTTCTCCAGGCTCCAACTTCTGTTTCTGTCCACCACTCACAGTGAAAATGAACTGTGAAGTCCAATGTTACAATGACATAGATTCTTTTAAACTTTCTATTCATTAAAAAAAATACTGAAAAAAATGTGTCATTGTTTGATTGTTTTCAATATTGATGATAATAGGAAAACTTCTTGAGCACAAAATCAGCATATTAGAAAGATTTCTGAAGGATCATGTTACAATGACTGAATTAAATTCAGCTTTGCTTTCATAGGAATAAATTACATTTTTAAAATAGAAAACAATTCTTTTAAAATTGTAATATTATTTCACAATATTACAGTTTTTACAGTGTTTTTGATCAAATAAATGTAGTGAGCTTTGTGAGCATAATAGACTTCTTTTAAAAACATGAAAAAAAAAAAAATCTTACCAACCCTAACTTTACTTATTTTCAAAGGAAAATATCTAAAGATCTTTGCAAAAGAGAACACTTTTCATGCATTGTATATTAAACATACGTGTGCTCTGTCTTGCTGCATTAGCAGAATTGTTTTAAACTTGTTTTTATAAAATAGTTTGGATAGTTCAGGACCTTCATTATGATTGGCTGAGGACATTATAAAATATTTTATAAACACACCTGTGACCTCATTACATTAGTATTACTGTGCTGTCTATTGTTTTCAATGAATTCTTACATTTTCATTACTGTGTGTTTAATGTATGAAACTTTGCCAGATATGTATATGTATATGTAAAACTATCATAAACAACAGCAAAATACACTTATAGAGATATTCTCTCAAAATCAGCCTTTTATCTTATGCAGAGTTGTTTCTCAAGTAAATTTATCTAGTTTTAACAATTTTCAGATATTTTAACTTGAAAGTTAGACTTTTTGCTGTGCGGAAATGCATTTAAGAAACAAGCCTCTCATCTCTGCGGTCATCTGGGAATGTTACCTGCACAGCTCGGCTCTCCCGATGGATGGAAGGTGACCTGGCTTGTAGCCCCTGCGACGCACACATTTTTAAAGTGACTGGCTGTGCCAACACATGCTTCACTGCTCAACGTACACACACGAGCACAGCCCCCGTCACTTATCTCATCCTGCATGGCTGCTCTGCTAACAAAATCGCTCTCCTCTGTCAGTTTTCAAGCTCCTCCATTCTCTCCTGTCTACTCCATTGAAAATAAATAAATAAATAACTAAATAAATAAATACAACAACCAAAGCCATGCATTTACGGATAGAACAGAGTCGAAAGACATCAGTGGCTTCGATTGGATGGACATGTGATTGGACTTTGACAAAAAGAAAGTAGAAATCTGACATTCATCTTGGTCGACTTGCCTTCACAGAAACCGGTTTCTGATTTCAGGGCACAAGAAATAAAAGTTATCTCTCACAGCACGCTTCAAATGGTATCCAATAAGAGTGAAAATGTAATTCCTACCACAGCCCCTGTAGGTTTGTGGCAAGTTTGCGGTCTTACAAATATTGGTGTATTTGTAATGGGAAAGCCATTATCTTGGTTCAGCTCCTGAGGCAAGTTTTTACTGCTAAGATAGGGGGGTGGGGTGTCGGGTAAGGGGCTGATTTAATGGCATCCACTGTGAGTAACACTCGGTGTGGAAATCTCAACAGATGTCATTCCCTCGACAGCAATCATCACAGACGTGCGAACCATGCAGCAGCAAGTGTAATTCCGTGACAGGCTGTCAGTCAAATATCACTGTGCTAATATGAGCACGGGGAGGGAATGAGCAACTCAGTCATTTATCATGGTACGTTATCAAAGATCAACACTGTCCTTCTGAGAACAAAAGGGAGAGATGGAAAGATCTAAGATACACAATTTACATTCCACCGGAGGCGATAACAGATGTTTATCACCATTCTGAAAAACACTGAATTTTGGTGAATTGTGTTTTTTGTTTGTACATTAACCCAAAATAATGTAAGAAAACTTTACACAAAAAGGAATGATAGGACATGATAATTATAGAACTTATAAAAATGTATTCACAAATTTGTCATTTAGTTGCCCTTTCCTACTAATATCAAATAATAAATAAATAAAAACAAATAATGAATTTACTAAATATGATTTCTTATGTGTACATTGTTGTTTAATATATTTTATAATGTAATCTATTCCTGTGATATCATAGCTGAATATTCAGCAGCCATTACTCCAGTCTTCAGTGTCACACGATTCTTCAAAAATTATTCTAATATGCTGATTTGGTGCTCAAGTAATATGCAATAAAAGTATTACATTAAAGAAAATTTCTAAACCCTAAACTTTTGAACAAGAATGCATATATTTCATTTATCAGAAATCACCCATTTGTGTGATTAAACTGGGACTGACCAACAGAATCACACCATACACATATCCACCCTCAAGTCACTCAAAAGTCAACATTTTGCTCTCATAAAACAAAAAAGGAGCTGCTCTTTTCCATATATTAAAAATACATGGTGTTCACAGGAACACTTGGCATGTAAACCTATTTCATATTGCAATAATTAAAATAGTTATTGAACAAATTACGGTAATGGCCTTTGGTCAGAATCTGTCTAGGGCACCAAGCGAACCTGAACTGCTACTTGAACCCAAAATCATAAATGAATAGGTGCATGACACCTTAAAATAACCCAAAAACAAACCCCCACAGCATTCATTGCAAATATGCTAAAAGTAGGTGACTCCTAACAGGAACGCAGCAATGAGAGGAGGGTGGGAGATGTGACTGACACACTTGCTCTATTATCAGGCTCTCCAGATTCAGACCCAGACTGCACCGTAGTGCGTGAGTCACACGGCCCAAATTGGCAGTTTCTTTGAGAGGGATTGGGGTTATGACAGTGAACCAGTTTCATGGAGAAATGGAAAAGAGATTATATTTCACCCCACCTATCGAAGCTCTCAGCGCCAAACAGAAGACAATTTACAGATATTCATACACAAACACAGACACCCTCGAAACATGTGTCTGACAGACAGACACACTCATTCCTGCGGCTGTCTGTCATTGTGATTTCAGACACCCACTCGTGTTCTCTCTCTGACACATATAGACACACATAGACAGTTAAGAAAATTTATGTGTGTTTTAGTCAGTTCCCTGTAGAGAGTGAGCCAAGTGTGGGGAAAAAAGTGCATCAGCTGTCATTCGCTAACAGAAGTGTTAAACGGGTCCCAATAAGATGCACGGCGTGGTACAGTAAACAGATGTGAGGTTGAACCCAGCCTGGAAGAACAAACTTCACAAAGCCACTATAGGAGCTGCAGCCGTGGCCCTTCCATGCTGGGAATTTACAGCCGTGTCATTAGATCAGACTGCCGGACATAAAGCATCACTGAATCAATCTCGGCGAGCTGTCGGCAGCCTGGTAAACACTGCGGACGCTGGCGGACGCTCCCTATTATGCTGGGGATTAATGGTGTTGACAGAGTATTAACTCACATTGAAAGGTAAACAGGAACACTATGGAGAAATGCCGAGGCTGACACTGAGCCGGGCTTCCCAGAGGATAAATTCTTTCCTGAACTCAGCAGGTCATGAAGGAGAAAGGAAAAAAACTGAGAGAGAGAGAGTTGGGGAAAATCTCATATCTTTGGAAAAACAACGATCCTGGGATACAGAAAAAGAACTGAGTGAAAATAGAATGACAGATTGTGCTGGGGTGAGAATGTAAAGGTTAAAAAATGCTCTGTTTTGTATGGATATCTCATCCTGTTCTCCCTGGCCGTCTCAACGGGCACGCCCAAGGTCACTTAGTCCACTCTGCATGCGAGCTGACATCGGCCTTGGCTCTCTAAAGCCAATTGACCAGCTGTCAGCGCTGCTAGGAGAAGAAGCAGCCCCAGTGGTCACCCCGAACAGAAACGGCCCAGCGCTGGGCCAGTGTGGACGTCCGGCGTGACTGGCAGGTCAGGGCAGAGACTACACAAGGGACGCCCAGTCAATGTGCCGCATTCGATGCTTCTGTTGTTGTTCAGTTCTGGTTTAATATCAGCTGCATTTGCTGATTTTAACGCTATGTTTTGTCACCCATTCTTCTGAAGTTATGCACTCCGTCTGATCACTACGCAGTGAATGGACACTGTACAGACTTTGGGTCAATGGCCACAGGTTTTAATGAGCTGTGCTAAAAGGCTGAGATGTTCCAGAAGCCAGCCAAAAACTCCCTAATTACCTGGCACTGTGTTCGTCTTATTCAACACCAAAGAATGCTGAAAGAAGATACACAAAAAAACCAATAATATGCTCGTCTAACAAGAAGTAAACAGTCCTAAGCTAATGAACTAGCCAAGGCTGTTTGGAAAAACTGCTATAATGAAATAGCCAGTTTTTTTCAATATATAAATACACGCATTACAGCTCATAAGCAAAAGAACAAAGAACAAACCAAACTTAAGCAGAACTATGTAGGAAATACACTGTAGGTACACTGCAAAAATCTAAGTTATTAATTAAAATTGTGATTTTAACAGTAAAAGACGGCAAAAATGCTAAACTTGTTAATTGGTTAAATAGTAATTTTCAATACCACATACTAGGGCTGCACGATATATCGTTTCAGCATTGATATTGCGATGTGCGCATCCGCGATAGTCACATCGCAGGATGTGCGATGTTTAGTATAGGCTACTGATCGTTATATTTATACTGATTGTTTTCTTTACTCACACACAGACACCGTGTCTACACCGGACGTGACAGCTGTACATAGATACCCATTTTAAATACATTTAGCAGCAGAGCTATTGCAAGCGATTTTCAGTGCTGAAACTTCCACTCGTCATGGAGAGCGCAGGTCACAGTTGCTTAGCAACGTCAGATGCCATGAAAGCGCAAGCTCCCGAGTGCTTTGGAAAGAAGGAGAAAGCGGCGTGGCAGGCGTTTTCCATGCGTTTTTAGGCTTGCCATGTGAACGGCCCCAAAGTCTGTCTACAATGGACCTGACAAAGCGACCGTTGCCAATCATTTGAACTTTATGTCAGTACGTCATAAATAGAACGACTCATCAGTTTACTGGTGGGGATTTGTCATGACGCGCCACACAGCATCCAGTGTAGTCAGACAGCATCACTGATTGTATTTTGCCGCATCACGCTGCACCGCTCGTGTCCGGTGTAGACACGGTGAGAGCCACGCAGATGCATGAGTCGCAGAACACAATTCTAGGCCTATTGGATTTAATTTATACAGTGAAGACTATGCAGTGATATTTTACATTTGATTAATCAATTTCTGTAGCTAAATACTGTTAGACTTACCTGAAAAAAAATATAAAGAACTGTTTATTCTATTTGTATCTTTGTTCTGTTATATTTATCTATGCTTGTTATTTCATTCCCCCCCCCCCCCCCCAACCCCCCCCCCCCCCCCAATATCACAATACATATTGCAGAAATACAAAATATCACAATGTGAGTTTTTTCCAATATCGTGCAGCCCTACTATATACAGTGAATAACTGTCATTACATTTAATGTAATTACAGGTTAAATAGCATTAAAATTACGGTTTTTGGAAATGAAACAGAACAAGTCATTAAATAATTTACAGTGAAAAATCATAAATTGACACTCTCTGAATTCCCTGCATGATGCTTCACATTTGATGTTTTTTCATTAAAATAAACTTTCTTAGTTTGTGATGAACTTTGATTCATCATGTGAATTTCTCATCACCATCTATTTTTGGTGGTTATCAGTGTATTACAATGTTACAAAACAGATATTAATCCTTCAGTTGAATGGTATTATATTCTAGTATTATATTATATAGTATTATTATAGTATATTATTATAGTATTATATTATATCAGTTAATGAAATATGTTTTTGTTTTCTTTTTAACTGTGAATTTAAGTCTGTAAAATCTAAAATTTTACTATCTTTACTAATTTTTAAAATCTAAAAAGTGCTGGCAACCTGTCTATATTTTACCGTAAATGTCACAGATTTTTTTTTTTTTTTTAATAGTGTATGTTAAGGAGCAGTCAGTTAAGGGTTGTTTACAGTAAGGCCAATAACTATAATAATAACTATTAACTATAACATTTTAATAGTAGTCCACATCACAGCTATAATAATATTGACACAGAGGAACAAGAAATCACTTTTTAGAATGATATTTTCTATCTAATGAACAATAATCAGCAAGCCAATCAGAGTTCACCCAACGAACATTTGAAATGGCAAACAACATAACTGTAGTGCGTACTTTTAATCAACAAAACATTACTGTGCATCAGTATATAGTTATTATCCTTATAGTTCTTGGTGTGAATGCCCATTTAAACAGCATTGTCAGGGACACCCGTCAAAATACTGTATGGAAATGTTTGTTGTTACAATCTTAACCAATCAGAATCAAGTTTCCAGAATGCCTTACTTTGAATAGGATTGCAGTTGAGCCAGGTCATAATTGGTCATAAAGAGATATCAGTCTTAAAATGATAATTCACTCAAAAATGAAAATTCTTTCATCATTTACACTCACGTCACTCCAAATGTGTATGACTTTGTGAAAGTCATAGGGGTTTGGAGTGACATGAGGGTGATTAAATAATGAAATAATTTTCATTTTTGTATAAACTGTCCCTTTAAAGACTTGACCTCCCTTTTAACTGTTTTTCACTAAATGTCATTGCTTGATGAACTACTTCAACTGTGTGTAGCTTGTAGCTTAGCAAGTAGCTTTAGCAACACAGTCAATTGCAGCCACACTAGTGCATTACTGGACATGTGCAATATAACATGCATTGCATACGAATGTATGCTGCTCCACTTTGCTACACTAGCCTCTAGATATACCTTCACAGCAGCCACTTCCTCTCACTAACAAGTGCGTCAACACACAGTGGAGCCAACCAGGCCAAAAGCGCTTCAAAAAAGATCAGCACGAGTGATAATGACACTTTGCTGCCAAAAAAGGAAAAATAAAACAACGACTTGAGTCACCAGTGGGCCACATAAACTAATTAGAAAGTGTTGCCTTGGGCTTATCATGTTCAAGGGAAAGTGTTTGAATCTAATGAGAGGTTTAATATCAGCAAACAGTGCACACAGCACAGGAGAGGATAACAGCCTTTGCTTTAGATCTAAAACCATAATACCAGAGTTTATCTCTCGTTTCCCCTTCTAGACTAACTGCATTCTTTGATTGCATGTGTTCAGGGGTTGCAGAAGGTGCCCCATTTTGGAAGGAATCGGTTTTGTCTCCATGTGAGTCATGAATCTCAAATAGACTTGTGCATTGTGTGAATACAGATATCAGCTCATCGCTGTTCTAAAGTGTGAAGGCAAATATATTTATCCAAAGCGCACACACTCGCACACATATCACACTGGGGGCCTACGCAGTGCATGGTGCACCACAGATAAAGGGTTTAACATATCCAGAGAGTTCCAGCAGGGATGGAGTGGCTTTCCTTTTTTTTTACGCCATGTTTGGGTCACATTCACATTCGCCAAGACTTTTATCTGTGTTAGTTCACTCTCCACTCCAGGGAAACAGCACAGCCTTCTCCACGCATACTTGCACTTCTAGGGGTTAAACTGGCCCGGAAAGGCGTTCTGCCACCTCCGAATCGATAAAGAAACTACTTGTCAATCCATTTCATTACCTGCATGATTTTGTTTTTGTTCAAGTCACAAATCTCCAACTAGGGAGAATATTCACTCAAAAAAAAATCCTTCAAGTTTGTTACGTTAAGTATTATCCTCCGCTCTAGTCAGTGGCGACTCCACTCATCCGCATCCTGTCTGGTCCAGTAAAATCCCAAAATAAAGTGCAACCTAATGAAAAAAAAAAAACAGTACATATTGTGTTTTGGATTGTGGCATTCTGTTTACTAGCTAAACCAGCAAGACGGTCAACCAGCTTTGCAAGTTTATGTATATGGATATATGATGCACATTTCCTGCAAAACTGTAGCTTTGTATAGCTAACATAAAGATGGGAAAAAATACACATAAAAGTCAATTTAAAAAAATTAAAAAATAAGGAATTAAATATAAATATGTAAATAAGTTAAAAAATAATTAAATAATTTTATGGATAATAACAGTATATATTATTTTTATTTATTAATTTTTTCTTATTAATTTATTTTCAAATGATTTATTTATAATGTATTTAAATATAATGTGAAAAAATATAAATTTCATTGCAGCATATGTGATTTGTTACATTTGAATTAAATAGTACAATATCATACTGTATATTGGCTTTATTACAGCCATCCGCCACCCTGCTCTGGCATCGACTATCAAAAAAAATCCATATTGGTTGACCACTAATAAAAACAAAAGAAAAAGAATACACTCTAAACTAAAATAACACCATGCAATCAGTATTCAGTCAATGAGTGTTTTTGGTTTTTTTGTTGTTGTTGTTTTGCTTGTAAACAGCATAGCTACCATCTAAACCAGCTTTAACCAACATAAACCAGCCTAAAACAGCATGGAAATTCATGCTGGTTTAAACTTATAGCTGCATATTTTTTCACGTGTATTTAAATTTGAACTGGTCTTCTGCTGTTCTGATCTTCTGCAATCAAGTCACTAACCATACGGCGCACATTCCCTCCAAAATCTCAGGTAAGCCAGAATGAAAAATAGACCATCATGGTCACATTTCCTTCACATTAGCTTCAATGAATTCATTAAGTGCAAAGGGCTGGACTTTCATCTGTTTGCCAGTTGTGTGGACCAAAACAGATGGACTCGAGGAAGAGGTCAGGAATGAAATGTATCCACAACACACCCAGGGAAGACTTCAACGACTAATTCATTTCTCGGTTGCTGGGCAACCTCCCCCTCTGGTGAACCTGAAGGAATGCGTCCAGCTGGGAAATTTGCCTGCATGCTAATTGACTTATTTGATTTCCTTCGCCCCGGTTTTCAGCAGGTGTGACATTCTTCGGCCCATGACAAGCCATTGACATGTCTGGATCAATTTCAGTTATTGTGTTTCCTGAGACGGGCGGTCTATTAATACTTCAGTCGATAATGGAACACACTTTAGCCTAATACGAAAGCAGACAAAATCTTTTAGCGCTTCCTTAGCATCGATGGCTGGCATTAAGTGTCTCTCTCTGCTAAATAACAAGCCGTTGATAGGCTCCAAGTAAGTTACTCGACGTTCACAATGGCGCTTGTGTGGCGGGGGAAGTTTGTTTGCGTGTAATCCCCGCTGTATTTTCTGGTCTGATTAGCGTGTGGTGTGCGGTAGGGCTAATCTGACCGTAGGCTTGTAATAAGCTTTCTGAGTTCTGAACATTCATGTTATAATGCCTCCGTCAATGTCAGCCCCACCACCTCGGAGTGACCTTTAAAAATGAAGCGTGTTCTCCGACAACCTAATCTCTGCCTTCATATGTCGTCTTGACACGTTCTATACCGTATCAAATCACGAGGCTTTGTTCTGTCGCTTTCATTCTTCTGTCCCCCATCACGACTTCATCACATCTGTCTATCGCCTGCTGGAATCATCTTCTGCTTTCTATTTCTCTCAGCCTAAACCCCTCCTGTCTCTCTCTAGCGTTTCATTCCATTTGTACGTTCTTTCACTAACCTCCTCTGCTCTCTCCTCCCCTCCTCCCTTCTTTCTTTCACCCTCCCAGGTGGGAGACCATCTACGCTTGGCTGCTGGAAAACTAATTTGGGTCATCTTCGAAAGTACGGGTGTTTCTATAGCAACCCAATGCTAAGGGGCTCCATCAGACAGTCAGTCTAAGTGTTCATTTGTGATGATGAAGGAAAAGACAGTAGGTGCGTTTCCATTACAGATTTGCGGAAAACTTTGGCGATATTTTATAAATGTCGATAAAAAAAAAAGTATTTTGAAATGACGGCGTTTCCATTAACCAATGTTATGCGACTAAAACGTAACCTCTCACGATAAGTCATGGCAACGGATTTTGGTGAGATTTGACGGATTTTGGATGTATTTATTCAAAGGAGGCGTAAGCGTGTATCTTTACAGAAGCACCACGGAGAGCCACTTCAGAAACACGCGTGGCGTGGCTGGAATAAACATAAAGTGGCCGCAATCAGCTTCAGTGGCCATATCAGAGCCACACTGCACCACAGACGTATGCAGTGTAAATTGTCTAAGCATTAATGGCAGGGAAAGCCCCTTATATTCGAGAGCGACTACATATGAAGTGTTTCTTGGAGGTTATAGTACACTGAAGAATGATTATATGACTTTTTACATACGCCATGTGACCTGTAAATGCGAAAAAACCATTTCCATTGCAGTTTTGTGAAATATTCCTTTTTCGAATTGCTTGAAAAACCACCTCATGCGAGCGTAAAAACTTTTTTTGCGATATATGGGAGTTTTTGCGAAATTGACGCGTTTCCATTAGGTGTATTTTCAATTCGCAATTTTAATTGGAAACGCGGGTAATGGAAACGCGCCTAGTGTGTGTCTCCACATCCACATCGCTCAGCTCCAAAAATCAGACCAATTTTGAATACTACATAGACAGCAACTCGTTATCGGCATACAAATAGAGCTCCACACACAAAGAATCTGATTTCACAATGAATTTCAATAGTTAACAAAGTGATATTCATTAATAAATATGAAGGCAAAGACAGTTTGCGTCTCCACATAAGCTCTGTTCCAAAAGTTAGCATGCTACCTTGCTGCAGGATGCCTATATAGGCAGCTGTGTTCCAATGAAGCTAACTGAAATAGAAACTCACAAGTGACCAATTTGGAAAACTGCAGATAGGCAAGAATTCTGTGTGTCACACAAATAGCCCTCCTCACACAAAGTACATTGAAGAAAATACTGAAAATACTCATAATGATTTCAATTAGGTCTAGACACTATGGACAAAAATAAGATGACATTATTTTTTCATATCATCTATTATTGATATTTATAATGATACGCTCTAAAAAAAAATGCTGGGTTAAATCCAAAAATATGAACAAACCCAGCGATTGGGTTGTTTTGACCCAGCATTTGAGTTACTGCCCAGAAGGTTGGGTTAAACATTTAACCCAACCGCTGGGTCAAAAGAACCCAATCGCTGGTTTTGTCCATATTTTGCCCAGTGCTGGGTTGTATTTAACCCAGCATTTTTTAATCATCTCATGCCCTTGATTTTGAAGTTCTAATAAACATGTGGAATATAAACATAGTTTGTTTGATTACAAGTAAATGCCATTTTTTTATTTAAAGGATTTTTATTTCAAGCTGCGCTGAAACTGCAATTTAGACCTTCACCCCATTGAGTCCCATTGAAGTCCACTATATGGAGAAAAATCCTGTAATGTTTTCCTCAAAAACATTAATTTCTTTTCAACTGAAGGAAGAAAAACACGAACATCTTGGATGACATGGGGGTGAGTTAGTTATCAGGAATTTTCTTATTCTGGAAGTGAACTAATCCTTTAAGCCACATAGTATACATTTAATTTTCTTCCAAATTCTTTTTTTTTTCTTCTTTTTTTTCTGTAGACCTATTCTGTTTTTTATGATTTAATACAAATTTAAATTCAAATAAATAAATAAATAAAAATGTCTAATGAAATTAATTCATGAAAATGTAAAAATCAATGTTTTTGTCAAATAAGGTGCTGCACAACAGAACTTGTATAGTGTATAAATTAAAACAGATGAAAAAACATAATGTAAATAATAATAATTATTATTATTAACAATAACAACAACAACAACAACAACAACAACAATAATAATAATTATTATTATTATTATTATTGTTATTATTATTATTATTATTGTTGTTGTTATTGTTGTTGTTGTTGTTTGAGAGGTACATTTTACTATACAATAGTACAATGTATTTCCATCATTGTTTCTTCAAATTAAACCAAACTTTTACTTTGGCAATTTGTATTTGACAATAACTTTTATCAAATTAAATGGTGAAACATTCGTGAAGTAAAGCGGCTCATTCACTCTTAGACACACAGAACATTTTTAACATCATACACCCGATTGTCTAAATGTATACTAAGTATCAAAAACTACTCAAAAGATTATTATCAGATTTTTTTTTTTTTTGATGAACATCAATGTCAATTTATTGCCCAGCCCTAATTTCAATAGAACACAGTGTTAGCATGTTGCTAGGCTAACAACACGTGATTGAATAAGCATGAAATGCACAACATGCAAAAAATATTAGGTAAAACAGATGGTTTTTAATTAGAATGACATTGTAATCAACACTTTTCCTGCTTCATTTCTCTTTTTTTCCAATGTGCACGCCGTCTACGTAGGCAGCACACTAGGTTTTGGAACAGAGCCATCCACACCATCTTCCTCCGTGCTTGAGCACACGAGCGAGTGTTTACGTCTTCCTCCATTATTTCAAGGATGACTTTGCCTGAGCCTTTTTGAGAAAGACTGAAAGGCATTCAAACTTGCTTGACAACCACTGCACCTTAGATTGTGTGTGTGTGCTGCTATAGTCACAGGAGTGTGTCGGTGTGCATGCCTCAGCGCATATCTGCGTGGACAGCTCCACTGAATCAAAATGGAGGACGCAGGAAACGGAGGCAGCACGCTGCTTTATCACTGCTGGCGCTCATCCTGCCCAGACTCGGCAATACATCATTTAGTGATAGTCAAGTGACGAACATGAAGAGAGGAGAGATAGATAAATGGATAGGTAAAATGCAAACAAGAAAGAAGAGGAGTGAGGAACCGAGAAAGAGATGGAGGCAGAAGGAGAAAAATATTCGGTCGAGAGACAGCAAGTGCGAAAAACCCTGAGAAAAGAGGAGAGAAGAAGGGAGGATATTCAGAGCTGTGATGCGCAAACTCTTGAGGGATGCTTCTCTCGGTCTCGACCATCATGACTAATTGATGTGCCTCTTGAATACACAATTCAGTTTGATGCACTTGCGCCTCTTCTGAGCTTATTTTTAGAGGTAACAGAGATGGTCTGCCTTTGGCACACATTTAAGATGCGCACAGCTACCAGTAAGCTAACTGACATCAATTGGAGCAAGCTGCGAAAAAAGTATTATAAAACCTCACTCTTAAAGGGACAGTGCACCCAACTGTGTTCTTAAGTATTACTTACATACCAATATAAGGGCAGTTTTACTAACTGAAATTAGCGAGCAAATTAGCGCGAGAGCGCAATTCCAAAACAGCGCTGATGGGTGTGGAAATTTCTGCGGGTGGTTTACTAACAACTGCACTAATTAAAGAACACAGATGCAACATCTCATTTACATATCGACCAACGCAATATACCAAGCGCAGTGCAAATTAGCATAGTTACAAATAAAGAATAAAGAAATAAAGAAGCCACAGTTCATTTATAAGAACGGGAGGCAAAAAATGAAGAGTTGCAAGAAGTTTTGATAGACCTGGTATTGCGTGACTCCTATAAATGGGGGTTCCAAGTCGTCTTTTATTCCCTGAAGCAAATTAAAAATAACATGGCTTAGCAAATTATATTTTCATGCTCTTCTTGCATTCAAAGTAAATTAATACGTGTGAGAAAAATCCTCTCCCTTCTACTCCCTTTCACTCTCTGTTCTCTGCGGTGCTTCCTCCTAGCAACAAAAATTGCAGCCATTTCAAGCGCAAAATAGTTTAAGACATGCTTTTTTGGGGCGTTAAATAATGGCACAAATGTCAGTAATTTGACGAACGCAAAGGTTAGTAAATGCATTGCGTGATTCATTTGAATACTCTCCTCCCATAACTTTTGCGTCTGAAAGGCAAACTCCTAAAAATGCATATTCAATAAGTTCAGGCACAAAAATAACTGTCCACGCCTTTTCAGCACTATAATTTGTCACTGCGCATCTTTAATAAAACCTGACAGTACAATTTTAACACCAAAAGACGGTTTGTGCTGGTGCAAGCTGTTAGTAAAACTGGCCCATAGTATTTATTAATATTTTTCAATTAGCTTCTATTGTTATATTTTCAGTTTTCATTGTATTTTTAAGTAATTTTATGTGCTTTTGTCATTTTTAGTTTTTTATATTTCTATTTAGCTTTAATTTCATTTCAGTTTTAGCTTTAGTAATTTTAGAACTTCAGCTTACAAGGCAACATTTGTTATTTTTATTTACTTTTTAAGTTTGCATTTTTCTATTTAATATATTTTTTTATTATTTTATTTCAGCTATATTTCAATTACCAACCATTATTTTTAATAGGTTTAGTTTACACAACACAGTCACAACACCCAAAAAATGACAATTCTGTCATCATCAGTCCTTTCAAACCCATACGACTTTCTTTCTTCCATGGAACGCACAAATTTTCAGTGAATAATGACAATCGCTCAGTTTCAGCCTACAGTATTCCTCACGCAAAGCCATCATATACCTTTAAAGTACCTGAAATATTGTTTGTGAGTCATTTGAAATAGTTTTATGATGCATTTATGATGTGTTTGTCCTTTTTGGAGCTTGGCAGCCCCCATCCCTATCCACTTTCATTGAATGCAAGAGAAATGCAGAAAAACATTCTTGAAAACAGGGCTGCACTATTTGGGGAGAAAAAAAGTGGATTGGAATTTTTCTAAATCTGGTTAAACCATTGTTGCTTTTATTGCCTTTTAGATTTTTTTTGTTTCAATTAAACATGCAGCCCTACTTCAAAACATCTCCTTTTGCATTCTAGAAAGTCATCAAACATGTTTTAAATGACATGAGGATGAGCAAACGAAGACAGAATCCCTTTAAAAAAGGAATTCACGGATTAAAGCCAAACATATTCCGTGTTTGGAAGCCCAGCAGGCAAGCAATAATCATTTTAGTGTTGTGCAAGCATTGAACTGAGGTAAAGTAACATACGATTTTATGTACAGGAGTCCAAAATTCCCACCAGTAAACAAACCCTGAATCCAGTGATAAAAAAATAAAGTAATCCACCAGCATCAGACTCTCTACTGCAATCGTAGCGGGCAACAAACGCATAGCCGCACATACAGACGTCGAGCTGTCAGCGACTGGGTGACAGTAATACATTGAAATCTCATCAGCCACCATGTTGAGGACACAGTATAAACAGATAACAGGATTAGGATCAAAAGCAACCGCTGTCTGTCAGAGAGCAAAATCGATTGAGTATGGAATAGAAAGGGGGGAAGAGGGGAAGATGTGAAAGAGGGAGACTGAAGACAGATAGAAAGACAGAGGCAGATGGAGGAAGGGAACAGATACAGTCACACACCCACATCGTATCTAAACCCAAAATTAAAAATTTCAATCATGGCAGACCCATCACCATGTGGATTGCTGGTCGCAAACACGTTCACACACACGTCCTCCATCACAGAGCATTTTTTTCAGGGATTCATTTCCGCCCACATTGCATTTTTCATATCTCGGCTGGTCTCAAACCTTCACATCTTCCTTCTGCAGTCAGCTTAAGAAATGCCACAAAGGCAGGTACGAGCGCGCCATTATTTTCCAGCTAAACAAGAGAAAATTGACGCACTGACAGAAATGCCTCGAACCCAATCATGATTTAAAAGGCGCAACATCCGTGAAAGGATGAAACTACAGTAACCTTAACCTGTAATGACTGTTTTCCATTCATGGTAGCACCTCAAAGACAGATGCAATGGGGTTGAGCATGATGCTACATTGCAATGTGGTATACCAATACTTCAAATGCATATTTAATAAGCAAAGCAAACGCTGTTTTTGATATGTGCACAAGCTCCCACTCATATCTTAGCTGAACTATGAAATGCAATTACACTGAAAAATGCGAATGCAACAGCATAAATGCCAGAATCCCGCCCCACATGCTCAATATGATATGCATGTGAAATCACATTCTTGCATGTTTATTTTAAAATGTAACAGCATATTCATGTCATATGAGGGCTGTTATATATACCATATACTGTATAGAGCAACCCCAAACCACGGCTTAAGGCGTCTCACAACCAACTGTTTGCAGTGTTCATTAGAATAGGTTTGCGATTAAATGTAGGCCTGAATGTGCCATATGCACCATGTGTCAAAGCGACACTCCTTCGATACGTGTGCATGCAAGTTTGTCAACTGCCGACATGTGTTCCACGTGCACAGTGTTATGTATATGTTGTGTGTAAATGTGTTAATAAGGAAGGATATGCATAGCTGTTGCTGAGTTTACAGAAAAATGGTTGACGAGCTGTGAGAGAGAAGGGAGGTGAACAACGTGTGACAGATATGATGAGTAATAAAGGAAGTATGATGGTAAGATGGAGCAAGATCATCTACAGCTTAAATCAGCATGAATTTTAATGATTGTTAAGGCTGGTTAATGTTGGTTTGGTGTAAAATACTTGTGTTGAAGCTGCTGACTGAGAAACTCTTGCTGGTTAAACTGGTTAAATAAACAGGTTATGCAGAAATAAAAATTCTGGGTAACACTTTAGTACAGGGATTTAGTACTATTAACAGGTTGCTTATTAGCAGGCCCATTATTAACATATTGGCTGTTATATTCTACATGACCACATTCCAAATCCCTAATCCAACCCAATACCTAAACTTAACAACTACCTTACTAACTATTAATAAACAGCAAATTAGAAGTTTATTGAGGCAAAAGTCGTAGTTAAAGGGATAGTTCACCCAAAATTACTCACCTTCATGTAGTTCCAAACCCGTAAGACCTTTGTTCATCTTCAGAACACAAATTAAGATATTTTTGATGAAATCCGAGAGTTTCTGTTCCTGCATGGAGAGCAATGCAACTGAAATATTCCCAGACCCAGGAATGTAGTAATGACATTGTTAAAATACTCCATGTGACATCAGTGGTTCAACTGTAATTTTACAAAGCTACGGGAATACTTTTTGTGTGTAAAGAAAACAAAAATAATGACTTCATTCAATGATTTCTTCTCTTACAGGACAGTCTTCCACCATTATGGAGAGTACCGCGACTGTAACATACAATACGTATGTGTCGCGGTACTCTCCAAAATGGTGGAGGACTGTCTTGGGAGAGAAGAAATTACTCTACATAATGGCGGAGGATGCGATAAGGAAGAATTGTTGAATAAAGTCGTTATTTTTTGTTTTCTTTGCGCACAAAAAGTATTCTCATAGCTTCGTAAAACTGCGGTTGAACAATGTCACATGGACTATTTTAACGATGCCCTTACTGTGTTTCTGGGTCTGGGAATATTTTAGTTGCGTTGCTATCTATGGAGGGTGTCTGCTGTCTTAAAGGGGTCATATGACGATGCTAAAAATAACATTATTTTGTGTATTTGGTGTAATGCAATATGTTCACGCAATTTAAGGTTCAAAAAACACATTATTTTCCACATACCGTACATTATTGTTGCTCCTACCTGCCTTTCTGAAACATGTCGATTTTTACAAAGCTCATCATTCTGAAAAGCGAGGTGTGCTCTGATTGGTCAGCTATCCAGAGCGTTGTGATTGGCCAAATACCTCAAGCATGTGATGAAAATGTTACGCCCCTTACCATTTTTGGAATATCAGCTTCCATGGCGGTGATGGCAACAATACTACAGCGAGAATAAAAGTTATGCCTTCTTTCTTTGCGTATAGACTACATTTGGGCGGTCTTATGCAAATCTTTCCACACAGTGACATATTTGTGGGGGCGTGTTAAATGAGGTGTTTTAGAAAGGCGTGGTTGACTCCTTTAGAAAGAATATCTCTTTGGGTTTGAGACTTTAATCTTTGCAACTTTAACAGACCTTATCTATACATGAACAGCTTTTAACACTCCAAAGAGAAAGGAAAACATGAAACTGCGCCATATGATCTCTGTAATTTGTGTTCCGAAGATACACAAAGGTCTTACGGTTTTGGAATGACACGAGGGTGAGTAATTAATAACAGAATTTTCATTTTTGGGTGAACTAACCCTTTAATAGTTTGTTAATGAGGAGAATTGGATCCTAATAGTGTGACCAAATTTGGTTATCATTTTCTCACCTATTTTTCCAAACCTGACTGACTTTCATTTTATAAATTGAAATCAATTAAATAAAAATGAACACAATTAAATTAAAAATAAAATAAAATAAAATAAAATAAAAAAATAAAATAAAATAAAATAAAGGTCTCTCTTTTTTATGAAATTACAATGAATGGATGCTAGACCTTTCAAGCTTCAAAATTTGGGTCTGTCCTTCATATATCACATGACTTGAGAAGACTTGACTTTTTGTCATTTTGGAGTTTACCAGCTCCAGTGTTCATTCATTTTCATTATATTGAAAAGTGGCCAGGATATTCTTCAAAACGTGTGTTACATGGAAGCAAAAGAAAAAAAATAAAAAATAAATTATAGAAGGACACAAGGGTGAATAAATAATTTTCAATTTCAGAAATTTCATATTCAGGTGCTCAACCGCATCAAGAATCATGCTGGTTGCTCCCTCTTGCAGTATTATGTACTGAGGCCGCCAGTAAAAGATACGTTTGCAACTCTCTTATAATCCTACCAATAATCTGTAAGGATATGTATTACAATCAATGTCTCCTCGTCCTTTTCACCCAGGGTGGCCTCGACAGTTTGTAGCTCTTTCTTTCTTCCTCCCTCCCTCATTCCTTCTCTCTCTCTTGCTCCCTCTCCAATTTTCTTCATTGACTCCCCCCTCCCTCCCTTATAATATAATTTATTTATACCCTTTCAATTTCCCAGAGAAGAGGCCGTAATATTTTCTCTTCCCATCAGTAAAAGCAATCTTACGCTTCTATCAGTCAGGGTGATTTGTCATTATTTAAACCCACATTTTTCCTCTCTCTATTTTCTCTGCGAATCCCTCCCCACCTCCCACCTCGAAACATAGCACCTCCCCAAATGTGTTTCAATAGCTCATTAGTCCCAGTCACAGGCCGGGGTTAAAATAATAACCAAACAAAATAAATAAATTGGAAGGGAATGGGCTGTTTCTCTCTGCTATATTTCGTGTCTAATTTATCTTAATTAAAGAGTACCATCTCATCGGAAGGACGAGAAAGGGTTAGACTGCTGCGAATAACAAAAAAATGTTTCAAACATTTCTACCCTGATTGAAGTTTGTAATTAAATACACTCTCAAATCAATTTCGACCTCTTGCCGGCACCCATACGCCACCTACCCAATGGTTCAGTGTGCAATTTTGAACCGCAACACACTCATTTCACATCCCGAGCATCCTTTCTCCCCATCCAATTACTCCTGAGGGCTTCTCTCCTCCCCAACCCAGCCTTCTTCCCACTTCACCATGCTCTCCAGCAACCTTTACCGCTTCCTCCCCATGGCTGCATGCCCATTCCATAGATACCTTGATGAATGAAGTTCAACCAGAAGCATGAAATTCTATATTCTGCAGCGGTGAATTTCCCTCTCTATCTCTCTCCGGCGCTCGCTCTCTCACTGTGACCTTGCAACCTGATTATGGTGTAATCCTCTCCCCCATGACATGTCCCGGGCTATTTCAGTGGGTTGCCAGGCGACAGGGCCTGCCTAGGACCCCCATCGGAGGCAAAGGAGGGTGGCGTGACCGCGGGCTCTGCAAACATCACACTCACAACCGCGGATGTTCACTCTCACTCGTTCACAGCAAGCTGCATCAGACTCCACGTCTGCCGTTCACTACTTTGCGGTGGTCTGCAGTAACCCAATAGCATATGAGATCACACTCTTACACTCACATACACGATCGATCACCGGTGAGGTCACGTTTCTGAGCGCTCACAGATTCATTCACTCATCTACTGTCTCTCTCACACATCACTTACTGCTCTCTCTTGAACCGTACGAAGATGGATGGCCCGTTACTGTCAATGGATGCAAATGTATGCAAATGAATGCACGCTCCAGATATTAACCTTCAGTCCAATTCGGTTTTATAGCAGAGTTCACAAAAAATAATCAGGGCCAGAGTTTAGGACGGTATCAAAGTTAATCTTGCTTTTTATATATACACGTTTCATTCAGTTACTGTGACACATTGCCAGGTTGTCTGGAATTGATCCATGGAGCCACACGTGGGTATGATTACATAAACAAAGAACACAGATGTACGATCAACTGCTTCAGTTTCAGCTGGATACCTTGTTAAGCAGAGTAATTATTGTGGAGGAGAAGATTTGAGTACTGTTGTACTGTAATTTATGGTTGTAAAGACCAAGTACTCTAAGCAATAAAAGCTTCACATACATAAACAGCCTTTAATTTTCAATCAATACCGTACAGCTGCCATATACTGTACATCAGCTGATAATTCTAACATTTACTTTTTTTTTAAACAACAATTGGCACATTTCTCAATACTGACTACACTTTTTTTCAAACTCCTCACACTGTTCACAACACAAAGTCTGACACATCAGTTATCTCACTTTCAAAGTGCACCAAAACACTACCTGGTGCAAAACCAATATTTGTCATAAACTCCTTCAACCATTAAAGAGCAAACGCTCTCAGCCAGCAAGAACATTTTGTCACTCAAAGCACACAAACCTTAAAATACTAAATACAGGTAGCCTTTTATAAGATGTATCAGAGATGGAAAAAAAAATGATTAGCTAATGCATTAGTTATCATTAACTAACAATGAACAACATTTAAATTTAATTTAGGGTTACACATTATTTTAAGGTGCCCTTGTTACAGTGTAATTATACATTTAAGTACTGAGTAATATTAATTAACTACATGCACTATATGGTTAGGGTTAGGATTAGGGTTTGGCGTAGGGTTACTTGCATGTAATTATGCATAATTAAATGTTATTATAATAGTAAGTACATGTACCGTGTAACAATGTCACCTTAAAATATATCTCGTTCCTAATTAATTGATGACAATATACACTACGATTGATAAGTTTGGTGTCATTGATAAGTCTCTTACATTAACCAAAGCTTTGTTTATATGATCAAAAACACATCAAAAACAATAATATTGTGAAATATTATTACAGTTTTATTGTAAATCTGTTTACTGTCACTTTTGATCAACTAAATCCATCCTTTCTGAATAAAAATGATTAATTACTTAAAAAAAAACAGTATTGTAAACAAATCAAAATGCTAAATATGTATTTACATTAATCAATATTAATCAAAATGCTATAAAAATAAAGTATTGATCATTCTTAATTCATTAACTAATGTTTATTTGCATGAACTGTGATGCATTACTGTGATGTGTTAACGATGTTTCATTTAGTTATCTTGGATCTGAACAGCATGTATTGTAATGCACCTGTGATGCAAACTCTTTGCATGCCTGATCCGTCCTTGGCAATCCTCTGCATTTAAGTCTGGATATCCTGCATTTATTGCATCTAGGAGGGACATCTGATCATATGGATAGTGGTTTTATACTTTTCACCTCTATGAGGAAAAGAAATTCCTGGGATTAAGGAATGCAGAGTGAGGTTTAAAGTCATATTATGCTGATACTCTATGACTACTAGACAGTGGTGAAATGCCATTTTCTTCACTTATTCTGCACCATGCACAAGTCTTGCATGAA
This sequence comes from Spinibarbus caldwelli, assembly GCA_039654775.1. Lineage (NCBI taxonomy): Eukaryota > Metazoa > Chordata > Actinopteri > Cypriniformes > Cyprinidae > Spinibarbus > Spinibarbus caldwelli. The sequence goes on from CM077257.1 coordinate 14,701,431, forward strand.
GGTCATCCTAGAATTAAATAAGGCATTCTGAGTTGTGACCCAATTACAGATGCATCCAGTCACTACTTTCTCTGTCAGCCATGTTTAAGTAACAGTATCATTATAAAAAGTTAGGCAATTTCAGTTTTTTAAGTAGACTATTACAAAATTGATCAAAAATGTTCTCAGCTTCAGGGTGGTTTTCAGCTAAAAGTAGAATCAGCTGTCGTAGACCTAATTGTGTAACACTTTACAATGACTCATTTGTTAACATTAGCTAATACATTAGTGAACATGAACTGACAATGAGCAATACATTTTAACAGCATTAATTACTCCTTGCTAATATTAGTTAAAAAAATACAATTGTTCATGGTTTGTTCACTAAAGTGTTAATTTTGGGTAACACTTTATTTCAAGGTGTCCTTGTTACACGTTACATGTACTTACTATTAGAATAAAAATGAATTATGCATAATTACATGAAAGTAACCCAAAGCCAAACCCTAATCCTAGCCCTACACTGTAAAAAATCCAATTAACAAAATATTGGAAGGGCAAAAATATTTAAGCTGAACTAATTTTTTTGCTTGGGCTTAGTTAAGAAGACATATTATATTAAGTGTGCACAAATATATTTTAAAAACATTAAATGAATGGTTATTTTCAAATCCAGTCAACGTTCGGAATGCCAATGTTTGACTGAACTAATAAAAACAAATCCAGCCAACACTGAGATCATTCTGCACGTGTACGAGCCTGAGTGACTTCGCGGGAGAAACAGTGCCGCCATCTTGTCAAGTTCACGCATCAGGTAAGTCCCACTAAATAAATAAATGTTATTTTTTTAGACTTAATTTAATGAGAAAATCATGCAACATATTCGATTTTTTTGAGTGGACATTTAGGAAGTGTTTTATGAGTTGTATATCCAAAGAAAAGTGGGTATAAGACAGTGTATGTCAAGTTCAGGCGTCAGGTAAAGTTAAGTCAAGTGACACTGAATAAATATTTGTACTTAACGTTAGATTGAATTTATCAAAACGTATATTTTAAAGGTGTAAATGTTTTATTTGAAACGTATATATTTATACACAAATGTACAACATATATAAAAACATCGAATACGCATTGTATGATGTCTGAGGAAAATTTGAGTGAAGGGAATGCCACAAGTAGGCCTAATTTAGCTCTTGTTTAATCCATAAAACACTTAATGTCAAAAGCTGTGTTACTATAATGAATTTTAGCTAATTTTGGCGTGTTGTATGATATTTTTGTGTTTCCGTGACTTGAAAAGATGTAAAGAGATTGCACGGTCTTTCTCTCTTTTATAAGTCATTATGCTTAATACGACTAACGTTAACCGAAATCTATGAAATGTGTAACTTAATGTAAACCACAGTAATGCGCTCATTTGCAGTTAACATGGGCGTGTTGAATGGGTTTTTGCGAGTGTAAACTTTTGCAATTGTCCTGTGAAGTAAAAAGACGACATTAAACGTGACTAACAACAAGCCACGGTGAAATGTCGCTCTTTTCAAATGGGACGGATTAAAGTTACACTGTGTTTCTGGTTTCGTGAATGGCGCTACGGAAGAGAAGTTCGTCGTTCCGAACGAAAATGAACAACTGAATCGTTTCACAAGGCCGTTCAAAGCGTCTCAGCCAGTTCCCTAGATAGTGAATCACTAGACAGTACACATGAGTTCCTGCACTGGGAAAGTCCGTGGCTCAGTAAACACTGGGACAACTGATCAATCAATTTGTAAAACATCACCACTGGTATTTATCAACAACAGGCAGGACCATTATACTTTGATATTATTTTTATGCTATTTGAGGTAACTTAGCCCTATAATATGACATGTTCTATTACAAATCCAGTCAACATCAATGCTCCCTGTTGTGCAATAGTTTGTGGAATGGATTTGTGCCAAAAAAAAGGTTGCAACTTCTGTTTCATCACAAATTTAATGAACTGATATTGATACATTGTAAATGATTTGAAAAGCATCATTTCATTTTTTGAACTTAAAATGTACTTTTCTTTCTCCATCAGGGTATGACCAAAGGTTTCATTGGTGCTTTGTCATCGTTGCAAGATTTCAGATGCAACCCAGTCAGTTCTTCCAAGGCACCAAACACTGCAACTACATTCATGACCAGGAGTTTATTGTTTTCATTCCGGGTAATATGTGTAAATGCTTAGAGTTTTTACTACAATTATAATGTGCTTTATTGTTCTCAGTGGCATCTACGCTAATATTAGTCTGTTTCTTTCTTATTCCGAGGTCACCATAGCCACACAGATCCGGTCTGTATCAAGATCAGATGGTGGATCAGCACCTAGAGACGACCTCTACAGCCCTGAATGTCAGCGGAGACCATGTCAGCTAGATGAGCTCCAGATACAGATCCCCTCCAAAGACCTCGTTGGCCATCGGGACAAGACCACGAGAACCAGACAAGTCCTCTGCTCAATCTGACCAGTGTTGCAGCCTAGAAATAAACCACGCAATGCTGGTTTTGTCTGGCCAGAGGAGAACTGCTCCCCGACTGTGCCCAGTAGCTCCCAAGGTTGTCTACTCAATCTCTGTCACCGATGGAGTTTTGGGTCCTTGCTGCTGTTGCCTTTGGCTTGCTTATTTGAGGACGCTTGGCTGGTTACACAGACATTATTGGAAGAGAGCTGAACTGAATGACGTCAACACTGAATCACCAATGAACTGACTTTAACTGGAAAAATGACTTGTTATTGTCCTCTTGCATTACTGACAAACTATTTTCCTGTTTGACTCTGTAAAGCTGCTTTGACACAATCAGTATTGTATAAAGCGCTATGTAAATAAAGGTGACTTGATTTGATTTTATATACTGTAACACCTGGTTCATTTTTTTTTTTTTTTTGAGTTCTGCCTCATTTTAAAGATGTAATTGTGAACAGTAATAATGTGTCTAAATGTTTGTTTGCTAACATTTTGTTTAGCTTGTTTAGTTTTTCTTAGTTCATTAAATAAAATTTAAACTGAATTTTGCAGTTGTATTACAGATGTAATGTTTGTCAACTGGAGCTTTAAAGGGATATTTCACCCAAAAATGACAATTTGCTGTTAATTTACTGACCCTTAGGCCATCCAAGATGCAGATGAATTTTTTTCTTCATTCCCGTATGTTTAGTTTGTATGAAAAATGTTAAAAATGGAAATTGTTATTAAATAAAGGCTATTTATTATGTGTTGTAAAGTGTGTGTTTTTAGTGATTGATAAACACCAGTTAATCATTTTTAATAATTTTGTTAAACTATAAAAAATATATGTTTATGTAGTTCCCCAACAATTTCTTATGATGCCCAAATAATAAATCTTAGTTGAGGTAACATATAAAACACATAGAGTAAACGGTTAAATTTTAATTAACATAACTTGCTGTAGTCTTCTAAATGTTTGACCAATTAAAACATTTTAGTTGAATGGATTATAAAACTAGTTCAGTAAAGGTTGAGCCAACTAAAAAATAACAATTCAGATAACAATTTGAAGTCAGAAATTGACTGAACATAAAATTTCTGTGGAACTAGTTAGTAAATAATAATTAGTTGAAATCGCTTGAAATTTTTTAGTGTATAGTAAGTACATGTAGTTAATTAATATTACTCAGTACTTAAACATATAATTACACTGTAACAAGGACACCTTAAAATAAAGTGCAACCAAATTTTGTATAAAATGTTTTGTATTAATCCTAAAAATTACCATTTAAAAATGAATTATTGCTGTAGAAGTACTGTTCATTGTTAGATGTATAAATGAAATAATGTAGTTAAATAATGTTAACAAATGAAAGCTTTTTTTAATATTCTTCTATAAGGTATTACTGTACAAAAAAAGCACAGTGGTTCATAAACCATTCAGGAAAATGTGTGCAGACTTGTACATAGAATTTTGTTAGTGGTTGAGTTGGTTCAGAAAAACAAATGTGACTGATACGGTCATTGAATGCATTTTGTATCAAAGCAATTGAAAAGCAATTAGCAAGTTTAGACCACAGACACAGCTGTTGCTCTAACTGTGTGAAGAGCTTTAAAGACGTGTTCTTGGCATTGAGTAATGCACATAATCAATTGTAAAAAATGAATCTGCATAGAGAACACAACTCTTTGCACAGTCCTGATTTTAAGTCACTTTTTATATAAGAACAAAGAACCCTGCGAAATGAAGTGTGACTTGACTTTCCATCACGTCCCTGAAAATGTAGATCACACTTCAGTTTTAATCACACATGCTTTAGTAGGAGCGTGAACCGCTCCATCATGACAAGGTCCAGATATAAACATGACTGTGAAGCATCTATGCCCACTGCATCTTCAAAAGTACTGACAATTAATCATCACTCGGCCTGCTGGAGCCCTATAATGCACTGCCTATTCTTGAATTACCGGAATGAGTAATCCTTTGAAATGTATGTGCAAAACAATACTTCCTCTGAGAGTGGATGTAGATTTATACCTCCTTCTGAGAAAAGTGGGTGCGATGATATAATTGCTGTCTCCTGCCATCCTCTTCACCATGAGCCGGCCTGGTCATCCTGTGGCCCACGCTAGCATACAGTAGCTGTGATAATTGCCAGCATTGCATCTTGTAAAGTCAAATAGATACAGTTGCACGGCGCGCATCACGTTTCAAGGAAACGGCAGCTTGAATAATCATTAAAATATAAATTCTGGCCTAAATAGGTTTCGTTTTTGCAAGGAACATCTACTGTTCCCGAGAAGGGTAATAAATGTGTTACTGGAAGGCTTAATTTTAATGACGAGCCATAAAGGTAGGAAATTAAAGCTAATTACCGGGTCTGGTGTAGAAATGTGTCTGGTCGGCCCTCCCCTTGCACACCAGGGTTGCCTCAAATTTATCGAGGTCAATCACCATTTACGCGACACTGCCCTACTTCTCGCCAGGTTCAATTAACCGAACCAGAGAACGAGGACTGGATTGCTCGGCTAAATATTATGACTTGCCTGACACAATGTAAAATATTACAAAAGCTGGATCGTACACACACCAAACGCTGACGTACTAAACGCACCCTTGCGAGTCTGGTCTTATCAAAAAGCGTTCTACTCGACACTCTATAGTGAAGCAGCGTGAAGCCGGCGCTCTGCGGAGAGATAGCGCCGTTGGCATATATACCAGCTTTCAGTCTAATTTCCTGTCAATCTGGCAGATCATCTGTCTCTGCCTCGGGCTCTACGTGGCCTCTTTGCGCATTCTATCACCCCGAGCCTTCTCTCCGTGCTGCCCACTGGACCGCTCGGCCCTCCCTCTCTCCTGACCTCCTCTCCGAGTGCCTATGGTCCTATGGCCACAGCCGGGAGGGACATTAATAACAGGCAGTGCTCTTCGTTACGCCTCCCTGTCGCCCCAGCAACAAATTAATTCCACTTATTTATCTCTCTCGCCAAGGTCGGTGCGGATGGAACAACTGTTTATGGAGCAAAAAGGACGAGGAATTATGGGTGATGTGCCGTGGCTGACAGCGCCGTTTGTTTTCTTTGGCGCACTGCGAGCGAGATAAAGCTTATAATGATCAATTTGATAACAAAAACTCTGCAGTCTCACTTTTCCCTGCTCGTTTTGATGAACATGTTTTTTTTGTAAGCGCACTAACTGCATAAAATGAGAATATAGAGTTAACGGCGAATGATAAAGAGGCAGCCATTTTGAGAGCATTTATCATGATCATTGTCATCGTCCTGCGAGAAAATTCTCGTCAGGCACTTTTGTCTAGGCAACAAAAGTGGGAGTCAGGACTGATGAAATCTGTTTCCCCCGACCACAGCAGCTCACAGACCCTCTCCCTCCTGCTGACATGAACAGTCCGCCTATGAAAAATCATACAAACCGTCTTTATACATCATAATACACCGCTCTCGTGATTCACCTCTGGAGCAAGAAGGACAGCAAGGTCTTTAAACAGGAAAATCTTGGCGAGTCAGGATCTTTTCCTGTAACTTGCGCATGACAGCATAAAACAACGCTACACGTAGAAATGAAACTCGTGAGGTATGGGATAAACGTTCAAGAGGATTTAGGGAGTTAATAACCGGAGAGTATGAGAGATCAGAGATCTTCAAGGCAACAGCACTCCTTGTCATCTATAAGTGGCTTCATCAGATGTTATGATTGTGATATATATAGCATGACATTTTCTACAGACTTGAAGAGGATCTCTGAAGTAGCTATTCAAGGTGAAGTGTGACCTGCTCCATCATACTGAACTGTTTTGACCCAGAAACACATTTCGAGATTTATTTATTGAAAGAAAACAAAGTCATTCTAATGATATAATATAATGATATAATATAATAATGTTGGTTGTAATAAAAACTTGTTTGAAAAGAAAATATTAAATGTGTGGAAACACTACTGTGATATATTACGATTTAAAATAACAGTTTTCTATTTAAAATGTTCTATTTTCTATTTGAAAGCTGAATTTTCAAAATCCATCACCCAGTCTTCAGCATCACATTCTGGTCATTCAGAAATCATCCTAATACTGTATGCTGATATGATGCTTAAAGAAATATTTCTTATGATCAATGTTAAAAACAGTCGTTCTGCTTAATTATAATTCAATATTATAATTGTGATCAATTTAATGCATTCTCACTAAATTAAATTATTAATTACTTAAAAAACACACACACACACACACTGACCCCATACCTTTGAAAAGTAATACATACATTAAAACGCACTGTATAAATCCAGAATAAAAGTCCAAATTCATGTTTTGTGCTTGTTATCACGCTTCTCCACAAACGATTCACCCGCGCCTTCTAATTCAAAATGAGATGACATCTCACATTTAGGAACTGACATTTTCTACAGAATCTATAAGGGAATCGTCAAGCTAGCTGTCGAAGGTGAATTATTTACCAAACCCTCTCTACAGATCCTCAATTGTACTACGCTAAACCACGGTTCAAAATGGTTAAAAGCGAAACAAACAATGAGACTCCAGGTCTTCCTTTCACAAGGAAACTTCCAGCAATCATTTTCCACATTGATTTTCCTCGCTGCAGCTTCGTTTGAGCAATTTGAGTCCTCTATTATTAATGTGGCTGACAGGACTCTCTGTAAGGCCGGGCCTCCCGTACCCTGCCACTCACACAGACCATTTGAGTCAGGAAATGAGCTTGCAGCTCCGCGCTATTATAACAAAGCTAGTGAGGACGGTAAAGCGAGACAACATCCAAAAGCCTTGGATTACATCCTTGGCTGTTAAAGGAAAAGAATGGACAGTTCAGTGACCTCCCCCTCCCATCTCTCCCATGGCACTGACTGCGCCGAGGTGAAGATGAGTCAATCACAGAACCATTAAATATTGAGGCATTGTGTACACGAGTGCTATAATGAACAGCTGGACGAATAGGCAAGTGTCTGGACACACACACACACACAGTGTTTTGGCTGCAGGCTCTGTCTGGGTGTAGTGTTTTTTCCCTTAGGCTTAGTGGTTGCCCAGATCCCTAATGGCCTCGAACACAGGCATCTCTGCTCCGCATCCTGTGGCTCCTGCAGCCGCAGTGGCAGTGAGAAATGGCTGCAATATCCCAATCGCCACAGCAAAGTCTGTCAGCGGTAACAGAACCACCTTAACGGATCTCTTGCTGCTCTTCTACCTCTCTTCCTCCCTGCTTTCAATTTAGTTAAAGCCCTGACAAACTAAATCTATTTGGGAAGATAAATTAGCCCCCTTCCCCAATGAAGTATCAGGCGTGGGTCATGTAGAACTGTTCGAGCACTTATTCACGTCGCGAGTGGTGTGGGATTAAAGCGCCACCGTGAGACGTATATACTCCTGTGAATGGCCGCGGCACATTTGCAGTTTCTCTGAATCAGAAGAGCGACTTCCTGGACTCAAAGCGTGCATTTCTTAGAAATATACATCCTTGAGGTCTTCTGATGTTTGTAATTGCATTAATGAGTAAGAAGTATTGGATTATTATTATTGGATTATGACCAACGTTTGAAAGTTTTGACAAGCATTACAGTTTCGATGTTAACGGGACAGACACCAAATTGACAAATGACAATTCTGTCACCTCTGTCATTTCATACCTGTATTTTCTTTCTTTCTCCTGTGGGGTTCAAAACAAGCATTGTTCCCTAATGACTTTTACTGTATGGAGAAAAAAAAAAAATATGTACTAGGCAAGGCCTATAGTACATTTGATGGTAATTCAAAGTGTACATAAAAAGAAAGAAAGAAAGAAAGAAAGAAAGAAAGAAAGAAAGAAAGAAAGAAAGAAAGAAAGAAAGAAAGAACATGCCTAGAACTTTTGTACTAGGCAAGACCTACAGTACATTTGATGGTAATTCAAAGTATTTTACATAAAGGATTTAAAAATAATCATAACAGAGGATTAAGAAATAAAATGAACAGCATAAAGTAAAAATAAAGATTCTAATAAAAATTGATTTAATATATATTTTTTTTAATTTTACATATGATGTATTACACAGAAGAAAGTAAGTCGTACAGGTTTGGAACAACATGTGGGTGAGAAAATAATGATAGCTTTTTCATTTTTGGGAGAATTTTTCCCTTTAAAGTCACTCTGAGTGGGAGAGCCGAACCCAAACTTCGGTTTTCAGGAACATGAGGTATGATCCACATCATAAAAGAAGGAGAAAAGCATATCATTTACAGAGGAGAGCACACAACACGAACCCTGTCAGTGTGCCCTTGTTACATTAGAAAGAGGCCTGCTCTGTTTCAGCACAGGCTACAGAGCAAAGTTGCTCTTTTGACATCGGTTCCATTTGCTCTTCTCAGTTCGGTGAGTGCTTTCTCTATGAGGTATTATGCTTTTTGGCACATGCTGTGGATGCCAGTCTGCTCTCTTCTTTCTCTCTTCTTCTGTTTCTCTCTCAAATCATGGTATGAATGCACACATGCACACATCTGAAGACAGAATGAACAGGAAAGAAATCAGAATCAAGGCTGTTTTTGCCAGGCTTGGCACAGGCACGATTTGTATAATTGCTTTTGACAAAAATGCTTTGCCTATCAAATATCATTCTTCATTAAATTGCCTAGGATTCAATAAGCTGTCATATTTCCATATTTCCAATTTGACAGGTTGTTCTTGTGGTGGGAATCTAAATGTATTCCAGAGCTCGCTCTCCACTCGAGCGCGGCGTGGCTCGCACTTATCACGAGGACCGAAGAGGAGAGGGAGAACTCATTTCTACCCAGCGTAAAGAGCTCCAATTCATTAACATAACACCATACCAGACATGAATATGGATTATTGGAAATCTTATGAAAGAAAACAGCCTCGCTTATCCAATCTTTGCCCTCCTTTTAAAAAGCATTAATCGGAGATACGGATTCAAAGGAAGAAAGACTCAATTAAAAAGCAATTAGAACCCAGACGGACCAATGCAGCCAGAACATGTTAGACCTTTCAGCAATCACCTTTTAATCAATTAGCAAAAGCATTATGAAATAGGATTAATAAAGATCACTCCGCGCTTCATTGTCAGCAAATACAGGAGGAACAAAAAGACGGGGGAAGAGATGCATCGTTCTTTGTATCCGTCACCCATTTACGTGCCTAAATCCCCGGAACTTCAAATATTGAAGACCCAAAAATGCTTTTCATTTGAATATGACTAAATATACTTTGAATTGCACCGCCTTCCGTAACCACTCGAACAACTACTCCTCCGACATTGCTAGGCAACCCTTCTCTATGTGACGCTAGTCTTCTCCTCGGTCCCAAGGAGAACATCGCCTATTGTTTAAGACCTTTTCTGGTAACCATGACAACTCCTCTCACATAAAATCTTTTGTTTTACATCATTCAAGCATCATACGGCTCTTTTATAGTTTCGACACAACCCACACCAACAGCACTCTTTGCATCTTCCCACTTCCCACCCAAATTAAAAAGGGATCTCAGAAACCAAAACAAGCTAATGGATGAATACTGAATAGATCTTAGTGCACAAGGATGCAGAGCAGAATCAATATGCTTTGAATTGCAAGAAAAGAGTAAACAACATACATTTAAATCATTTACAAGGATGGAATATGCATACATAGAGGTGTATAATATCCTTCCTGTCAGTGTAAACAAAGCCAGCAGGAGAGAGCAGTTGTGAAGGGTAAAGCAACAGGGTAGAGGCATCTATCTCTCGCCAGTGAGTGTAAAGTTCAAGGTGAATATGAGTGAAAAGCAGAGTGGAAATATAATTCTGTACTGTACAAAAGCCTACTGTCTTATTTGGAAAGGCAAAGTAATGAAGAAAAAAGGTAAGACTTTATTTTACAGTTTCTTTGTTACACAACATGTTACATGTAGTTACTATTATAATAACAATAAACTATGCATAAATACACGCAAGTAACCCTAAGCGAAACCCTAATCCTATCCCTAACCATATAGTAAGTACATGTAGTTAATTAATATTACTCAGTACTTAAATGTATAATTACACTGTAAGAAGGAAATTATGCAATATCTACTTTGAAATCTGTTTCTAGAGTTCTATTTGAATTCTACTGGGACTGAATTTGTTTTTGGCTGACTGCACATCAAGTACAAGAATGAACCGTACAATGAAATTGAATAAGCTACATAATAATAATAATAATATACAGGTGCATCTCAATAAATTAGAATGTCGTGGAAAAGTTCATTTATTTCAGTAATTCAACTCAAATTGTGAAACTCGTGTATTAAATAAATTCAGTGCACACAGACTGAAGTAGTTTAAGTCTTTGGTTCTTTTAATTGTGATGATTTTGGCTCACATTTAACAAAAACCCACCAAATCTCAACAAATTAAAATATGGTGACATGCCAATCAGTTAATCAACTCAAAACACTTGCAAAGGTTTCCTGTGCCTTCAAAATGGTCTCTCAGTTTGGTTCACTAGGCTACACAATCATGGGGAAGACTGCTGATCTGACAGTTGTCCAGAAGACAATCATTGACACCCTTCACAAGGAGGGTAAGTCACAAACATTCATTGCCAAAGAAGCTGGCTGTTCACAGAGTGCTGTATCCAAGCATGTTAACAGAAAGTTGAGTGGAAGGAAAAAGTGTGGAAGAAAAAGATGCACAACCAACTGAGAGAACCACAGCCTTATGAGGATTGACAAGCAAAATCGATTCAAGAATTTGGGTGAACTTCACAAGGAATGGACTGAGGCTGGGGTCAAGGCATCAAGAGCCACCACACACAGACGTGTCAAGGAATTTGGCTACAGTTGTCGTATTCCTCTTGTTAAGCCACTCCTGAACCACAGACAACGCCAGAGGCGTCTTACCTGGGCTAAGGAGAAGAAGAACTGGACTGTTGCCCGGTGGTCCAAAGTCCTCTTTTCAGATGAGAGCAAGTTTTGTATTTCATTTGGAAACCAAGGTCCTAGAGTCTGGAGGAAGGGTGGAGAAGCTCATAGCCCAAGTTGCTTGAAGTCCAGTGTTAACATTTAACATTTAACATTTATGCATTTAGCAGACGCTTTTATCCAAAGCGACTTACATTGCGTTCAAGTTATTTACATTTTATCAGCTCTTGCTTTCCCTGGGAATCGAACCCATGATCTTGGCGTTGCTAGCGCCATGCTCTACTATTTGAGCTATTGTTAAGTTTCCACATTCTGTGATGATTTGGGGTGCAATGTCATCTGCTGGTGTTGGTCCATTGTGTTTTTTGAAAACCAAAGTCACTGCACCCGTTTACCAAGAAATTTTGGAACACTTCATGCTTCCTTCTGCTGACAAGCTTTTTAAAGATGATGATTTCATTTTCCAGCAGGATTTGGCACCTGCCCACACTGCCAAAAGCACCAAAAGTTGGTTAAATGACCATGGTGTTGGTGTGCTTGACTGGCCAGCAAACTCACCAGACCTGAACCCCATAGAGAATCTATGGGGTATTGTCAAGAGGAAAATGAGAAACAAGAGACCAAAAAATGCAGATGAGCTGAAGGCCACTGTCAAAGAAACCTGGGCTTCCATACCACCTCAGCAGTGCCACAAACTGATCACCTCCATGCCACGCCGAATTGAGGCAGTAATTAAAGCAAAAGGAGCCCCTACCAAGTATTGAGTACATATACAGTAAATGAACATACTTTCCAGAAGGCCAACAATTCACTAAAAATGTTTTTTTATTGGTCTTATGAAGTATTCTAATTTGTTGAGATAGTGAATTGGTGGGTTTTTGTTAAATGGGAGCCAAAATCATCACAATTAAAAGAACCAAAGACTTAAACTACTTCAGTCTGTGTGCATTGAATTTATTTAATACACGAGTTTCACAATTTTAGTTGAATTACTGAAATAAATGAACTTTTCCATGACATTCTAATTTATTGAGATGCACCTGTATTTCTTTTACAAAAAAAGAAAGCTAAAAGGTTTACAAACAACTGATTATTAATATATTACATTAATATATTAAACAGCCAAAAATTTGGAAGAATTGCTTTTTTTTAAATAAGAGTCGCTTATGCTGTGTTGATAAATACAGTAAAATCATTGACACTATGAAATATTATTACATATTTAAATGAACTATTTTCTATTTTAATATATTTTAAAATGTAATTTATTCCTGTGATGGCAAAGTTACATTTTCAGCAGTCATTACTTCAGGCTTCGGTGTGACATGATCCTGCAGAAATCATTCTCATATGCTGATTTTGTGCTTAAGAAACATTTCTTATTATTATCAATGTTGAAAACAGTTGTGCTGCTTAATATTTTTGTGGAAACCATGACACACTGGCATTCAAAGTTATTAAAGTTAAAAAGTTATTCATGGTTTCCACAAAAATAGCAGCAAAAACTGTTTGTAACACTGATAATAATAATATTAATTATTAATAACTGAGCACCTATAGTAACGGAGCAGCATATTAGAATGATTTCTGAATGATCATGTGACACTGAAAACTAATGGCTGCTGAAAATGTAGATATTAATGTAGTTTTGACGCACTTCCTGTTTAAGCCACATCCTCGATTCAATTATAGATACAAAAACAATCAATGCAAGAGATAAAATTGCGGTATCACTGCACAGCTCTGGCATTTCATCAAGCAAAATCTTGCTTCAAGACAAATAAAAAGGAAGCAATGAGTTTCTAAACAGCAATGTACATGTAAAGCACTCCCATTTCCGCTTGATCAAAGATACATGATCATACCACTCACACCTACTGTACATAAACACAAACCACTGCTCTGCAAGATAACGTGACAAAAACCAATACCATTCCACTGTCCTTCACAGACTGCTTGTCATATTTCAATAAAACAAACTTTTCAACTGAAAATCACCACTTAAAATTCTTTAAGAACACCTTCTTAAAAGTTTGTTGCTCAAGGATAATTACCACCTAAACCAGCACAGGAAGTCATTTAACAGCACAGTGTTTCCATTTCCAGTCTTGACTCAGGGTTCTGTTTTTGTGTTTCCTGTTCTTTTACATTTGCATCCGTCTTTGGCATGATTTATGGCCTAATGATCTCCGGCCCAGTTTCTCCAGAACAGAATGAGCACAAATTATCCCCGTCCAAGACGTCACATCCCCAGCCAGGGCTGATTTACTGCCCCCCTCTCCACACGAGACGAATGATCAGCCCCACAGCCACTGTGGCGGTGAGCCCATCTCGTGTTTGCTATTAAAGATGTGATGAGCCATACATTTAGACTGAGACAGCCAATCCAAGAGGTTTCTCTGTTAAGTCAACTTAAATGAATTGGCAGCGCATCTGCACTTTGGTGGCTTCAACTGATGATCACAGGAAAACAGTCTTGTATGTATATAAAACTTAACTAGAATAGTTTGCTTCTTCAGTCAATTTTATATTCAATTTCGATCATGCCACTGTTGTTTGTTTTTCATGACATTCCTGTGCTTCCAGAACTGACAGTTATGAAAATTCTGCCATCATTTACTCACACTCTTTTTGTTCCCGAACCTGTTTGACTTCCTTTCTTCTGTAAGGTTCAAAAACAAACATCGGTCCCTATTGGCTTTCATTGTATGAACAAATAAACCCCCCAAAAGACATTGTTCAAAATATCTTTGTATTACACAAACAATTTTTTAAAAAAAGTCTGTTTTTTTGCAATACAATAAAAGTCAGTGCGGTCCAATGTTGTTTTGGACCCAACTGACATTTATAACAGTTATGCAAAATATGTTCTACAGAAGAAAGAAATTCATTCAGGTTTGGAATGGCATGAAATGACAATTGTAATTTTTGAGTGAACCATCCCTTTAAAGAGATTCTGACTATATCCATTCATCGACTGAAGTGGTCAAAAAGCCTGAAGACTGAACGACTGAAACATCCCTTCCAGAGCAATGGCTTAATTGGCCTGGAAGATTTTAATGACGAGGTTTCCGTTTTAATAAGGGGGTAACTACAGCCAGTCCATGCCCCGAAATCAATTATACCCTAATATATATTTAGCAATCCACACTCATTGAAATTCAGAGAGCTCCCAGCCCATGTCAGAAATATAAATGGCAACATATTTTTAGAGTTGACATATAGAGTGGCAAACATTATGCCATTACAGGATAATTAGCAAATTCAGCAAACAGAAGAAATATCAGCGAGGGCAATACACACAACACTTTCCGTGTGAAACATGTCACTGCAGTTTGTTATTAAAACACACACAATGTCAATCACGGCCCATCATTATATCAGTGATGTAACTGCGTCGTTGAGGAAATTACACACTCATTAGAAATGTCACGCGGATACCCTTATTATGTGCAGCTGGCCATGTGGTTCACCGGATATCTGTAAAGCCCCGGCCGTGTCGCGTGAATAAATACGTGCATTAATATAGAGAGACACTGATGACCTCATAAATGCCAAACGGAGAGAATCATGATCTTTCAGTATCTACTATTAAACAATTACTCTGCCCCCTTTGGGACAGTGGGCCGGAGATTAATGAGTACCCGCACATCCCCAGGGATGCCGACTGGTGCTGGCCACCACAGATTTGGCAGGTCAAGAGGAATGGGGAAATGGCAGAACTCATTCTCCCGCGGGGGCGCTCCCCATCCCTTCAGTGCGAGAAATTTGAAATTCATCAAAGTGGGCTAAACGGAAGGATTTAAATATGTATTTTCCCTTCTGAGGCCTTTACGCATTCATGTGTTCTGTTAATTAAGGTATTACAATTACCTCCAGAGGACGGCTTGAATTTGCACTTGAATCTGCGAAGGGGCAAAACGGCTCTGTTTATGGATTCATTAAAATACCTGTCAATCAATCGCACAGAAGCTGTCTGTCTGTTTATCTTTTCGCATCGCAAACCTTTAAGGGCAAACTAGCCGCAGGGATCCGACTGGTTATTTTTTTATTTTTTTCTCACTATATTCACCTGAATCTGAAGTTCACATATGGCACTTAAAGGAGTAACTATGAATACATAAGCTTTATGACTCAAGAGATGTGAGTCACACAATCCACATCTTTCTTCACAATCCACCGACTGTGAAGAGGAAAATGCTTAGCAGCCTTTCTCATGCATATTTACTGCTTTTCAATACACAAGCTGTCATCACGCATCACTTCAGAGCTTAAAAAAAATTTTTGTGCACACGTGTGTGTATGTGTGTGTGTATTTAAGGTTCATTTTCGAATGTGCATGTTTGTATGTTTAATCGCTTTTAAAGGTCACGCTGGCTACAGTGCTTTATTGTAGCAGCTCTATCAGAAATTAGACTACAGATAAGCGTCCTGTTTATTCCTGGCATCAACTTGCTGAAACAACAATAAATCATGATATCACATCTGCTACCGAGGTATAAAAGAATAAATAAAGTAAAAAATAATCTCTTGACAATTTGGCTGCTACCAAATGATGCTCTATGAAGATAAGTGGCACAACAGGGAGTGAGATATTGCCAGCTCTACTCAAGGGAGATTTATGCTGATCTTAAATAATCAAGGTCGGACGTATTCTCGCTGAAAATGAAACGGTCGTGCAAGCTCAGCTTAGGGCCCCCACTCCTCTGCCTCAGGGACTGTGCCCTCGCTCGTCTGCCCAGGATATAGTTTTCCATCACCTCAGTCACTCTCCTCTATTGACTGTAGGCTATTGATTCAAAGTCTGATCTCCATCTTGCTCACCTGGGGAGCTTGTGTGTCCGTTGTGTATTGATTTGTGTTGCCAATGATTTTTTTTTTCTTTCAATATTTTTTCCGCTTTTCATTTCTTAGACGGTTGTCACGACTTCCTACTTCTATGTTTAATGCAAAGCTCAAAAAAAACACAGTTCTGTCTTTTGGTCAGTGAATCACAGCTGCAGGATCCAAAAAACAAATAATACCAAAATAAAACCATCCATTCATCTCTTTCTGGTGTCTTTTAGATTTTAGCAATATTTGGCATGACTGTGCAAAATTTAGAATTGAAGATTTAGCTCCATTCAATTTAAGAGAGTGAATATGAATTAAGGCCACACCCCATGAGAAACTGAATTGGAATTTAAATTGGAATGACAGGAAGAGAAATTTACCGAATGTATAAAACCCTTAAACTTTAAAGGGATAGTTCACCCAAAATTCTATCATTAATTACTCACCCTAATGTCGTTCCAAACCCGTAAGACCTTCAATCATCTTCGGAACACAAATTAAGATATTTTTGATGAAATCCAAGAGCTTTCTGACACTGCATAGATAACAGTGCAACTACCACATTCAAGGCCTAGAAAGGTAGCAAGGACATCGTTAAAATAGTCCATGTACATCAGTGATTCAACCTTAATTTTATGAAGCTACGAGAACACTTTTTGTGTGCAAAGAAAACAAAAATATAGACTTTATTCAACAATTTCTTTTCTTCCGTGTCAGTTAATTTGTGTTCCGAAGACAAATGAAGGTCTTACAGTTTTGGAACGACAAGAGAGTTATTGAGTTATTGAGTTATTGAATTAATGACAGAATTTTCGTTTATGGGTGAACTATCCCTTTAAGGTTTTTTAAACCTTTATAAAAAAAAATAAATAAATAAATAAATAAAATCTTTAAACAAGCCTTTAAACAAACCAAAAACTCCGAACAAACATTTTATCTTTTCTATACAAAAAACAGTAATATGAATTACTTTGAATTCTACTTAACATTAATTCTACTTCCTTACATTCAAATTCATCAGTTCAAACTCAAATTCTAATTACAACTTCCAAATCAAATTTAATTTTAATTTCATGAGCCAGACTGAAATTTAAAAAAACACTCTCAATCCAATTCTGAATGGTGCGCAACCTTGGTATTTAGTGTAAATTTAGAGCAATGTTCATTTATTCAAAAACTCTAAAAATACAAAAATATGGTTTTATTCAATGGTATTATAAATGGTATTTTCATAATTATTCTGTCACACCTCAGTCCATGGTCACTAGCACTTCCTGTCAATGTTGTATTTGAACCATGCTCACTATACACCCATTGCCAAGTACTGCCACTCTGCCTTACCAGGCATTCTTTACCGCCCTTGTTTTCACAATGTGCATCAACATATTTTGCCTGACCTTTGGATTATTCCCTGTGTAATTACTGATTTGGATTTATTTGCAGATTGTCTGCTCTACTGTGTTTAGAACTTTACCTGAACCATGTTATTCTGCCTGCCGTTTTGGATTGTTTGCCATTTACTTTTTTCAATAAAGGCAAATGGATTCTAACGCCATGAACACCATTCACCTCCTGCCATGTCTACACTACATATACATTTTAAAAAAAGATATTACCCCCATAATTAAGTTCTACATAATTTTATGCAGTGACTTGTATTGTACCCATACAAAAAAAGAAAAAAAAGTCAAAGGAAACGCTTGTAGTTGAACCACTACAATTAAGACTTGCTTGCAGCTCGCAAAGCTTCAATTTCTACAATAAGTATCTTCCCCAACACTGCACACTAATCAAAATGCCAATCACTATCAAAAGCCAGTGATAGACTTCAACTAATTAAATGTTTGCAGGCAAATATCCCAAATCTCCTCCAAAAGGTTATATCAGCTATCAACTCACCCCAGCACGCATGTGAACGTGCAGTGCAGTGGATGAGGATAGAACCCACCTACCAATGCTGGTAATGACATTCTGGCAGGCACACCACAACAATGAGTCCAAGCACCATCACACCTAGAGGGTATTTCAAAATAGCTTGACCTGATGGAAAAAATACTGGCAGCGATCATTGCTCCAGCAAATTAGGCTCAGCATGCTCCTCTCCTTCAACAAGATAAAAGTGTTGCTTCAACTCCAAAGGAGAGATAGACAGAGCCTATCTATTGCTCCCTCTCATTATGTAGTCTTTTTTCCCCCTTTTTTGCCTCACTGATTGCAATACAACACTTTGCAGTGTAACATGTGTGGCTATAATATCTGGTAATATCACACTGCTTTATGAGGGTCGTTTAGGTCTTAATGTAATGCTTGAAATAAATATGCTATTAAATGTAATTATATACATAATTCTATATAATAATCTAACGTTGCTAGCTATTATTTGACGATGACATGGCTCACAGCAAATATAAATGGTACTGTTAAATAATATTGTATAATATTGCTTCACTGGAATAGAGAAAAAATCTTTTCTATGCAATTTAATTTGCATATAAAAACAAGAAAGAAAACCTTCCAACTCAATTAGAAAAATATTGCACCACATAAATTAAAAACCATCTACACAATATTGTGGCTTGATTCTCTAAATATCAACGGTAAATATTACATTCCTAGATTTCAGTACACGGCATTCATACTGGCAAATTGGGGCCACTAATGTCAGTGTTCAGTTGAAATCCATTTAGAAGAGGTGGGTAATACATTTTGAATTGGTCTGGCATAGTGGCATTTGAGATTAAAGTGTTTCTCAGCGGCTAGACTGACCTATCAAGAAATCCTTTCGCCTTTCCCAAAGATAAACCCCCATCCCAAAAATGCATGAATGACATCTGCTGATTACTTTTTAATTTCATTATAGGAGTTTAATGAGAAAATCATCTTATTAACAATGATCGGCTCTCCATAAATGGCGACGGTGTACTCATTGTGGTCCCCTGACTGTCTGAGTATTCAGCACCTTTAGCCCAGACACAATTCTAAAATGTCTGCTGCTCTGATGGGGTTAGCCATGCCTCTGAACCCCATGAAATGAGATGTCCTCCATTACAGACTTCTCCAATTGAATAAATGTTGGGAAATAACCACTGCCATAAATCTTTGTATTATCTGCTAGAATCACTGGCAAACTGTAGGTGTAGGATGAATAAAGTAGGACACTTGGGGTTAATCACATATCATTTTGTGTATTTTTTTCAGGAACACTTTACAGTAAGGTTCAATTCGCTAACATTAGTTCATGCAGAAGATATACTAGCAATGAACATTTTTTCTAGCATTTATCAATTTATTATACATTTATACATATTTTTAATTTATGCTTGTTGAAAATACCTCAGTTAAAATTATTACGCAGCTCTCTGGAATGCTCGACTCTGATTGGTCAATCGCTGCATTACCATATTTAGTCATATTTAGTTTACTAATAGTCACCATTGTCCATGATAATAATACTGTATATTATACGCTCATCTGGTAACTGCATTAAGTTCATGTTTTGGGTAGGCTGATATATAAATACATTTTCATGGAACCGAGAAAAACAAAAAACAAAAACATTATATCTTAAAATAGTCTCTACAGTGAATGACGAGTTATAATCGCTCCAAATATTAATTCAAGACTTTTTATTACAGTAAATTAATGGAACAAATCACTCAACAACAAATGCAGATTATGATCATTATAAACATTTATACATGAATGGAGAACACCATTACATCTAACATCTACTCACCTATGTGCGTCCATTTTTATGGCCTCCTTAATTTGTATTTAATCAATATTTTTGGCTAAATTGGATAGTTTCCCTTCACATGTTGCCTTAACCACAAATGCGTTTAATGACGTGCTAATGAGACACCAAAAGACTGGCTTAAATGATTTTCTAAGACAATGATTGGTTAAATATTCGTAAGGAGGCAACCAAACAACATTCCATTAATTGAATATCCATTTTCATTGGCTGTTGTTGCGAGGAGTCTTTATACTGGCAGCCACCTTAAATATTGTGAAGTAGTTGAAACGTACACGAGTTACCACATATGAAAGAAAAATGTACATTTATTTATCACATACATCTAAATTGTGCTCATTACTGGGTCTATCGTATCATACCACGGACACGCTCTGTCTTCTTTCTTACAAATGCAACTGCCGCAATCTTGCGTCTCAATTATCAACTGTAGTTAAAATAACATCAGATGACTTCAGCATTAATATGAATAATATTGTTGCAGTCTTTGTCTTGTTGCCATACCACTTGTTTTGTCCATCATAATGACATTTTTATTTTAAGTGGAAGCTTTAAGATAACAAACAGTAAAATAGTGAGATATTGATGTAGCCATATGGATCACATTTGAAATCCAACACCATTGATGAACTGTCAGAAAGTGTCTCACTTTACCTGTGTTATCTCAATTGTTTAGAAGCAAGTCTTGTTTTCAGTCTGAAGTGGTTTGAAAAGATTTGTGGAGAGTGCTTCAGAAATGAACGAGAAAGAATTACCTCTCCATCATTACATGACTGCTAATCAGCAGAGGAAATTCCTACAAACATAACTCTTCTGATAGAGAAAAAAATGACATTAGGCCACTTGACATTGACGTTCTAATGTTCTTTTTCCCATTTATTTATATCTTTTGAGCGAAATATCATCCGAAATGATTCCAACTGAAACTCTGTGTTTGATTGAAATGTGCACCCAATTTAAGATAAGGTCTAGCATAGGACTGGTGTCTTGTAGATATGAAGACTGGGAGTCTGGAGGCAGTATTAAATCCATAAATAACACAACATACTCTTCCTCCAGAAAAAAAAGAAAAAAAAATCACTCTTTTCTTTCTTTCTTGGCTTTTTTGGTACTCCAAGCTACACAACATCAGTTCCAACTGGCAGCAAGCCTGAAACATTGCCTCTCTTCCTTATAAAAAAGTCTTTGAAGTTTTGTGTCAAAGAGCACTGAATGAGAACAGAGTAAGGTGATGGGATTTGTGATGGATGAGCGGCTGTTAGATTGCAGGAAGTGCTTATAACCGAAATGTGTGACCTTGTGTGACTTACGCTACAATTAAGATAAAAAATTGGTCAATTCTTACTTGTTTTTTAGCCTGTACACAAAATCTCACATAAAGCCAAAGTACAAAGTAGATTGCCATCTTTTAATCTTTAATCACCTGTGTCTGCGAGGTAGCGATATTGATTTATTTCTAAATATTGACATTGTGGTTTAGCTAGCAGGTTAGTGAGGTACAGAAACCCAGTGGCATTTTCCATTACCATTTCTCTGCATTTCATTTAATATATCAGAGCGTATGAATGAATGCGACAGTGGCAAGTCAGCAAAGGTACAGTTGTAGTAATTTAAGAGGCTGTTCCACTTTTGTAATTACATTAACAAGGCATCCGATGTGCAACGGCAGGCGTAATGGGATTTTAAATACGTATTGATCAGCACGTCACAGCGGGCTTTCTTCTTCCTATCACACACAGGGTCATCTGTGACAATGACACAAGTGAGTGATGGTATCTGGGGTGCATTTCTTGGCGAAGCAGAAACGATTGTAAGCAGCTAGCACAGCATTTTTCTAGATTATAGCAAAAGCTAAACATGCTAAATGGAACAAGCTGCCTGGATGATTTCACTTGCAACAGAAATAAGAGCTAATGCGCAAAGACCTTTCAGGAAGAGAACAAATTTGACACTTCTACCACAACATTGCGCATTTAAACAGGTGCAGGAGGTTACAATTCAGAGGATTTACTATAAATATCCAAGCTGGGTATATTCTTAATGCCGCCATGTCAATTAGACTTAAAGAATTCTAATTTGGAGTCAGTGTAGTCCCACCTGTGAACCGGGCTTTACAGCGCCTGCAGCAACGATTCAGCTTCACAGGCTCTCTCTGTGTGAAATGACAGCAATTAGACCCACCGGCCTTCTGCGCACCACCCGTATTACCGCACGTCTTTTATCCTCCCCAAAGCAACTTAGCATAAGAAGGACGGTAATACGGCTGCAAAGAGCAGACAAGCTCAATCTCACAGACGCACACTTCATCTATGCTGTTTGGCACTTATTTTAATAAGATATTTGCACTTGTCTTCAATCCGGCTAATGTCAAGTAAAAATGGGTTTATGCATTCCCAGCGGGAAGCACACATATAAACATTAAAAAAGTCTATGTGAGGGCTTAGAGTTCATTCATGCTGAAAGCAAGGACACTGCTCAAAGGACCCCTAATCTTCAAAGGCCTCTAAACATATGATCTAGTATCATATTAAAGGGATATGGATTACAAACACAGAGAAACTTGGTTAAACTACCGGTAAAAGAAGAGGATACATGGAGTTATGTCTACCTGATCTGGCCTTTAAAAATTAGTTTTAGTGATGAGACTTATTATATAATAATATCATTATATATTTTTGACTTGCATAAAACCAGTTAAGTACAGCTTAGTTTACCTGAGAATTTATATTTGACAATGTAACTGTAACAAATGGCCTTAATCAAAGAAATGAATAGTTATGTAAAATTAGGTTTTGTTCTTAAAGGGGTCATCGGATGCTCATTTTACACAAGTTGATATGATTCCTTAGGGTCTTAATGAGAAGTCTATAATATACTTTGGTTACAATTTCTCAATGGTAGTGTAAAAAACACTTTTTTTACCCTGTCAAAAGTTTTCAGCGAGCTGTTTTTTAGTCCATGTTGTTTTAAATGCTAATGAGCTCTGCTGACCCTGCACCTCTCTTCCATGTAGTGACGAGCAGTACTGTTTATGTTAGCCACGAAACTGGCTAACTAGCACATTATTAGGAAAGGCGATTTGCAAAGATTCATAAAAACCCTTATACTCACTTCTTCTGTAGATGAAGCTGGATCACGAATGATTCGCGTGAACATAGCTGCATTTATGTAGATCGGGATCGGCGCATTCCCTTCAAAATGAAAGTAACGTTAATCCTCTGTGTCTTCAGCGGCTCAGATGTAGGGAGTAAATGACGACTGCTATATTCATTATTACATCCAACAACAGAACACCTCAATCGCTTAATCGGAGACATTGTTGTCTTCCCCTGCACCGGAGTCGACACAATGGTGGACTGATGACAGCTCAATCAGGGCGGGTCTAAGGTAAGACGATCTTGTCAATCAACTATCTTGGGAGCGGTCTGTGCAGAACTACTTCATTCTGACAGGAATCTCAGAACAGTCTGATTTGAGAAAGGGGATTTTAAAACAGGGATTTAAAAAAAAAAACACTGGGTGGATTTTTATCATTATAGGATGGATGTGTACACACACTTCCAACAAACATTTATGTTCAAACAACTTGTAAATTGAATTTTGCATCCGATGACCCCTTTAAATTTAAATTATCAAGCTTTTTCCTTTGAGTTTTATTAACTAAACTTCTCTTCAGGCTGCTGTAGGAACTTTGCATGGACTGTTTTGTAACATTCCAAATCTTGCGGGACTCTTTGTGAAAACCAGCCCAAACTTTCATTATAAATGCTAAGACGACAAGCATGTGAAATCGCAGGGTGAGAGATGCGCTTTTCCTATTTTTCACTTAAGAACTTTATCTCATGTTTAAACACTCCTTTAGGAGAAACAGAATAGCTAATACTAAAACCTTTTTTCAAAACTTCAGTTATCATACTCGGTCATAGCTTAATTAACATTTAAAACTTCAACTGAAAATGTTTATTCTGTTATTTAGTTCTGGCACTGTTTGACTGCCTTCTCACCATTTAACATGCACATGAAAGTAATAAGCATAGAGATTTCTTATGTATATATTTATTGACGCGCTAAATTTCAGACATGCTGGTAATTTATATTCTCAGCCGTGCAGAGCTCAGCTGAACATCCCAATATTAGGAATGAGATGAAACAGAAGTTTTCCTGAATCTCTGATTATATTATGTGCAGCCTTGTAATTAATTAGGCTGCAATTATTGGTAAATTTGTGTTGTAATTGTTTAAATTTAATTGCAGGACTTCACTGAAGCACGTAACGAAATGTGTGCAATTAGAAAGATGCTATGAGAACAGTAAACAGAATATAAATAAACAAGAAATGCAAATTTCACTTCATTTCCTTTCTCTATAACAACTGTGCTCCTCACACACACACAAACATATATCCACAGAAAAATAACACAATGCAAAATTCATTTGATAATGCCAGCGTGACCCTGCTGGCAAGGTCAGCCGCCACACGCATCATTTCATTCAATTTTACAGACAGATGAAAAACAATTTTCTATGTGAAAATGGAATGAGAGAAAATATAAATGCCTCTGAAAATGTATTCAAATGTGCTAAGAGAAGCCTGAAGCCCCCACATCTTCTGTGGGCATTAGCCCATTCAGGATAGTGTGATGGACTTGGTGTCAATGCCTTACAGAACACAATCAAAGAGACCCGCGAAAGACAGAAAGCACACCTACCTGCTCCGCCTATCACGGATCCCTCACATTTCAAACCAAGGTGAATAACCCCGTCAGTCTATGTGTTTAAAGTTCAGTGGATATACTAGCATGCAGTGGTCTGTGAGCCGAGAGCAGGATGTGAGTGCTTGCAGTTGTGATAGTGCCAGGTGCCATCCACTTACCTTAGCTGGATCTCACCGGGCTCTTCAAAAATTGTAATTTAATATCAAAGAGCAGTAAAGTGCTACTAAATTAATATGCATTGGTGCGTACAGGCTGTATGGAATGCTCTAAAAGAGATAACTGCCTGCAGAATATGAAAATCCGAATATCTTGAAGTGCTCTTACCTGATATCTTTGTGATGATCTGACAACACATTTGTATTTATATTGAATGCTTTTAAATGTACCTTATGTCAGCTCCTTTGTGTGGTCAATATTTTATGCTTTTTTTTTCTGAAATAATGGAGAATAACCTCTCTAATTACTGTTTTTATATTTTTTGTTTTTGTTATACTGTAAATTATGACAAATGGTTAATCGCGTTTAGGAATTAATAAATGTTATGTTGCCAATAACGACACATCTACATTTTCTGTCCATTGATTTTCTATACAACTAAATAACAGTAGCAGACTAATTCAAATTTTCTTCCTAAACCTACATTACATTTGTTGACACATCGCACAATGAGGCATTTCCATGACATCTCACCTACCTTCCAGCCCCTCGTCATATTTGTAGGGAGTGATACAGAAAAATCAGTGTGACTTCAGTACCACAAACACACAAATAAACAGATGCAAGTGTAAAGCCACAGGTACAGGAATATACATGGAGACAAGTTAAACTACATCATTACATAGTATGAAAGAAGCATTATGTACCTTTTCTTTTCCCTATGATATTGATATAATGGTTCCATGAAGAGAAAGTCCAGAGAGATACAGGAAAATACAAAGGAGAGGAAAGAGGCAACAGTCAGAATCATGACCGCGTGTTAGCTTCAGAGTCAGAAAAATGAAAGGTTACGTTCAGATGAGACTCCATGCATTGCGGACAAAAAGAGAAGAGGGCAGGCAAGAGGAGATGGAAGCTTCCTATCGCGATACATGCCAGAACATGACGATGAGAGAGATGAGGGAGAATGCATGAATATCGAACAGACGGCTTAGCAATGCTTTCCAGTTTCGGAGCTCGAGAATACAGACTAGCACATATACAAAGAGTGAACAAACCCATGAGAGAAGTCCCTGTAACTCACATCATCCTCTGGGTTGAAAGTATTTTTCCCCCTCTATATGAAAATGAAGTTGGCAAGCAGCAATGGTATAGCGGGGCTGTTGAGAGAATGACGAAGAGAAAAACGAAAGCGCAAAAGAAGCTGCGAGATGGGTTGAAGGGAAGTTAGAGAGAAACGACAGAGAGAGAGAGAGAGAGACAGAGGAGAGGGTGGGGAAAAAAATGGAAAAGACCAAACCATCCATTGATTCAGCACCAAGCCAGAAAGAAAGCAGCCCCGGTAAATCCCTACCAGCAGTGAAGGGAGATGAGGAGGATTCAGCACAAGGCAGTGAGAGAGAGAGGCAGAGAGATGGAGGAGGGAGTGGCTGATGGAGGCAAAAAGGTAAGAAATTAAACCCATACCTTGGTCGCCCATCATCAGGTGCGCAAGACCTTAAGGGAAGACAAGAGCACAGTCAGCACAGAGAACGGGATCATGGGAAGGTTTTCTGTCACACTGACACGCGGGCATCATCTGAACGGAGGATGCCCGCGGTGTGGGGTGGTGTGGGGTGGGGGAGAGGGGTTGGGGTCAAGAGGTGAGGGAGAGAGTGGGCATGAGGGAACATTCAAAAAGCATTTCCTCAACCCAGCGGTTGCAATGCTTTATCGGTCAGACTTGAAAGAGACAAATCTAGATTACAAAAGAAAAAAATATCACTTCGCTTTCTCCATTCATCAAACATGTCGTCCGCCTGGTCAACCTTCCACAGGAAGAAGATGACACATACACAGATTGGATCTTAACAAAATTAAGTTAGGTTGCACACAAAAATGTGTCAATGCAATAACAAAATACCTACAGGTTATATTGGGATAAATCAATGTTACCCATCTTTCATAGGATGTCTGTTTAAGTTCCTGTGAGCCACAGCCAAAAATATATAGTAATACCTCCAAAGGAATGAATCTGAATCGAGAACAATAACTATAAACTGCATTTGGAATTGTTAGTAAGAAATATTAGATTTTGTCATTTGTCTATGGTACTTACCTGTCAAACTGTCCAGATTTTCCATTATAGTGAACACTTCATGTGTACGTATGTCAGATTCCATGAAATGTATTCACTATAAGAGGTTTTAGAAGTTTATAACGGGAGCTACAGTAATGTGTCTGTATCTTTAGACGGAATTTAATCAGGTTGGTGTCCATTTTGCTCCAGCCTCTGGTTTCTGCTTGGCAGAGCACTCCAATTTGAGTGAAGCATGTGTTTACTGACAACCTCAAATTAAAGAAGTGCTCTCGATTATAAAGCTGAATGAAGTTGCATACCTTTTACCTGTGTTTTACACCAGTTCCACTCACTGTTTGTGTACCGTATTCAAATAAAATAGGAAATATAGAACATTTCTTAAAGAACAGGTTGAAATATGAAGACAGAGAGAAGTACATGAGTAGGGACAGGGGTCGGATGAAAAGAAAATAGGAAAAAAAAAACGGCTACCCACCTCCTACATAGGCCTCTTCTGGAGGGGCGGCCGAGGCGTGAAGAGAGAGAAGGAGACATTGATTAAGAAGCATGCAGACTGGAAGGTGGCCCAGCCTTGAGGATTACCGTGGTTACCATGCGTCTTATCATCCTGTGCCCAGGCCAAACATTCATTACCATGGAAAATGTGGAGACTAGAGGGGTTATTTGACTTTAGGTGTCCTCTGTCCTCCTCAAGATCTAATCTCATTGAGTCTATAGTACTCTGAAAGAGCATTGTTCCATGGTGAGATGATGATAACACATTATTAAGTCATTCAAAAGCTGATAAAACACATGGTGAAATTGACTCTTCGCAGTATAGCAATGAACATGCGCAAACATGCAAATCGTAATTAAAAGTAAACTGAAAGACGGAGAATAATGGTGGGAACCCTTACAGCTATGATTTTACTTCAAAAATAAATATGCTGTTTTCCCTCAGGAAAATTACATTTCCAGTTTTTTGATGGGCTTTGAAAGACAATTTGTATCTCTTGAATTCAAATTTATCATTTTGAATGGTGTTCATGGTTGTGTGTGAGGGGAATTTACAGCGGCTAGATGTGAAGCATGCACGTGTTTAGAAATAAAAATGCCGGTAGATGATGCAACATGAACCTACTAAGAGAAAACAACATCATTCAGTCAGGTTAATAATAAAGAAATGTACAATACCTGAATATGCATATGCATGTCATGTTATTACCCCGTTTACATTGAAATTTACATTTATTTAACTTCAAATTACCTTTTCTGTTCTAAAACAAAAAAGGGTACATTACCTTCATTCATGCATTCATTCAACACACCTTTTACTTCTGGTGACACTTTCAGTCTCTGGATCAACTCACCCAAGACTCCCTAAAAATGGACTTGGCTATCTTAAAGTTAAAGCATCCAGTCCTACCTCCATGTTTTGCATCTTGAGGAGGAGAATAATGACCCGGGACTTACCGCAGCCGGTTCCTCCACTCGACCAAACACAAATTGCATGCACCACTACTGCTAAGAAAACAAAAATGCTGATGAATGTATGAATAAACAAACCAAAGGGAATAAATAAATAAATAAATAAATAAATAAATAAATAAACAGAAAAGCATGCCATGCCAGAAAATAAATAACAAAGAAATATTTTGCTGTTAGTGTTACAGTGATAAATGACAGGTGATTTT
Source organism: Spinibarbus caldwelli (assembly GCA_039654775.1). Classification (NCBI taxonomy): domain Eukaryota; kingdom Metazoa; phylum Chordata; class Actinopteri; order Cypriniformes; family Cyprinidae; genus Spinibarbus; species Spinibarbus caldwelli. The sequence goes on from CM077257.1 coordinate 14,729,993, forward strand.
CTATCCTCTCTTATCAGCTTATGAAGAGACTGACAAACCCTGCTTGCTTTGACAAATGTGCAAACTCATCCCACTGACAAAAACAGCTCGGAGGGATAAAAATAATGCTACAAAACAGTTTAATTAGCTTAAACCATCACAAAACACTAACTAGCCATCTGCACTGACACTACAGCAGTTTAAAGAACCCACTCTACTGATTTTGTGCTTCAACCCATCCTGCGTCCTGCAGAGACATGTGTGTCACGTCCTCTCTTACAAAACCTGCCAGACCAAGGCCGAAACGTAGATATATACGCTGTTTGTGTGTGTGGAAGCAGCAGCCATTTTGGAAGAACACCACACACACATACGCACAGCCTGGTCTTCTCAGAGGCCGGCTGACCGAACAGTGGTTGTATTTACATTTCACTGACTGACAGATCAGGATCATGTAGCCTCTCCTTAGCACTGCAGAGCTCACACGGAGCCAGGGACATGCAGGCTTTCATCGTGCTGACAGCTTCTTTTAAGTGCTGGCCTTGCATACTGCCCCGAATTTGGCAGAGAATGAGAGATAGAAATTGAGGATGACCTACACGCACACAAGCTCGCCCTTACTCGGCACGGGCCGGCGCAGGCAGGGGGCAAACATGATGTGACGCCCGCACTCATGCAGCCCTTTACAAACAGAACTGCAGCTCCAGATGCTCGTTTAAAGCAGTTTTCAGTAAGTCAGAGCATGTTACTCTCAAACGCACACGCGTGGAACTCGCCCAAAGGGATCGTATGACGAGCGTACGCTCTGCATAGCGCAGCGGCAAAGCCACTAAAGATGTAGCTGTCAACAATGATTGCATAAAACATCAAAAAACTCTGATAATGACCGTCTGGTTGGAAGGGAGTTAATGTGCGGTACAGGTTCCTCTGCTTTTGATACCTAAAGAAGCATCCAATTCACATTTGACTAAATATTAGACCGTCAACCAGAAACCACTAATAAATATACCCAAAACAAGAGTACTTATTGTAAAAGCTTCTAAATATAGCGCAATGTCACTGATGTATTGTCATTGTGCCAGTGATGGGGATTTTAATCCTCTTCACCAAATCTAGTTTAATATTTCCCCCACAGGGAGCAATGTGCGGCATGTTCCATATTGCAGTCATCTACAGTACAGAGAGATTAGTGAGCTTAGTCCATCTGGAAAGGGTTCATCCGACACTGATAGGGGAATTCTCAATATACAGTGTATTTGACACGGTCTCCCCCTCCATTCAAGATTATCAAGTGATGTTGCCGGATCAAGGAAGGTGAAAGTCGATTGCAAGACACAGGGAGGGCCAATAGATATTATAATAGTCTAGAGATTTTACACTGGAGCGCCTAATATATTTTCTGTTTTTGACCTACAATTATTAGCATTTGCTTAATTTATGTAGATATTGTAATGTGCAGATTACATAAATGTTTTTAGGCTTAAAGGGACAGTTTACCCAAAATAAAAATTATGTCATTATTTACTCAAACCTGTATTACTATTTTGTTCTACGGAGCACAAAATCAGTTTTGTCCATATAGTGAGTCGATGGGGTTCAATAATCAAGAGATGTTCACACTGGTGAGCCTTATTGAATTAATCTATTTCTTGTTTTTGATCTGAATTAATAGTATTTGCTTATTTTATGTATGTATTGTAATGTACAGGTTTTATGACTGTCTTAAAGGGACAGTTCATCTAAAATAAAAATTCTGTTATCATTTAATCAAACCTATATGATTTTTTTTTTTTTTTTTTGTTCTGTGGAAAACAAAATATTTTTGTCCATACAACGAAAGTCAATGGGGTCCATTAGTCAAGTGATTTTATACTGGAGTGCCCTAGTGAATTAATCCATTTCCAGTTTTTGGCCTACTTTGTTGGTATTTGCTTATTTTATGCACTGTATAGGTATTGTAATGTACACATGATATAAATGTCTTTTTATGTATTTTTATATATTTGTCTTTTCTTCTGTGGAACATAAAATATCTTTTTGTCCATGCTGTGAAAATCAACAAGGTTTTGGACTCTATTGATTTTCATTAAATGGACCAAAACAGTTTAAAATATTTCACAGAAGAAAGAAAGTCGTACAGGTTTGTAATGACATGAGGACAAGTAAATGACAAATAAATTTTTATTTATTTTTATTATTTATTTATTTATTTTTTTGCTGAACTATCCTTTTAACATCTATCTTTTGCCAACTTCAAAACAGGCCCCTGGTGACATGATTAAATGAGTCACTAAAATTAATATGCTGATGTATCCAATTAAAGCAGGCCCTTTATTTCGTTAGCAAGAGGTTAATGGGCATACACTGCACTACACCACCCTAATTAATTTGCATAGGTCCAATAGCAGAGGTAAAAAAAAAAAATGCATTTAAAACATGACTGCATCATTAAACGACAGCGCACAGCCAGGGACCGACCCTTACGACGTTAGCTCCACCACAAAAGATAAGAGATGAGGTGAAACAATCTAATCACTGTTGTAAACAAGCTCTCCAACACAATCCAATTCTCCAACCAAAGTCTCCTAGCATACGAAACCGCATGGACGTCAAATGCAGATCCCTTACAGCCATCTTTAACCAGGGAGACGGAGCACATTATACAGTTAATAGAGCATAAAGATAAGGTATCAATGGCTGCAAGCTGATACAGAGCAGACCCTTTTGGCTTTCCAATTCAGAATTGTAAGCGCATTAACCATAATAACACAAAATAAGGTCCTTTCTCTAACCCCAGCAGGGCAAAAATATCTCATTACCCATAGCACTGTTATTATTTGTGGTGCGGACTGCCTCTCCCGCTGAGAGCCCCACACCTGCTTTGCTAAAGAAGGTTATTACCACAACTGCCTGTCGAGAGAATGACGGAGTGGACGTGTGGAGAGAAAGGACATATTTAATCCACATACCACCCTTTCCTGCATGAGATCTGCAAACACGTACACACGCTCTCACAGCACTGCAAATTTTTCCATGATGACGGAGATAAAGCGAGCAGCACATATATTTAAATGAAAAAGCTAGCCATTCATCAATGAGCCATTTAATATGCAGCTATCCCTTTTTTATCCGCATAAAATACGAGTCTGGGTGTTTTATTGGTAACGGCAGTCGGTGGTCAGCTGACAGATCACCTCGGTCATGAAGCTGACAACACACAAAATGACAAAAAGTGGCCTCCTTTTCCCCTCGGCAGGAGCTTCGTGGGCCAGATTTGCATTAATAACCGAAGCAAGGACAGATTTAGGCTAAGAGGAGTTTAAAATGATGCGTTGTTTTAATGAACACAACGTTGGCTCTATGTCTATTTCATTTGAGGAATTAAGCCTTCATAATGGCTGTCCTGCCCTGCATAGTGCCATTTGGAGATTTGTCATCGCGCTAATAACAAAAACAGCCGAAGACGTAACGAAAGGTCATCTGCACATTTGAGACAGAAAAAGGAGGGAGCGTACATTCTTACAAAAATAAAGGTTCTTAATTGGAATCTATGGTTCCATAAACAACCTTTAACCATTCCATTGCACAAAATGTTCTTAACAGTGCAAAAATGTTCTTTAGATTATTTAATTATTCCTTGCACCAAATTTCACCAAAAACAGACCAATAAAAACATCAAGTCAGTCTAAAGTGAAAAAAAGAAAGCAGGCAGTGTCAACGCCTAACACCGCTAGCCTCAAGTATTAAATAAATAACGTTAATGATTCAGAGCAACATGTCCCGTGGCCTCCACCATCTCCACATATCCTTATGTGTCATCCAAAAGCGCGTGACGAAGGCCACTCAAAGCTGCGTAGGCAGGTCTGTTCTGACTCACCCAGCAAAGATGCGCATTTCTACCAGCACAGGGGCTGGAGAGCGGCACGTCTCGCTTTTATGCAAGCTGCCGAGCATCTGCGGGCCCTGCCCTTTTGTCATATTCTCATCAAATCCACTAAATGATGCATTTCGCTGAGAGCCCAGCGAACACCACACCACGAAACGAGTGCTATTCTAGTTTGAACATTTGTCAGTGAAACATACTGTCTCTCTGTTGTGCTTTAGGAGGGCAAAATTTACTCAGTGGGTATGTAGTTTCCTTGGCAACATGGTGCCTCTTCGGCTTACGGCCTAACCCAGACAATACCCATCAACATCAAGATCAGTCCACAGAGACGGTTGTAAAAATGAAGAAAAAGATGGAAAGAACATAAAAACAGTGAATTCGGACACCAAGGGAGTAAGTCAAACTAGGAAACCAATCAGAACATACATATTCAAAAGGGAACAGACTTTACATGAAAATCTGAATTGTTGTAATATGAGCACAACCATCCGTTTTCAAAAGACAGAAGCAGAGACAGCCTCCCCCTATTTAGTTACATCATCAATCGTTCTAATCGCTTCTGTAATTAAAATAACTCTGTAAGTGCAGTAGTGGAGGTTTACTTGTAAAGCTGGATTAATAAATGCTTTGTGATGGTTGCTGAATGCTGTATTAAGTATGTCATTATTTTTCCTGTGATGTTGAAATTGCAACTTTGGCTAAGTCATTACAGTGACTCTATGAAACATCTGGCTAATTACGTAATTAGAGCAACCAACCCCTTAAATTCGGAGGGAGAATAATATTCAAATCATCATACTTCAATCATGGGCTTGTATGCATGTATTCAACTCATCATTTTCAGACTTAATTGTAATGCCAGTGCAGTGTCAAGAGTATATTAAGTTAATTTAGCATAAAAAAGAGCGAGAAGCCTCTGCTGACGTCATGTTATCAAAAACACAGGCTTTCGTGGATGCTCCGGAATTGACACAGATGGCACTAAAGCCTATTTAAATGATCTCCTTCAAATTAACGGCTTTCTCTGACTGAAATCAGAGGTAATCTAATCATGTAATGTACTAGGCCTGCAGTTGAGGCCGGGAACAGACATGATGTAGCATGCACTGCCTCTGAGGACCTAGTGCAATGTTAAAACGAAAAAAGAAGTGAAAGGGCTGTGTTTGAAAAGACATTTCAACACCTCAACAACGGACACGAAGAATCCAGGCCTCTTACCTTCACTGCAGTCTTTTCCCTGGAATCCCGTTTCGGAGCAGTCACAAATGGGCTCATCGTTGACGATGCTGCAGACTCCTCCGTTCAGGCAAATGTGGTCGGCTTCGCAAATGTCGCTGTTGATTCCCTCACTACCGATAAGCGGCGGCTCGGAACTGTTCACCCTCAGATTGGTTATCCATCCTTTGTAGGGGACCTGATCTTTGATGGCTGAAGACGTGAGGCGTAATGCTACAGATCGCAGTTCAGGAGGTATCCCTCCTAAGAATAAATGGCTGAAGACCGTCATGTCCCTCCTTTTTGACTTAACCTCCACCCACTTGATCTCTTCGTCCACAACTAACGTAGTGTTTTTGAAATTCCTGCGCAAGGTCACGGCATGCCAGCGGCTGTCGTTGACGGCGGTATCGGAGAGCACCGTCGCCGGCTCGGCACAGAAGATGGAGAACCGCAAACTGAGTCTACCGTTGTGGATGAGCAGTTCCAAGAAGTCACAGAATCCCTCGTCGTCAAAGTACACTAAAAGTCCATGAGCGCTTTTGGTCTTCATGTTGAAACTCATTTCGCTTTCGCAGCAGGCGTTCCACATAGGAAACCTTGCCCACTGGCCTTCTGCGCCGGTGAACTCCATACTGGCCCCAATGTCGACAAGGCAACAAACCAGCAAGCCTATCCAGATTAGATGTGCGCCGTTCCGCATTGAGAAGCTCATTGTCAATGGTAAAGGAAGATAGAACTAACAATAGAACTAATCGAAAACTAAAATGAGTCGGCTCCCTTAGTGATGTGCTCCTAAAGTGTAACAGAGCTCTCTATGACATACAGGACTGCTATACATTTGGGGTAATTTACTCATTATTCACTGAGAGAGGGAGAGGGCCTGCGTTACGGCCGACTCTTTTTAAAAATCTAAATACACAAATCGGAACAATAAAGGGAGTCGCTAAGGCCCAAATACTGGTCTATGAAAAAAAAAATATAAGGCTACTGTTTAGCTTAAAAAAACCTTCAGTGTGATCCAGGTGTGCTACAGTGGGGCCAAGTCATCAAAGTATCTATAAATTGCAGCCATGTGTAGTGCTGTACAGCAGAGAGTTCATTAGGGGTATATAGGGTCATTAATGTCAGGGTCATTTAAGTCTAGTTAAAAGTCATTGTGTAGGCCTAAAGTCAGCACTAATCAAAAGTAGACAAAAAGTGCACTTTGCAGTGTTAACGTGCAGGCCCGAATAGGGCCCTCAGTGTTCACAAACCTTCAATTCACATCCGTTTTGACATATTGATCCATAATCTGAAAAGAGTGAAAAAGAATATCTTAATTTCTTCATAGGAAAAGAAAGAGTAGATGGCATCTTTTAAAAAGACAGATACTGTAGCATACACACAATACAATCATTCACACACAAAACCACAATTTCATAGTGATATTGATATTGAAACCACCAATTTCACGCTGATATTGATTGCATTAATCTTCAATTACAGAAGTACTGTTTATTTGCTGTTCTCCGTTTTTTCTTTTCTCACTATAATTCTCAATGATTAGAATTCATGGCTTATGAACCAGAAAGCTCCAGAGCATTTCATCATGTGGCTGTTGTTTTTTTCCCCTCTGTGTCGAATACTCTGATTTAATGAACAGAAAAGGCAAAAATAAATCTATACTTTTCAGAAGTATTTACGGTTACATCAGAGTAGCTTGAACTAAAATAAAATGGTATAAAATGATGACATATTTAATTGAAAATGAACCCTTTTGTTTTCATTTTCAAGAGATTCTCTCATGACATTTACTCTTTAGTACCATGAAATATAGCTTCTGCTGCAAAATGGGTATGTAAAGTATAACTTTTTCATTAAATGTACAGTAAAAAAAACTTTACTGTAAAAATACAGTGATGTTACAAGCATTAAATGAAGCATTCTGGTCATTATATATTTTACACTTCCAAACTATATATATATATATATATATATATATATATATATATATATATACATATACACACATATATATATATATATATATATATATATATATATATATATATATATATATATATATATATATGCTTAATATGCCATCCTATTTTAAAATAATTTTGTTTCTTTAAATATAAATTCTAACAACACATAAAATAATGGTAGACTACATGACAGCTTAAACGTCATCAAAATTAGTCTCTTCAGCAATTGTGTCAATAATAATATAAAGACAGAACACAGCGTTCCCACACAAAAACCCAAAATAATTTTAGGATAACACACACACACACACACACACACACACACACACACTAAAACAATGCAGTAAATATTAACTAATTAATATGACATGCAACATAAAACCCTCTAATGTGCATACCATATACAGTAAAAATAATAATAATAATAATAAATAAATAAACAAATAATAATAATAATTAAAGCTACTGATATTTTAAAGTTATGAAATGAATTTTTATAAACTTTTTGTATTAAAAATAAATATCTTTGAATATATATAAATCGTCTCCAGAAAATATTTAATTTATATATATATATATATATATATATATTTTTTTTTTTTTTTTTTTTTTTTTTACATAGAAAAAAATAAAGTTACAATATTTTACTACCAGACTGTTTTAAATGATAAAATTACATCGTAAGGTAAGGTTACCTTACAATCAACCACCTAACAAGTTTTTACTGTGATATTTTGCATTGGAGTCAGACGTCCAGGCAATCATATTTACAGTTATTTCAGCAGGAGGATCTTTGCAGTCAGACTAAAGGTCCAAACGGGTGGCAGCATCGAAACCGTGTAATGGGGAAATCTCGTTTGATTCAGTGAACCTCGCTCAGTTCAAGCCCTGCATCCCAAAATGAGTGCAGGGCGGGGGCTTATCGCGCGCCTCTTAAGCATTAATGACACTGCAATTGTCTGGCCTCTGGGCTGTCTGTCAACTGATCTCAACCAATCATTTCATGCTTGAATTCCTATGTGTTTACTGTCAGGTTTACACGGGGCTACTTAGCAAGATAACAACCGTCCCCTTTCACAGATGGATCTTACACAACATATCATATGCGATTAATGTAGAGAAGGCAGTCTTATTTACCGTATTCACGAAACGATTACAGTAATGTCTTGCTATCAGTAGCTACTGTAGATGGAGTCTCGAACAATACACAATCATACTAACAGCCCCGCGCATAAGACTTACAATACACATATCTGCCATTTAAAATCTAAACTTTGAAACAGTAACAATTTTCGTTCATTTTTCCTTTCCTTTGATTAAAATTGGCGATGACTCAGATGCGCAAAACATAGCCAATAATCAACCACCATCTGCTCAAACTGAGCGAGACAGACACCTTTAACACGCCTCTACCGCGCTGAGGACAGGAAATATAGGGAGTCATCAAATATCGCTTATGATGAAGCAAAGGCCAGCTGTAAACACAAACGAATCGGCCATAGAGCGAAATTAAACAGAAATAAAGCCCAGTTGCATCATCTCACCTGCGCGTGACTGCATCAACCATAACTCTCACCGAAAACAGCACATAACCTCAAACACGCCTTCGAATTACATTTACACAATTCTTAATTATTTTACCTTGAGAAATGGACCATTGTGCGCCCCTTGATAGGTAAACCTCACCGATGAACCTGGTTGATTTCCTCCACATCGATTCAGGCTTTCATCTGATAAAAAAAAAAAAAAATCACTGCATCGGTGTCGAATGAGCAGAAGAAATGGGAGCGATCAAATTGCGTATGCGGATCTCCAAAGTCCCAATAGATTTAAAAAATTCAAAATGGAGCCAGCAACCAATTAAGATTCAGTACAAAACGGTTCAAGCTTGAGAAATTCTCCAATGGAAATGTTAGGGGGGGTTTTTCGTTGTATATAAAATAGAAGATATCGCTCCCTGTTCTGTGTGCAAGACAAGGTGCGATGTGTTTCTCAGGCGAGCTTTGCCAGGGACTGTCAGCACATCGCGTCACGTGTCTCCCGGTTAGTGTGCGATGGAGACGGGCGGGGCGAGCGCGCTGCAGCACCTTGGACAGCGCTCACCGTTATTAGCAACTCCACATACAGATGAGGAAACAGCTTTATCTGTGATCGTGTGCGCCAAGAATACACTTTACATTACAGTGTGCATGTTGATAGCTAATATCGTCAGTCATTTATTTGTAATTTATTTTATAAATGTGTTTTTAATAATAAAATGGTCCTTAACAGGCTACTATTTAATGAAACGTTTAATTATACTTGCACCCTATGCGTGTAACATGGTTACTGTAATGTAAACTGTCAGTGTGCACTTATATTAAGTAATATGAAAGAATAATATCAGCATGGCTGTTATTTGGAGCCCACGGTGTAATCACAGTCGTGCTGATATTCAGTGCTGCTGAAATGCTTCTATACAAGGATTCTTTAAACAAGTGCAGCAATTAATATCCAGTAACTTACGTTCCAGACTGATTAGTCCGTATATTTGTTATTCACCAACTAAATTAGTTCCAAAAGAAATGTCAAGCTGTGTGTGTCGCCAAGCAACACCAAGACTAAAAGACGTTCTGGAATCGTGTATATGAGTGGAGCAGGGTGACAGATTTCTGCTTCCTTTTGAATGCGTTATAATCACACGGATCCATCTCCACTCCGGGTTTTTCTTTTAAAGCTCCTAATGAGAGAAAGGCCTGAGCGATCTTGTTGCTATTAAATCACGACGTTAAAAAAAAGCCTTTTAAAAAGCATGTTTCCCCCAATAATTAAATAGAAAGTGTCTATGATTTATATTAAGTTTATTTTAAGTGTATGTAGCCTATGGTACTTACAACAACAAAACATTCTGAGAGGTCTGCTCATTTGTGGCATAATGCTGTCATTTTCCACAAAAAAAAAGTGAATGAGGCCAAACTGTAAATGTCAAGATGTGAATAATATGCATGTTAACACAATTTCACTGTGAAAATGACTTTGCCATGACGACGCAATGCCATAAACAAAAAATTATGACATAAACAGTTTTACAGGTTAAATTGCACACGAGTTTTAAGAGAATATGAATGTGCAGTTATAAAATATAAAGCTACACATTTCTGCTTTTTCATTAAACTTTTCAAACATTTGATGCAATACACATATTGTGAACACAACTAGATTCACATTGCGTTTACAAAGGTTAAGGTGAGCGTCATGGGTAGGGTCACCGCAGGACTCCAAATAAAAATAGTGTATGAATATTGCATGCGAATATTTCAAGCAGTTCGCTACCATGTAGCCATCCACCACTTCACTCTTCTCCCCATTGTTTGCAGTCTTCACTGTCACTATCTAAAATTTAAAAAATGTTTTGCATTTTGCACTCTAAGTATCCAATACGTACACTGTAATCAGTTTTAATACATGTACTGTGTATAGTAGTTAAAGTCACCTAATATAAGGTGGGAATAAGTGAATTTATTCAAATTGATCTGTAAATAGCAGTTTGGGCACCATCTTGTGGGTATGGGATTTTTCCGAGAGGAACACCAAACAGGATGCTCAGAAATTAATATGTTCGATGTCCCCTCTTCTGCTCAGTTAGCTATTATCTTTTGACAAGAAAAGTGGGCCAAAGCTCCCTTGGGAACCTCCAGCTTTGTACTCAATAGTTGCATGGTTCAATGACTCGTCCCTCCACGTCCAAACATTGCATTGGTAACAGGCCCAGTCGCTACACGTGTGAAACCGGAGGTGTTTTAATACACGAGGTGTGAGTTCCTCAGGCACTTATGGTGAGGCGTGAGATGACATGCATGCTTTCTGGGGGAAGCTTTGCTCTGTGTTTATATGTGTTCATCAGCACGGATGTTGTTTGGGATGAGAATAAAATCTCATTTGGAGTACCTGACTGTTGTGAAAGGGGCTAGAATGAATCAGCTGTTTTGGTCTTCTTTGGCATCTGGAAAAAACATAAGAAAGGGTAAAATACATTTTTCGGGATATAGTTTTGCATGGTTACTGTACATAATTAACATTCATCAGTTTTGTGTTTTTTATTCCTTCTTTTCTTTTTGATGGACCTGTATCTTGATTCCATTTTATGAGTTCCCCAGAGTTCTTTCTCATTTCAGCAAAGTAATTATTTCCTCATTTAGACTTTGAAAATTCAAAGTCATTACTCAATACAAGATTATGTTAAGACAGCATTTTAATGAGGCTTCCCATTACATATCATAACATCATATTCACTTATGTATTTATATCTGAAATGTTTACTATAACTACTTACAACATACAGCATTATTATTATGTCAGTTGTGCAGCGCATTCAATCTGAGCATTCTGATTCCTCTTCCAAAGCCTCATGCTCTGTTCGCTCTTGGGCCTTTAAAGGTACATGAGAGAGAATTCATGAAAGTCTGATAACTGTAAACACAATAAATGCAAAAGATGTGTCTTCAGATATATTCACAGCGGGCCTCACTATATCCCTGCTGTTCATTTGTCTTTCGAAAGCATGGTTGAAAGACTGTTGCATCCCAATACTGGCTTATGGCCCTCATTTAAAATCATGGTATTAATCATTTATGAGGAATCTTCGTTTTAACATTGCTGCCTTGATGACATGGCCTGGTTTGGACCAAATATGCAAATAAAAATTGCTGGAATAGCTTAATTTAAAAGCTGATCTAAATGCACAGTTATTGAATAATGTAAATGAATGATGACGCATTGTATCCTTAATCTTCTGTTATAGGATAATACATTTCTAATAAGCTGCAACACAGTCTTGTGTCTGTTTGGCTCTTTATAGTTCAAGGCATCATTTTCATGATGTTGAGGAGGCACTAATTATGTCATGCTGTTTACAGACTGCAAATTATTCTTTATTGCAATAGAGCCCTTCAGTTACGATGTCAATTTGTACCCCAAACCGGAAGGATAATGCACGATGGTTTTCCCTCAGGAATTTCTAATGGGTTTTTAAAATAGTGGTTTTAGATACATGAGTAAAATAATGTCAGTGGTTAACATTACTTGAAGTGACATTACCATTGTGTTACACGACATGATTTACAATGAGTCATTGCTCAAATGTGGATTTTTTAACCACTGTATAAAAATGTGTAATAATAATAATTGTGTAATAATAATAACAACAATAATTAATTACACAAATGAGACCCTGGTTAAAATAATGTGATACGTTTAAGTAATAGCATTTCAGACCATATTTTACTCATAAATAAAAAATAAAATAAAAAAATAGAATTAGGTGTAACACTTTAGTTAAGGAACCAATTCTCACTATTAACTAGTTGGTTATTAGCATGCATATTACCAGCATATTGACTGTTTATTAGCAATAAATTATGAGTTTATTGAGGCAAAATTCATAGTTAATAATTTTTTAATAGTGAGAATCCCTAAAATAAAGTGATACCGAAATAAGGAAGCAGTGGTTCAAACCTCGAAAAAAAAAAAATATATTTTGTAGGACTATAAACTGAACACTGTAAACTGATATAGGCGTAATGAAGAAGCTTTCTAAGCATCTGCAACACAGTCTTCCCTTGATTTGAATCCTGAAACATTTGAGATTGTTTTCAGATTAGGAAATCATGTTGATGTAAACATATGTTGAGAAGATTATACTAATCGTGCCATACTGTTTTTTTTTTTTACCACCATCAGTTCCTGATAAGGAATGTCAAGACTGTTAAGCTCCCAATAAGACTTTCACTGGAGAGTATTACAAGACATATTGGTATAAACCCAAGTCCAGGCTTCAGGAGCTATAGTCAGCAATCATTCTAGAATTGAGCCTTTAAATATGAACAATAAACAAACTGAAAAATAAATAGCTGGGACAGTCTTGTAATAGGAAAATCCACAAACCCGAGCTATAGTTGCAGCCTTTCACAGCAGCCACTGGGACATGACCAGAAGTCTTCTGAGGATGTGGCATGTGTAATGCAATGCATTAGAGCTTAATTGTAATGTAGACCTTTGTCTTGTGTCCATCAGATAAGCAGAACTGAAAGCATTCCCACTATTTTCCAATGTGTTCCCTTCCCTGTGTGTATTAGGTTGTATGTAGGGGGGATGGGCACATTTACATTCGTGTGGAATTGTCTCAAGCAGTGTTGAAGGAGTCGGCAGGGTCTTATCTGGTGTTGGTTTTGTTTACTTGCAGAACAGGGTGGCAGGTTGATGAATGCAGTAATCAGATTGGGCAGAGATCCCTCTGTGACTGCAGTGGGGAGATGTTTCTTGTTTCTCCAAGACTGGCATCCTGTCGACTACGCCAACTCCCTCACAACCATACTGCCTGTGCTGCTACTGTGAACATGAGCAAAAAGTTATTCTTTACTAAACTGAACAGAAATTCATGTTCATTTTTCAGTTAAACTTTTTTCGAGCTTTTGCCTGTGTCCAAAAATAAATTTTTGTGTTGCATTTTTCAAATGTTCAAATGTTGTTTTCATTACAAATTATTTGATCAGCATAACAATTTCAATCAATTGTTAAATGCAAATAATTTGTAATGAAAATGTCGAAAATGTGAAAAAGATTTTCACATTTTGGACCCCAAAGTAAATATAGAAAAATAAATGCAAAAGATGAAGAAATTTCGCCACTAATAACTCTTTCCAGTGGAATGGTGCGTAAACATACCTTCTTGTGTTGTTGCATGGTTCAAAGGTCTTTGAAAATTTGTGTCAAGCATCTCAAGAGATGATGACTTGTGTTTTAGCAGGTGAGCTAATTACAAGCAACATTCTTCCAAAAACCTCAGAAATTTTCATGGCTATAAAGCACATATGCACAGAAAACCTGAGAGAAGGAATTTAATTAATACATGTAATATATCGATGTAATTATATTTAAAAAAAAAAAAATTACAATGTGTTACAACAAGAAGTTACTTTGCCCAAATGTTTCAGCTTTATCAGAATTATTACAACTACTACTACTACATGTAATAAATAAATGTATCATAATAAAACATAATTAAAATGTATTAAAGTGTGTTATATTTTCCCCAAATTATTCATTCTAATTATTATTATTATTGCAATTTTATAATAATTATAATTATAACTGCATTTATGAATATATAAATAATCATAAATATATTATTAAGACAATTTTTTAATAAAACATTATTATTATTAATTAATTAGACTATTAGTTAATTTGATTAACTAATTTAATGGCATATTAAACAGAATTTGCAAATATGATATTTGATGTTTGATTGAAGTTTTGAGAAGCAGGATTTTAGACCAATCAGATTTGACAGTGGGTGGGGCTACCCAGCACTACACCATATAAATACGCATAGTGGATTAGGACAAAAGCTCCGATTTACATAAAGAGAGAGCTTTTATCGTTTATAGTCCAGTTATGTTAGGACACATAAAGATGCCTCCAACAAGCACGTCTCAGATCATTACATAAGATTTAAATGCTTTCATGTGTAGGTTCTAAACTACCATCAGCCACAAGTGGCATTCGAGAGCAGCCTGCTGGATCAGCTGTGTTCATATAGAAGGCTGAGACTCACGCTAAGGGACAGTTGAGCGCATTGATTTAACTCTCTGAGTCAGTCGCATTCACTGTTGAAGGCTGGATCAGTGCTGGAACGTCCCTTCAGGGCTGTGTATGCATGTGATGGGTCGGTTTAGGGATGCGCGCTGGATGGGTCGGCTGCGCTGACTGGTTGTGGGGTGTTTAACAGGCCAAGTGTGTCTAGTCTGCTATGCGTTGCATCCAGGACTGGCGCGCATTCCCAGGGAGGATAAAAAAGGGAGGGTTTTGTCAGCGGTGAAGGCCATGGAGGAGCGCTGCTGTCAGTGATTAATGGCTGGCAGGGTTTACTGTTCTCTGGGTTATGGATTTCCTGTCTCTCTCTCTCTGTGGTGGCTGCCTCTCATTAAACACCGCAATCAAAGAGGCCCCGGCAAGACCCGCAGCTCAAGGAGGGGAAGAGAGTTCACAAACAGACCGAGTGTAGGTGCCAGACAGACGAGGCGAGCGTAATGACCAGAGGACAGGAGAGGAATGGGTTAATAAGAGTTATAAATCAAATCGCCCACCAAACCCAGATGATCCATGTCCTGAGAGAAGCCGGAGATTATGTCAGAAGATGGATATATTTTAGCAGAACAAAACAAGGAGGGAGTGGCTCTGCACTCTGTCTTGACACGTCCGTATGCTGTTTTGATTGAGAGAGCATGCCCAAATCTAATGAAGTCATCAGAGACGGAGAGGAAAACCAGCTATGGAGAGAGGAAATGAGTCAAAGCACATTTGAGTGACAGATAGTGTCTCATGACAGCCAAAGGCCCACACCTCATAGTCTTGTCAACATTAGACAGCAAATGAAGGATGCTCGCACTGTACGAATACAAGCAGAAAGTGATAGAAACAAGATCCATTTTCAAGCTACTGAAATTCCAAGGTCAAAGATGGCGGATGCTAGTCGCTGACATCAGACGCTAAAATGATAACTAACACGTTAAAATGATAACTAACATGCTTCAGTACTGGACACTGCAGTATCAAATCCATCTGACAAACCCATCCAATATCAAACATGCTACTCATAAGGGAACTAAATGTGGCGAATCTATTATTGGCTTAAGGACAATATATCGGTGTCATCAGAGAGATTTTTTTTTTTATCTATATTGGTTGATATTCAATTGTGCATGCTTTGTGCATGACTTGCAACATATGATATGAGCGAGAATGTATTTTATCAAGCAACTACACTGGGGTTCAAAAAGGTCACATTAAAAATCAGAGACTAAATATTCATTTAAAATAAATGCAAAATAAAACAGCAAAGAAACTTTCTGACATGAATAATACAGTATATATATATATATATATATATATATATATATATATATATATATATATACTGTATTATTCATGTCAGAAAGTTTCTTTGCTGTTTTATGATAGCATAAATATATATAAAATAATAAAAAATATAAAAAAGAAAAAATTAAGATCCTGCTAGAGTTGCAGTATGTGTGTGTGTGTGTGTGTGTGTGTGTGTGTGTGTGTGTGTGTGTGTGTGTGTGTGTGTGTGTGTGTTAATTTTATATTATCCCACAATAAATACTCATATCCAATACACTGACCAACTAAAATATATACACGTTAATATACTGTAGCATGTATCAATATTTTCATTTGGCAATAATACATATGACATATTATGATATTCGGTTTTGTTAGACTGATTTGAAAATGCAGTGTCCATATATAAGTATTCAATATAACCTGATAATGGTGCATGTTCATTTCAACTCTTTTTACATTTTAATTATTTTGCCATCATCTATTGCTCACTTAAAATTTAAAAATACTAACAATTTAATAACACTTTTAGCAACACTCTTTAGCAATTCACAAAATATATATTTTATTAGTATTACCAGAAATACATATTTTTTATATTGTATATTAGACTGATTTTAGTATATAGTTTTATTGGTAACACTTTATTTTAAGGTCCAATCCTCGCTATTAATTAACTATTAACTATGACATTTGCCTCAATGAACTTCCAATTACTGCATAATAAAGTACCTGTGAAGTTTAGGTATTGGGTAAGATTAGGGAAGTAGAATATGGTTATGCAGAATATGTGCTTTATAAGTACTAATAAATAGCCAATATTCTAGTAATATGCATGCTAATAAGCAACTAGTTAATAGTGAGAATTGCCCACAATATTAAAGTTACTGTTTTATTTTAAAAATATTTAGGTAAAATACTAAAGGATTTTCAGCTATAACATCAGCCCATCTCTGTATGAGCTGAACAATTTAGAATCATTTATAGGCAAATTTGATTCTCTTTTGTGATGTTGATTTGTTTGCACCATAGCTTTTTGATAAAACATGCAAACATCTATAAATAAAAATTGTGAACGAGCAAATTGCCAGGAATATCTGTGGATGGCGCTTTGAAGTCAGACAAAATAGCATCTCTGACATTTTAACAAAGCTATTCAGATTACAGGGAATTTACACATCAGTAAACATGAATTAGAGGCATCCCGTGTGTTGCTGTGCTCCCTGGTAGAATTAATTGCTAATAAAAATCTGAGCAGCAAATAGAACCTCAGTTAAACAAGCAGGGTGCTTGTCTATTATTCAAATAGCCATCAATCATTCCTCCCCATGTAGCCATGTGATGCTAGCATCTTAGAGAAGTCTGTCTGGACAATGACCTGAGAAGTGAATCACACTGGTGTTGCTACTAATCATGACAAAAACGGAATTTAAAGGGCCAGAGGATAACCTGCAATACAACAGACTTCAATAATCTCCTCTGCCTGACTACTATCCATCTCACTCACTTTCCAAAACAAGTGCTTTTTACACCACAAACCGAGAGTCGAGTCAATGTTTGGCCATAGGCAATGAGTCAACATGCGTAGGCAGTTCTGAGGGAAAGACGGCACTAGTTCAGGGTCTTAAGAAGAGAATAAGCCTAAAGTTAAAAAAAGAAGAACGGGAAAAACACAAATCTAGGTTGAGCTTTGAAACTGTACATCCCATGACATCTCAGTAACCGGTTTTATGATAATCATCGTCACTGCAGTCGTTGGTCTGTTTTCCGCCTATCCACCTCGTTTTTCTACCATTTATCCTCCTTTTTTAAAGTGTGCATTGATTACTGAACATGCCTGTGGGCTCTAGAGGAGCCTAGCCATCTTCTCCATCAGTCCACAATCCCATCACTCAACGGCTATAAATGTCTGCCAGCTTCCCTCACAGAAACTGACACGTTCTTTAGTGCTCAGACGGGCTCTGAAACAAACCTCACTCTGCCTTCGTGTCCCAACAATACCTCAATGCAAACGTTTCTGACACCAGCACAGCTGGAATCCCAGCTATATGTATGTAAGCAGCGTTATATAATTATACATTAGTATAATCATACGATGTGTGGTTCGTGTCACACAGATGGGCAAGCATTTAGGCGCCAGGCAGTTGACAACTGGGTGAATAATCGAGCGCTCTATCGAAGAGGGTCTATAGCGTGGCATTCGTATCAATGCTATTAGACACAATTCCTTTTATGAGTTCAGACCCCGTCTAATGGAACTGAATGTCGTGGGACATAAAGACATCAGACATGAGTAATGTCTTTGCAGCTCTTTGGCATAGTGAGCACACTTGTCACTGTTTTGTGTCAATTTCATGAGCTGTTACATCAAAAAATATGTTAAAGGGTAGATCAATTTATAGTCATGGCACGCCAGTTGTGACGCCTGCTGAGTGTCAGGGTGTGTCACATGGTACAGTTGCTCTGAATGCTTATCTAATCACGCCTCTCTTTCTTGTGTCAGGGTGCACCTTATTACATTAGCCATGACATGGATCAGAGCACATCTAATTCAACTACGCGAACAAGACGGACGTTAAAAAGCAACGACGTGTGGGACAGCCTGAATACAAATCCTGTAGTGGTGGCTGGGAGCTCGGAATGCTGATTTTGGCAACGGCCGGACTCACAGGCAGGAATTTGCTCGTACAATTGGCTCGGATGAGATCAATGAGGCACTTAATATAATAGCACATGTAAAACTGGGAAATCAACTGATTTAACTCTACAAAAGAGCCGGTCTGTGGGACTTTGGTTTTCATCCTGCATCCAGACAGTATTTTATGGTGATTTCATTGCTGACTGTGACTCTTTTTCCACTTGATTGATTAGACACTAGACTAGTGATGAAAGTGATCTGGGACGGAGCTAAGGCAGTGCTCGCAGAGAGGTTACATGCTTCAGTGGCCAGAGCTTTGAAAATGCCAAACACCAGCAGCTCGAGTCTCCACTGGAGATGGTTTCAGACACAATACAGTGGGCTTCAAAAGCCTATTTGTGAAAATGCTTCTGTTTTGCATTTTTTCTCATTTAATGCCGTTTTTAAAATGACATAATATATAACGTGCATAATTTTTGTAAAGGTGAATTGAAAATGAATTTTGAATATGTCTCCCTTTTGATGTGTCAACTTGATGTGTCAACTTCGAGTCGAGCTTTATTGTCATTCTGCTACATGTGTGGACATATAGTGGAACGAAATGTCGTGTCTCGCAGGACCACGGTGCTACATACTAGTTAAACATAAGATAAACATACAACAATGCAAGTATAGGAAAAACAATAGAGCTATACAACAGTTAACTATCTGACTATACATATACTAAAAATACTATAACTGCTATACCTAGTTGTCCACACATACACAAACTGAGACTGTACAAAAAACTTTACATAAATACTGTACATGAAATTGTGCGAAAGAGATATATGTACATGAAATTGTGCAGAAAAAATATATATTTTGTACATTATTGTGCAGAAGAGAGATTTTGTGGGAGACAGTGCATAGTGCAAAAAGATTTTGTAGTGCAATGCTCAAGTAAACGTATTATTTTGTAGTGCAATGTTCAAGTAGACATATATTTTCTTAAGAGTCTTTGTGGCAGGGAGTGTTTGTAGAAAGTGTCTAGTGTGCATATAGTGGGATGAGTGCGTTACTACAGGTGGTTTGTATAGCCCACTCACCTATGTGTAGCACATTCAGAATTGCACTTAGTAAAATTGTCAACAGTTTTTAATGAGTTGGGGGGTGGGAGGGCTGAGGTGTTCATGGTTTCAGAGGGGGACAGGGGGATTGGAGTTAAGAGCTCTCACAGCCTGGGGAAAAAAGCTGTTGAGCAATCTGACAGAGCGAGCTCTGATGCTCCGGTACCTTCTACCTGATGGCAGGAGCTGGAAGAGGTTGTGAGAGGGGTGGGTGGGGTCCTTCACGATGCTGGTGGCCTTGTTGGAGCATCGTGAAAGGAAAATGTCCAGGATGGAGGGGAGAGGGGCACCGATGATCTTTGCGGCAGTGTTCACTGTCCGTTGTAGGGTCTTGCGGTCAGCAACACTGCAGCTCCCATACCAGACAGTGATGCAGGTAGTCAGCACACTCTCAATGGTGCCCCTGTAAAAAGTGGTGAGGATGGGTGGAGGGAGACTTGCCCTTTTCAGCCGGCGGAGAAAGTGGAGGCGCTGTTGTCCCTTCTTGTTGAGTGACGTGACGTTGGTGGTCCAGGTGAGATCCTCTGTGATGTGCACTCCCAGGAATTTAGTGCTGCCGACTCTCTCCACGGTTGAGCCGTCGATGGTCAGCGGGGGGTGGTCAACAGAGTTTCTCCTGAAGTCCATCACAACCTCTTTCGTCTTACCCACATTGAGGGACAGGTTGTTAGCACCACACCATTCAGCCAGCTGTGCCACTTCCTCTCTGTAGTGCGTTTCATCGTTGTTGCTGATGAGGCCTACCACAGTTGTGTCATCAGCAAACTTGATGATGTGGTTGGAGCTGGACTTGGCAGTGCAGTCGTGGGTCAGCAGCGTGAAGAGCAGCGGGCTGAGCACACAGCCTTGTGGGGCACCTGTGCTCAGTGTGGTAGTGCTGGAGGTGTTGCGGCCGACACGGACTGACTGAGGTCTTGCAGTTAAAAAGTCCAGGATCCAATTACAGAGGGAGGTGTTAAGGCCCAGGAGGTTTAGTTTGTGGATGAGCTGTTGTGGGATTATTGTGTTGAATGCTGAGCTGAAGTCAATGAACAGCATTCTTACATAAGAGTCTTTCTGTTCCAGATGGGTAAGAGCTAGGTGGAGAGTGGTGGATATTGCATCGTCCGTGGAACGGTTTGGACGGTATGCAAACTGGAGTGGGTCCAGCGTGTTTGGGAGACTGGATTTGATGTGCTGCATGACTAACCTCTCAAAGCACTTCATCATGATTGGGGTCAGTGCTATGGGACGATAGTCATTCAGACAGGACACAGGTGACTTCTTTGGTACTGGAATTATGGAGGTGGATTTGAGACACGTGGGGACGACTGCCTGGCTCAGCGAGATGTTGAAGATGTCTGTTAGGACATCCGTCAGCTGTGCAGCACAGTCTTTCAGTACACGTCCAGGTATGTTGTCAGGGCCCGCAGCCTTTCGTGGGTTAATCCTGGATAGGGTCTTCCTTACGTCGACTGGAGAGAGACAGAGTACCTGGTCGTTTGGAGATGTGAGTAGTTTCTGTGCAGGTGTGTCGTTCTGTATCTCAAATCGTGAGTAGAAGTGGTTGAGTGCCTCTGGTAAAGATGTGTCATCATCACTGGCCTGTGGCAGGGGCTTGTAGTCAGTGATGGTCTGAATGGCTTGCCATAGGGTCCGAGTGTCTCTGCTGTCTGTGAAGTGATTGTTGATTTTTTTAGCATACTGATGTTTTGCCTTCTTGACGCCATGAGACAGATTGGTTCTTGCTGTTTTGAGGGCTGCTTTATCTCCTGATCTGAATGCTTCATCTCTGGTCTTTAGCAGCCCACGAACCTCTGCTGTCATCCATGGCTTCTGGTTGGCACGTGTGGTGATGGTTTTGGTGACTGTCACATCATCTATGCACTTTTTGATGTAAGCAGTCACAGTTTCAGTGTACTCCTGCAGGTCTGTGTGGTTGTTGCTGTGTGGTCTTTAAACATGTTCCAGTCTGTGTCCTGGAAGCAGTCCTGCAGTGCTGAGGTGGCATTGTCTGGCCATACTGTGATCTGCTTTTGAACCGGTTTGGTGAGTTTGAGAAGTGGGCTATATGCTGGGATTAGCATAACAGAGATGTGGTCCGAGTACCCGAGGTGGGGGCGGGGTTCGGCTTTGTATGCGTTCTTAACTGTTGTGTAAACAGTTAAGAACGCATACAACAGTTTTGCGCTTTTTAATGTTATGGCTGATAATCAATAAAGGGATATTACATTTCTATACTATTTGGCATAAATAAATTATAATTAAAACACTAAAAACTTAAAATCAATCCTCTCAAATGCTACAAATTAATTTAAACATCACAGTATTATAATGTACAGTTTAAAAATATAATTATTGTTATTAAAAATTAACTTTACGTGAGCATTAAATGACATCATTTAATTTCGTCATTTAAATTTAAAAATAAAACACCAAAAAATAAAACCAATAATGCTACAAATGAATTTAGGCATCACACCACAATGTACAGTCTGGGAAATGGATTATAGTTGTGAAAAGAATTTTGTATGATATATTATTTATATGATTTCTTTGATATTATATATAAGTAATATAAATCTAAAAATAAAAGCATTACAAATAAAATCTAAATTTAGAAATAGGGCAAATGAGCACAATTAAACAGCCCAATATCAACCGATACAGACAAATACTGGTGTTATTATTTTTGTGTACTATATTTGGATAATTTTTATCTATCTATCTATCTATCTATCTATCTATCTATCTATCTATACACACACACACACACACACACACACACACATATATATATATATATATATATATATATATATATATACACACACACATACCCACACACACACACACACAGTATAAAAAAAAATGTTCAGGCTTATTATCAGGATAAAATTCAATTCTACATCTCTAAATCTTCTGACTGTGGCCTTTTGAACCCCACTGTATTTGCTCAGAATAAATCAAGACAGTGTCACAAGTTGTCACTCACACCTTATGATGCAAATCTTCCCACATAAATTCACCGTACATGAATTCTGCGTTGAACCATACAAACACTTACACAGAATCACATGAGGACACGTGCCGTGTCGCAGATTAGATCATACCGTGCATCTCCCTGCAGACCAGGCTCGGCTCGTCTTCCAGCAGTGCACAGAAATCGCAGCGCTGGGTTTGAGTGATGTCAGTCAGTGACATGTTTATCCTGAGGCGCTCGTCGCCTGGTCTTTAAACACAGGACTACGAGCACAACTCGCATCGGCACTCCATGCAGCGGGCCACCAAACCTCTTTAGTGCATGATGAACCTTTAACAATACCCTTGCTTACATTTGTTATTGTTCTTTAAAGTAATTTCTGTCCCTTGCTCCCTGAAGCATGGTGGAATTGGAAGTGGCTGCTTTGAATAAAAGCCAAATTACTGCCTGTCCTTAGCACACATTCACACGTAAACAAACATGTGCACACTCACTCGCAAACCTCTTTTACTCTTGAAACGATTGTTGATTATGATTCTTGCATTATCCTTTTGGATGCTATCATTAAAGATGGGGTGTTCTTGATTGTCTGGCTTGGCTGAGAGAGCATTTGATGCTCAGTGGTAATTAATCTTTCATAGAGTCAAAGTTAGCAGAGAAGTCAAAACAGGCACTACCATACTCTCCCAAATAGTGTGAGATTTTTCATCTAAAATTGCTTTTTTCCATCAGCTTATGCATCTCCATCCTCTCTAACAGCATTACTGTAAACAAAAAGATAGTGACACTTCAAAAGCCAGCCTAGATCATTTAGTATAAGGCTGGGAGGAGAACGCAGCAGTCAATTCAACAGGGTTCGCTGCTGCTATCTCTGGCCAGAACCAGGAACTGCACAAATAGCAGCACCTGACATAGTCTGCCAATTTCTACAAATTACTCCTATGACCTCCACTTTCCATGTGCGATGGTTGAGAGCCAAATGATGGCAATTTCCCTCAAAATGCTCTCAGCTGTCTTGTGCTTTGGCAAGTGATATTGCAATCCCATCCGTTTAGATTAGCTACACTGAATAAGGAATGACAAAATGAACAAGGGATGTAGTTCGTGTAATATTTATAATGGGAGTTACTTAAATGTGCTTTATTGATTTTCCTATGCATGCATCTCCCGCCGGGGAACAATAGAAATGTATATTGGACATCAGAAACAGTGGTCGACTGTAATGCATTTTAAAGGCAGATCTGTGCAGAGGTGAGAGTGATAGATTTATTCTTAAAATTGAGAAACTATCTGATTGGTATGCATCATAATGGGTGTGCATCCTCTCGGAGAATAAATCTATCACATAATTTTTCTGTACCACCACAAATCCAACGCCAGTCAGCCAATGCAGGAATGACAGCAGTAATTTTCCCACTGTCCCACTGTGGAAAAGCCTCATCTCCACGACGCTGCACAGTCAGCGAAATATGGAGCCAGAGTGCAGGAGCAAACCACCCATGCATGGGACACAACGCGCGCACACACACACACACAGAAACGGATGCACATATAGTATCCCACATAAGGGACCGAAAAGATTCAAAGCAATCCTGTTTGGGTGGTCAGCTTCAAGTCAGGGGGGCGATAATGCAGCCCAAACATGGAGACCGACTGGAGGAGGGTGAGGATTTATGGCCCGCAGGTCAGTTCTTATCGGCCCGGGGCTCTTTCTGACGCAGGATTAATGGGAAATGGTTTTTACATGCCTCACTGGTTTCCTGAACAAACTGAATGAGTTCCAACAAAAAGTACATACTGAAATTATTGAAACAAATGTATTGAATTTTCTTGCGGTCTTTGCTGACATTATGTTGGGAGAAGAACAATCAGAGAGATTAAGGATAATCAAAAATATGTTTGATAATCCTGATACTGGTTCTTAAAATCTCATGAAAAGCAATCAGTCAAATGTTCTATTAATTTAAATATTTTAAATCATATTTTAGTTCTCAGTATGTATTGCATGCAAAGCAAATAAATAAATTTAAATAAATAAATAAGTAAATAAATGTGACCTGCACAACAATAGCAGAATTTTTTCTTTGTAATAAATGTATTTATTTACATTGGATCTGATGCACACTGAGAACTAAACAATATAAGTTTATAGACTATATATAAACCATATATAATCTATGCTTTGCATTATTTTGTAGCGAACTTATACACACACACACACACACACACACACACACACACACGAACACACAAAAAAGAGAATGGATATTACTTTCAATATACCCAAATGAATCACAACTGAATAAAACTCTGAATATGAATCAAGACAGGAAATCTGTACTGATATCATCCCTCCAACTCATTTTTATGTGTTTATTTGTTGCTTAAAATAGAGGTGGTTAAATCTTAATGCACAAGGCTGCGTGACCATTTTGGCTCGTGATTGGCACTGTGCAGCGTTTCATACGATACGGCTCCATCCACTACACTGTGAACTCTGAGCTACAAGCATCATACATTGTCAGGATGAAAAATTAATCTTTTTGACAGCGCTCATAAATTCCGTATCGTCTCTCCCTCCTTTGAGTTGCATCTTTATATCTGTTACTCTCGGTTTCATGGCATTTGCATGAGAAGAGGGAGGGGCTGTGGACACCAGGACCGCTCTGACTCTAAAGGTTAATGACATTTTGACCTACTGAAGCCATTTTTCAGAGTCCGCACCATTAGATGGCCTTTGATCTTCTGTAACACAAGGCAAAAAAATCCATATACCCATTTTAATCACAATATAAATTTTCACTACAAGGCAGGAAAATGTCATTCTGCTCTTTTGTTATTGCAAATCACAACAAAATATATGGTCCAGTCAACTGTGCCAAATCTCATGAAAGATTCATTTTCATTTTTCATCATTCCTTACAAAGGACCCCGAGGACATTCACGGAACAGCTCTTTAATACCCCCACATAAAGAGCGTCAATGCAGACTCCACTGCAAGCCGAGCCAAACCTCATTTAAACTTCTCTTAATCATCAGACTCAGAGCACAATCAGTAGGGCCGCATTCATCGCTGTCACCGCCGCTGAGTGACCTTCATCAGAGGTGCCAGGGCAGATGCCAGACAGGCTGCCATGTCATCTTTGACAAGGCCGATTTCTCTGAGCGCACACCCACGCCGATGAAAGGCTCACAATGGCAGCGAGGCTGAAATACTGCACATTAACATTCATTATTGACCCTCTACCTCTGTTCAGATTCTGTAATTAGATCTCCACCGCTGGACTCGATGGGAGAAGAGAGAGCGAGCCTTGAACTCAGCATGTTAATGCTCCTCTTCCATCCATCTCCCAGCCTCTACAGAATGGCTGTAAAACTGAATGTGGTTTCAGGAGAACGCAAGCTGTTCGGGAGTGATTTAGCCATCCGTTCGGGAGATCCGAGATGCGGGGAGGAAATGAGGGTGTGACAGAGACCGGGGGAGCCATTAAACATGGGCGGAGAGGCTAAAAGAACCGAGACGATTTGGCACTCAGTTAGAATTCAGTCCCCTTGGTCCAAAAAGATATTTATGGGTTCTCTTTTAGATGCCAGTTTACAAATGACAGAAAATCACTTTATGATGAATGGGGTCATTTAAAACATGTAAATAAATGTCTTTTAAATAACATATGGTCAGTGGCAGAAGTAGAGTTTTATACATAGTGGCAAGGGAAAATTAGTCCATAGGGAGAGCAGAGCACAACCTAACATTTTTCGGCTTTGTCAGTTTATGTAAATTTACTCTGGGTTCAGAGTATTTATTTTTTCAAGTCTAGTACAAATGTCTAATAAAAATAACTGGTCTTGTTTCATTAATAAACTGTATACTTTTTTCTTTATTTACCACGAAAGAAAGAATGACATTAACTGTAATGGAGCAAAAGGTCTAATGCTAATTTACACAGTGACTCAACTTTTGCAGATGTTGTTCAGGCAACCTAAACAAGATGGTAAACCATTTACTTCAAAAAGGCTGTGAGGCACATTGGACGAGAAGCTCCATGGCGTTATGTTTTCACATTCAAAGCAACAGTCCAAAATCTAATCACCATACAGGCACAAACTTCACTTCAACAATGAAAAAAAAAAAAAAAAAAAAAAGAAATTGGGGTCAATGAGTTTTGTTATATAAACACTGCAAATGGAAACAGTAAGGGCAATTTACATTATCTCTCCATATGAAGCATGGACTTTACTCAGTCCACAGACAGACAAATGCATTATTGAAAAATGTCTACACACACTCTTCCAGCCTAGGGTGAAGTCATTGTGTACATTAACAACGATGTGAGACAAATATAATGTAATTTAATGGAAAACTATGTGAGTGGCGGGGCAGGATTTTGAACAGCGCTGCAATTCTTGTACAGTGTGCATACAACTTATTCTTCTTATTCTCTCTCTTAATAGTAACGTTAATATATTAACAAGGTGCAGGGCTGCTCCACATCAAAATAACTACTTTCTCAAGAGGTGAAATGAAATGTCAATCATCAAACTGCCAGAAGCAAATGAAATGTTATGGTGGCACATAGTAAGTAAGTAATTAAGTACAATTTATTTATAAAGCACCTTTTACAGACAAGGAAGAGTCAGAAGTGCTTTACAGTAAAAAATGAAATCAAAACAAATTAAATACCAGCTGTACAAATACCACAAATTTCAATATCAGCCAAACTATATTGTTAATAAAAAGCTTGTCCAAAAAGATGTGTCTTTAAGTTTTTTTTTTTTTTTTTTAAAGATTCTACAGAACCCATAGTTCTCAATGTTAAAGGAAACGAGTTCCAGGGCCTTGGAGCCACAACACAAAAAGCACGGTCACCTCTTGTCTTAAGACATGTTCTAGGAATAGTTAAAAGGTCTAGGCCAGAAGACCTCAAAGGCAACAACTCACTGTGTAATGTAGCCTATAGAATCAGAAGGGTTTCCGGGGTGGCATCTGACCTCTGTTTTGCTCTTTGCTTTTGCTCCTCTGATTCTATGGGCTACATTACACAGTTAGTTGTTGCCCTGCATCATATCACAATGAAGGTCTGGGAAAGGGCAGGTACATTAAATTTGTTATTTTTTCCCATAATTAATTAAATTAATGTGTTAAATCCACACACACAGTATATGTACACAACCTTTCAAAAGTTTGAGGTCGATATGATTTTTTGAAAAATTAAAATCATACCGACATAAAGAAGAAAAATACAGAATTAAGTGGCCTTATAATAATTATAGTGGCCTTAACTACTATGTACTTACATTTAGATTAATCATTTGGTAGGATGCACATATCGTGTACATGCATGTTTTTACATTGTACTTATATTTTAAAAATATCTGCAAGTAATTAC
Organism: Spinibarbus caldwelli; assembly: GCA_039654775.1. Classification (NCBI taxonomy): domain Eukaryota; kingdom Metazoa; phylum Chordata; class Actinopteri; order Cypriniformes; family Cyprinidae; genus Spinibarbus; species Spinibarbus caldwelli. The sequence goes on from CM077257.1 coordinate 14,758,040, forward strand.
ATCTGTAATTAATTACTTTAATTACATTTATAATAGTGCTGTCAAACGATTAATCGTGATTAATCGCATCCAAAATAAAAGTTTTTGTTTACATAATATGTGTGTGTGTACTGTGTATATGTATTATGTATATATAAATACATACACATGCATGTATATATTTAAGAAATTTATGAAATATAAAAACTTTTATTTTGGATGCGATTATCATTTGACAGCACTAATATATAATTACACTGTTGACCCATCCCTTACACCTTGACCCACCCTTAAACCTATCCATACCACCAAACCTGTCCCTAATCTTACCTGTATCCCAGCTCAATAGCAGCGGAAGTGTTTTGCAATGCAATATGAAGACAAAAAATACATTGTACTTTTTAATGTAAGTTAATTTATGTAAGTTAAGACCACTTAATATAAAGTGGGACCAAATAAAGAAATGTACAAAAAACTAACTTTTCTGTTCTGATGTGTTTCAAAATATTATTTATTCCAGTGATAGTTTATTCCAGTGTCATCATTCCAAAACCATTCAAATATGCTGATTTGGTGATAAAGAAACTTATCTTATTATCAATGTTGAAAAACAGTTGTTGCGCTGCTTAATATTTTTGTTTCAAGATTTCTTGATAAAGAATAGAATAGAATAGAATAGTCTTTTACTTTCACTTCCGTTCAGTTTAAAGCATCCTGAATAAATAAAAGTATTAATATCTTCCAAAAAATGTGTACACATATTGAAACTGAAAACGAAAACTGTAAAATTACTAGCTTCATTCAATTTCTGCTTTTAAATCCTCCTAAACTGGCACTATTTATTTCAGCTCCAAGTGCCTCACCAATTAAACCATTTTTGGTTTAAAGAAAGGGAGGGACTAGTGGAAATGAACTTATGTGGTAATCAACATTATGTCACACATGCTGTCGATTGCACTTAACTTGCACTGATCCTAGAATATTCCTTGAGGTAAATAATTAGCTCAGTATAAAATTAGTGAAATCTTTCAAATTGTTCTGCATTCCCCCAACAGCTTCTAATAAATAATTCTGACAGGGATTGAGAAATTAATCAGTTTGCTGAATTATATTTGCATTCCAATAGTCATCAGTCTCAGAGGAAAACCCAAGCGGCATCCAAACAAAGCTTCACGCTGAGGCATATCTGGGCTGCGGATGGCAGTTTAACTGAACTCAGACGTGTGATCTGTTCTGCTTCCCGCACTCTTTCATGCCACTCGCCCTTTTAAAGCGTCCCACATCAAAGTGCGAATGTGTGGCAGCGGCTGCCATAAACACTCTGATGAAACAATACAGCGAGTGTAAACGATTCCACAGTGACTCTAATACCAGTTCTAAGAGAAACTCTGCCTGCAGGAGTCCTCTTGTTTCCAGAAACTTTTCACTCTGCCCTTCCATTGTTTCTCTCTCCCTCTCAGGCGGTAGGCCGAGGTGACAGATGGAGGTGTGTGGCCTCTGCTTTCCAGTTTCCTACATTCTCTTTAGGGTTTTATTTTGCCTCGTATATTTAATGGGACGCTCTGTGGTGCCTCAGCCCTGACCTCATAGAAGTGCTGACTGGCAGTGATGGAGGGTCGACACGGGTCACCAATGCCTCTATCAGCTGCTGACGCCGTCTGTCAGGCCGTTGCACGGGGAGGAAGATAAAGCAGAGTGAGGGATTGCGGGACAGCACTAATTTGCATGCCTTTAGTTACTCATTTGCCTGAGTAGCCAATGCCTCTTCGCACAGGTGGGCAGTTACAGTAGTTGACCACAGCGATGAGGAAAAAACAAATGACTCTGACAGAGAAGGAAAAATCAATCTGTTTGCAGTGAATTAATCTACATTACCACTGCAGCAGATCCCGCGGCAACCAGGAGGAACATCCATTATCTTTTGTGCAAGGGACTCTGTTATTGGCTAAGTAAAATGATGTATTGACTGATAAAAGTAGCAGCGTGCGTGGTTAGTGCTACTCACAGAATACCGTAGCTAGCCGGTCTCCCTCGGCGGTCCAGGCGGATGTTCGGATTTCCTTCCTTTCCAACTCCCCAGCCGAAATCGAAATCCCACCGCTCCAAGTGCATATGCTGACCGCAGCTATTGATTTTTACATTATTTGTATAAAAAAGGAATTGGAAGAAAGGCACGCAGTCAAACCCCATTTCTGGAGAGCTAAAATCTGCACCTCATGCCCGCACGGCATTAATTTGAATTGATCTGGGAATGACTCAGCATCTGTGTCAGATATTTCCTTGCATGTTGCAGGGAAAAGGGAAAATGGGAAAAACAGATGGCAGGAGGTAATAGACCCAAGGCAATATCCCTTTAGTTCTGGATGGTGTATTTAGAGAGAACATTAATACTCAGGATAAGAATCATGTTCAAAGAGGCCACGCTGTGGCAGATGGCCATTTTCTGCAGATCTACCGTGAGTAAGTGACACAGGCGTTTCTGTATCCACAAACGTATGCAGCAATTACAATCTGAGTGGTGAGCGTTGAGCTCTAAATGGCTTTTTTCATTAACTGGCTAAATGGTTTAAAATGAATAAATTCATTAACTGTGTTTGTAATTCAAATCGCTCAGCCACTTGTGCCGCTGAAAAGCCAAAGTGATGATATCACACCATCACTGCCAGAGCCCTTAAGATTTTAAATGTCAGTGACCTGAGGAAATCTATTTACACTGTATTGCTATTACCGATGCATTAGTGTGTCTCTTATATGCTGCTATTTCCATCCGCTTTTTGCACCTTCAGTGCTTCTAAATAATTAACTGACAGTTCTTAGTGTTCTCCACATCATGAATGCAGCTCATTCCTAGTATGTCATTACTCTGGTCTTTCAAGCAAGATTCAGTCCCCCCAAGGGATCATTGTTTGTAATGCCTGATCTATTGTGCTACCATGCTATGTTCTTCTAATCAAAATAGCCTTTCTGCTTTTCCTTTGAAGCAGTGGTAGTTTCTCGTTACTGTACTGCTAATTCACGCTGCACTGGTAGATGCCTATCAAAGCTGACAATCACCAGATTACAGTACAGTACGTCACTTTTCAGACATTCCACGACATGACAGTGACATTTCAGTCAGCAAAAACTAGAGCAGTCCAACGGCATCAGATTTAGAAGGGGTAATACCAGTGATGGGCAGTAGCGTCGCTACAAGTAGTAACGCTAGTAGTTTAACTACATTTCTCAGTAGCGTGGTGGTAGCGTCGCTGTTTAGCGAAGCTCTATTTTTGATCAAGTAGCGCGGTAGCGTCAACAAAAGCTAACGTTACATTTTCCAAAACATTTCTGAAACTCAAGCTCAAATTAGAAATATAACTTGCTACGCATCACTGATCCTGGATCAGTAAGTGACGCCACCGCCACTAAAGCTCGTAACGCCTAACAAGAGCATACAATGAACAATACATTTATTACACTATTTATTAATCTTTGTTAATGTTAGTTAATGAAAATACAGTCGTTCTTTGGTAGTTCATGTTAGTTCTCAGTGCATTAACTAATGTTAACTTTTGATTTTACAGTTTTTCTCAGTCACTTTGGTGCATTTCTTGAATCATCCTTAATATTTGCAAAGTATGTGCATTTCTCAAAACAATTTGTACAAACAGCACCACACAATGGATTACCTGCAAAAGCCTGAAACCTATTCAAAATCTTTAGTTCATCTCTCAAATGTATTTATGTCAATGAACATATCAGACAGTGCCATCAGAATGAAAAGTCCTTGTGTCGTTGTTCACAAACTAGATAGTCAAAATGCTTAGTCATGTTATCAATATAGGCCTAACAGTGCAAACTGTTCGTATTACCTTATATAAACTATGGCAACAGTTTGGATGACACTTACTGTATTGAAATGCAGAAGGCTGCACTTCTTATGTTTGCCATATCCATTTCAAAAGTATAATTTACATATTACTGTATGTGGGGATTGATTGATTGAAAGAGACTGGATAGGATTCACAGTTACACATTTACTAGTGAGCTGACCAAAAAAATAAATAAATAAAAAATACAAAACAACATTACAACATCATTGTGATACAGAAAAGAAAAATAAATATGGACACAAAGGCAAAAATACAAAATTAGAAAGACAAACACAGGCAGAGCTTTGCTTTTGCATGTAGCACTGTATGGAGGAATTTCAGAGAACTGGTTTGTCATTGATCTACATTCTCTTCATTAGTGAAAGTTAAGATTCACCTGCACAATCCATGGCATATTTACAAAAACACTAATAGAAATGTTTAGAAAATATGCTTGACAGTTTATGACTACTAGATCAACCATTTTGCATTTAATGAATTATACAATGAACTAATGACTAGATGTTTTGAGGGGTAAGACAATTGCACAGAGAACTATAAAATACATATTGAGCAATATAACACTAGCAACTGATAATGTAGGAAAACGCAGACAAATGTACATAATCAGTTGCATGAATGTACCAAAGCAATTGCAACTTGTTCAAAAGAATGAGAAACTGGTTTTATGATGTGCACAAGTGACTAGATGATGTGGAGGTTGAACAAGTAGTTTTGAGAATTTCATTTCTGATCTGAGAAATGCACCACAGCAACTGAGGGAAAACTGTAATAGGGCATTAGTACATGTTGAAATTAACATTAATAAATGCTGCAGAAGAATTGTTCGTTCTTAGTTCATGTTAACTAGTTAACTAATGTTAACTAATGAACCTTATTGTGAAGTGTTACCATTTATATAAATGTATCTGTGTATAATAAAGCCACAATATCAACGACCAATAGGAGGTTTCCGGCCGACAGGAAAAATTTATTTTGCCTATGTCACTATATGAGGTAAATCCGGCCCTGTACATGATAGTGATTTTTGTTGCCAAATTGGTTTGGAACAGTTGTTGAATAAACATTTAAACTGAATGCCTGTCTATATATCTTGACTGACAGTTTTATTGATCACTGAGAGAGCATTGACTTGGTATGATGTTGGTTCAATATAAAAATGATTAAAAACAAAAAATAGCTTAGATGTAGTAAACTACTTTTGCCATGTTGCTGTAGCTTAGCTTGTTACATTTCCCAGGGCTGTAGCTTTAGTGTAGTGAAGCTTCATTTAATGAGGAGTAACTGTTAGCTTAGCTCACTACATTTTCCAAGTAGCTTCCCCAACACTGGGTAATACACATCTAATTAAACCCGATGAACATGCATGGATTGTGAATTAGCTATTAGCAGTACTGCTATCATACAAGAAGTAATGTTTGTAAATATTAGCATTAAATTATTATGATTGTAATGTTTAGTTATGTTTAGGATATGATATCAGAGCAGAATAGTCAGCTAGCACCGAGTTAGTATGCTAACCAGTTATGCTAAGAGGTCATTTTTTTGTAATGCCTGATCTACGCCAGACATCCCACCCTGCAAAAAAAACAAAAAATAAATAAAAAAAAAAAACTCTTAATACCAGCTGGGAAAAGGGATTCTCTCTCACACGCTCGATTTCTGAGATATTGAATTAAATTTGTGTGCATCAGGGAGCTGCTATCAATACATGGAAGACTCCTAGACCTTCTGAGAGAGGTTCTAGCTAATCAAAATAGCCTTTCCACTTCTCCTTTTGTAGCAGTGGTTGCTTCTCTCGTAGCTGTACTTAATCTCTGTTACACTATGTTAGCAGTACTTTTGCTATCATACAAGTGATGTTTGTAATTATTAACATTTAAAAACTCTTATTTTCATGTCAAGTAATACTTGGGGCATGCTAAGGGAGTAGAATAATCAGTTACCATTATTCTAACAGGTGAGCTAGGGTAAATGTTAGCTTGCAAACTACTGTTTATATACTAACAAGAAAGTATGCTTCTAACCACAGATTGAGAGCTGGAGTTCCAAACAGTTACCTTACTATGCTGCTCGTGAATGTTTGATGGAATGATAATTATGGGAAACACTGAATTGTTTAATGACAGAACTTGCAAATATGGTTGGCTAATGATGCATGTGGGAAACACACTGGTCTCTGGTTTCAGCATGTCTTTTCAGCAGGGGGACCATATGCAGTGGCAGAGCCAGAGGGGTGTCTAGGGTGGATTGGATTTTGGATTGTCGCCTTAAATGTGAGAACAGGATGCCTTGGCGCCACACTGAACTTGTGGCAGATCACTTCTACCTCTACCACACCTCTAACACTTCTACCTCTAATCAGCTCAGGCCTGGGTTCCAGAATTCAATCACTGAGGGTGCTTCTGAAATAAGTGAGGGTGCTCTAGCCTTAATGTACATCAAAATGACATGTATTTTATTCTCATCTATTGCTATGGTTATCACTGTCAATCATTGCACTTTGGAGAGAGAAACCAGCATTTGTATGCAATGTCAGATATGTCTGTGATTGGCTACATTATTTACTGCAAAACACTGCAAAAATACATTGCATATAGACACCTGAGGCTCTCCAGATCCATTTCACCATTTTTATATATATACAGAATCTGCAAAATGTTAATTATTTTACCAAAATAAGAGGGATCACGCAAAATGCGTGTTATTGTTTATTTAGTAGACCTGAATAAGATATTTCATATAAAAGATGTTTACATATAGTCCACAAGAGAAAATAATAGTTGAATTTATAAAAATGACCCCGTTCAAAAATTAACATCCCCTTGATTCTTAATACTGTGATCTTACCTGAATGATCCACAGCTGTGTTTTTTTTGTTTAGTGATAGTTGTTCATGAGTCCCTTGTTTGTCCTGAACAGTTAAACTGACCGCTGTTCTTCAGAAAAATCCTTCAGATCCCACAAATTCTTTGGTTTTCCAGAATGTTTTTGTATTTGAACCCTTTCCAACAATGACTGTATGATTTTGAGATCCATCTTTTCACACTGAGGACAACTGAGGGACTCATATACAACTATTACAGAAGGTTCAAATGCTCACTTATGCTCCAGAAGAAAACGAAAACGATGCATTAAGAGCCAGGGGGTGGTAACTTTTGAACAGAATGGAGATGCGTACATTTTTATTATTTTGTCTAAATATCATATTTTTTTTTAATTTAGTACTGCCCTTCAGAGGCTACAAAAGTCTTATTTTTTTATTCAGAGGCTTATTTTGTTTTCCCAGAAGACAAAATAAGTTAAATTTACCCTGATCTTCAATATATATATATATATATATATATATATATATATATATATATATATACATACATACACACATACGTGTGTGTGTGTGTGTTTTACATACCTTTACATACCTTTATTTATTGACTGATTACATTCCGGTTATGGATTGTCTCTCCCAAACTTGTTTCAACATTGAATCAATGAAAACAGAATACGATGTGCTGGATTCCGCAACATTTGTCACCTCATTTCAATGATCAGTGTGAGTTCACTGTAACTATTCATGTATATTAGTGTGAGTGCGTACATGCTTCACAGCCCATGTCCTCCACGCCTCAATCTCTCCGTCTCCTCTGGTCCAGGTGGATCTCCCATGGCTGCTGCATTGTTTATGAGCAGCAGATTACCATGGTGATAAGAAGGCCTCACCGGCACTCTAATAAGGCAGAGTGGGACTGCTGGAGCCAGGCTGAGGGGCATAAGAGCCCAGGCCCCTGATGAGCACCACTCTGATAAGGTCGATGAAGATGGTACATGCCTGTTGATGTTTGCAGAGTGCAATGAGATGCTCTTTCCCTCTCCTCAACGCAGCCTCGCCTGCAGATTACTAATGCATTTGTCTGGAGAGGCAAATGGGTCGTCAATATGTTGGAGTCGACGGCAGCCTTGAGCGAGAAGAATCTCAAACGGGAACGGATAGAGGAGCAATTTCTAGGCAAATAAGGTTGAGAGAGATTGATGGTCAGATATTCAGAAAATGTTCTGCTGAGTTTGTCTCTAGAGTAGATTCACAGTGTAACTTCCTGTTTACACAAAAAGCAAATGCACGTTTTTGTTGGGGAAGATAGTGAGTTCAATAAATGTCTGAAAGTTATCTACTACAGTATCTTTTTTACATTTCTAGTGTAGGTGGAAACTTTCAACTTTCTTTTGTGCAAACTTAAGGTTTGTGAAAAGCCATTCTCAAGCGCATGGGAAAGGTTAAAACTGTAATATACTTTTAATGAGCTCCATCGTATATATAATATTTCATCATTTTCACTGCCAATACAACATGTAGTTCACGCACCAGTCAATCTGAAAAAAAAAGCGGTTTGGTGTTAATGGCCTTTTCCATCACTCTACAACCTGAGCTGCCATCACTTGGAGGCAAGCGTAAAACTCACTGGTCTTTTGATTATCACTTAACCATTTAACATGTACATTTGTAATAATTATAGACCAGGAAGCCTGAGCTTTCAGACAATGCCTCTGACTGGAAATAGGAGACGTAAGTGGGTGTATTTTGGAGAGTTTGTGCTGTGCATGTGGATATTCCAAGCAGATAGGAAGCACAAAAGCAGATTTATGCATTCACATCTGTTTGAGCTCCAGAGAATAAAACACTTTCTACATAAAGCCCACTGATTATTTTTCTCTCCCTCCTGATATTGTTCTTAGGGAATTGAATTTCGTGCAGGTTAAAGTGTGAGGTGTAAACTGAACCACTGGGCATGTAGACATAGTTAGCAACAACAAAACATGAACAATAAAGAGTTGTTGGCCATTTTAAACCACTTGCTACTATAACACTAAGGGAGGGAATTCATTAAAAAAATGTGCCTACTGTTTATTTACATGTGCTATGTTGCTTTAGCAGCTTCACTTCGTTTTTGAATGTTCAGTTGTGAAAGACACTGTGAACTATCTTTACAGGTGACGTTTTGGAGGTGTTGGGGAAATTATTTTAAATTCATTGTCAATAAACCAAATAAAATGCATGATTTTTTTTATTTATTTTTTTTTACTTTTATTACTGCTGTGGGTAGATTGGCGTCTGATGCATAATTAGACAGTAATTAGCTGCCGGAAACATAATCATTCTGAGTAAATGTACATTTTGAGTTACTGCATATGGATAGGGTTCATAATTAACACTCAATACGCACAAAATTTGATGGATATTTGACTTGCCACTGAAGTAAACATAATGGAGTTACAGGTGATAATTGAATTGCAATTGAATTTCAAGAACAATACTTTGACCTTCACTATTTTTATCTGAAATAAGTGATGCAAGCGAAGACTCATTTACATACAAAGATGTAGGTTTAAAAGTTTGATTTCTACTAGACTAAAGCAATAATTCTGGTAGCTTGTTCCTGAGACTACGTACAAACCCAGTGTAGCTTGATTATGACTGCATTTGTAAATGCAACAACACATCAAAGCTTTTCTTTGTTGCAAAAAATAATAAATGGAATATAAAATTTTCTTACACCACTGACAAACCCAAAAGACTGGTTTACCTGCATTTACCGATCTTGTTCTCAGAGAGAGAATTATTATTATCATCTGCCATTATCATCAACATCGTAAAAGCTTTTGTTGCTCTTTCCTTGGGATTTGAGGCTATTGATGCGTTAGAGACCAGGCTAATAGTTCATGCTGATGAGGAAGTATGAGAGAGCCTGATGATAATTCTTAGACTCAGGAAGGGGTCAGTCATCATTGGCGACGACTGAACGAGATGACTGCATGGACGATTGTGACTTACCGAGGGGACAACAATAGCTCCTAATGTGTCAGACACTCTGCAACTGAAAAAAACAAGTGCTGACATCATTTGTCAGCAAGGATGGAAAGCAAATCAGGTCTCTTCATGATACTGTGTCTGTGTCTCTGGAAAATATTCCTCACACCCTCTCTACATGGCATCTAATGTCCCAATGCTGATGCAATACATACAAGTGGCTTCCGTTCCCAGTTCTGGAGCCGAAGCTTCCTAGAGAAAATGTAAAAGTCATTTGCATTAATATGCAAATAAGTCTAGAGAACATGCAGTACATGTCATGTGTGTAAGTGTTAATTAATTAAAACAAACAAGTGATGTGAAGATTACATGTTGACATTTCCACCTGCTTTATTACCATTAAAAAGCTTTTTTATTTTTTATTTTTTTGGATGCATTTTATTTGATATACATTAACAAAAAACATAAAATGGAAAAAAATATTATTACAATTTAAAATAGTTGTTTTATATTTTAATATAATTTAAAATCTAATTTTCTATTGTGGCAAAGGTGAATTTTCAGCAGTCATTACTCCAGTCTTTAGTATCAAATGATCCTTCAGAAATAATCTATTGTGCTGTTTTTGTGCTCAAGTAACATTGCTTATTATCACGGTTGAAATGGGTTGTGCTGCTTAATTAGGGGTTCAAGCGCGTAGCGTTGAAACCATATTGTAATTGTTAGAATGTTCACAGATGAGCGATTTCCACTTAAAACTGATCGTGCAGACCAAACCGTAAGTTGTAGAGACTTGAAACTTGGAGGGATGGCAGTACTCACACTGCCTACAACGTGACCGAGGCTTGCCCCACTCGGCCTGACAGGGGCGCTACAGCAGTCGAAAGTACGAAATCGCTCATAACTCCTAAACCGTCAGTCGCAGCCTCAAGTGTCTTATGTCACTGGAATCCTTGGCTCATGCCAGACAAAACGCATGCCTCAGGTTTTTGCCCGATCGGAACCAAACCAATGCAGAAAGATTCTCTGGAGAGTGAATATCAATAATTATCAAAAAAGTTTAACTTTCGACTCACCGTTGCAAAGGGACGCCAAAACGTTCGAAGGGGGCAGGGCCACTTTTAGTAAAATGCCTATAACTCCTGAACGGAATGAGATATCTTCACCAAACTCTGAACATGTAAGAGCTCAAGCTGAGGTCACAGGGGGAAAAAATTGCGGCGATTGGGCACTTGGTGGCGCTATAAGAGGGAAAAAGCATAAAAATGACTATAACTAGGCAACCATTTGTCCTATCAACATGAAAATCGCTGTGTACGGTCACACAAGTGCCTATGGGAACATTTGTGTATCTCAAAATATATGGCCGCCATTGGTCGAGGAAGTTTGAGCACCTATTAGACAAGGTTAACGGAGGCCGATCGGAACGAAACTCAGTGGGCCTGTTTGACTCATGGCCCCAAAGGTCTGTGAGAAATTTGAAAGAAATCTTCCACTGGGGGGCGATATCGCATTTTTTGAAGGCGTAAACGATTGTACATTGCTCGGTTTTCTGCACATACAGTGCACGCGATATTCATATCGGATGATAGACCTGTCTCTAGAAACTTTGCCTCTAGAACCACTGCTGTCAATCAAACCGTTTTTTAAATGATTGAGAAGATGTGAAAAACCTACTTTTGCGAACTAGTCCTAGGTTTTTCGCTCAATCTGGAAAAAAACCACCGCAGTGCAATTCTCTGGACTCTCTAGCTCAATAATTATCAAAAACATGTTGAAATTTACCCTTTGGGAAGCTATAACGGGGTCCTTTAGAAAAGGGGCCTGTCCAAATATACCCAAAAGCCTATAAAGCCTAAACGAAAACTCAAAATTTCACAAAACCTGCTGAGCACATGCGACAGGTGATTCTAAACAAGCATGCAAAGTTTCAGGGAGATCGGACCACAGCTGGCACTATAAGAGTCATAAATGTTATAAAAACATCATATTTCTATGGTAAATCACCTGGATTTACCAAAAATGCTTTTTTAATAATTGATTTAGGTGGTTACAGGCTTGCTAAATAATATGTATTGTCTTTTTCCTTATGTGCTTAAATACCTAAAGTGTTTGAGCCCCGGTAATTGCTGCTTTCAGCTATAGTATTTTTGTTGAAATTGTAGAAACAATTTTCACACATTTTATTCTTTGACGAATTCAGTGTTAAAAATAACAGCATTAACTTAAAAATAAGAGACCGGGCCAGAAGGGCTCGATGGACACACCGGTGGGCTTGATCAGAGCGATCAGCTTGTCCTCCATGACTTCATCATCATAGAGGATGAGAGCGGAGTAAATACAGGCCAGCTCAGACACAGATGTCATTGTTTTTTCAGCAGGTTAATGTTTTAGACGTGGATGCCTAAATTTGACAGTGCTAGTTGCCGGATTCAAAGGCCTTATTTATAGACCTTTTTGTAACAATGTTTACAAATCCTTTAATGTCAATTTTGATTAACTTAATGCATCCTTCCTTGCTGAATAAAAGTATTAATTATTTACTTTTTTTTTTCTTTTAGAGTATATGTAAATGTATATACACATCTTGATGAAATTGATGGATACTTTCATACTGAAATATGCTCAAATGAATTGGAATCAGATTGAAATTTAATCAGATTAGGATTTTAGGAATAGGAATCAAACAAGCACATCTGCATCAATACCTAGCCCTATTTGGGTCCACGATGTGCCAGGTTTCAGTGTGCAAGATTGAGATTTGAAAGCTATGGTTGAGGGGAAGAAGCTTCAAAAGACCTAAATTACCGGGCATGAAACATATGGGCTACTTTAATGATGTTGTGGAGCTTTTTTCATCATTTTTGCAGCTTGACAAGCCCAGTCTCCAGTCATCTTGTTGTATGGAAAAGTAGCATCTGCTTTTGTGTTCCTCAAGAGAAAGAAAGTCACACAGGTTGGGAATGGTATAATGGCAAGTACACGATGACAGTATTTTCAATAATTACAATAAAAGTGAGTTAATTACACAAAACAATAAACTGTGTCATAATAAATGCAGACAGTCTCGCCCCGATTATCAAAATGCTCTCTGAAGCTGGTAATGTCTAAATGAAAGTATCCAAACAGCACACAACGTGACAGCTGTAATTAATGAAAGCAAATGTAACAAGCTAAATGACGGCTCAGTGTCTATGTATGCGTGTGTTTATTTGTCCGTTAGCGTGTGGGTATGTGTGGCGCTCGAGTGGGCTCCCAGGACCCGGTCTAAATCCTGCAGCAGCCCTGGATGAGTGGAGCAGCTGGCCAAGGGGTTTGTTACGGTGTGCTGGGCTTCAAACAAGCACAGCCATCTGGATCTCCTCCACCCTGAACACTATCACACGCCTGCACAGGCGTGAGAGCAAGGGTGTATTACTATCATAGAAACCGAGAATGCTTCCTCCATACTTAGAGAAGCCACATGAGGAGGATTATGGGTATCCATCACCAGAGGTTTGATTCTCTATTGAGAGAGTGTTATTTTCCCTGGCAGATAACAGAAGAATACAGCTAAGTAGTCTTAAACGTCTATTTGATGAGAGCGGAGCAACAACTTTTTATAGCGATTAAGAACGCAGATCCTCTTTTTTTCTTAAGAATGGCAGCTGAAAGCCTCTGAAACTGTTCTCGCTTCTGATCCTAAACAAGAGAAGCTTGGCACATGTGCCGCATGGTGTTAGAAGCACATAGCATCTCTGAAAAGATCATACATCCCCATGGGCTCCCCAACGGAATGGAACATCGAACCCACACAGACCACAAAGAGCGAGATTGCGTAAATTAGACATCTGAATGGTTGCAAAAGAACCGCGCTTGAACAACTGCCCAAATGTGGGCTCGCATGCATATGCATGCGGGGCGAGATGATCAGTCGGTGACGTTCAGAGATCTAGGCAGATCGGTGCGATTACGCTGAAAGGTTCTCTGCACCCCCAGTCTGCCTGCGTCTCCATCCTGAGTGGCTATGTAATTGATTTTTGCTAGGCTTGTCGCTGTTGTTTAAGAAGTGATAAATGTTGGATCAGGTGTCCTGCGTTACACGCGCTCTGGAGAGCGTCAGCTCCTCTATAACTCTTCTGTCTGTGTGTGGAAGCCTGAATGACCAGATTTAATGGCTTCTCTATCTTTGCCATAGTAAATTACACTCCAGCACATGAGAAGGGTTGTCCCCTCTGCTGCTGATACTTTACAGCCAATAATAACTGAAACAATCCCTTAGGGAGAATGAATATTAGCCTGAAAGATGTGATTGACGCCGCCTTTCAAAACAGATTAATGTGCGGTTAACATCAAGAGGATTTAGGGAATAAGAACTTGTCAATCAAATGCACACGTTTTGACCTGAAATTGGCTCTCATAGTGGTAGTATCTTAGAGTGATGCCAGATGCTGTTTGTTCTGCTTCGATGTATCAGCAATAGGGCAGATGTTATCAAAAGACATGGAGTGTAATGATGCCAACTATTGCATTTTCAAGCTTTAAAGGGATCATTCCGATATAATTTATTCACCCTCATGTCATTCTAAACACGTATGACATTATTGTTATCTGTGGAACACACATAAGAAATATTTTTAGAGAACTTTAAGTTTTAAGTATTAGAGAACTTAGAGACTTTATACAGAAGAACCATAAAAGAAATGCATCACCATAGGTGCCATATTTGATTTCAGATTTCAGATTATTAGCCAATAGACTTTCTGGATAAAAGTGTGTTCTGCTTCAGAAGACTTGTGAAATAGCACACAAGTCATATAAATTAGTTTAATAATATTGTTTTGTGCTTTTTTGTAAAGTATGGCAGCTATTACATAGTCATTATGTAAGGGATAATGTATAGTCAGTCAGTCATTACAGTAAAATAAAGGTGTTCAGGTCCCCAACTAGAAGCAGAAACGATTATTTTGTTACAATGGCCAGCTGGTTATTGCACTTATTACACAGCTACGGTAACAAATACATAAACACATTGGACTTGAGTTGAACTTTAGCTTATTTGTAGAGACCTCTGGGAGACAGAACACAAACACAGGACATGAAGGACATATGCAGTTGGTAATATAGTGTTGCCTTGGACAACGGCCATTACGGAGAAATATTTCACCACTAAATGCCATAATTGACCAACTGAGTATTCCATTATTAAGAACTATAGAGTGCATTAGTTCCCATCCACTTTTTAGCAGCTTTCAGGAAGCTTTTTTTTTTCCCTGTTGGATTTTTTTTTAAACAAAATTCTTTGTTAAAGACTTATAAACCACAAACCAAATCAACAAGCACTGAGGTAATTCACAACATTACAAACCTTGATCTGAAGCAAAAAAGTATTTGAAAATCGAACAAAAAGACAAAGGCACTCAACTGTATACTTAACAACTTTAAGAACTACAATCCTGTGATGCACTGCATGACATAATTGAAATAAAAAATGATAAACGCAAAACAATTCAATTTGTACTACTAAACATAATGAGTATGTATATATAAACAATACATTTTACGCTTATTGCAAAATATACACACACACACACACACATTACACTATACTGTATAGTGCATCATGGGAGTGGACAGGCACTAAAGAGTTCTTTTGGTGTGATTTGCTTGTTTCAGTTTCAATTTCTTTGCAGAAACATGCAGTAATGTAGTTTTCAACAGGAATTTCTCTGTTAAACAAGATTATTTAAAAACTAAGTTGAAATAATGCAGGCTAATGGCTTTAACAAAAGCATATACTATTGATTAACAACCTCGAAGCTCACAGTAGGTTTGTCTTTAAAGGTTTATAGGTTATCGTTAAAAAATCAATTCCCCTGTGGAGAAAATTAATGGGATTTTTGCTTCCGAAACTACTGCAATCCACTGTTGTATGAAAAGGATCTACAGTACAAGAAGATCCTTTTGGACAAACTGAGCTTCATACAGGTTTGCAATATCAAAGTAGAATTTTTGGTTTGAATATTCCATTAAAGGCTAGAATTTCCCCATGATGAGAAAAAAAGCTTTTCAATGGTGCTTAAAGGGTCAAACCTCACAATTTACTAATCAGGCCATTAGTAGCTGTTCAACAATAACTGGCTTCTAACAATAATGGCTCTACTGTAGGCCTATACTTTTATTGCTACTGTTTGCTTCCAGCACAAATGTATGTTATATAAGCACAGTACACACCTGTAAACACTGATTCTAAACAAAACAACAAAATCTTTTTAGTGAAGGACAGCTTATTTGGATCTTCAGTGGACCATCTCGAATTCAATTTAGCCAATTGACAAGAGCTTTGACTTCTTGACTAATTTCTG
This sequence comes from Spinibarbus caldwelli, assembly GCA_039654775.1. Taxonomy (NCBI): domain Eukaryota; kingdom Metazoa; phylum Chordata; class Actinopteri; order Cypriniformes; family Cyprinidae; genus Spinibarbus; species Spinibarbus caldwelli. Next base: position 14,774,035 of record CM077257.1, read on the forward strand.
TCCAGCTGAGTGAAAAATTGACTTCACAGAACACGTCTTTTGTCTTGTTCAATATAGTGCACTTGTTGACAAAAAGGTGACTATATATAGAAGGCAAATAGGTAACCTTTTGGAAAAATGACACTAAAATATATGGCTCAAGTGATGTCAGAAAGACTTTCACACCAAACTGAAGAAAGTGTTCAGACAGTTACCACATTCTCCCAAACAAACACCACTGAACGCATACAAAAATAGCGATACACAACAGAAAGAGGGTTGTTTGGTTTACTGAAGAGCTAAGTTGCATGCTCGTCTCCCATATTAGCTGACATTTACATAGTATTATAGATTTTGGCAAGTGTGGGAAGTAGCTGTTATCTGGGTGCAGAATTGGCGGTCTAATTAAGATAAAGTGCTCTTGATATTTAACAGAAAATCTTACGCACATTATAGTAAGGGCTAATGTCTGCTCCACTATTACACACAATATTTCCAATACAGTCCATTATGGACTAACGGAGAAGAGTTCATCGAACAGTGGCATTATGAGACCATTTGCTCAAGCAGTCGAAAACAGTGTTGATGGCGCAGTGGAAGATCATCCTACCCACAATTCCATCTTACTGCACGCAGGTTATTTTCCTTCACATTTATTTAAACGTACCATTACCTTTCCTGTATTTAAAGGAACATCTCCCTGAGGGGTAAGGTGATGTAGATTTTGTGTGACAGGGGCTGCTCAGCACTGCTTTTTTCTACTGAACACATCTGACTGTGAATCACGCAGAGCGATGTTTAGAGGTAAACGAGGAATTCGCACAAACATTTTCATTTCGAGAACAAATGATTATAATTTACCTATTTTAGCATGCAAAATGCAAATGGGGGTATCAAAGACTCTTAAAGGGAGTAAATCCCTTGGAATCTGCTCTGCATAATGACAGTTATTTCTTTTTCCATCGTTAATGGCAACGGCAGAGTAGTGTGTGATGTTTGTGTATGCAAGGGAGCCACGATCAGACATTATTTTGCGTATTTCTCTGCCGAGAGGCTAATCAACCGACAGAAACAGGGAGTCAAATAAGGCAGCGAGTGTGAGGCGTATGTACGCGGGTGAGTGTGCGAGAGCCTGCGTCAGGAATACAAATGAGACACAGCCTTGTTTAAATCTATACCAGTTAACGGTTCTCGCATTCTGGCTTCCCAAAAGCCGAGTAGTCAGCAAACAGCTCAGTGCTAAAAACAACAACAGTAAAATGGATCTCTTTCAACTGTAACACGAAGTGAGAGTTAATTACATTTTCAAATCCTCCACATCTATCATCTTCATTGGATTCTAGCTGTATATTGTTTGCTAAGCAATCATTAGTTTAATTACGTGCAGATGCAGAGTAACCACTGTTTTATTGGGCTTGTTAGTTTAGTTCAGAGATTACAAACACAGCGTGTGGGTAATATGATACAAAAGATGCCAAACAGAAGCCTGAAGATCCCTCGGTGTACGGAGGAATAAAGAGACTTATTTGCTCTGATGTTTATGTCTGCTCTATTTTACTGACGTATTTTCTCAAATTCCAGTTACATCAAAAGCTTACATTACAGTTAAGCAAGGGTCTTGCTGCCACTTAAGTGTCAATAGCTCTCACTATATGGTAGTTTTCTTCATTAAAAATGGTTTAGATTTTAATACTAAAAAGGAAACACAACATACTGTACTATGTTCCATTTATGAATACACTGTAAGAGAAAAAAACTGTAGGACAAAGGACAAGGTACTGTTACTGTTTACTGTATATATACATATATACTGTATACACACACACACACACACACACACACACATATATATATATATATACACAGTGGTGTGAAAAATTGTTGGCCCCCTTCCTGATTTTTTTTTTTTTTGCATGTTTGTCACACTTTAATGTTTCAGATCATCAAACAAATTTAAATATTAATCAAATATAACACAAGTAAACACAACATGCAGTTTTTAAATGAAGGTTTTTTTTTTTATGAAGGGAAAACAAAATCCAAACCCACATGGCCCTGTGTGAAAAAGTGTTTTCACACAGGGCCCCCCCCCCTTTTAAAACATAACTGTAGTTTATCACACCTGAGTTCAGTTTCTCTAGGGACACCCAGGTCTGATTACTGCCACACCTGTTCGTAATCACGAAATCACTTAAATAGGACCTGCCTGACAAAGTGAAGTAGACCAAAAGATCCTCAAAAGCTACACATCGTGTTGAGATCCAAAGAAATTCAGGAACAAATGAGAAAGAAAGTAATTGAGATCTATCAGTCTGGAAAAGGTTATAAAGCCATTTCTAAAGCTTTGGGACTCCAGCGAACCACAGTGAGAGCCATTATCCACAAATGTCGAAAACATGGAACAGTGGTGAACCTTCCCAGGAGTGGCCGGCCGACCAAAATTACCCCAAGAGCGCAGCGACGACTCATCCAAGAGGTCACAAAAGACCCCAGAACAACATCCAAAGAACTGCAGGCCTCACTTGCCTCAGTTAAGGTCAGTGTTCATGACTCCACCATAAGAAAGAGACTGGGCAAAAATGGCCTGTATGGCAGAGTTCCAAGACGAAAACCGCTGCTGAGCAAAAAGAACATAAAGGCTCGTCTCAGTTTTGCCAGAAAACATCTTGATGATCCCCAAGACTTTTGGAAAAATACTCTGTGGACTGATGAGACAAAAGTTGAACTTTTTGAAAGGTGTGTGTCCCATTACATCTGGCGTAAAAGTAACACAGCATTTCAGAAAAAGAACATCATACCAACAGTAAAATATGGTGGTGGTAGTGTGATGGTCTGGGGCTGTTTTGCTGCTTCAGGACTTGGAAGACTTGCTGTGATAAATGGAACCATGAATTCTGCTGTCTACCAAAAAATCCTAAAGGACCATGTCCGGCCATCTGTTCGTGACCTCAAGCTGAAGCGAACTTGGGTTCTGCAGCAGGACAATGATCCAAAACACACCAGCAAGTCCACCTCTGAATGGCTGAAGAAAAACAAAATGAAGACTTTGGAGTGGCCTAGTCAAAGTCCTGACCTGAATCCTATTGAGATGCTGTGGCATGACCTTAAAAAGGCGGTTCATGCTCGAAAACCCTCCAATGTGGCTGAATTACAACAATTCTGCAAAGATGAGTGGGCCAAAATTCCTCCACAGCGCTGTAACAGACTCATTGGAAGTTATCACAAACGCTTGATTGCAGTTGTTGCTGCTAAGGGTGGCCCAACCAGTTATTAGGTTTAGGGGGCAAGCACTTTTTCACACAGGGCCATGTGGGTTTGGATTTTGTTTTCCCTTCATAATAAAAAACTTCATTTAAAAACTGTATGTTGTGTTTACTTGTGGTATCTTTGATTAATATTTAAATTTGTTTCTGATCTGAAAATGATCTGAAACATTAAAGTGTGACAAACATGCAAAAAAAAAAATCAGGAAGGGGGCCAACAATTTTTCACACCACTGTATATATATATATATATATATATATATATATATATATATATACATACACTAGTCAACATTTGAAGTGGATCAAATCCTTTCATCAAAGTTGTCCTAAAACCTAAAACCAAAATGCGTTCTTGTCTTAGGATAACTTTGATTAACTTTTTTGATCCACTTCAAATGTTTACTACTTTATATATGCACTTTTAAACTGTCATAATTTTATGTTACACTTATTTTATGGTGTCCTTGTTACATTATACATTTAATTTCTGAGTAATATTAATTAACTACATGTACTTACTATATGGTTAGGGTTAGGATGAGGGTTTGGTTTAGGGTTAACTGCATGTAATTATGCATAATTTATTGTTATTACTACAGTATGTGCATTATTTTAAATAATAATTTTAAATTGTAATATTATTTCCCAATAATTGTGTTTTACAGTCTTGGGGAGCATAAGAAACTTCTTTCAAAAACATCATAAAATATTACCAACCCAAAATCACAGACGTTTGTTTTAAGTTTTGGTCAATTTCCATATACCTTAAAATTTTATCTACCAAAAAAAAAAAAAAAAACAGTTTTAGAATATTTCCACCACTATTGTCACAAGAAAAAGGTCACTTTATTTTAAGGTCCAATTCTCGCCATTATTAAATCATTAACTATGACTTTTGCCTCAATAAACTACTAATTTATCCCTAATGGATTAGGGATGTAAAATATGGTCATGTAGAATATGTGCTTTATGAGTACTAATAAACAGCCAATATATTAATAATAGGCGTGCTAATAAGCAAATAGTTAATAGTGAGAATTGTTGACATTTTGTGACAAACTGCATCAATAATGGGGCACAATATATACAGTAAGTTGTTACAAAGGCAACCTGCCATTTAACAGCCCATTATAGGTTTTTCAGTAAAACATTAAAAAAAGCGTGAGAACCTTCTCAATTTAAATGTGAAAAAAAAAACTCAGTGCATAAGAAAATTGGTACATTTTGACATCTAAAAGAGCCCCAAACTGCAGTAATGACTCTCTTTCTTAATTCAACCCTGTGTTGCTCACATCCATTCTGCCTGTCCGTTCCTTCTTTATGCCCTTAATCTCCAGTGTGCTGTGTGTTCGATAAGGAGAAGTGGCTTGGTGTGAAGAGTGGCTCTGCTAAAAGGAGAGGTTAATAAAGGGGCCATGCCTCCCCATCCATTCGGTGTCAAAAGCCCTCATCTGTGAGGAATGTCCAGCTAAGATGTTTTAACTGAGAAAGCAACAGAGGGAGGGAGAGCGAGTAAAGGGAGAGAAAGAGATAAAGAAATTCGGCCATCTTACCATTAACACAATGAAAGCTTCCAAACGCCTCCTTCAGAGTCAAGATGTCTACATAGATCACTATACAATATTATCTTCAAAGTTGCTTATCAAACAAAATAAAACATGACTGAAGTGAGTGCGGGTGGGTGGGGGGGGGTCATAGGACATAGGACATAGTGGCTAACAGATTAAACCAACGGGGTTGAGTGCAATATAAAATGTTCCTACACATTCAATGCAGTTTAAAGTGAATGAAGATAAATGAGCACATTTAACATGTCAAGCATTTCCCAGCCGAGACAACTCATGTCTAGAGGTGCCTTCTGATTTATCATAGGTTTTGACTGCAATTTATATTCAACTGCAGATCAGCCAATCAGACAGAATCAGAATAAATCAACATGAAAAAAAGACACAAGGCACAAGTTTACATGCCTGCATCTACATATATGCACACAGCAATAACTCAGCGTATCAGTCAGAAGCACACCTTGCCACAGGTCGTAAGCCCAGAGGTCTTTATTATAGCGTGTGCTCATCATTACCATAACAACTGTATTACTAGAATAATCCTCTCCAGGCACAGACACGAACAGCTTTTCATAATCTCACTAGGCTTGACGTATAGTGCTACTCCAAACTCCAACTTTTCTCTCCCTTAATGAACCTGCCTGTTATTGAGCAAAAAAATAAAAAAAAATAATTGACTGAATCAGTTTTTCCCCTTTAATTCTCCAGGAGTGGTTAATAGTAATTAATATGTTCCAGAAGGCATGCTGAAGTACTTCACCACACAGTATGACTATAACGACACTGTACCAGACTGGTAAACAAACCCAATACAGTGAACCAGGGTTATTTTAGTTAAACCAAAACCATAAAAAATTCTTCAATTAAAATAAAATAACCCTAAAAGTGACAGTCCACAAAAAATGGAAATTCTGTTATCATTTGTTCATTATCAAAGAAGATATTTTGAAGAATGTTGGTAATCAAACACATGTCTGTCCCCGTTGACACCCACAGTAGTGAAATATAGGTAACACTTCTCCAACCAATTCTCACAATTAACTAGTTGCTTACTAGCATGCATTTTACATAGTGTCTGTTTATTATTACTTATAAGGCACATATTAATGCCTTATTTTGCATGAACATGTTCTAGATTCCTGAACCCGGCCCAATACCTAAACTTAACAACTATATTACTAACTATTAATAAGCAGCAAATTAGGCGTTTCTTGAGGGAAAACTCTTAATTAATAGTGAATACGTGTTCCCTATTCTAAAGCAATAAAATACTTCGTCAAAGTCAAAGGAGACTGTCTGGATACGAACATTAATAAAAAAAATAAATAAAAAAAAACTTTGTTAACACTTTATATTTATTAAGAGTTTTCCTTCAATAAACTCCTAATTACTGCTTATTGATAGTATGCAGGTTGGTGGTTGTTAGGGCTGGGTTTTGTCACAAATTTCACGATTCAGTTTGATTCTGACTCACTTTACTATAATTCTTAAATCAATGATTGAGAGATTACATGAGACAGGATACAGATTTCAGTAAGTTGTACTCTTTCTTTTAACATATCTTCGGATGTTTATTCATGTTTATTTCATGCTGAAACTGGTATTAAAGCAGAGGAGATGATCAGTTCACGTGCGTTTGCACTGCTGCTTCTCTCGAACTGAGGCGCTACATTCACTACACATTAAACAGCAACAAAATGGCATTTATTGTTTACTGTAATATTTACTGTAATATAAAATGGTAAGAATTTGAAATATGACACTTTGTTTCATATCAAAAGTAACAAAGCACAAAGCTTACTGTGATTTTTGGATGCAATGTGCACTACAATGTTGCATTCATTAACTGAAAACAGGCTGACTAATCAGTTCTTGTGATTTAAGCATACTTATTTTTTGAGAATCAAGTAAAATCGAGAAATCAATATTTTTACCTAGCCCTAGTGGTTGTAGTAATTATGTTTAGGTATTGAGGTAGAATTAAGGGATCTAAATATGGTCATGCAGAATAAGACAGTGCTTTATAATTACTAATAAACAGCGAATATGCTAGTATTGTAAGCTAATTAAGTAAATAGTGTTCCCAAAGTGTTATCAAAACTTAAACTACAAGTAAAACGAAAACAGAAAATATAAAAATAAAAACTAATTAAAAATATTTATAAAAACTATAACGGATCTCAATCATACTAAAATAAAACTGTTGCAAACTGCCAGCAGACATATACAGAGCTCATCTCTAGATGACTGACATTTTTTAATAAACACTTGTTATACTGTATACGTCTGTCTTAATTAACCATAAAAACAGCCTTCGAATCGCTTCCAATGGCAGGCAGCGAATGGGCTCGTGGGGGAGATCAGCAAATGAGAATCTAATGAAAGTGTGAGCTGCCTGCTTTTCCTCTGCCTAGGGGACAAAAGCACGAAAGCCCTGAAAGCTCTCAGTGAGCCGCAGCAGGAGTTCGAATGCAACAGTGCGGAGTATTTACTTCAAAAAGCTTAATTAGGTCCAAACTCAGTGAGCCACCATGGTAGAGCTGGTACCAAGGGAATAGAGCCTACGCCTGTGCGATTTCTTCCCAAGCAGAAGGAACGAAACACCCCACAATAACACTGACAAAAAAAATGCCTCACCCTAATTGGATAAGTGACATCACAAAGACGTAGGAGTGACATCAGTAAGTGTTATTGTGAAGGATGCAGTGTTTTAAAAGCTGTAAGGATGGACCTTCTGACGTACCGAGGCCGATCACTGTGCAAAAGTTGGATTCCAAGGAAACTGTGGGTGGAGGAGGACAGATAAGCATAGCAAATACTGTGATGCCCTTTTCATCCTGCACCTATCCTTCTGGACCTGGACTCTATTAATCATATTTAGTTAGATCACTTCCCCAGAGCATCTCCATCCCAGGAGGTTACGAGCATGAGAGCAAAGGTGGAAATCTACATTAGACCAGGGAGAGTGTAATTATAACCTAATGATAGCATTTATACAAAAATGGAGCATTATGAAAACGACTGCAGTGAATGGAAAGAGTCAGTATCTTTATGTTAATATGACATTAGTGGATTTATTTTAATATTATTTAATTAGATATTCTTAGGGGGAAATTAGTAATATTTAAACGACTTTTGCAAAGAAATGAAATGTAGAATAAAAGTGTGAAAATAGAGGAAATTCTTCCCATGAGCACCCATTCCCCCACCCATTCTCTCTACTAGAAGAGAGGATCAGGTGGTGGGCTTCCCGTTGAGAGACAGACCCATATGGTGCAACACATCAAGCCCACAGACAAACATAACCTACAAAACGTGTGGGTGTACAAGGATACTTCTAGATAAGACCAAATGCATCATAGACATAGATTTGAGGGACAGTAGGACATGACCCTCTCAAAAAAAAAAAAAACCTATATTTGTACCTTACAGGACTTTTGAATAACTCTATGTTCCTTTTGAATAACTATGTTTCCTTTGACTTTAAGGTTAAGTACTTGGTCTGCATCCATCCATTTATCCATCACTGATCATATAGATATACAGTGTTACTTATTTCAATTAAACGGCCACTATTATGAAAAATTCACGTGTTGGGAGTCTGTGTACATAACCACTCTATAATGATAAAAATCCACCCACTACTTTTTTTTTAATCCCTATAAATCATAAGCAGTGTCTCGGAATAAGATGTCCGCAGAATCTGTACAAAGTGATGTCACTTTGTACAGTCCCCACCCACGACTGTTGACAGACACTGCCATGTTAGCAGAGACCCCACCCTGAATGACCCGCACACAATTGACCATGTTTATTTTCACATTAGAGAATTTAAATGCAGCATTCAAGTAAGAAATGTCTTCTTATTAAAGCAACAGATGTTATTCAGTCAAGAGTAGTGAGTGATGTTGTTTTTATTTTATTGTTTGGCTCATATTAACAGCATAGACAGCAGTAGGTACTGTATATTATGCTGCTGTCACTTAATACACAGATCTAATATAAACATGCGATTTCTTTCCCAGCTGTTTATGTTCACAGACATAACCACCTGTTTATGTAAATTATTTGCGTTTTTGACATAACCTTATGTGTATTTGATTGTTTAAGCGACACTTAATTTCTAACGATTATCATCAATTTGATTTCATATATACTATTTAAACTAAACTGAGTTAGACAATGACATCTCTGAATTCAATAATGAAATTCCTTTAACTGAAAATTGAGTGTTTAATCTTATTATTATTATATATTACTGACACTCTATCCTCCAATTTGATACTGTTAAGTGCTTTGACACAATCTGTATTGTTAAAAGCGCTATATAAATAAAGGTGACAGTTTAAGCGCAATAAGACATGAAAGAGATCTTAGTTTAGTACTCATATGCCATGTGACAGTCGTTTCTGTGTGTGCTTCGGATGTGTGCGCTCAGAAAACAGAAAGTTTAAACTCATACATATTGCTTTAAAATGCATACAAATTAGTTTTCAGAACGAGACATGATAACCAGAACCAAACAGATGTTTTGTTTTGGCAGAGCACCTGAGGTACGAGCTGTAAAGGCACAGCCTTATTCTGGAAAAGGAGACGGGGAGCAGCAGCTCATTTGCATTAAGATACATGCATGAAAACAGCATGTTTTTGCTTCCACTTAAAATGGGCATTTTCAAAATGTTATAATAAACAATCTGTGGGGCATTTTGAACCGATACTTCACAGACACATTCTGGGGACACCTAAGATATCTTGTAAAAAGGGCATAATAGGGGCCCTTTAAAATATTGTTACTCTTCCAGTCATTATTAGACATTTCAATTAACAGAGAATTAATTAACAGATTCCTATTTGCATGTGATATTTTTAGAATTGTTATTAGTACCAGTAGTAGAAGAGTTGAGGTACTCAAGTCCGGACTCATGTGCAGTTTTGAATGAACTTGGACTTGACATAAACTCTGGTAAATATGTATTCAAACTTGACATGGACAATTTAGACTCAGTAATTTTTCCAAGTACAGTCGAGTTCACGTCATGTGTAACACATACTGAACAAGGTATACCCAGCACTAAGTAGCAGTAGTAATAATAATAAATGTATTAGCCTATTATTTTAGAATTATGTATTAGAAAGAATTATTTTTGTATACTGGGTATGCATCCAATAAGGCCTTTAATTAAAAGACTGATGTAATCACATTGGCTTTAGGGCAAGAACTTTTACTTACGTCAAAATCTTACATCAGCTAGAAACAGAGCGAAATAACAAAAATGTGTATTCCGAACAGGCTTTCCAATGACAAAGATTTTATCAATTTGCATAACTTTCCTAATGTCCCTGTTATTTCCAAGTTTTCACTGACTGTGGGATCTAGCATATATGCATCCTCTAGTCTAGCTGCAAACTTCTTGACTGCTAGAAATAATTTGCTAATGAAGCAGCCATATACAGTATGCTATTTAACCTGTCCATATATATATTTTTCCATGAACAGAAATGCGATCAAATTAGCATTGCAGATGGCACAACAGGGCCACAGGTGGTTTATAATAATGGTTTAGTGAATGTTAGACTCATTTTGAGAGTGCAGAGTAAATATAATATAGTTATAGGCAAATTAGGCAATTAAGCAAATGAAGCAATGCAAGAGGGAAGGACAAGACACTTGGCTCAGATCCATAATGTCACAAATGCACACAAAACAAAAGTTTCCTATGTCCATTAGGACAAAAATGGACCTTACGGATATCATACATTCTAGATTTTTATGTGCATCTGATACTATGATAGCTAGCTTCACTTATTTAATTTAATGACTTAATTATTATTATTATAATTATTATTACCAGCCTACACCACTGAACAAAACCACGAGCACTGCAGAGAAACACATGAATGGATGAACTCCCCCTCGCACACACTCACAAGCATTTCATGGGAAACGTTCTGAGGGCATGACAACCGTTTTAGATGTTTCACTGTCAGAAGGAGGTTTATCCAGAAATGTCAGCATTCTCCATCGCCTTGGATAAAGTGTCATGCCGAGATAAAGCCGTAACCCCACCTACCTCTGATCCATGCTGCTGTTTCTTGCTCTCAACTTCAAACAGCAGCATGGCCCCTGAGGAGGCCGTGTGTGGCCTCTGCATGCCTCAGACCCGCTCGGCCCTTCTGGCCTCTCTATCTTCCACAGCACTGTCTTAAGGACAGAGAGACAGAAAGCACAGACCCCACAACACCAATTATCTAATGGGGTGCTAGAGGCCCTGACAAAACAGCAGCAGGAAGAATCGTTTTTCTTCCTAGCATTTCCATCTCACTCTCTCTCCATCTCACTTATTCTTTGTCTGTCTGCCAATCTGGGTGAGGGACTGCTGTGCCATTGTGCTCTAATTTTGCTTCCTGTTCATAAAGCTTGTCTCTTATCCAGCTATTTCAAAACTCTAGCTTGTCAGGGTACAAGCTACTCATACATTAAAGGGATAGTTCACGCAAAAATGAAAATTCTGTCATCAATTACTCACCCTCATGTCATTCCTGTAAAATCTTCGTTCGTCTTCGGAACACAAATTAAGATATTTTTGATGAAATCTGAGAGCTTCCTGACCCTGCATAGACTGCAATGCAACTGAAACATTCAAGGCCCAGAAAGTTAGTAAGGACATCATTAAAATAGTCCATGTGACATCAGTGGAACAACCATAATTGTATGAAACTACAAGAAGGTATGTCATGTGGACTATTTTAACGATGTCCTACCTTTCTGGGCCTTGAAAGTTTTTAATTGCTCTTGGAGTTCACCAAAAATATCTTAATTTGTGTTCCAAAGATGAACGAAAGTCTTAAAATAAATTAGAAATATTTTATCATGCAATTAACTTTATCCAGAGGAGTTAATAAAGAAATATAATTGGGGCCAAGTTCTAACCCACTGTGGTCCCACTATAAACCCATTTAGGGGCCATTTGTGGGTCCAATGTGATCACCCATTTGGGCCCCATAAGGGTTCAGTATATGGCCCACCTTGGCCCTGATTATTAGAACCCATTTGGGACCCATGTGGGCCCATATAATGAAAATCTAAATCGGCCTCACTTTTAGAGCCCACTATGAACGTATCATGTGGCCCTAAGGGCTAACATGCATGGGGTCCATGTGGAGCCGATGGACAAAATTCTCTGCGTCCCACTTGGGGGACCCATGCAGGATCCAAGTGACAGCCCATCAAAAACCCACTGGGTTGGCTGGGTTTATTTGATGTTTGATTCATCACAGGTTCCCTCTTACGTCATACTCCAGGGTTCTCTTAGGTATTTATGCACATGCGCACTCTTCAAAAAATGGCGCTAATTGAGGTTGCGCAAAAATACATAGATTAAAAGGCATTCATATTTAGATAGAATGGAATATATAGATTGTACTGCATGTTAGCTTGCTTATTGTGCCCAAGAGCATATTTATTTAAAGGCACAATATGTAAGATTTTTTTTATTTTTATTAAACTATCCAAAAATCATTAGAACAGTGTTATATATTTTGCTGACTTGTGTACTTATATTATCCCAAATCTTTTGAAGAATGTTTAAATCCAGAGAAATAGCAATTTTAAATAGTGGCTTGTCCCTGGTCATTGCGTCACCTGCCTATGACATCATACACCCTCGATTTCCAATTTTGTTTTGTAAAAAAACATGGAAACACCAAAGATGCTTAAATGTGTTATGCGTTTTATTACACAGGTGACGACCGCACAGAGTAGCATTATAACAGAACTTTCAAATGTATCAAGTATGATAAAACAGCGCTGCTTTACCCCACATACGCATGACCGGAAGGAGCAGAAGCGGTCAACGGTCTCGTTTTGCTTCGACGGCTTTCAGCCTCATCCTGCTTCATACAACGACGTTAATAAATCTTTAATACATTAGCTCATCCATGAACGTGATTTCTGCCCGAGTCCCGTCGGATTGCATCGGCTCTGGGGATGAAGATGACAACTCCCATGATTCCACAGTCAGTCACGGTGTCATCAAGCTACGCCTTTGTTTCTTTGTTTGTTTTGAATGTAAGTTTAGCCCTCTAGTGGCTAAACTTACATATTATGCCTTTAAGACCATATGTCTTACTAACAAGAAACTATGATTCTAACCACAGGTTGAGAGCTGGTTCCAACCACCTAAGCAGGGCCTGCCAATGGCATAGGCGACATAGGCAGTTGCCTAGGTTGCAAAATGACCGCCGCACGAAAGGTTTTTTTTTTTTTTTTTTTGGTGCGGAAGTCCATCGTGCGCTCCTACACCCATATATTAAGCAAAATAATTTCTGACAGTTTACATAATTTTAGTACCGATCGATCATTGAACTGATTAAAATAATGTTAGAATAATAAAATTGACATCAACGAAAAATCGTAAGATTTGACAAGTCATGTTAGATTAATTTAAACACTTTCTGTGTCATGACATAATTATAATACATCATCATAATGCACTAATTATACATGGTGCACGCAGTTAAAATAGTTTTGCCGTTTATGTGCTCTTAAAGGAGTAGTTCACTTCTAGAACAAAAATTTACAAATAATGTGCTCACCCCCTTGTCATTCAAGATGTTCATGTCTTTCTTTATTCAGTCGTAAAGAAATTATGTTTTTTGAGGAAAACATTTCGTGATTTCTCTCCATATAACGGACTTCTATGGTGCCCCCGAGTTTGAACTTCCAAAATGCAGTTTAAATGCAGCTTCAAAAGGTTCTAAATGATCCCAGCCGAGGAAGAAGGGTCTTATCTAGCGAAACAATTGGTTATTTTCTAAAAACATTTACAATTTATACTTTTTAACCTCAAACCCTCATTTTGTCTTGCTCTGTGTGAATTCTGTTTTTTCCGGTTCATGACAGGGACAAGTCGAAAAACTCCCATCTCATTTTCTCCTCCAACTTCAAAATCGTCCTACATCGCTGCAGAAGCACCAATGTAGGATTAGTAATTAGACTAACTAGCTGGCTAACATCTACAAATAAATTACAAAATGTAGCCTTTATTTTGTTGCCTTTGTTGTCTGTTAGACTATTTTAGGCATTTCATATTGCTCATATTTTTCTTTGTTGTAATAAGTACTTGTCACTGTAGGCATAGTTGTGGGTTGCATTTCTCTGTTTGGGAGTATAACTCATGTCTGGTCTCTTCAATGTTTTAACAGATTCACTCATAAAATACCTACAAGGTGCATTTATGTATTATCACAATTTAATTACTACTTATTTATGCTAATACTTATCAATATTTATGTTATGTTACATTATAGTAAAGTTTTGAAAAATCTGCATTTTCTGATATTTGTTTTTTGGTGGGGGGTGAGGGCGGATATCTAAAATCTCGCGTGACAAGGAAAGCTTGACAAGGAAAAATTTGGTGGAAAGCAGCCTCACGGGGATCTAAGGCGCTGGATTAAGGCTCCAATCTCTTCGGAGGCGTGGGTTCGAATCTCACCGCTGCCAGGGCAACCTTTTTGGAAGAATCTTGTGGCTGCTGTGCCTGAACGAAGAGACTGGAGAAGTGACACTGCATGCATATCCAAATTCATCCACTTTTGCTTTCCTTGCTCTGCTCCTTTCTAACAGAGGCACCCTGTTGAAGCAGGGACACCAATGATTTACAATCATAGTGAAGTTACTTCAAAACAGGAAAAAGAACTCAAACTAAATAATAGCGAAAAGCAATAAGTAGTCTAAAAGAAGGAAAACAGCCAATGTCATTCACTGAAAGTTTTGGGTGAAAAAAAATTGGAAAAAATTATTTTGAGGAAAACGGCTAATACACAGCTGGCTGCTGTTTTCACGACACCCCCAAAGGCCTTGATTAGCGCATTCAGGTGTGTTTGATCAGAGAAGGACCTGCACTCCGCAGGAAGGTGGGCCTCCAGGAGTAGGACTGTGTACACCTGCAAGAAGGAGGCATCTACCGTGGAGAATTTCAAGGCGTTAGCTTGTGGCGAAGCGCGACAAGGCAAAATTTGGTGGAAAGCAACCTTATGGGGTAGCGTGACCGAGCGGTCTAAGGCGCTGGATTAAGGCTCCAGTCTCTTCGGAGGCGTGGGTTCGAATCCCACTGCTGCCAGGGACAACATTTTTGGAAGACTCTTGTGGCTGCGTTGCCCGAGCAAAGAGCTTTCCTTGGCCGCACTTGATGGGTTTTGCGAAGAAGCTCCCTGGCAGGCGTTGCCTTTATTTCTGGCGGGTGGAAGGGCAGAAAAGGGCCCACGTAGAAAGCCAACCAGGGTAGTGTGGCCGAGTGGTCTAAGGCGCTGGATTTAGGCTCCAGTCTCTCTGGGGACGTGGGTTCGAATCCCACCGCTGCCAGCAGTGATTTTAACCAAGCCCGGGAGGCCCTGCGTGTACTCGAGAAAGGTCTGAAAATATTGAGAGAGCATGCTTTCCCTGGCAGCAGCTAGGCCCGCCAGGAACATGCAAGTCAAACAAGATGCCTCGTCCTCTCCCACAGCCGATCGCCTGTTTGCTAAGGCAGGCTGACTCAGTCCTGCTCCTGGGGCCCCATCCTTCCTGTGTGATTTACTGACTACTTGAGGTTTCATTGCTGACGAATCCTGTGTTGATTTGTTCTTCTAAACTCATCTCAGACATGTTGTGACAGCAACACAGCCGCAACCGCTAACCCGCTTGGGATCAGGTTTGTCTTACGCAAACAGGATTAGACTGCAGCTTTTTAGCAAAGTCAGCATCGGTGTGGCGTTTCCATCGGTCAAAACGACCCGTGGAACGCAGACTCACGGGGTAGCGTGGCCGAGCGTATTAAGACTCCAGTCTCTTCGGGGGCGTGGGTTTGAATCCCACCACTGCCAGGACAGCCTTTTGGAAGGCTCTTGTGGCTACTGTGCCTGCACGATGCGTCTAGAGAAGTGACGCTGCATGCACATCCAAATTCAGCCGCTTTTGCTTTCCTTGCTTTTTAGACAAGTCAGTGCTGGAATCCTGTCCCAGCCTCTGCTCCTTTCTAACAGAGGCACCCTGTTGAAGCAGGGACACCAATAATTTACAATCATAGTGAAGTTACTTCAAAACAGAAAAAGAACTGGATTAAAATAATAGCAAAAATCAATAAGTAGTCTAAAAGAATGTAAACAGCCAACGTCATTCATTGAAAGTTTTGGGTGAAAATTTGAAAAAAATTATTTTGAGAATAACGGCTAATACACAGCTGGCAGCCGTTTTCAGGACAGACCCAAAGGCCTTGATTAGGGCATTCAGTTGTGTTTGATCAGAGAAGGACCTGCACTCCGCAGGAAGGTGGGCCTCCAGGAGTAGGACTGCATATCCCTGCAAGAAGGCAGCATCTACTGTGGAGAATTTCAAAGCGTTAGCTTGTGGCGAAGCATGACAAGGAAAAATTTGGTGGAAAGCAGCCTCACGGGGATCTAAGGCGCTGGATTAAGGCTCCAATCTCTTCGGAGGCGTGGGTTCGAATCATGTTGTGACAGACTATTTGATTTACTGACTACTTGAGGTTTCATTGCTGACGAATCCTGTGTTGATTTGTTCTTCTACGGTCATATGCTCAAAAAATCAACAATCACTTCACAGACAGCAGAGACACACGGAGTCTGTGGCAAGCCATTCAGACCATCACAGACTACAAGCCCCCGCCACAGGCCTGTGATGATGACACATCCCTCCCAGATACAATCAACCACTTTTATTCACGGTTTGAAATGCAGAATGACACACCTGCACAAAAACTGCCCACACCTCCCAACGACCAGGCGCTCTGTCTGTCTCCAGCCGACGTAAGGAAGACCCTATCTAGGATTAACCCACGCAAGGCTGCGGGTCCCGACAACATACCTGGCCGTGTACTGAAAGACTGTGCTGTACAGCTGACAGATGTCCTAACAGATATCTTCAACACCTCGCTGAGCCAGGCAGTCGTCCCCACATGTCTCAAATCCACAACAATCATACCGGTACCAAAGAAATCACCTGTGTCCTGTCTAAATGACTACCGTCCCATAGCACTGACTCCAATCATAATGAAGTGCTTTGAGAGGTTAGTCATGCACAACATCAAAACCAGCCTCCCCAACACACTCGATCCGCTCCAGTTTGCATACCGTCCAAACCGCTCCACAGACGATGCAATTTCCTCCACCCTCCACCTGGCTCTTACCCACCTAGAAAATAAAGACTCTTATGTTAGAATGCTGTTCATTGACTTCAGCTCAGCATTCAACACAATAATCCCACAACAGCTCACAAATAAACTAAACCTACTGGGCCTTAACAATTCCCTCTGTAATTGGATTCTGGACTTTCTAACCGGAAGACCTCAGTCAGTCCGTGTCGGCCACAACACCTCGAGCACTACCACACTGAGCACAGGTGCCCCACAAGGCTGTGTGCTCAGCCCGCTGCTCTTCACGCTGCTGACCCACGACTGCACTGCCAAGTTCAGCTCCAACCACATCATCAAGTTCGCTGATGACACAACAGTGGTAGGTCTCATCAGCAACAACGATGAAACGCACTACAGAGAGGAAGTGGCACAGCTGGCTGAATGGTGTGGTGCTAACAACCTGTCCCTCAATGTGAGTAAGACAAAAGAGGTTGTGATGGACTTCAGGAGAAACTCCGCTGATCACCCCCCACTGACCATCGACAGCTCGCCTGTGGAGAGAGTCAGCAGCACTAAATTCCTGGGGGTGCACATCACAGAGGACCTCACCTGGACCACCAACACCATGTCACTCTCCAAGAAGGCACACCAGCGCCTACACTTTCTCCGTCGGCTGAAAAGAGCAAGTCTCCCTCCACCCATCCTCACCACTTTCTACAGGGGCACCATTGAGAGTGTGCTGACCAGCTGCATCACTGTCTGGTACGGGAACTGCACTGCAGCAGACCGCAAGACCCTCCAGCGGACAGTGAACACAGCTGCAAGGATCATTGGTGCCCCTCTCCCCTCCATCCTGGACATTTTCCTCACACGATGCTCCAGCAAAGCCAACAGTATCGTAAAGGACTCCACACACCCCTCCCACAGTCTCTTCCAGCTCCTACCATCAGGTAGACGGTACCGGAGCATCAGAGCCCGCTCTGCCAGACTGCTCAACAGCTTTTTCCCCCAGGCTGTGAAAGCCCTGAACTCAAATCACCCCGCCCCTCTCTGAAACCTCATACAAACCCCCTACCTCCTGAAACATGGACCATCTGGAACTTATGGAACTTTGTTTGTGCAATCGAAGAGTGCTACAGGTGAGTGGGCCTGTACAAACCACCTATAGTAGCACACTCTCTTCCTCTATGCGCACTAGTCACTTTTCACACACACTGCTGTGAGTACACAAATCCCACAAAAAGACTCAGTAATATCAGTAATATATGTATGTTTACATGCTCATGCACTACGAATCATCCTGCACTGTGCCCCAGCCAGCTGCTTGAACTCACATTGTCTCTCTTTGCACATGTACAGTATTTATCGGAAGCATTCGTATAGTCTGTATAGTTTGTATAGTTTGTATTTTTTAGTTTATGTATAGGTAAATTTTTCTTTATATAGATAGTATATTTATAGTCAAAATCTATCAGTAGGATAGTTTGTGTATAGGTTTATATTGTTTTACTTCATTGCTGTATGCCTGTATTTATGTAGCACCGTGGTCCTGTGAGGCACGACATCTCGTTCCACTGTATGCCCCCGCATATAGCGGAATGACAATAAAGCTCAACTTGACTTGACTTGACTAAACTCATCTCAGACATGTTGTGACAGCAACACAGCCGCAACCGCTAACCCGCTTGGGATCAGGTTTGTCTTACGCAAACAGGATTAGACTGCAGCTTTTTAGCAAAGTCAGCATCGGTGTGGCGTTTCCATCGGTCAAAACGACCCGTGGAACGCAGACTCACGGGGTAGCGTGGCCGAGCGTATTAAGACTCCAGTCTCTTCGGGGGCGTGGGTTTGAATCCCACCACTGCCAGGACAGCCTTTTGGAAGGCTCTTGTGGCTACTGTGCCTGCACGATGCGTCTAGAGAAGTGACGCTGCATGCACATCCAAATTCAGCCGCTTTTGCTTTCCTTGCTTTTTAGACAAGTCAGTGCTGGAATCCTGTCCCAGCCTCTGCTCCTTTCTAACAGAGGCACCCTGTTGAAGCAGGGACACCAATAATTTACAATCATAGTGAAGTTACTTCAAAACAGAAAAAGAACTGGATTAAAATAATAGCAAAAATCAATAAGTAGTCTAAAAGAATGTAAACAGCCAACGTCATTCATTGAAAGTTTTGGGTGAAAATTTGAAAAAAATTATTTTGAGAATAACGGCTAATACACAGCTGGCAGCCGTTTTCAGGACAGACCCAAAGGCCTTGATTAGGGCATTCAGTTGTGTTTGATCAGAGAAGGACCTGCACTCCGCAGGAAGGTGGGCCTCCAGGAGTAGGACTGCGTATCCCTGCAAGAAGGCAGCATCTACTGTGGAGAATTTCAAAGCGTTAGCTTGTGGCGAAGCGTGACAAGGAAAAATTTGGTGGAAAGCAGCCTCACGGGGATCTAAGGCGATGGATTAAGGCTCCAATCTCTTCGGAGGTGTGGGTTCGAATCTCACCGCTGCCAGGGCAACCTTTTTGGAAGACTCTTGTGGCTGCTGTGCTTGAACGAAGCGACTGGAGAAGTGACACTGCATGCATATCCAAATTCATCCGCTTTTGCTTTCCTTGCTCTGCTCCTTTCTAACAGAGGCACCCTGTTGAAGCAGGGACACCAATGATTTACAATCATAGTGAAGTTACTTCAAAACAGGAAAATGAACTCAAACTAAATAATAGCGAAAAGCAATAAGTAGTCTAAAAGAAGGAAAACAGCCAATGTCATTCATTGAAAGTTTTGGGTGAAAAAAAATTGGAAAAAATTATTTTGAGGAAAACGGCTAATACACAGCTGGCTGCTGTTTTCACGACAGCCCCAAAGGCCTTGATTAGCGCATTCAGGTGTGTTTGATCAGAGAAGGACCTGCACTCCGCAGGAAGGTGGGCCTCTAGGAGTAGGACTATGTACACCTGCAAGAAGGAGGCATCTACCGTGGAGAATTTCAAGGCGTTAGCTTGTGGCGACGCACGACAAGGCAAAATTTTTTTAAGGAAAGCAACCTTATCGGGTAGCGTGGCCGAGCGGACTAAGGCGCTGGATTAAGGCTCCAGTCTCTTCGGAGGCGTGGGTTCGAATCCCACTGCTGCCAGGGACAACATTTTTGGAAGACTCTTGTGGCTGCGTTGCCCGAGCAAAGAGCTTTCCTTGGCCGCACTTGATGGGTTTTGCGAAGAAGCTCCCTGACAGGCGTTGCCTTTATTTCTGGCGGGTGGAAGGGCAGAAAAGGGCCCACGAAGAAAACCAACCAGGGTAGTGTGGCCGAGTGGTCTAAGGCGCTGGATTTAGGCTCCAGTCTCTCTGGGAACGTGGGTTCGAATCCCACCGCTGCCAGCAGTGCTTTTAACCAAGCCCGGAAGGCCCTGCGTGTACTCGAGAAAGGTCTGAAAATATTGAGAGAGCACGATTTCCCTGGCAGCAGCCAGGCCCGCCAGGAACATGCAAGTCAAACAAGATGCCTCGTCCTCTCCCACAGCCGATCGCCTGTTTGCTAAGGCAGGCTGACTCAGTCCTGCTCCTGGGGCCCCATCCTTCCTGTGTGATTTACTGACTACTTTCAGTACTTACTTACTCCGCAGGAAGGTGGGCCTCCAGGAGTAGGACTGCGTATCCCTGCAAGAAGGCAGCATCTACTGTGGAGAATTTCAAAGCGTTAGCTTGTGGCGAAGCGTGACAAGGAAAAATTTGGTGGAAAGCAGCCTCACGGGGATCTAAGGCGCTGGATTAAGGCTCCAATCTCTTCGGAGGCGTGGGTTTGAATCTCACCGCTGCCAGGGCAACCTTTTTGGAAGACTCTTGTGGCTGCTGTGCCTGAACGAAGCGACTGGAGAAGTGACACTGCATGCATATCCAAATTCATCCGCTTTTGCTTTCCTTGCTCTGCTCCTTTCTAACAGAGGCACCCTGTTGAAGCAGGGACACCAATGATTTACAATCATAGTGAAGTTACTTCAAAACAGGAAAATGAACTCAAACTAAATAATAGCGAAAAGCAATAAGTAGTCTAAAAGAAGGAAAACAGCCAACGTCATTCATTGAAAGTTTTGGGTGAAAAAAAATTGGAAAAAATTATTTTGAGGAAAACGGCTAATACACAGCTGGCTGCTGTTTTCACGACAGCCCCAAAGGCCTTGATTAGCGCATTCAGGTGTGTTTGATCAGAGAAGGACCTGCACTCCGCAGGAAGGTGGGCCTCTAGGAGTAGGACTGTGTACACCTGCAAGAAGGAGGCATCTACCGTGGACAATTTCAAGGCGTTAGCTTGTGGCTCTTCGGAGGCGTGGGTTCGAATCCCACTGCTGCCAGGGACAACATTTTTGGAAGACTCTTGTGGCTGCGTTGCCCGAGCAAAGAGCTTTCCTTGGCCGCACTTGATGGGTTTTGCGAAGAAGCTCCCTGGCAGGCGTTGCCTTTATTTCTGGCGGGTGGAAGGGCAGAAAAGGGCCCATGAAGAAAGCCAACCAGGGTAGTGTGGCCGAGTGGTCTAAGGCGCTGGATGTAGGCTCCAGTCTCTCTAGGGACGTGGGTTTGAATCCCACCGCTGCCAGCAGTGATTTTAACCAAGCCCGGGAGGCCCTGCGTGTACTTGAGAAAGGTCTGAAAATATTGAGAGAGCAGCCAGGCCCGCCAGGAACATGCAAGTCAAACAAGATGCCACAGCCGATCGCCTGTTTGCTAAGGCAGGCTGACTCAGTCCTGCTCCTGGGGCCCCATCCTTCCTGTGTGATTTACTGACTACTTTCATTGCTGACGAATCCTGTGTTGATTTGTTCTTCTAAACTCATCTCAGACATGTTGTGACAGCAACACAGCCGCAACCGCTAACCCGCTTGGGATCAGGTTTGTCTTACGCAAACAGGATTAGACTGCAGCTTTTTAACAAAGTCAGCATCGGGGTGGCGTTTCCATCGGTCAAAAGGACCCGTGGAACGCAGACTCAAGGGGTAGCGTGGCCGAGCGTATTAAGACTCCAGTCTCTTCGGGGGCGTGGGTTTGAATCCCACCACTGCCAGGACAGCCTTTTGGAAGGCTCTTGTGGCTACTGTGCCTGCACGATGCGTCTAGAGAAGTGACGCTGCATGCACATCCAAATTCAGCCGCTTTTGCTTTCCTTGCTTTTTAGACAAGTCAGTGCTGGAATCCTGTCCCAGCCTCTGCTCCTTTCTAACAGAGGCACCCTGTTGAAGCAGGGACACCAATAATTTACAATCATAGTGAAGTTACTTCAAAACAGAAAAAGAACTGGATTAAAATAATAGCAAAAATCAATAAGTAGTCTAAAAGAATGTAAACAGCCAACGTCATTCATTGAAAGTTTTGGGTGAAAATTTGAAAAAAATTATTTTGAGAATAACGGCTAATACACAGCTGGCAGCCGTTTTCAGGACAGACCCAAAGGCCTTGATTAGGGCATTCAGTTGTGTTTGATCAGAGAAGGACCTGCACTCCGCAGGAAGGTGGGCCTCCAGGAGTAGGACTGCGTATCCCTGCAAGAAGGCAGCATCTACTGTGGAGAATTTCAAAGCGTTAGCTTGTGGCGAAGCGTGACAAGGAAAAATTTGGTGGAAAGCAGCCTCACGGGGATCTAAGGCGCTGGATTAAGGCTCCAATCTCTTCGGAGGCGTGGGTTCGAATCTCACCGCTGCCAGGGACAACATTTTTGGAAGACTCTTGTGGCTGCGTTGCCCGAGCAAAGAGCTTTCCTTGGCCGCACTTGATGGGTTTTGCGAAGAAGCTCCCTGGCAGGCGTTGCCTTTATTTCTGGCGGGTGGAAGGGCAGAAAAGGGCCCACGAAGAAAGCCAACCAGGGTAGTGTGGCCGAGTGGTCTAAGGCGCTGGATTTAGGCTCCAGTCTCTCTGGGGATGTGGGTTCGAATCCCACCGCTGCCAGCAGTGATTTTAACCAAGCCCGGGAGGCCCTGCGTGTACTCGAGAAAGGTCTGAAAATATTGAGAGAGCACGCTTTCCCTGGCAGCAGCCAGGCCCGCCAGGAACATGCAAGTCAAACAAGATGCCTCGTCCTCTCCCACAGCCGATCGCCTGTTTGCTAAGGCAGGCTGACTCAGTCCTGCTCCTGGGGCCCCATCCTTCCTGTGTGATTTACTGACTACTTGAGGTTTCATTGCTGACGAATCCTGTGTTGATTTGTCCTTCTAAACTCATCTCAGACATGTTGTGACAGCAACACAGCCGCAACCGCTAACCCGCTTGGGATCAGGTTTGTCTTACGCAAACAGGATTAGACTGCAGCTTTTTAACAAAGTCAGCATCGGGGTGGCATTTCCATCGGTCAAAACGACCCGTGGAACGCAGACTCACGGGGTAGCGTGGCCGAGCGTATTAAGACTCCAGTCTCTTCGGGGGCGTGGGTTTGAATCCCACCACTGCCAGGACAGCCTTTTGGAAGGCTCTTGTGGCTACTGTGCCTGCACGATGCGTCTAGAGAAGTGACGCTGCATGCACATCCAAATTCAGCCGCTTTTGCTTTCCTTGCTTTTTAGACAAGTCAGTGCTGGAATCCTGTCCCAGCCTCTGCTCCTTTCTAACAGAGGCACCCTGTTGAAGCAGGGACACCAATAATTTACAATCATAGTGAAGTTACTTCAAAACAGAAAAAGAACTGGATTAAAATAATAGCAAAAATCAATAAGTAGTCTAAAAGAATGTAAACAGCCAACGTCATTCATTGAAAGTTTTGGGTGAAAATTTGAAAAAAATTATTTTGAGAATAACGGCTAATACACAGCTGGCAGCCGTTTTCAGGACAGACCCAAAGGCCTTGATTAGGGCATTCAGTTGTGTTTGATCAGAGAAGGACCTGCACTCCGCAGGAAGGTGGGCCTCCAGGAGTAGGACTGCGTATCCCTGCAAGAAGGCAGCATCTACTGTGGAGAATTTCAAAGCGTTAGCTTGTGGCGAAGCGTGACAAGGAAAAATTTGGTGGAAAGCAGCCTCACGGGGATCTAAGGCGCTGGATTAAGGCTCCAATCTCTTCGGAGGCGTGGGTTCGAATCTCACCGCTGCCAGGGCAACCTTTTTGGAAGACTCTTGTGGCTGCTGTGCCTGAACGAAGCGACTGGAGAAGTGACACTGCATGCATATCCAAATTCATCCGCTTTTGCTTTCCTTGCTCTGCTCCTTTCTAACAGAGGCACCCTGTTGAAGCAGGGACACCAATGATTTACAATCATAGTGAAGTTACTTCAAAACAGGAAAATGAACTCAAACTAAATAATAGCGAAAAGCAATAAGTAGTCTAAAAGAAGGAAAACAGCCAACGTCATTCATTGAAAGTTTTGGGTGAAAAAAAATTGGAAAAAATTATTTTGAGGAAAACGGCTAATACACAGCTGGCTGCTGTTTTCACGACAGCCCCAAAGGCCTTGATTAGCGCATTCAGGTGTGTTTGATCAGAGAAGGACCTGCACTCCGCAGGAAGGTGGGCCTCTAGGAGTAGGACTGTGTACACCTGCAAGAAGGAGGCATCTACCGTGGACAATTTCAAGGCGTTAGCTTGTGGTGACGCGCGACAAGGCAAAATTTGGTGGAAAGCAACCTTATGGGGTAGCGTGGCCGAGCGGTCTAAGGCGCTGGATTAAGGCTCCAGTCTCTTCGGAGGCGTGGGTTCGAATCCCACCGCTGCCAGGGACAACATTTTTGGAAGACTCTTGTGGCTGCGTTGCCCGAGCAAAGAGCTTTCCTTGGCCGCACTTGATGGGTTTTGCGAAGAAGCTCCCTGGCAGGCGTTGCCTTTATTTCTGGCGGGTGGAAGAGCAGAAAAGGGCCCACGAAGAAAGCCAACCAGGGTAGTGTGGCCGAGTGGTCTAAGGCGCTGGATTTAGGCTCCAGTCTCTCTGGGGACGTGGGTTCGAATCCCACCGCTGCCAGCAGTGATTTTAACCAAGCCCGGGAGGCCCTGCGTGTACTCGAGAAAGGTCTGAAAATATTGAGAGAGCACGCTTTCCCTGGCAGCAGCCAGGCCCGCCAGGAACATGCAAGTCAAACAAGATGCCTCGTCCTCTCCCACAGCCGATCGCCTGTTTCCTAAGGCAGGCTGACTCAGTCCTGCTCCTGGGGCCCCATCCTTCCTGTGTGATTTACTGACTACTTGAGGTTTCATTGCTGACGAATCCTGTGTTGATTTGTCCTTCTAAACTCATCTCAGACATGTTGTGACAGCAACGCAACCGCTAACCCGCTTGGGATCAGGTTTGTCTTACGCAAACAGGATTAGACTGCAGCTTTTTAACAAAGTCAGCATCGGGGTGGCATTTCCATCGGTCAAAACGACCCGTGGAACGCAGACTCACGGGGTAACGTGGCCGAGCGTATTAAGACTCCAGTCTCTTCGGGGACGTGGGTTTGAATCCCACCACTGCCAGGACAGCCTTTTGGAAGGCTCTTGTGGCTACTGTGCCTGCACGATGCGTCTAGAGAAGTGACGCTGCATGCACATCCAAATTCAGCCGCTTTTGCTTTCCTTGCTTTTTAGACAAGTCAGTGCTGGAATCCTGTCCCAGCCTCTGCTCCTTTCTAACAGAGGCACCCTGTTGAAGCAGGGACACCAATAATTTACAATCATAGTGAAGTTACTTCAAAACAGAAAAAGAACTGGATTAAAATAATAGCAAAAATCAATAAGTAGTCTAAAAGAATGTAAACAGCCAACGTCATTCATTGAAAGTTTTGGGTGAAAATTTGAAAAAAATTATTTTGAGAATAACGGCTAATACACAGCTGGCAGCCGTTTTCAGGACAGACCCAAAGGCCTTGATTAGGGCATTCAGTTGTGTTTGATCAGAGAAGGACCTGCACTCCGCAGGAAGGTGGGCCTCCAGGAGTAGGACTGCGTATCCCTGCAAGAAGGCAGCATCTACTGTGGAGAATTTCAAAGCGTTAGCTTGTGGCGAAGCGTGACAAGGAAAAATTTGGTGGAAAGCAGCCTCACGGGGATCTAAGGCGCTGGATTAAGGCTCCAATCTCTTCGGAGGCGTGGGTTCGAATCTCACCGCTGCCAGGGCAACCTTTTTGGAAGACTCTTGTGGCTGCTGTGCCTGAACGAAGCGACTGGAGAAGTGACACTGCATGCATATCCAAATTCATCCGCTTTTGCTTTCCTTGCTCTGCTCCTTTCTAACAGAGGCACCCTGTTGAAGCAGGGACACCAATGATTTACAATCATAGTGAAGTTACTTCAAAACAGGAAAATGAACTCAAACTAAATAATAGCGAAAAGCAATAAGTAGTCTAAAAGAAGGAAAACAGCCAACGTCATTCATTGAAAGTTTTGGGTGAAAAAAAATTGGAAAAAATTATTTTGAGGAAAACGGCTAATACACAGCTGGCTGCTGTTTTCACGACAGCCCCAAAGGCCTTGATTAGCGCATTCAGGTGTGTTTGATCAGAGAAGGACCTGCACTCCGCAGGAAGGTGGGCCTCTAGGAGTAGGACTGTGTACACCTGCAAGAAGGAGGCATCTACCGTGGACAATTTCAAGGCGTTAGCTTGTGGTGACGCGCGACAAGGCAAAATTTGGTGGAAAGCAACCTTATGGGGTAGCGTGGCCGAGCGGTCTAAGGCGCTGGATTAAGGCTCCAGTCTCTTCGGAGGCGTGGGTTCGAATCCCACCGCTGCCAGGGACAACATTTTTGGAAGACTCTTGTGGCTGCGTTGCCCGAGCAAAGAGCTTTCCTTGGCCGCACTTGATGGGTTTTGCGAAGAAGCTCCCTGGCAGGCGTTGCCTTTATTTCTGGCGGGTGGAAGAGCAGAAAAGGGCCCACGAAGAAAGCCAACCAGGGTAGTGTGGCCGAGTGGTCTAAGGCGCTGGATTTAGGCTCCAGTCTCTCTGGGGACGTGGGTTCGAATCCCACCGCTGCCAGCAGTGATTTTAACCAAGCCCGGGAGGCCCTGCGTGTACTCGAGAAAGGTCTGAAAATATTGAGAGAGCACGCTTTCCCTGGCAGCAGCCAGGCCCGCCAGGAACATGCAAGTCAAACAAGATGCCTCGTCCTCTCCCACAGCCGATCGCCTGTTTCCTAAGGCAGGCTGACTCAGTCCTGCTCCTGGGGCCCCATCCTTCCTGTGTGATTTACTGACTACTTGAGGTTTCAAGGCTCTTGTGGCTACTGTGCCTGCACGATGCGTCTAGAGAAGTGACGCTGCATGCACATCCAAATTCAGCCGCTTTTGCTTTCCTTGCTTTTTAGACAAGTCAGTGCTGGAATCCTGTCCCAGCCTCTGCTCCTTTCTAACAGAGGCACCCTGTTGAAGCAGGGACACCAATAATTTACAATCATAGTGAAGTTACTTCAAAACAGAAAAAGAACTGGATTAAAATAATAGCAAAAATCAATAAGTAGTCTAAAAGAATGTAAACAGCCAACGTCATTCATTGAAAGTTTTGGGTGAAAATTTGAAAAAAATTATTTTGAGAATAACGGCTAATACACAGCTGGCAGCCGTTTTCAGGACAGACCCAAAGGCCTTGATTAGGGCATTCAGTTGTGTTTGATCAGAGAAGGACCTGCACTCCGCAGGAAGGTGGGCCTCCAGGAGTAGGACTGCGTATCCCTGCAAGAAGGCAGCATCTACTGTGGAGAATTTCAAAGCGTTAGCTTGTGGCGAAGCGTGACAAGGAAAAATTTGGTGGAAAGCAGCCTCACGGGGATCTAAGGCGCTGGATTAAGGCTCCAATCTCTTCGGAGGCGTGGGTTCGAATCTCACCGCTGCCAGGGCAACCTTTTTGGAAGACTCTTGTGGCTGCTGTGCCTGAACGAAGCGACTGGAGAAGTGACACTGCATGCATATCCAAATTCATCCGCTTTTGCTTTCCTTGCTCTGCTCCTTTCGAACAGAGGCACCCTGTTGAAGCAGGGACACCAATGATTTACAATCATAGTGAAGTTACTTCAAAACAGGAAAATGAACTCAAACTAAATAATAGCGAAAAGCAATAAGTAGTCTAAAAGAAGGAAAACAGCCAACGTCATTCATTGAAAGTTTTGGGTGAAAAAAAATTGGAAAAAATTATTTTGAGGAAAACGGCTAATACACAGCTGGCTGCTGTTTTCACGACAGCCCCAAAGGCCTTGATTAGCGCATTCAGGTGTGTTTGATCAGAGAAGGACCTGCACTCCGCAGGAAGGTGGGCCTCTAGGAGTAGGACTGTGTACACCTGCAAGAAGGAGGCATCTACCGTGGACAATTTCAAGGCGTTAGCTTGTGGCGACGCGCGACAAGGCAAAATTTGGTGGAAAGCAACCTTATGGGGTAGCGTGGCCGAGCGGTCTAAGGCGCTGGATTAAGGCTCCAGTCTCTTCGGAGGCGTGGGTTCGAATCCCACCGCTGCCAGGGACAACATTTTTGGAAGACTCTTGTGGCTGCGTTGCCCGAGCAAAGAGCTTTCCTTGGCCGCACTTGATGGGTTTTGCGAAGAAGCTCCCTGGCAGGCGTTGCCTTTATTTCTGGCGGGTGGAAGGGCAGAAAAGGGCCCACGAAGAAAGCCAACCAGGGTAGTGTGGCCGAGTGGTCTAAGGCGCTGGATTTAGGCTCCAGTCTCTCTGGGGACGTGGGTTCGAATCCCACCGCTGCCAGCATTGATTTTAACCAAGCCCGGGAGGCCCTGCGTGTACTCGAGAAAGGTCTGAAAATATTGAGAGAGCACGCTTTCCCTGGCAGCAGCCAGGCCCGCCAGGAACATGCAAGTCAAACAAGATGCCTCGTCCTCTCCCACAGCCGATCGCCTGTTTGCTAAGGCAGGCTGACTCAGTCCTGCTCCTGGGGCCCCATCCTTCCTGTGTGATTTACTGACTACTTGAGGTTTCATTGCTGACGAATCCTGTGTTGATTTGTCCTTCTAAACTCATCTCAGACATGTTGTGACAGCAACACAGCCGCAACCGCTAACCCGCTTGGGATCAGGTTTGTCTTACGCAAACAGGATTAGACTGCAGCTTTTTAACAAAGTCAGCATCGGGGTGGCATTTCCATCGGTCAAAACGACCCGTGGAACGCAGACTCACGGGGTAGCGTGGCCGAGCGTATTAAGACTCCAGTCTCTTCGGGGGCGTGGGTTTGAATCCCACCACTGCCAGGACAGCCTTTTGGAAGGCTCTTGTGGCTACTGTGCCTGCACGATGCGTCTAGAGAAGTGACGCTGCATGCACATCCAAATTCAGCCGCTTTTGCTTTCCTTGCTTTTTAGACAAGTCAGTGCTGGAATCCTGTCCCAGCCTCTGCTCCTTTCTAACAGAGGCACCCTGTTGAAGCAGGGACACCAATAATTTACAATCATAGTGAAGTTACTTCAAAACAGAAAAAGAACTGGATTAAAATAATAGCAAAAATCAATAAGTAGTCTAAAAGAATGTAAACAGCCAACGTCATTCATTGAAAGTTTTGGGTGAAAATTTGAAAAAAATTATTTTGAGAATAACGGCTAATACACAGCTGGCAGCCGTTTTCAGGACAGACCCAAAGGCCTTGATTAGGGCATTCAGTTGTGTTTGATCAGAGAAGGACCTGCACTCCGCAGGAAGGTGGGCCTCCAGGAGTAGGACTGCGTATCCCTGCAAGAAGGCAGCATCTACTGTGGAGAATTTCAAAGCGTTAGCTTGTGGCGAAGCGTGACAAGGAAAAATTTGGTGGAAAGCAGCCTCACGGGGATCTAAGGCGATGGATTAAGGCTCCAATCTCTTCGGAGGCGTGGGTTCGAATCTCACCGCTGCCAGGGCAACCTTTTTGGAAGACTCTTGTGGCTGCTGTGCCTGAACGAAGCGACTGGAGAAGTGACACTGCATGCATATCCAAATTCATCCGCTTTTGCTTTCCTTGCTCTGCTCCTTTCTAACAGAGGCACCCTGTTGAAGCAGGGACACCAATGATTTACAATCATAGTGAAGTTACTTCAAAACAGGAAAATGAACTCAAACTAAATAATAGCGAAAAGCAATAAGTAGTCTAAAAGAAGGAAAACAGCCAATGTCATTCATTGAAAGTTTTGGGTGAAAAAAAATTGGAAAAAATTATTTTGAGGAAAACGGCTAATACACAGCTGGCTGCTGTTTTCACGACAGCCCCAAAGGCCTTGATTAGCGCATTCAGGTGTGTTTGATCAGAGAAGGACCTGCACTCCGCAGGAAGGTGGGCCTCTAGGAGTAGGACTGTGTACACCTGCAAGAAGGAGGCATCTACCGTGGAGAATTTCAAGGCGTTAGCTTGTGGCGACGCGCGACAAGGCAAAATTTGGTGGAGAGCAACCTTGTGGGGTAGTGTGGCCGAGCGGTCTAAGGCGCTGGATTAAGGCTCTGGTCTCTTTGGAGGCGTAGGTTCGAATCCCACAGCTGCCAGGGACAACATTTTTGGAAGACTCTTGTGGCTGCGTTGCCCGAGCAAAGAGCTTTCCTTGGCCGCACTTGATGGGTTTTGCGAAGAAGCTCCCTGGCAGGCGTTGCCTTTATTTCTGGCGGGTGGAAGGGCAGAAAAGGGCCCACGAAGAAAGCCAACCAGGGTAGTGTGGCCGAGTGGTCTAAGGCGCTGGATTTAGGCTCCAGTCTCTCTGGGGACGTGGGTTCGAATCCCACCGCTGCCAGCATTGATTTTAACCAAGCCCGGGAGGCCCTGCGTGTACTCGAGAAAGGTCTGAAAATATTGAGAGAGCACGCTTTCCCTGGCAGCAGCCAGGCCCGCCAGGAACATGCAAGTCAAACAAGATGCCTCGTCCTCTCCCACAGCCGATCGCCTGTTTGCTAAGGCAGGCTGACTCAGTCCTGCTCCTGGGGCCCCATCCTTCCTGTGTGATTTACTGACTAATTGAGGTTTCATTGCTGACGAATCCTGTGTTGATTTGTCCTTCTAAACTCATCTCAGACATGTTGTGACAGCAACACAGCCGCAACCGCTAACCCGCTTGGGATCAGGTTTGTCTTACGCAAACAGGATTAGACTGCAGCTTTTTAACAAAGTCAGCATCGGGGTGGCATTTCCATCGGTCAAAACGACCCGTGGAACGCAGACTCACGGGGTAGCGTGGCCGAGCGTATTAAGACTCCAGTCTCTTCGGGGGCGTGGGTTTGAATCCCACCACTGCCAGGACAGCCTTTTGGAAGGCTCTTGTGGCTACTGTGCCTGCACGATGCGTCTAGAGAAGTGACGCTGCATGCACATCCAAATTCAGCCGCTTTTGCTTTCCTTGCTTTTTAGACAAGTCAGTGCTGGAATCCTGTCCCAGCCTCTGCTCCTTTCTAACAGAGGCACCCTGTTGAAGCAGGGACACCAATAATTTACAATCATAGTGAAGTTACTTCAAAACAGAAAAAGAACTGGATTAAAATAATAGCAAAAATCAATAAGTAGTCTAAAAGAATGTAAACAGCCAACGTCATTCATTGAAAGTTTTGGGTGAAAATTTGAAAAAAATTATTTTGAGAATAACGGCTAATACACAGCTGGCAGCCGTTTTCAGGACAGACCCAAAGGCCTTGATTAGGGCATTCAGTTGTGTTTGATCAGAGAAGGACCTGCACTCCGCAGGAAGGTGGGCCTCCAGGAGTAGGACTGCGTATCCCTGCAAGAAGGCAGCATCTACTGTGGAGAATTTCAAAGCGTTAGCTTGTGGCGAAGCGTGACAAGGAAAAATTTGGTGGAAAGCAGCCTCACGGGGATCTAAGGCGCTGGATTAAGGCTCCAATCTCTTCGGAGGCGTGGGTTCGAATCTCACCGCTGCCAGGGCAACCTTTTTGGAAGACTCTTGTGGCTGCTGTGCCTGAACGAAGCGACTGGAGAAGTGACACTGCATGCATATCCAAATTCATCCGCTTTTGCTTTCCTTGCTCTGCTCCTTTCTAACAGAGGCACCCTGTTGAAGCAGGGACACCAATGATTTACAATCATAGTGAAGTTACTTCAAAACAGGAAAATGAACTCAAACTAAATAATAGCGAAAAGCAATAAGTAGTCTAAAAGAAGGAAAACAGCCAATGTCATTCATTGAAAGTTTTGGGTGAAAAAAAATTGGAAAAAATTATTTTGAGGAAAACGGCTAATACACAGCTGGCTGCTGTTTTCACGACAGCCCCAAAGGCCTTGATTAGCGCATTCAGGTGTGTTTGATCAGAGAAGGACCTGCACTCCGCAGGAAGGTGGGCCTCTAGGAGTAGGACTGTGTACACCTGCAAGAAGGAGGCATCTACCGTGGACAATTTCAAGGCGTTAGCTTATGGCGACGCGCGACAAGGCAAAATTTGGTGGAAAGCAACCTTATGGGGTAGCGTGGCCGAGCGGTCTAAGGCGCTGGATTAAGGCTCCAGTCTCTTCGGAGGCGTGGGTTCGAATCCCACTGCTGCCAGGGACAACATTTTTGGAAGACTCTTGTGGCTGCGTTACCCGAGCAAAGAGCTTTCCTTGGCCGCACTTGATGGGTTTTGCGAAGAAGCTCCCTGGCAGGCGTTGCCTTTATTTCTGGCGGGTGGAAGGGCAGAAAAGGGCCCACGAAGAAAGCCAACCAGGGTAGTGTGGCCGAGTGGTCTAAGGCGCTGGATTTAGGCTCCAGTCTCTCTGGGGACGTGGGTTCGAATCCCACCGCTGCCAGCAGTGATTTTAACCAAGCCCGGGAGGCCCTGCGTGTACTCGAGAAAGGTCTGAAAATATTGAGAGAGCACGCTTTCCCTGGCAGCAGCCAGGCCCGCCAGGAACATGCAAGTCAAACAAGATGCCTCGTCCTCTCCCACAGCCGATCGCCTGTTTGCTAAGGCAGGCTGACTCAGTCCTGCTCCTGGGGCCCCATCCTTCCTGTGTGATTTACTGACTAATTGAGGTTTCATTGCTGACGAATCCTGTGTTGATTTGTCCTTCTAAACTCATCTCAGACATGTTGTGACAGCAACACAGCCGCAACCGCTAACCCGCTTGGGATCAGGTTTGTCTTACGCAAACAGGATTAGACTGCAGCTTTTTAACAAAGTCAGCATCGGGGTGGCGTTTCCATCGGTCAAAACGACCCGTGGAACGCAGACTCACGGGGTAGCGTGGCCGAGCGTATTAAGACTCCAGTCTCTTCGGGGGCGTGGGTTTGAATCCCACCACTGCCAGGACAGCCTTTTGGAAGGCTCTTGTGGCTACTGTGCCTGCACGATGCGTCTAGAGAAGTGACGCTGCATGCACATCCAAATTCAGCCGCTTTTGCTTTCCTTGCTTTTTAGACAAGTCAGTGCTGGAATCCTGTCCCAGCCTCTGCTCCTTTCTAAAAGAGGCACCCTGTTGAAGCAGGGACACCAATAATTTACAATCATAGTGAAGTTACTTCAAAACAGAAAAAGAACTGGATTAAAATAATAGCAAAAATCAATAAGTAGTCTAAAAGAATGTAAACAGCCAACGTCATTCATTGAAAGTTTTGGGTGAAAATTTGAAAAAATTATTTTGAGAATAACGGCTAATACACAGCTGGCAGCCGTTTTCAGGACAGACCCAAAGGCCTTGATTAGGGCATTCAGTTGTGTTTGATCAGAGAAGGACCTGCACTCCGCAGGAAGGTGGGCCTCCAGGAGTAGGACTGCGTATCCCTGCAAGAAGGCAGCATCTACTGTGGAGAATTTCAAAGCGTTAGCTTGTGGCGAAGCGTGACAAGGAAAAATTTGGTGGAAAGCAGCCTCACGGGGATCTAAGGCGCTGGATTAAGGCTCCAATCTCTTCGGAGGCGTGGGTTCGAATCTCACCGCTGCCAGGGCAACCTTTTTGGAAGACTCTTGTGGCTGCTGTGCCTGAACGAAGCGACTGGAGAAGTGACACTGCATGCATATCCAAATTCATCCGCTTTTGCTTTCCTTGCTCTGCTCCTTTCTAACAGAGGCACCCTGTTGAAGCAGGGACACCAATGATTTACAATCATAGTGAAGTTACTTCAAAACAGGAAAATGAACTCAAACTAAATAATAGCGAAAAGCAATAAGTAGTCTAAAAGAAGGAAAACAGCCAATTTCATTCATTGAAAGTTTTGGGTGAAAAAAAATTGGAAAAAATTATTTTGAGGAAAACGGCTAATACACAGCTGGCTGCTGTTTTCACGACAGCCCCAAAGGCCTTGATTAGCGCATTCAGGTGTGTTTGATCAGAGAAGGACCTGCACTCCGCAGGAAGGTGGGCCTCTAGGAGTAGGACTGTGTACACCTGCAAGAAGGAGGCATCTACCGTGGAGAATTTCAAGGCGTTAGCTTGTGGTGACGCGCGACAAGGCAAAATTTGGTGGAAAGCAACCTTATGGGGTAGCGTGGCCGAGCGGTCTAAGGCGCTGGATTAAGGCTCCAGTCTCTTCGGAGGCGTGGGTTCGAATCCCACCGCTGCCAGGGACAACATTTTTGGAAGACTCTTGTGGCTGCGTTGCCCGAGCAAAGAGCTTTCCTTGGCCGCACTTGATGGGTTTTGCGAAGAAGCTCCCTGGCAGGACAGCCTTTTGGAAGGCTCTTGTGGCTACTGTGCCTGCACGATGCGTCTAGAGAAGTGACGCTGCATGCACATCCAAATTCAGCCGCTTTTGCTTTCCTTGCTTTTTAGACAAGTCAGTGCTGGAATCCTGTCCCAGCCTCTGCTCCTTTCTAACAGAGGCACCCTGTTGAAGCAGGGACACCAATAATTTACAATCATAGTGAAGTTACTTCAAAACAGAAAAAGAACTGGATTAAAATAATAGCAAAAATCAATAAGTAGTCTAAAAGAATGTAAACAGCCAACGTCATTCATTGAAAGTTTTGGGTGAAAATTTGAAAAAAATTATTTTGAGAATAACGGCTAATACACAGCTGGCAGCCGTTTTCAGGACAGACCCAAAGGCCTTGATTAGGGCATTCAGTTGTGTTTGATCAGAGAAGGACCTGCACTCCGCAGGAAGGTGGGCCTCCAGGAGTAGGACTGCGTATCCCTGCAAGAAGGCAGCATCTACTGTGGAGAATTTCAAAGCGTTAGCTTGTGGCGAAGCGTGACAAGGAAAAATTTGGTGGAAAGCAGCCTCACGGGGATCTAAGGCGCTGGATTAAGGCTCCAATCTCTTCGGAGGCGTAGGTTCGAATCTCACCGCTGCCAGGGCAAACTTTTTGGAAGACTCTTGTGGCTGCTGTGCCTGAACGAAGCGACTGGAGAAGTGACACTGCATGCATATCCAAATTCATCCGCTTTTGCTTTCCTTGCTCTGCTCCTTTCTAACAGAGTTACTTCAAAACAGGAAAATGAACTCAAACTAAATAATAGCGAAAAGCAATAAGTAGTCTAAAAGAAGGAAAACAGCCAACGTCATTCATTGAAAGTTTTGGCTGAAAAAAAATTGGAAAAAATTATTTTGAGGAAAACGGCTAATACACAGCTGGCTGCTGTTTTCACAACAGCCCCAAAGGCCTTGATTAGCGCATTCAGGTGTGTTTGATCAGAGAAGGACTTGCACTCCGCAGGAAGGTGGGCCTCTAGGAGTAGGACTGTGTACACCTGCAAGAAGGAGGCATCTACCGTGGACAATTTCAAGGCGTTAGCTTGTGGCGACGCGCGACAAGGCAAAATTTGGTGGAAAGCAACCTTATGGGGTAGCGTGGCCGAGCGGTCTAAGGCGCTGGATTAAGGCTCCAGTCTCTTCGGAGGCGTGGGTTCGAATCCCACTGCTGCCAGGGACAACATTTTTGGAAGACTCTTGTGGCTGCGTTGCCCGAGCAAAGAGCTTTCCTTGGCCGCACTTGATGGGTTTTGCGAAGAAGCTCCCTGGCAGGCGTTGCCTTTATTTCTGGCGGGTGGAAGGGCAGAAAAGGGCCCACGAAGAAAGCCAACCAGGGTAGTGTGGCCGAGTGGTCTAAGGCGCTGGATTTAGGCTCCAGTCTCTCTGGGGATGTGGGTTCGAATCCCACCGCTGCCAGCAGTGATTTTAACCAAGCCCGGGAGGCCCTGCGTGTACTCGAGAAAGGTCTGAAAATATTGAGAGAGCACGCTTTCCCTGGCAGCAGCCAGGCCCGCCAGGAACATGCAAGTCAAACAAGATGCCTCGTCCTCTCCCACAGCCGATCGCCTGTTTGCTAAGGCAGACTGACTCAGTCCTGCTCCTGGGGCCCCATCCTTCCTGTGTGATTTACTGACTACTTGAGGTTTCATTGCTGATGAATCCTGTGTTGATTTGTACTTCTAAACTCATCTCAGACATGTTGTGACAGCAACACAGCCGCAACCGCTAACCCGCTTGGGATCAGGTTTGTCTTACGCAAACAGGATTAGACTGCAGCTTTTTAACAAAGTCAGCATCGGGGTGGCGTTTCCATCGGTCAAAACGACCCGTGGAACGCAGACTCACGGGGTAGCGTGGCCGAGCGTATTAAGACTCCAGTCTCTTCGGGGGCGTGGGTTTGAATCCCACCACTGCCAGGACAGCCTTTTGGAAGGCTCTTGTGGCTACTGTGCCTGCACGATGCGTCTAGAGAAGTGACGCTGCATGCACATCCAAATTCAGCCGCTTTTGCTTTCCTTGCTTTTTAGACAAGTCAGTGCTGGAATCCTGTCCCAGCCTCTGCTCCTTTCTAAAAGAGGCACCCTGTTGAAGCAGGGACACCAATAATTTACAATCATAGTGAAGTTACTTCAAAACAGAAAAAGAACTGGATTAAAATAATAGCAAAAATCAATAAGTAGTCTAAAAGAATGTAAACAGCCAACGTCATTCATTGAAAGTTTTGGGTGAAAATTTGAAAAAATTATTTTGAGAATAACGGCTAATACACAGCTGGCAGCCGTTTTCAGGACAGACCCAAAGGCCTTGATTAGGGCATTCAGTTGTGTTTGATCAGAGAAGGACCTGCACTCCGCAGGAAGGTGGGCCTCCAGGAGTAGGACTGCGTATCCCTGCAAGAAGGCAGCATCTACTGTGGAGAATTTCAAAGCGTTAGCTTGTGGCGAAGCGTGACAAGGAAAAATTTGGTGGAAAGCAGCCTCACGGGGATCTAAGGCGCTGGATTAAGGCTCCAATCTCTTCGGAGGCGTGGGTTCGAATCTCACCGCTGCCAGGGCAACCTTTTTGGAAGACTCTTGTGGCTGCTGTGCCTGAACGAAGCGACTGGAGAAGTGACACTGCATGCATATCCAAATTCATCCGCTTTTGCTTTCCTTGCTCTGCTCCTTTCTAACAGAGGCACCCTGTTGAAGCAGGGACACCAATGATTTACAATCATAGTGAAGTTACTTCAAAACAGGAAAATGAACTCAAACTAAATAATAGCGAAAAGCAATAAGTAGTCTAAAAGAAGGAAAACAGCCAATTTCATTCATTGAAAGTTTTGGGTGAAAAAAAATTGGAAAAAATTATTTTGAGGAAAACGGCTAATACACAGCTGGCTGCTGTTTTCACGACAGCCCCAAAGGCCTTGATTAGCGCATTCAGGTGTGTTTGATCAGAGAAGGACCTGCACTCCGCAGGAAGGTGGGCCTCTAGGAGTAGGACTGTGTACACCTGCAAGAAGGAGGCATCTACCGTGGAGAATTTCAAGGCGTTAGCTTGTGGTGACGCGCGACAAGGCAAAATTTGGTGGAAAGCAACCTTATGGGGTAGCGTGGCCGAGCGGTCTAAGGCGCTGGATTAAGGCTCCAGTCTCTTCGGAGGCGTGGGTTCGAATCCCACCGCTGCCAGGGACAACATTTTTGGAAGACTCTTGTGGCTGCGTTGCCCGAGCAAAGAGCTTTCCTTGGCCGCACTTGATGGGTTTTGCGAAGAAGCTCCCTGGCAGGACAGCCTTTTGGAAGGCTCTTGTGGCTACTGTGCCTGCACGATGCGTCTAGAGAAGTGACGCTGCATGCACATCCAAATTCAGCCGC
This sequence comes from Spinibarbus caldwelli, assembly GCA_039654775.1. Taxonomy (NCBI): domain Eukaryota; kingdom Metazoa; phylum Chordata; class Actinopteri; order Cypriniformes; family Cyprinidae; genus Spinibarbus; species Spinibarbus caldwelli. Next base: position 14,811,836 of record CM077257.1, read on the forward strand.
TTTTGCTTTCCTTGCTTTTTAGACAAGTCAGTGCTGGAATCCTGTCCCAGCCTCTGCTCCTTTCTAACAGAGGCACCCTGTTGAAGCAGGGACACCAATAATTTACAATCATAGTGAAGTTACTTCAAAACAGAAAAAGAACTGGATTAAAATAATAGCAAAAATCAATAAGTAGTCTAAAAGAATGTAAACAGCCAACGTCATTCATTGAAAGTTTTGGGTGAAAATTTGAAAAAAATTATTTTGAGAATAACGGCTAATACACAGCTGGCAGCCGTTTTCAGGACAGACCCAAAGGCCTTGATTAGGGCATTCAGTTGTGTTTGATCAGAGAAGGACCTGCACTCCGCAGGAAGGTGGGCCTCCAGGAGTAGGACTGCGTATCCCTGCAAGAAGGCAGCATCTACTGTGGAGAATTTCAAAGCGTTAGCTTGTGGCGAAGCGTGACAAGGAAAAATTTGGTGGAAAGCAGCCTCACGGGGATCTAAGGCGCTGGATTAAGGCTCCAATCTCTTCGGAGGCGTAGGTTCGAATCTCACCGCTGCCAGGGCAAACTTTTTGGAAGACTCTTGTGGCTGCTGTGCCTGAACGAAGCGACTGGAGAAGTGACACTGCATGCATATCCAAATTCATCCGCTTTTGCTTTCCTTGCTCTGCTCCTTTCTAACAGAGTTACTTCAAAACAGGAAAATGAACTCAAACTAAATAATAGCGAAAAGCAATAAGTAGTCTAAAAGAAGGAAAACAGCCAACGTCATTCATTGAAAGTTTTGGCTGAAAAAAAATTGGAAAAAATTATTTTGAGGAAAACGGCTAATACACAGCTGGCTGCTGTTTTCACAACAGCCCCAAAGGCCTTGATTAGCGCATTCAGGTGTGTTTGATCAGAGAAGGACTTGCACTCCGCAGGAAGGTGGGCCTCTAGGAGTAGGACTGTGTACACCTGCAAGAAGGAGGCATCTACCGTGGACAATTTCAAGGCGTTAGCTTGTGGCGACGCGCGACAAGGCAAAATTTGGTGGAAAGCAACCTTATGGGGTAGCGTGGCCGAGCGGTCTAAGGCGCTGGATTAAGGCTCCAGTCTCTTCGGAGGCGTGGGTTCGAATCCCACTGCTGCCAGGGACAACATTTTTGGAAGACTCTTGTGGCTGCGTTGCCCGAGCAAAGAGCTTTCCTTGGCCGCACTTGATGGGTTTTGCGAAGAAGCTCCCTGGCAGGCGTTGCCTTTATTTCTGGCGGGTGGAAGGGCAGAAAAGGGCCCACGAAGAAAGCCAACCAGGGTAGTGTGGCCGAGTGGTCTAAGGCGCTGGATTTAGGCTCCAGTCTCTCTGGGGATGTGGGTTCGAATCCCACCGCTGCCAGCAGTGATTTTAACCAAGCCCGGGAGGCCCTGCGTGTACTCGAGAAAGGTCTGAAAATATTGAGAGAGCACGCTTTCCCTGGCAGCAGCCAGGCCCGCCAGGAACATGCAAGTCAAACAAGATGCCTCGTCCTCTCCCACAGCCGATCGCCTGTTTGCTAAGGCAGACTGACTCAGTCCTGCTCCTGGGGCCCCATCCTTCCTGTGTGATTTACTGACTACTTGAGGTTTCATTGCTGATGAATCCTGTGTTGATTTGTACTTCTAAACTCATCTCAGACATGTTGTGACAGCAACACAGCCGCAACCGCTAACCCGCTTGGGATCAGGTTTGTCTTACGCAAACAGGATTAGACTGCAGCTTTTTAACAAAGTCAGCATCGGGGTGGCGTTTCCATCGGTCAAAACGACCCGTGGAACGCAGACTCACGGGGTAGCGTGGCCGAGCGTATTAAGACTCCAGTCTCTTCAGGGGCGTGGGTTTGAATCCCACCACTGCCAGGACAGCCTTTTGGAAGGCTCTTGTGGCTACTGTGCCTGCACGATGCGTCTAGAGAAGTGACGCTGCATGCACATCCAAATTCAGCCGCTTTTGCTTTCCTTGCTTTTTAGACAAGTCAGTGCTGGAATCCTGTCCCAGCCTCTGCTCCTTTCTAACAGAGGCACCTTGTTGAAGCAGGGACACCAATAATTTACAATCATAGTGAAGTTACTTCAAAACAGAAAAAGAACTGGATTAAAATAATAGCAAAAAACAATAAGTAGTCTAAAAGAATGTAAACAGCCAACGTCATTCATTGAAAGTTTTGGGTGAAAATTTGAAAAAAATTATTTTGAGAATAACGGCTAATACACAGCTGGCAGCCGTTTTCAGGACAGACCCAAAGGCCTTGATTAGGGCATTCAGTTGTGTTTGATCAGAGAAGGACCTGCACTCCGCAGGAAGGTGGGCCTCCAGGAGTAGGACTGCGTATCCCTGCAAGAAGGCAGCATCTACTGTGGAGAATTTCAAAGCGTTAGCTTGTGGCGAAGCGTGACAAGGAAAAATTTGGTGGAAAGCAGCCTCACGGGGATCTAAGGCGCTGGATTAAGGCTCCAATCTCTTCGGAGGCGTGGGTTCGAATCTCACCGCTGCCAGGGCAACCTTTTTGGAAGACTCTTGTGGCTGCTGTGCCTGAACGAAGCGACTGGAGAAGTGACACTGCATGCATATCCAAATTCATCCGCTTTTGCTTTCCTTGCTCTGCTCCTTTCTAACAGAGGCACCCTGTTGAAGCAGGGACACCAATGATTTACAATCATAGTGAAGTTACTTCAAAACAGGAAAATGAACTCAAACTAAATAATAGCGAAAAGCAATAAGTAGTCTAAAAGAAGGAAAACAGCCAATGTCATTCATTGAAAGTTTTGGGTGAAAAAAAATTGGAAAAAATTATTTTGAGGAAAACGGCTAATACACAGCTGGCTGCTGTTTTCACGACAGCCCCAAAGGCCTTGATTAGCGCATTCAGGTGTGTTTGATCAGAGAAGGACCTGCACTCCGCAGGAAGGTGGGCCTCTAGGAGTAGGACTGTGTACACCTGCAAGAAGGAGGCATCTACCGTGGACAATTTCAAGGCGTTAGCTTGTGGCGACGCGCGACAAGGCAAAATTTGGTGGAAAGCAACCTTATGGGGTAGTGTGGCCGAGTGGTCTAAGGCGCTGGATTTAGGCTCCAGTCTCTCTGGGGACGTGGGTTCGAATCCCACCGCTGCCAGCAGTGATTTTAACCAAGCCCGGGAGGCCCTGCGTGTACTCGAGAAAGGTCTGAAAATATTGAGAGAGCACGCTTTCCCTGGCAGCAGCCAGGCCCGCCAGGAACATGCAAGTCAAACAAGATGCCTCGTCCTCTCCCACAGCCGATCGCCTGTTTGCTAAGGCAGGCTGACTCAGTCCTGCTCCTGGGGCCCCATCCTTCCTGTGTGATTTACTGACTACTTGAGGTTTCATTGCTGACGAATCCTGTGTTGATTTGTCCTTCTAAACTCATCTCAGACATGTTGTGACAGCAACACAGCCGCAACCGCTAACCCGCTTGGGATCAGGTTTGTCTTACGCAAACAGGATTAGACTGCAGCTTTTTAACAAAGTCAGCATCGGGGTGGCGTTTCCATCGGTCAAAACGACCCGTGGAACGCAGACTCACGGGGTAGCGTGGCCGAGCGTATTAAGACTCCAGTCTCTTCGGGGGCGTGGGTTTGAATCCCACCACTGCCAGGACAGCCTTTTGGAAGGCTCTTGTGGCTACTGTGCCTGCACGATGCGTCTAGAGAAGTGACGCTGCATGCACATCCAAATTCAGCCGCTTTTGCTTTCCTTGCTTTTTAGACAAGTCAGTGCTGGAATCCTGTCCCAGCCTCTGCTCCTTTCTAAAAGAGGCACCCTGTTGAAGCAGGGACACCAATAATTTACAATCATAGTGAAGTTACTTCAAAACAGAAAAAGAACTGGATTAAAATAATAGCAAAAATCAATAAGTAGTCTAAAAGAATGTAAACAGCCAACGTCATTCATTGAAAGTTTTGGGTGAAAATTTGAAAAAAATTATTTTGAGAATAACGGCTAATACACAGCTGGCAGCCGTTTTCAGGACAGACCCAAAGGCCTTGATTAGGGCATTCAGTTGTGTTTGATCAGAGAAGGACCTGCACTCCGCAGGAAGGTGGGCCTCCAGGAGTAGGACTGCGTATCCCTGCAAGAAGGCAGCATCTACTGTGGAGAATTTCAAAGCGTTAGCTTGTGGCGAAGCGTGACAAGGAAAAATTTGGTGGAAAGCAGCCTCACGGGGATCTAAGGCGCTGGATTAAGGCTCCAATCTCTTCGGAGGCGTGGGTTCGAATCTCACCGCTGCCAGGGCAACCTTTTTGGAAGACTCTTGTGGCTGCTGTGCCTGAACGAAGCGACTGGAGAAGTGACACTGCATGCATATCCAAATTCATCCGCTTTTGCTTTCCTTGCTCTGCTCCTTTCTAACAGAGGCACCCTGTTGAAGCAGGGACACCAATGATTTACAATCATAGTGAAGTTACTTCAAAACAGGAAAATGAACTCAAACTAAATAATAGCGAAAAGCAATAAGTAGTCTAAAAGAAGGAAAACAGCCAACGTCATTCATTGAAAGTTTTGGGTGAAAAAAAATTGGAAAAAATTATTTTGAGGAAAACGGCTAATACACAGCTGGCTGCTGTTTTCACGACAGCCCCAAAGGCCTTGATTAGCGCATTCAGGTGTGTTTGATCAGAGAAGGACCTGCACTCCGCAGGAAGGTGGGCCTCTAGGAGTAGGACTGTGTACACCTGCAAGAAGGAGGCATCTACCGTGGACAATTTCAAGGCGTTAGCTTGTGGCGACGCGCGACAAGGCAAAATTTGGTGGAAAGCAACCTTATGGGGTAGCGTGGCCGAGCGGTCTAAGGTGCTGGATTAAGGCTCCAGTCTCTTCGGAGGCGTTGGTTCGAATCCCACCGCTGCCAGGGACAACATTTTTGGAAGACTCTTGTGGCTGCGTTGCCCGAGCAAAGAGCTTTCCTTGGCCGCACTTGATGGGTTTTGCGAAGAAGCTCCCTGGCAGGCGTTGCCTTTATTTCTGGCGGGTGGAAGGGCAGAAAAGGGCCCACGAAGAAAGCCAACCAGGGTAGTGTGGCCGAGTGGTCTAAGGCGCTGGATTTAGGCTCCAGTCTCTCTGGGGACGTGGGTTCGAATCCCACCGCTGCAGCAGTGATTTTAACCAAGCCCGGGAGGCCCTGCGTGTACTCGAGAAAGGTCTGAAAATATTGAGAGAGCACGCTTTCCCTGGCAGCAGCCAGGCCCGCCAGGAACATGCAAGTCAAACAAGATGCCTCGTCCTCTCCCACAGCCGATCGCCTGTTTGCTAAGGCAGGCTGACTCAGTCCTGCTCCTGGGGCCCCATCCTTCCTGTGTGATTTACTGACTACTTGAGGTTTCATTGCTGACGAATCCTGTGTTGATTTGTCCTTCTAAACTCATCTCAGACATGTTGTGACAGCAACACAGCCGCAACCGCTAACCCGCTTGGGATCAGGTTTGTCTTACGCAAACAGGATTAGACTGCAGCTTTTTAACAAAGTCAGCATCGGGGTGGCGTTTCCATCGGTCAAAACGACCCGTGGAACGCAGACTCACGGGGTAGCGTGGCCGAGCGTATTAAGACTCCAGTCTCTTCGGGGGCGTGGAATCCTGTCCCAGCCTCTGCTCCTTTCTAAAAGAGGCACCCTGTTGAAGCAGGGACACCAATAATTTACAATCATAGTGAAGTTACTTCAAAACAGAAAAAGAACTGGATTAAAATAATAGCAAAAATCAATAAGTAGTCTAAAAGAATGTAAACAGCCAACGTCATTCATTGAAAGTTTTGGGTGAAAATTTGAAAAAAATTATTTTGAGAATAACGGCTAATACACAGCTGGCAGCCGTTTTCAGGACAGACCCAAAGGCCTTGATTAGGGCATTCAGTTGTGTTTGATCAGAGAAGGACCTGCACTCCGCAGGAAGGTGGGCCTCCAGGAGTAGGACTGCGTATCCCTGCAAGAAGGCAGCATCTACTGTGGAGAATTTCAAAGCGTTAGCTTGTGGCGAAGCGTGACAAGGAAAAATTTGGTGGAAAGCAGCCTCACGGGGATCTAAGGCGCTGGATTAAGGCTCCAATCTCTTCGGAGGCGTGGGTTCGAATCTCACCGCTGCCAGGGCAACCTTTTTGGAAGACTCTTGTGGCTGCTGTGCCTGAACGAAGCGACTGGAGAAGTGACACTGCATGCATATCCAAATTCATCCGCTTTTGCTTTCCTTGCTCTGCTCCTTTCTAACAGAGGCACCCTGTTGAAGCAGGGACACCAATGATTTACAATCATAGTGAAGTTACTTCAAAACAGGAAAATGAACTCAAACTAAATAATAGCGAAAAGCAATAAGTAGTCTAAAAGAAGGAAAACAGCCAACGTCATTCATTGAAAGTTTTGGGTGAAAAAAAATTGGAAAAAATTATTTTGAGGAAAACGGCTAATACACAGCTGGCTGCTGTTTTCACGACAGCCCCAAAGGCCTTGATTAGCGCATTCAGGTGTGTTTGATCAGAGAAGGACCTGCACTCCGCAGGAAGGTGGGCCTCTAGGAGTAGGACTGTGTACACCTGCAAGAAGGAGGCATCTACCGTGGAGAATTTCAAGGCGTTAGCTTGTGGCGACGCGCGACAAGGCAAAATTTGGAGGACAGCAACCCTCGGTAGCGTGGCCGAGCGGTCTAAGGCGCTGGATTAAGGCTCCAGTCTCTTCGGAGGCGTGGGTTCGAATCCCACCGCTACCAGCAGTGATTTTAACCAAGCCCGGGAGGCCCTGCGTGTACTCGAGAAAGGTCTGAAAATATTGAGAGAGCACGCTTTCCCTGGCAGCAGCCAGGCCCGCCAGGAACATGCAAGTCAAACAAGATGCCTCGTCCTCTCACACAGCCGATCGCCTGTTTGCTAAGGCAGGCTGACTCAGTCCTGCTCCTGGGGCCCCATCCTTCCTGTGTGATTTACTGACTACTTGAGGTTTCATTGCTGACGAATCCTGTGTTGATTTGTCCTTCTAAACTCATCTCAGACATGTTGTGACAGCAACGCAACCGCTAACCCGCTTGGGATCAGGTTTGTCTTATGCAAACAGGATTAGACTGCAGCTTTTTAACAAAGTCAGCATCGGGGTGGCGTTTCCATCGGTCAAAACGACCCGTGGAACGCAGACTCACGGGGTAGCGTGGCCGAGCGTATTAAGACTCCAGTCTCTTCGGGGGCGTGGGTTTGAATCCCACCACTGCCAGGACAGCCTTTTGGAAGGCTCTTGTGGCTACTGTGCCTGCACGATGCGTCTAGAGAAGTGACGCTGCATGCACATCCAAATTCAGCCGCTTTTGCTTTCCTTGCTTTTTAGACAAGTCAGTGCTGGAATCCTGTCCCAGCCTCTGCTCCTTTCTAACAGAGGCACCCTGTTGAAGCAGGGACACCAATAATTTACAATCATAGTGAAGTTACTTCAAAACAGAAAAAGAACTGGATTAAAATAATAGCAAAAATCAATAAGTAGTCTAAAAGAATGTAAACAGCCAACGTCATTCATTGAAAGTTTTGGGTGAAAATTTGAAAAAAATTATTTTGAGAATAACGGCTAATACACAGCTGGCAGCCGTTTTCAGGACAGACCCAAAGGCCTTGATTAGGGCATTCAGTTGTGTTTGATCAGAGAAGGACCTGCACTCCGCAGGAAGGTGGGCCTCCAGGAGTAGGACTGCGTATCCCTGCAAGAAGGCAGCATCTACTGTGGAGAATTTCAAAGCGTTAGCTTGTGGCGAAGCGTGACAAGGAAAAATTTGGTGGAAAGCAGCCTCACGGGGATCTAAGGCGCTGGATTAAGGCTCCAATCTCTTCGGAGGCGTGGGTTCGAATCTCACCGCTGCCAGGGCAACCTTTTTGGAAGACTCTTGTGGCTGCTGTGCCTGAACGAAGCGACTGGAGAAGTGACACTGCATGCATATCCAAATTCATCCGCTTTTGCTTTCCTTGCTCTGCTCCTTTCTAACAGAGGCACCCTGTTGAAGCAGGGACACCAATGATTTACAATCATAGTGAAGTTACTTCAAAACAGGAAAATGAACTCAAACTAAATAATAGCGAAAAGCAATAAGTAGTCTAAAAGAAGGAAAACAGCCAACGTCATTCATTGAAAGTTTTGGCTGAAAAAAAATTGGAAAAAATTATTTTGAGGAAAACGGCTAATACACAGCTGGCTGCTGTTTTCACGACAGCCCCAAAGGCCTTGATTAGCGCATTCAGGTGTGTTTGATCAGAGAAGGACCTGCACTCCGCAGGAAGGTGGGCCTCTAGGAGTAGGACTGTGTACACCTGCAAGAAGGAGGCATCTACCGTGGACAATTTCAAGGCGTTAGCTTGTGGCGACGCGCGACAAGGCAAAATTTGGTGGAAAGCAACCTTATGGGGTAGCGTGGCCGAGCGGTCTAAGGCGCTGGATTAAGGCTCCAGTCTCTTCGGAGGCGTGGGTTCGAATCCCACCGCTGCCAGGGACAACATTTTTGGAAGACTCTTGTGGCTGCGTTGCCCGAGCAAAGAGCTTTCCTTGGCCGCACTTGATGGGTTTTGCGAAGAAGCTCCCTGGCAGGCGTTGCCTTTATTTCTGGCGGGTGGAAGGGCAGAAAAGGGCCCACGAAGAAAGCCAACCAGGGTAGTGTGGCCGAGTGGTCTAAGGCGCTGGATTTAGGCTCCAGTCTCTCTGGGGACGTGGGTTCGAATCCCACCGCTGCCAGCAGTGATTTTAACCAAGCCCGGGAGGCCCTGCGTGTACTCGAGAAAGGTCTGAAAATATTGAGAGAGCACGCTTTCCCTGGCAGCAGCCAGGCCCGCCAGGAACATGCAAGTCAAACAAGATGCCTCGTCCTCTCCCACAGCCGATCGCCTGTTTGCTAAGGCAGACTGACTCAGTCCTGCTCCTGGGGCCCCATCCTTCCTGTGTGATTTACTGACTACTTGAGGTTTCATTGCTGATGAATCCTGTGTTGATTTGTACTTCTAAACTCATCTCAGACATGTTGTGACAGCAACACAGCCGCAACCGCTAACCCGCTTGGGATCAGGTTTGTCTTACGCAAACAGGATTAGACTGCAGCTTTTTAACAAAGTCAGCATCGGGGTGGCGTTTCCATCGGTCAAAACGACCCGTGGAACGCAGACTCACGGGGTAGCGTGGCCGAGCGTATTAAGACTCCAGTCTCTTCAGGGGCGTGGGTTTGAATCCCACCACTGCCAGGACAGCCTTTTGGAAGGCTCTTGTGGCTACTGTGCCTGCACGATGCGTCTAGAGAAGTGACGCTGCATGCACATCCAAATTCAGCCGCTTTTGCTTTCCTTGCTTTTTAGACAAGTCAGTGCTGGAATCCTGTCCCAGCCTCTGCTCCTTTCTAACAGAGGCACCTTGTTGAAGCAGGGACACCAATAATTTACAATCATAGTGAAGTTACTTCAAAACAGAAAAAGAACTGGATTAAAATAATAGCAAAAAACAATAAGTAGTCTAAAAGAATGTAAACAGCCAACGTCATTCATTGAAAGTTTTGGGTGAAAATTTGAAAAAAATTATTTTGAGAATAACGGCTAATACACAGCTGGCAGCCGTTTTCAGGACAGACCCAAAGGCCTTGATTAGGGCATTCAGTTGTGTTTGATCAGAGAAGGACCTGCACTCCGCAGGAAGGTGGGCCTCCAGGAGTAGGACTGCGTATCCCTGCAAGAAGGCAGCATCTACTGTGGAGAATTTCAAAGCGTTAGCTTGTGGCGAAGCGTGACAAGGAAAAATTTGGTGGAAAGCAGCCTCACGGGGATCTAAGGCGCTGGATTAAGGCTCCAATCTCTTCGGAGGCGTGGGTTCGAATCTCACCGCTGCCAGGGCAACCTTTTTGGAAGACTCTTGTGGCTGCTGTGCCTGAACGAAGCGACTGGAGAAGTGACACTGCATGCATATCCAAATTCATCCGCTTTTGCTTTCCTTGCTCTGCTCCTTTCTAACAGAGGCACCCTGTTGAAGCAGGGACACCAATGATTTACAATCATAGTGAAGTTACTTCAAAACAGGAAAATGAACTCAAACTAAATAATAGCGAAAAGCAATAAGTAGTCTAAAAGAAGGAAAACAGCCAATGTCATTCATTGAAAGTTTTGGGTGAAAAAAAATTGGAAAAAATTATTTTGAGGAAAACGGCTAATACACAGCTGGCTGCTGTTTTCACGACAGCCCCAAAGGCCTTGATTAGCGCATTCAGGTGTGTTTGATCAGAGAAGGACCTGCACTCCGCAGGAAGGTGGGCCTCTAGGAGTAGGACTGTGTACACCTGCAAGAAGGAGGCATCTACCGTGGACAATTTCAAGGCGTTAGCTTGTGGCGACGCGCGACAAGGCAAAATTTGGTGGAAAGCAACCTTATGGGGTAGTGTGGCCGAGTGGTCTAAGGCGCTGGATTTAGGCTCCAGTCTCTCTGGGGACGTGGGTTCGAATCCCACCGCTGCCAGCAGTGATTTTAACCAAGCCCGGGAGGCCCTGCGTGTACTCGAGAAAGGTCTGAAAATATTGAGAGAGCACGCTTTCCCTGGCAGCAGCCAGGCCCGCCAGGAACATGCAAGTCAAACAAGATGCCTCGTCCTCTCCCACAGCCGATCGCCTGTTTGCTAAGGCAGGCTGACTCAGTCCTGCTCCTGGGGCCCCATCCTTCCTGTGTGATTTACTGACTACTTGAGGTTTCATTGCTGACGAATCCTGTGTTGATTTGTCCTTCTAAACTCATCTCAGACATGTTGTGACAGCAACACAGCCGCAACCGCTAACCCGCTTGGGATCAGGTTTGTCTTACGCAAACAGGATTAGACTGCAGCTTTTTAACAAAGTCAGCATCGGGGTGGCGTTTCCATCGGTCAAAACGACCCGTGGAACGCAGACTCACGGGGTAGCGTGGCCGAGCGTATTAAGACTCCAGTCTCTTCGGGGGCGTGGGTTTGAATCCCACCACTGCCAGGACAGCCTTTTGGAAGGCTCTTGTGGCTACTGTGCCTGCACGATGCGTCTAGAGAAGTGACGCTGCATGCACATCCAAATTCAGCCGCTTTTGCTTTCCTTGCTTTTTAGACAAGTCAGTGCTGGAATCCTGTCCCAGCCTCTGCTCCTTTCTAAAAGAGGCACCCTGTTGAAGCAGGGACACCAATAATTTACAATCATAGTGAAGTTACTTCAAAACAGAAAAAGAACTGGATTAAAATAATAGCAAAAATCAATAAGTAGTCTAAAAGAATGTAAACAGCCAACGTCATTCATTGAAAGTTTTGGGTGAAAATTTGAAAAAAATTATTTTGAGAATAACGGCTAATACACAGCTGGCAGCCGTTTTCAGGACAGACCCAAAGGCCTTGATTAGGGCATTCAGTTGTGTTTGATCAGAGAAGGACCTGCACTCCGCAGGAAGGTGGGCCTCCAGGAGTAGGACTGCGTATCCCTGCAAGAAGGCAGCATCTACTGTGGAGAATTTCAAAGCGTTAGCTTGTGGCGAAGCGTGACAAGGAAAAATTTGGTGGAAAGCAGCCTCACGGGGATCTAAGGCGCTGGATTAAGGCTCCAATCTCTTCGGAGGCGTGGGTTCGAATCTCACCGCTGCCAGGGCAACCTTTTTGGAAGACTCTTGTGGCTGCTGTGCCTGAACGAAGCGACTGGAGAAGTGACACTGCATGCATATCCAAATTCATCCGCTTTTGCTTTCCTTGCTCTGCTCCTTTCTAACAGAGGCACCCTGTTGAAGCAGGGACACCAATGATTTACAATCATAGTGAAGTTACTTCAAAACAGGAAAATGAACTCAAACTAAATAATAGCGAAAAGCAATAAGTAGTCTAAAAGAAGGAAAACAGCCAACGTCATTCATTGAAAGTTTTGGGTGAAAAAAAATTGGAAAAAATTATTTTGAGGAAAACGGCTAATACACAGCTGGCTGCTGTTTTCACGACAGCCCCAAAGGCCTTGATTAGCGCATTCAGGTGTGTTTGATCAGAGAAGGACCTGCACTCCGCAGGAAGGTGGGCCTCTAGGAGTAGGACTGTGTACACCTGCAAGAAGGAGGCATCTACCGTGGACAATTTCAAGGCGTTAGCTTGTGGCGACGCGCGACAAGGCAAAATTTGGTGGAAAGCAACCTTATGGGGTAGCGTGGCCGAGCGGTCTAAGGTGCTGGATTAAGGCTCCAGTCTCTTCGGAGGCGTTGGTTCGAATCCCACCGCTGCCAGGGACAACATTTTTGGAAGACTCTTGTGGCTGCGTTGCCCGAGCAAAGAGCTTTCCTTGGCCGCACTTGATGGGTTTTGCGAAGAAGCTCCCTGGCAGGCGTTGCCTTTATTTCTGGCGGGTGGAAGGGCAGAAAAGGGCCCACGAAGAAAGCCAACCAGGGTAGTGTGGCCGAGTGGTCTAAGGCGCTGGATTTAGGCTCCAGTCTCTCTGGGGACGTGGGTTCGAATCCCACCGCTGCAGCAGTGATTTTAACCAAGCCCGGGAGGCCCTGCGTGTACTCGAGAAAGGTCTGAAAATATTGAGAGAGCACGCTTTCCCTGGCAGCAGCCAGGCCCGCCAGGAACATGCAAGTCAAACAAGATGCCTCGTCCTCTCCCACAGCCGATCGCCTGTTTGCTAAGGCAGGCTGACTCAGTCCTGCTCCTGGGGCCCCATCCTTCCTGTGTGATTTACTGACTACTTGAGGTTTCATTGCTGACGAATCCTGTGTTGATTTGTCCTTCTAAACTCATCTCAGACATGTTGTGACAGCAACACAGCCGCAACCGCTAACCCGCTTGGGATCAGGTTTGTCTTACGCAAACAGGATTAGACTGCAGCTTTTTAACAAAGTCAGCATCGGGGTGGCGTTTCCATCGGTCAAAACGACCCGTGGAACGCAGACTCACGGGGTAGCGTGGCCGAGCGTATTAAGACTCCAGTCTCTTCGGGGGCGTGGAATCCTGTCCCAGCCTCTGCTCCTTTCTAAAAGAGGCACCCTGTTGAAGCAGGGACACCAATAATTTACAATCATAGTGAAGTTACTTCAAAACAGAAAAAGAACTGGATTAAAATAATAGCAAAAATCAATAAGTAGTCTAAAAGAATGTAAACAGCCAACGTCATTCATTGAAAGTTTTGGGTGAAAATTTGAAAAAAATTATTTTGAGAATAACGGCTAATACACAGCTGGCAGCCGTTTTCAGGACAGACCCAAAGGCCTTGATTAGGGCATTCAGTTGTGTTTGATCAGAGAAGGACCTGCACTCCGCAGGAAGGTGGGCCTCCAGGAGTAGGACTGCGTATCCCTGCAAGAAGGCAGCATCTACTGTGGAGAATTTCAAAGCGTTAGCTTGTGGCGAAGCGTGACAAGGAAAAATTTGGTGGAAAGCAGCCTCACGGGGATCTAAGGCGCTGGATTAAGGCTCCAATCTCTTCGGAGGCGTGGGTTCGAATCTCACCGCTGCCAGGGCAACCTTTTTGGAAGACTCTTGTGGCTGCTGTGCCTGAACGAAGCGACTGGAGAAGTGACACTGCATGCATATCCAAATTCATCCGCTTTTGCTTTCCTTGCTCTGCTCCTTTCTAACAGAGGCACCCTGTTGAAGCAGGGACACCAATGATTTACAATCATAGTGAAGTTACTTCAAAACAGGAAAATGAACTCAAACTAAATAATAGCGAAAAGCAATAAGTAGTCTAAAAGAAGGAAAACAGCCAACGTCATTCATTGAAAGTTTTGGGTGAAAAAAAATTGGAAAAAATTATTTTGAGGAAAACGGCTAATACACAGCTGGCTGCTGTTTTCACGACAGCCCCAAAGGCCTTGATTAGCGCATTCAGGTGTGTTTGATCAGAGAAGGACCTGCACTCCGCAGGAAGGTGGGCCTCTAGGAGTAGGACTGTGTACACCTGCAAGAAGGAGGCATCTACCGTGGAGAATTTCAAGGCGTTAGCTTGTGGCGACGCGCGACAAGGCAAAATTTGGAGGACAGCAACCCTCGGTAGCGTGGCCGAGCGGTCTAAGGCGCTGGATTAAGGCTCCAGTCTCTTCGGAGGCGTGGGTTCGAATCCCACCGCTACCAGCAGTGATTTTAACCAAGCCCGGGAGGCCCTGCGTGTACTCGAGAAAGGTCTGAAAATATTGAGAGAGCACGCTTTCCCTGGCAGCAGCCAGGCCCGCCAGGAACATGCAAGTCAAACAAGATGCCTCGTCCTCTCACACAGCCGATCGCCTGTTTGCTAAGGCAGGCTGACTCAGTCCTGCTCCTGGGGCCCCATCCTTCCTGTGTGATTTACTGACTACTTGAGGTTTCATTGCTGACGAATCCTGTGTTGATTTGTCCTTCTAAACTCATCTCAGACATGTTGTGACAGCAACGCAACCGCTAACCCGCTTGGGATCAGGTTTGTCTTATGCAAACAGGATTAGACTGCAGCTTTTTAACAAAGTCAGCATCGGGGTGGCGTTTCCATCGGTCAAAACGACCCGTGGAACGCAGACTCACGGGGTAGCGTGGCCGAGCGTATTAAGACTCCAGTCTCTTCGGGGGCGTGGGTTTGAATCCCACCACTGCCAGGACAGCCTTTTGGAAGGCTCTTGTGGCTACTGTGCCTGCACGATGCGTCTAGAGAAGTGACGCTGCATGCACATCCAAATTCAGCCGCTTTTGCTTTCCTTGCTTTTTAGACAAGTCAGTGCTGGAATCCTGTCCCAGCCTCTGCTCCTTTCTAACAGAGGCACCCTGTTGAAGCAGGGACACCAATAATTTACAATCATAGTGAAGTTACTTCAAAACAGAAAAAGAACTGGATTAAAATAATAGCAAAAATCAATAAGTAGTCTAAAAGAATGTAAACAGCCAACGTCATTCATTGAAAGTTTTGGGTGAAAATTTGAAAAAAATTATTTTGAGAATAACGGCTAATACACAGCTGGCAGCCGTTTTCAGGACAGACCCAAAGGCCTTGATTAGGGCATTCAGTTGTGTTTGATCAGAGAAGGACCTGCACTCCGCAGGAAGGTGGGCCTCCAGGAGTAGGACTGCGTATCCCTGCAAGAAGGCAGCATCTACTGTGGAGAATTTCAAAGCGTTAGCTTGTGGCGAAGCGTGACAAGGAAAAATTTGGTGGAAAGCAGCCTCACGGGGATCTAAGGCGCTGGATTAAGGCTCCAATCTCTTCGGAGGCGTGGGTTCGAATCTCACCGCTGCCAGGGCAACCTTTTTGGAAGACTCTTGTGGCTGCTGTGCCTGAACGAAGCGACTGGAGAAGTGACACTGCATGCATATCCAAATTCATCCGCTTTTGCTTTCCTTGCTCTGCTCCTTTCTAACAGAGGCACCCTGTTGAAGCAGGGACACCAATGATTTACAATCATAGTGAAGTTACTTCAAAACAGGAAAATGAACTCAAACTAAATAATAGCGAAAAGCAATAAGTAGTCTAAAAGAAGGAAAACAGCCAACGTCATTCATTGAAAGTTTTGGCTGAAAAAAAATTGGAAAAAATTATTTTGAGGAAAACGGCTAATACACAGCTGGCTGCTGTTTTCACGACAGCCCCAAAGGCCTTGATTAGCGCATTCAGGTGTGTTTGATCAGAGAAGGACCTGCACTCCGCAGGAAGGTGGGCCTCTAGGAGTAGGACTGTGTACACCTGCAAGAAGGAGGCATCTACCGTGGACAATTTCAAGGCGTTAGCTTGTGGCGACGCGCGACAAGGCAAAATTTGGTGGAAAGCAACCTTATGGGGTAGCGTGGCCGAGCGGTCTAAGGCGCTGGATTAAGGCTCCAGTCTCTTCGGAGGCGTGGGTTCGAATCCCACCGCTGCCAGGGACAACATTTTTGGAAGACTCTTGTGGCTGCGTTGCCCGAGCAAAGAGCTTTCCTTGGCCGCACTTGATGGGTTTTGCGAAGAAGCTCCCTGGCAGGCGTTGCCTTTATTTCTGGCGGGTGGAAGGGCAGAAAAGGGCCCACGAAGAAAGCCAACCAGGGTAGTGTGGCCGAGTGGTCTAAGGCGCTGGATTTAGGCTCCAGTCTCTCTGGGGACGTGGGTTCGAATCCCACCGCTGCCAGCAGTGATTTTAACCAAGCCCGGGAGGCCCTGCGTGTACTCGAGAAAGGTCTGAAAATATTGAGAGAGCACGCTTTCCCTGGCAGCAGCCAGGCCCGCCAGGAACATGCAAGTCAAACAAGATGCCTCGTCCTCTCCCACAGCCGATCGCCTGTTTGCTAAGGCAGGCTGACTCAGTCCTGCTCCTGGGGCCCCATCCTTCCTGTGTGATTTACTGACTACTTGAGGTTTCATTGCTGACGAATCCTGTGTTGATTTGTCCTTCTAAACTCATCTCAGACATGTTGTGACAGCAACACAGCCGCAACCGCTAACCCGCTTGGGATCAGGTTTGTCTTACGCAAACAGGATTAGACTGCAGCTTTTTAACAAAGTCAGCATCGGGGTGGCGTTTCCATCGGTCAAAACGACCCGTGGAACGCAGACTCACGGGGTAGCGTGGCCGAGCGTATTAAGACTCCAGTCTCTTCGGGGGCGTGGGTTTGAATCCCACCACTGCCAGGACAGCCTTTTGGAAGGCTCTTGTGGCTACTGTGCCTGCACGATGCGTCTAGAGAAGTGACGCTGCATGCACATCCAAATTCAGCCGCTTTTGCTTTCCTTGCTTTTTAGACAAGTCAGTGCTGGAATCCTGTCCCAGCCTCTGCTCCTTTCTAACAGAGGCACCTTGTTGAAGCAGGGACACCAATAATTTACAATCATAGTGAAGTTACTTCAAAACAGAAAAAGAACTGGATTAAAATAATAGCAAAAATCAATAAGTAGTCTAAAAGAATGTAAACAGCCAACGTCATTCATTGAAAGTTTTGGGTGAAAATTTGAAAAAAATTATTTTGAGAATAACGGCTAATACACAGCTGGCAGCCGTTTTCAGGACAGACCCAAAGGCCTTGATTAGGGCATTCAGTTGTGTTTGATCAGAGAAGGACCTGCACTCCGCAGGAAGGTGGGCCTCCAGGAGTAGGACTGCGTATCCCTGCAAGAAGGCAGCATCTACTGTGGAGAATTTCAAAGCGTTAGCTTGTGGCGAAGCGTGACAAGGAAAAATTTGGTGGAAAGCAGCCTCACGGGGATCTAAGGCGCTGGATTAAGGCTCCAATCTCTTCGGAGGCGTAGGTTCGAATCTCACCGCTGCCAGGGCAACCTTTTTGGAAGACTCTTGTGGCTGCTGTGCCTGAACGAAGCGACTGGAGAAGTGACACTGCATGCATATCCAAATTCATCCGCTTTTGCTTTCCTTGCTCTGCTCCTTTCTAACAGAGGCACCCTGTTGAAGCAGGGACACCAATGATTTACAATCATAGTGAAGTTACTTCAAAACAGGAAAATGAACTCAAACTAAATAATAGCGAAAAGCAATAAGTAGTCTAAAAGAAGGAAAACAGCCAACGTCATTCATTGAAAGTTTTGGGTGAAAAAAAATTGGAAAAAATTATTTTGAGGAAAACGGCTAATACACAGCTGGCTGCTGTTTTCACGACAGCCCCAAAGGCCTTGATTAGCGCATTCAGGTGTGTTTGATCAGAGAAGGACCTGCACTCCGCAGGAAGGTGGGCCTCTAGGAGTAGGACTGTGTACACCTGCAAGAAGGAGGCATCTACCGTGGACAATTTCAAGGCGTTAGCTTGTGGCGACGCGCGACAAGGCAAAATTTGGTGGAAAGCAACCTTATGGGGTAGCGTGGCCGAGCGGTCTAAGGCGCTGGATTAAGGCTCCAGTCTCTTCGGAGGCGTGGGTTCGAATCCCACCGCTGCCAGGGACAACATTTTTGGAAGACTCTTGTGGCTGCGTTGCCCGAGCAAAGAGCTTTCCTTGGCCGCACTTGATGGGTTTTGCGAAGAAGCTCCCTGGCAGGCGTTGCCTTTATTTCTGGCGGGTGGAAGGGCAGAAAAGGGCCCACGAAGAAAGCCAACCAGGGTAGTGTGGCCGAGTGGTCTAAGGCGCTGGATTTAGGCTCCAGTCTCTCTGGGGACGTGGGTTCGAATCCCACCGCTGCCAGCAGTGATTTTAACCAAGCCCGGGAGGCCCTGCGTGTACTCGAGAAAGGTCTGAAAATATTGAGAGAGAACGCTTTCCCTGGCAGCAGCCAGGCCCGCCAGGAACATGCAAGTCAAACAAGATGCCTCGTCCTCTCCCACAGCCGATCGCCTGTTTGCTAAGGCAAGCTGACTCAGTCCTGCTCCTGGGGCCCCATCCTTCCTGTGTGATTTACTGACTACTTGAGGTTTCATTGCTGACGAATCCTGTGTTGATTTGTACTTCTAAACTCATCTCAGACATGTTGTGACAGCAACACAGCCGCAACCGCTAACCCGCTTGGGATCAGGTTTGTCTTACGCAAACAGGATTAGACTGCAGCTTTTTAACAAAGTCAGCATCGGGGTGGCGTTTCCATCGGTCAAAACGACCCGTGGAACGCAGACTCACGGGGTAGCGTGGCCGAGCGTATTAAGACTCCAGTCTCTTCGGGGGCGTGGGTTTGAATCCCACCACTGCCAGGACAGCCTTTTGGAAGGCTCTTGTGGCTGCTGTGCCTGAACGAAGCGACTGGAGAAGTGACACTGCATGCATATCCAAATTCATCCGCTTTTGCTTTCCTTGCTCTGCTCCTTTCTAACAGAGGCACCCTGTTGAAGCAGGGACACCAATGATTGTGTTTGATCAGAGAAGGACCTGCACTCCGCAGGAAGGTGGGCCTCCAGGAGTAGGACTGCGTACCCCTGCAAGAAGGAGGCCTCTACCGTGGAGAATTTCAAAGCGTTAGCTTGTGGCGAAGCGCGACAAGGGAAAATTTTGTGCAATGCAGCCTCACGGGGCTCTAAGGCACTGGTTCAAAGCTCCAGTCTCTTCGGAGGTGTGGGTTCAAATCCCACCGCTGCCAGGGACAACATTTTTGGAAGACTCTTGTGGCTGCGTTGGCCGAGCAAAGAGCTTTCCTTGGCCGCACTTGATGGGTTTTGCAAAGAAGCTCCGCGGCTTTCTGGAGGGTGGAAGGGCAGAAAAGGGCCCACGAAGAAAGCTATTCAAGGCCTTTGGGGCTGCCGTGAAAACAGCAGCCAGCCGTGTATTAGCCGTTTGACTCAAAATTATTTTTTTCCAAAAATTTTTTCACCCAAAACTTTCAATGAATGACATTGGTTGTTTCCATTCTTTCAGACTACTTATTGCTTTTCGCTATTATTTAGTTTGAGTTCTTTTTCCTCTTTTGAAGTAACTTCACTATGATTGTAAATTATTGTTGTCCCTGCTTCAACAGGATGCCTCTGTTAGAAAGGAGCAGAGCAAGGAAAGCAAAAGTGGCTGAATTTGGATGTGCATGCAGCATCACTTCTCCAGGTGTCCTGCGGAGTGCAGGTCTTTCTCTGATCAAACACACCTGAATGCACTAATCAAGGCCTTTGGGGCTGTCCTGAAAACGGCTGCCAGCTGTGTATTAGCCGTTATTCTCAAAATTATTTTTTCCAAATTTTCACGCAAAACTTTCAATGAATGACATTGGCTGTTTACATTCTTTTAGACTACTTAGTCAGCCTGCCTTAGCAAACAGGCGATCGGCTGTGGGAGAGGACGAGGCATCTTGTTTGACTTGCATGTTCCTGGCGGGCCTGGCTGCTGCCAGGGAAAGCGTGCTCTCTCAATATTTTCAGACCTTTCTTCTTTTTCCTGTTTTGAAGTAACTTCACTATGATTGTAAATCATAGTGAGGGTGAGAATTGAGGGTGAGAATTTTCATTTTCAGGTGAACTATCCCTATCCCAGGTTTAACTATCCCTTTAAGGTTGTTAAACTACAATCAAGTTAGTCATTTAAAACTTCAGATAGTTACATTACTAGCTACAAACAAAAAGTACTGTAAGTTACACTAAAGCTACTTCAAGGAGCAATATGTTTTTATTTTTATTATTTTTTATTTAACTATTTAGCTATATTGCTTAACACTCACTAAACAACTAACAATAAATCACACAAGATGGCAAAATCGTTTGACCTTGTATGACTTGTATGATATGGTACAACAGGAGGTGACAATATTTTTTCGTATTTCTATTGCATTACATGACTTTTCCAGTCACAATTTCTGACCGATAAAATATTTTAGAGCTTGGCTTAACTAAAAAAAAAAAAAGAAAGTAAATTCATTATAAAATTAATTTACATGTTTTCGCCAGGTCTATTTTTAAAATAAGGCTACTTCACACTTCCTTAAGACACTGAAGATAACCCTGGTTCTTCAATTTAAAAAATAAAATAAAATTGTTAAGGGTAAATAAAAAGAAATGGCCTCAATTTTAGTTATTTTTGGCTATTTACAAATGGTTGTTTTGACGTCTTTTAAATCACTTTAAATCATCTTGAGGCTCCCTTAGATGGTTGCTGAAGCCCCTTAGTGGGCTCTGTCCCCGTATTTGAGAACTACAGTTTTAGATTATTATTCCCAACACCTACCTTCACCAATTACTTATTAGTTTAGTCAATAACAGTAGCACTAACAAATAAAGAGAGAGAAAAATACATTGTTAAATTTAAATATAAAACAAATGATAAGGCTTATCAAAACTCACAGAACTTTTAATATAATAAAAAAATACACCTAGATACTTTGTATTCAGCAAATAGTCTGCTCTACAAAATGACTGCTGTTTGAGTGTTCAGACAATATTGGCGGTATTTGCCCATCGTCCTAAAATGCTGCTTGGACACATGTCTATTTTCCTCATTTCCTTTTCATTCAGATGTTTTCCTAATTTTTTTATGTGCCGTAATCATGACCGGCTGTGAAAGGCTGAAAGGAATTTAATTGAGCTAGCATTACCCTCGTGCAAATTGCGGAGCAAAAAAAATTAGCACAGGCAGAAGTTCGCTTTGGAGATAATTCATCAGAAGATGAAATGCTTAATGCAAAGAGCGTAATTTGTAAAGATAAACGTGCATTTCCTTCTCCACGCACTTTCACACAGATTTAATAAAGCTGACAGCGCAAGAAAAAAGAAAGAAAGGGGGAAGTGGGGGTGAGGGAGAGTGGGAAAGAAGATAAAGCCTCTATTTTGCTTCTCCTGCTGTACATTCACCACTGCTACTGCGTGCTGCAGAAAGTGAACCGCTGACACACGCAATGAGAGGGGGTGAGAAATTTCACCGCTGACAATGGCTAGACTTGTGATGTATTAACAGCCTTTGCACCCTCAACATGTTACTATTTCAGAGTATTCAGCACCGCCACACAAACTAGATAATGACGAGAGACAGACGTAAATATACAGATGTTTAAGATGTACTGTAGGTATATTTATGGAGCAAACTCTTATATAGCGAAGGCAGCGATAGCCTACAGGTCTTTGACAGAGCGAATGAAGTTGTCAAAGGGAAGCCATTTTGAGTTCTTTCTCTCCCTCTCTACAATGTTAACCATTGCTGCCCTCCCTTTTCCCTCTTTTCTTTCCCATAGGAGGGAACCTGCTCTATGATGTTTGCTATGCACGCCATAGCCGTGACAACGTCTCAATAGCTCGGCTCTCCCTGATGATCAATGGTGTGTCAGAATGACTAACTGAATTAGCTGAGGAGGTATGCCATGTTAATCTCCATCAAAAGGTCACTCTGAATATGAGCATAATTTGCTCTGCGCTGGTGTCGCAGAAAAGAGGAGGAGGAATCTGAATCATGGCTTTTGGTGGCATTCTATTTTTTCTTTAAAGGTCTAAGTTGTGACAAACCTCAACAAGTCTGTGTTTCCTTGTCAACGACTCAAGACTAGCCATACTAGCTCGGAAAATCTCCAGTCAGTGTTTATTTTACCGTGTCATTCTGAGGCATATTTCACAGCATGTGGTCTGAAGACTAAAAGCAAACATATGTTGCGTTTCTTGAACACTTTATTGTGTGCTAGCATGTTAACATGCTAGAAGACCTCCATTAAGTGATACTGTTATGATATCAGTCCCACTTTATTTTAGGTGGCCTTAACTACTATGTACTTGCATCAAAAAGTATGTGGAGTGTACTTATATTCATATTGTATTGCAAAACATTTTTGTTGCTATTGAAGTGGGATACGGGTAAAGTTAAGGACAGGTTTGGTGGTATAGGTAGGTTTAAGGGTGGGTTAAGATGTAAGGGATGGGTCATCAGTGTAATTATAAATGTAATTACAGAAATGAATTACAGATGTAATTACATTCAGGTATTTTTTTAAATACAGTGCCTTGTGAAGATATTCATACCCCTTCATTTTTTCACGTTTTGTTATGTTGCTGCCTTATGTTAAACTGCTTTTTTCCCACATCAATCTACACTCCATACACCATAATGGTAAAGCAAAAAACAGGTTTTTAATATCAACAAACAAATTACAAACAATTAACAAACAAAAACAACAAACAATTAACAAAAATAAAAAACTTAAATGATTCCACTGCATAAGTATTCATACCCTTATCTGGGACAGTTGGAATTTAGCTCACAAGCATTTATTTTGCTTGTAGATGTTACTACACTTCGAGTGAAGTTAACCTGTGGCAAATTCAATTGAATGGGTATGATTTGGAAAGGCACACGTCTTAATAAAAGGTCTAACAGTCGATAATGCATATCAGAGCAAAAACCAAGCACTGAGGTCAAAAGAACTGCCTGTAGAGCTCAGAAACAGGTTTGCGTCAAGCCACACATCTGTGAAAGAGTTCAGAAAAATATTTAGCTTCATTGAAGCGTCACAGAAGCATGTAGTCTCTTGATACCCTTAATGGAAGAAGTTTGAAAAAAACAGGACTCTTCCTAGAGCTGGCCAAACTGAGCAAGTGATGGAGAAGGGCTTTGGTTAGAGTGGTGACCAAGAACCTGATGGTCACTCCAGTTGAGCTCCATGATCATATGTGGAGATAGGAGAAATCTACAGAAGGACAAACATCACTGCAACACTCCACCGATCTGGGCTTTATGGCGGTGTGACGAGACTCAATCTTCTCTTCAGTTAAGACACATGAAAACACACTTGGAATTTGCAAAAAAGCACATAAAGGACACTGAGACTCTGAGAAACAATATTCTCTGGTCTGATGAACCTCAATTCTAAGCATCATGTTTGAAGGAAACCAGCTCTGCTCATCACCTGCAGAGTACCATCCCAAAAGTAAAGTGTGGTGGTTGCAGTCTCATGTTATGGGGCTGTTTTTCAGCGGCTGGGACTGAGGGACTCAAAAGCTCAATGCACCAAAATATAGAGATAGCCTTAATGAAAACCCAGTTCAGAGTATTCAGAACCTCAGACTGGGCAGAAGGTTCACCTTCCAACAGAACAATGACCCCAAGCACAAATGCTGATGAGCAAAGCTTGTCGTATCAAACAAAAATGACTTGACACTGTAAAGGTGCTTCAGCTAAATATTTACTGTAGTTAAGGGTATGAATACTTATGCAATGTCCTTATTTCATTTTTTTTTTTTTTTATAAATTTACGAAGTTGTGACAATTCTGTTTTTGCTTTGTCAGTATGGTGTATGGAATGTAGATTGATGTGGAAAAAAATTAATTTAAAGCAGTTTAACATAAGGCAGCAACAAACATGAAAAACTGAAGGGGTATGAATACTTTCGCAAGGCACTGTATAAGTACAATGTAAAAACATGTATGTACACAACAAGTACATTGTACCAAATGGTTGTAAGTACATAGTAGTTAAGGCCACTTAATATAAAGTTACATATAATAATAATTTATAGAGTACATTATTAGAGAATATATTAGAGAAAAATAATATTAGAGATGTACTAGCATTCTTGTAGTACATCTCTATTGTAGTTAGATGTACTAACTTCAAAACAGATTCACTATATCCTCTTCAACAGATCTCATTTAACCCTTATGTTTTGTTTAGGGTTTCACAGCCTCCATGGCCCTTGTAAAAGTTAAAAAAAAAAAAAAAAAAAACTTTTTTTAACATTGAAGGATCAACATTGAGGATTTTAACATTGAAGTATCAGGTTATTTTAATAATCTTATGAACACTATAAAAAATTAGAGTTTACCCAAAAATGGATCATTCATGATTTTGATTTCATTATTTTTTTTCCCATACAGTTTAAGTAAAAGCTGTTTGGTTACCAAATGTCGTCCAAATATCATTTATATTCTGCTGAGACTACAGGGTGACTCATGAGGTTTAGTAAATGATGCCAGAATTTTCAAACAACTTATAACATGCATGAAACATCCTTCATTAAATGTATTACTTATGTTTGGGGTCTTAGAGACCACAGATGTGTTTTTACTGGTGTCTATTTGACCTCAACAAACAAACTATAACAAACGCAACTATATTGGATAACAGTCATATTTCCCAAAAGTTGTATGCACAGTATTGGGGTCTCTGAGACCCCAAATATAAAGGTTTTACAGTCAGTCTCAATAGACCCTGAGGGTTAATGATTGTTTGAATTTTTATTGTCTGTTGTGTGTTGCCAGGTATTTGATTACCCTGCACAAACAAGTCACTGCAGATCTATTAAGATTGATTATAATATTAAATAAATTATTTCTTCTCTAAATTCTGTTGTTATAATGTCAGCAGCCGTCAGTGTGTCAAATAATACATCACACATAAAGGTTACATAACCATTAATAACTATGTCATCATGCTGCACTTGATTCAGCATGACACAGTCCAATACATCAGACTTAAAATAATGAACTACACCAGACAGCTCTTTATATTTTCAAATAATGGGATTGCACAAGCCTTGAAGGCAAACTGAAAGATCCTGTCAGCTCACAGTCAGCTGAGGCTTATATTCAATCTATTGCAAAGTATTAAAAAATATAATCACTGAATTAAAATATTACTGGTGCTCAAGAAGTCATCTTATTAGCGCTTAAAATGGACTTGCACTTTTTTCCTGTTGTAATATTACATACAGTGGGAGGAGACTACTACTGCTGGCGGGATGTGTTTGTGTGTGTCCGCACTAACATGCCACATTTTTGCTTGGTTCATGTAGTTTTAATCTGCTTGGCCTTGATGTGCATGCTTTTCTATTAAGAGCGAAACAAAAAGTCTATTGCCTAAGGAGAGAACAATGGAAAACCTTACAGTTCATATACAATTCAGAAAGGCATTATGATTATATGACTCAGTCAGTGCATCATTGACCCAGATGTTGACAGCAAAGTATAAGCAAATGCACTTTCAAGATGTGTTTTAGAAAAAAAATAAACTTCACTGAAATCACAAATTAATATGCCATTTGTAAAACATATTTAGGATGGCAAATGATGTAAAGACAGAAATAGAAGCTGTCTTCCTCTTTTAGAGTGTTTTAGCAGCTTGATAGAAAACATGTCAAAAATTGCACACTTCACACTTGGGTAAAAGCACAAGATGATACCAAGAGAGAAAACTTTGTCTCATAACTCATAACCTCATAACTTTGTCTTCTAGGAATTGTGTGTGTGTCTGAGTGAATGAGAAACAGAAAGGGACAGAGTGACAGACATAATAAATAGTATATTCTTGTTTGCCTCAGAATACTTCATATTTTAAAGAATACTTTCATAATTGATCAATTATTATTATTATTAGCATTTTTAATAATTATTAATTTCTTTATCCATATATCTAAGTTTAAATTTAAAAAATGTAGGTATAATAAAAAAAAATAGCTTTGAACACAGATGATACGAATAATGGCTTAACCTTCGGATTGAAATCACACAATTAAATCACATGAACATATGAACCCATAAAAAATCATGTCACTATGCTGTTCTGTCATTTAGTGTCATTTAAGATAAAGGTTTGGAAGATCTGCTCAGACTGTGTGCTGTAATTTTGCTCTTCCATCAGAGAGAGATAGACAGAGCGAGAGAGAGAGAATGAATTCCTGCTGGGGCTGCTGGGGACAGCAGGCTGGCAGACGCAGCACGTTGTACTGTGTTCTCTTTCATGGTTTTTAATTAACAGCCTGGGAATTTCCAAATTCCGGGGGAAAAGAACTTGAATAAATGAACAGTTCTGTGAGACAGCTGTTCTGCTGCACCACAAAGTGAGAGAAACAGGGAGGTGAAAAATTCTATAAATATGCCATGCACATCAATCGGCATATATTTATCTTAACATGGGAAAAAGCACAACAGTCATGTCAATAAAATTGAGCTTAGTTTTGTTTAATATTCAATGGATGATGTCCACTCTATCAACTTAGCTTCAAAACTGCATGTGGCTTTGAGAGTCTTTGCCATAGTTGAAGGTATGGTATTGACAACGTTTATAACAGTTTATGCTTTGGAGTTAAAGTTGCCAAAGACAGCAAGACATAAAATTTCACAACATTATGTGTGCTGATCACAGTCGATGCAAGGCCTTCACGTCAAATGAAATATTGAATTTTGAGACACTGCAGAACTGTATCTGTAGAATAGGTTTTGCATAAATGGGCAGGAATTCTTCAAATAAAGTACTCAAACATGCTTAAGCCCAAAGTATACCTTGGCCGCCCATGTTCCACAACATTCTGCACGCTGTCCTCGTGATGCAAAAAAAGTCAAGTAACTGTTCCTGGTTTGTTTTGAATAATTCATAGTTCAGTGAGGAGTCCGTGAAGTAGTCAGTAATGACTCTGAATGACTGATTCCCTGACACAATGAGCCTGATTCAAACCAGTAACTCAAAGGCAAGTTTGAGGCAGTTTCATGAATCATTAAATATGACTAAAGAAGTCATTGGTTGTTTGCTAATCAGATCATCATCGCTAGTGCATGAGAGATGATATCTGGCAAAACCACATTTGTATAGACACACAAGCTCTCCAATGGCAAATAGATTTTAAATTATTAGCCCCATAATAATTAACAGTCAATTCTATTTATACCGAACATACTGTATGAAAGAATTAGTTGGCATTTATTTATGTATTCCCCAATTGTAAGTCACTTTGGATAAAAGCGTCTGCAAAATGACTAAATGTAAATGTAAATGTAAATTTAAGTTAATATCTTTGTCATGCAATTATCATTTTTTAAAAATGAAGACATGAACATTATTACGTATCGTAGTGCATAATGGTCTAAAAGAACATTTAAATTTTTCTGATTGCTCATTTATTAATATTTAATCATTTTAATGGCCATGTCTTCTAAAAATGCACTAGAACAAAATGGAAATTGTGCTAAAAAAGGATACGAAACATAGCTGCTTGTTCCTGTCTGTTCTTAATTTCACTTCTCTGTAGCAAACACATCAACATTACCCCAACGAGCATGGTAAAATAAGACAGGGCCATGGCGAACACACTGACTATGGTTCATTATTATACACCTCTTGCTTGTAGTTTTGCCAGGCTTCCTGATTAATGGTTGATCTTCCAGACATTCTCATTAATCACTGAACTGAGATGCTGCCTCAGAACTAGAACTTTGATTTGACTCACACTTTAGTCATAAATTTGAAGACCTTAGATTTCATTTGGGCAAAAACTTCATCACAATTTCTTATGTCTTGGCTTGACTTGAGAAAGTCAACCCTCCACCTACTTCAGCTCAATGTAGTGTAAAAGTTGATCAGATGATAAAAATGATCACACACACCGCATTCTTAAAAATAAAGGTTCCAAAAGGGGCTTTATATAGGGGTGCTATAGGCTAAATATAAAAATATTTTGATAAACAGAAGAACCTTTTTCTTAAAGAGTATTTTGTGCTATTGAACGCTTCCATGGATCTTAAAGATTTTTCAAAGAACCATCTATGTTAATAAAGAACCTTTTTTTTCCAAAGTGTACCCAACTGATAAGTCCATCCAACCACAACAAACTCTGAAGGAAACACACGCTCCCGTTACTAAGAGACTCATGCCACCTTGCCATTCAGTTGTAAACAAGCACGGCTATATGGGAGCTGGCTGCTGTTGCTTTAGCTACTACTTTGTGTTCCAAGTCAGAAAAGAAACAGGCCAAGATGTTTGTGTATGGACTAGAGTGGAAAAAAAGATGTGGCCAATATGGCCTTTGTAAACTGCAAACAGAGTTGGAAGTGAATTAGAATGTTAGGTAGACACACTGTTGAGTTTGCATTGGCTGGTCACCGTATGGCTTGTGGCTTATGAGTTGTGGAGCACCATACACTAATAGATTTCCTCTATACATTATATATACTAGAGTTTAAAAGTTTGGGGTTAAAAAGTCTTTAATGTTTTTGAAAGATGTCTCTTACGCTCACCACTTAGCATGGCTGTATTTATAAAGTCAACACAGTAAAATACAGTAATATTGCTTTTATTCTAAAAAAAAACATTCTAATATGCTGATTTGGTTCTTCCGGGGCATATGGTTTGTGCATTACTTCATGTTAGATACATCAATTCTGGAGTATGCCGTTTCTGCACTACTACTGTCAACTAGCCAAACTACAAAATGTGTTTTCAAACAACCTTTGCAAACGCCTCCGCCAACTCAAGCATCACAAACATAGCGCTTATGGGTCTAAAAGTGCAGGCATATCTCAACAAGTAAAAGTAGACTTCTTTCAATAAATGGTCCAACCAATTAGGAATGTCTTTAGCTTGAACTTTAGCATATCTGTTAAGAAGAAAACATAATTATGTATTTATAAAGTTAGTATAACGTTATTATTTTAACCTGGGCTTAAATGCTTGCCTGTGCATAATCAAATGCACCAAAGGAGACTGATGACTCATTAGAGTTTGCATCTTTGCCTTGGACAGAAGTTTGTTATGGTCCAAGGTTGCCAGGTCTGCGTAACAAAACCAGCCCAACTGTTGAGCTTTTATGGCTGAAAACCTATAGTGTAGTGATCATAAACACTGCTAAAAGGCTCCTTACCAGTGGCCCCCTCATAAAAATCAGAATCGATTAAAGTCGAGAGACCTTTATTTTTACCCAGCCCAAACGTTGTTCATATTTGATTGTGTTTTAGTGGCCTACGCTGTCACTGCAGGGGAAAAAAAAAAAAACATTCATCTGCTTTGTGGTGTTGCACATTCTCTATTCATCTGTTCTCTTCTTAAATAAATAAATGCATAAGCGAATTATAGAGAAGGAAATTATTTAATTAATCATAATTAACATCCCTTTTCCTTGCAGGCCTAACATTTGTATGCTTTTGAGAACAAAATGTACCAACACTTCAGTCCAGTAATAACGGATGGAAGCGGACAAGATGACTAGACGTCTGTCTGAATATAAAAATAACCGTAACTTCCCATGACTTGAGTAACAAGCTGATGTAATCAAAAACCAAATTTGTTTTGCCAGTAACAGAGGGGAGGTTTGCTGAATTGCACATTTGAAGATCCAATTATATTACAGAAGAATGATATAATGAGTCATGTTACCTTTGCCATGCACCTATGCTATATAAACTGTTGTTTGTTTGTTTGTTTTTGGGAGGATTCTCTGTGATTGGTATGAGGTTCTCTCTGCCGTGATTAAAGCATATTCAAAGGCATTTTCTTGAGTCTGTGTATTACTGCTGCACAGCAGGTTAGTGGAACACTAAGGAACTTAGTCCTGAGTGATGGTGTTCAAAAGGAGCAAGATGTTGTCTGACTCTACATGCGTCGCCAGAGACATGACAAGAGCATAAATGTATATAAATTTAAGTATAAATTTATTTATTTATCTGGGGATATGTTGCCAGAGACAAGTCCCTGACAGGTATCTTAAGTCAGGTGCGTAGGGGAATTTCTACTACTATCCACCTTATTTTTCCCGTAAGAGCAGGCGCAGTCATTTGTGCTGTAAATTTAACGTGTCTGGCTTCCAGTTTCATCCAGTTTCATATTTTTAGCTGTACAAAACAGCTAGTTTTGCTGCTTGATATTGCAAACTGGTGTTTCTTGGCTAATGAATCAGAAGTCTTGTACATTCACAGAAAACAGTTTACTTCCACATTGTAAAATAAGGTGGATATATATTGTGTATATATAATTGCCTACTACAGCTTTAACAAGCAGAGAAATATGCATGTTCTTTATAAAGCCTTTGTGTTGCAAAAGCGTTAAATGTATACAATTGACAAGGACACGGTCTCCTTACAATCAACCTATGAATCATCAAAGTAACTACCACAAGATTAAAAATCCTCATTTTAAGAAACTATTAGCTATTCAGGTTGTGAACTGAAGTAATTTCAAAGGAGGATGTGCAATTCAGTAAATTGGTTGAGTGTCTGGATACTATCATTTGCAAGGTACAGTGGGGTCCAAATCTGAGACCAAACTGAAAATCTGTGATTCACAATTCAATTTAGTGTTGGGTGATAAAACGATAACATTAATTATCACAATATATTTTGCCCATGTTAAATGTTCAATATAATGTTTACGCACCAAAAGCGGAATAATATATATATTTATACTAAATGTATTTAGGCTACTGTTTTTCATAATAGTATTTTAAAACCACAATTAACTGGTTTCTACAACTTTCACTCAGGTGAAGGAATCTGACTTTAAACTTGAAAGAAATAAAGAACTGACATTTATCGTGATAATTATCTTTATCAGCTGATACGACAAATTGTATTGTTGTCATTTTTTGGCCATATCGCCCAGCCCTAGTTCAATTTAAACCTACAAACAAACAGAACTGTAAGATTTAGAAAAATTTGAAACAATGAAACATTTTCATGTACAATGAAGCAATATTTCAGGTTTCAGAGTTTGTGACACTGATAATGTTAACTCCTACAGTTCAAACTAAAAGGAAGACAAACAAATACTAAGACATTCAGAAATTTGTTCATTTCTCATGTCACTCAAACTGTTATGTTGATGACAATTTATAAATAAAAACGTGAAATGAAAAAAAAAATCTCCAGTGGTTTCAGACATTTGAACCCTTCTGAATAGTTTGAGGGTTGAAATACAGACATAACTTAATGCTAAAAGCATATTTTTAGCATTTTAGGTTGAAAACACTAGACTAATTTCCTTAAATTGTCAAAATCCTGACAGGTTTTGTGCTCCTAATCTGTCACATTGACTCTAAGGCATTATTTTCTTACCACTCATATGATATTGATGTTTCTGTTTGCATCTTATTCAGAGCTTGGAATCATTCTTTATTACTCAGCTCCAACACTCAAAGGATGAACCTGATGCTGTTACTCGTCTGTTTGTAGTAATGACAGGAATAGTCTGAATCTTGACATATGTGTCTACCTATCAACAGGCAAGGACGGTTCCTACACTTCACAGTCTCGACTACACAGCGAGTTTCATGATGGATTGAACTTAACCTTAACCTTCGAGCTGATTTCTCTCTGAATGTGACAAGACAATAAAACAACTCCATGTGTTTTCTGAGAATCAGACACAACAAATGACAAAAACTGGATTCCAAAACAAAGCCCACTAACCAAAATTAAGTCTTGTGCTGCGCCTTTAACAGAAAACATATCGGTGAAAAAGTCAAAGGAGCTCAATAGACTCAGTGAGGAATATGGAGAATTAACATTCAAAGCTAGTCTCTGACATTCAGTGAGCACTTTGGGAGCAAGTCATTTTTTTTTTTCCACATGTGCAGGACGCAAAATCTGAGCAAACAGGGCTATAAATAATATGTTGGGAAACTGCCACCCTACTTACCAGCTCCTACGGGTGCAGCTATGGTGGCTTTTAGCTCCTGCAGAAGTGGAATTTGATTCAGAAGGCCGAATCCTTTAAGCAGAAGCAGTAAAGCTAAATCAAATATTTTATTTATCAGGCCATTGAATGCAGCAGGACAGAAAGTCAAGAGGTCACAATATACATTGTTTATTTGCAGCCGTGTGTCAATTGGAGCCTGCGCTTCTTAGTGTGGAAGAAATATATGAGCCCAGGCACAAGCCGTGTACCGTAAAGCAATCGCAGGAAAGAGCCGCTCGACATTTTGAAAGGTGCTTTGCTCTGTGTGTGTGTGTGTGGTTGTGTCTGGTAAACGGGACTGACTGTAGCAAGCTGTGTCTTTATTTTTGCCATCCTTTTCTAAGATGTGATTCATGCTGTCTGGAAACAAAGACCAACGCTATGCTGCAGACCCTCATACCTAGAATCCCGATTCTCCCATTAGCACGTCCATGTGCCTGTGTGTGTGTGTGTGTATGCTGAAAAGGGCAGATATGGTGGGTGACAGGACCTGTCTGGTTGGGAGGTACACTTGCCTTAGTGTGTGAGAGAGATCAAAGTTTCCTCCATCGCTCCTCATAAATCCCACTCAAACATGTCATCCTCTCCTCTCATACAGCAGATTTCGACATACAATGAAACCCTCATGAGCTCCATTGGAATATATTACCAGTGAAACAAGTTGACGACAGAACTGTGATTTAGTAATTCTCCTAATTGCTTCTTAATGTAATTTTGCTAAGGTCATTTGAAAAGGGTTATGATATAGGATTTTTTTTTACTAAACTTCTTTCTCTGTTAATTTTATAGCCTTATTTTAAAGAAGACACATGGCAGTTTGTTGTCGCATAGAGAGAATTAATTACAATCATAAAGACAGTTATAAAGGTTTACATGTGTTGGAAAAGTATTTTAATGACAAATAAATAATAATTGGCCTTGCTGAAATCTAGAATCACAAATCTGACCATGTTCTATATAATCTGAGAATATTTTTAAGACCATGCCATGTGATTTTATTTAGAAGAGACAATAAATGCTAATAGATGTTTACTCACAGCTTCTAAATATCCATTCAGTCTATCCTCTATATTGCAAAACCTTCCATTCATGTTCTTCATTTTTTTCTGTTGTTGAAAAGTCATAATTTATGTTGTGTGTCTAACAATGATCAAGAATCTTGTAAACATAAACTTCAATAGCTTATTTCTAATATTAGGATCATTGAGAATGTTTTGCAGAGTAGTATGTGCTACATACAAGAAGTCTAAAGAACTTTTTCACTTTATACTCTCATGTCCTCATGTCCAAAAGTATAAGTTTCTTTCTTCTGTGGAACACAACATAAGAAATTTTGTATAATAATAATAATAATAGTTAGTTGCTGTTTTCTAAGCAATTACAATTAACATGGCTGCAAAAGCACAATAAAAGTATCATAAAAGAAGTCAATAGGACTTATATTTCATTGCATTGTGTGAGGAACGGACTGAAATTTAGGTTCATTGATAATTTTCACTTCAACAAGCCATGAAACCTGTCCATGATGAACCAGATCATTGCATTTGAATTTATGGGTTGAATTTAAGAACATGATCAGTCCAACTCAAGAACGAATCATTCAGACAATCATTCAGTTTTGTGATCTGAATCAACAGATTACAACTCAAAGAACAATTCAACACAGACTTTATAAAAAAAAAAAAAAAAAAAAAATTATCTTATTTTTATATTTTCTTTTAGGAGATTTTTAATTTCACTGTCATTCACTGTCATTATATTGAAAATGAGAAAAAAAAGTCATACAGTTTTGGAAATGGCATGAAGTGGAATTTATATATATATATATATATATATATATATATATATATATATATATATATATATATATAAGCACTGGCCTTCTTAATTCATATCACAGACAGCACAAAACTTGTGGCAGGAGTGAATTAATAAAATATGAGAAGTCCTTCAAGCAGTAGCGCTGTGGATCACATATAGGTCTGGGCCAGATGCCACACCCCCTGCCCCGCCCCATCAGAACATGACCTTATTCCACCAGCAAGGCTGCCACCCTCTTATCGGGTCAGAGAAAGCCCGCCAACACGTTTTCACCTCATTCTGCTTCTGTAAATTGAATTTTAAAATACAATCTTCCCTCCGTTCGATATTGATGTGGTGTGATTTTTTCCTCCCCTACTGGAGGAAGGGTTGAGTGTATTTCATATGGGATGGGAGGCTAGAAGAGAGGAGTGGAAGGGGGGGTTATGACACTGTGCATCTTGCCTTCACACACATACACAACACAATGGTATATGTCCTCACAGCGGATTCTACTTAACCTTTACTGTTCCTGAGGTCAGGCTTTAAATTCACCTTTAAAAGAGCACAATGGCAGCTCCGACAGGGCTCATGGGATTTCTGTCTACAGGGCAGGCCTGCGTTTATTTCATCCAGTGCAGGATCTCACCTCCTGCAGGCGTTTTTTCCTGCAGAAATGCTGCTGGCCAGAGTTATTTGCGGCCGTGTGATTGACTCATGAATCTGTTAGATGGGAACAGGCCGAACAGGCTGCTCCACCTTGCACTCCATCAATCAGAGACAGTGCAGTATCCCTAAGCCGTGTGCGTTCGGTGGGCTTTCAGTCAAACTCACACATTCGCACAGAGGAAATTCCCAACCACACGAAGGGTTGGGAAATGAGATATGGTTCCATTACTAAAAAGCAAAAACCGAATGAATGATTTTCTGTTAACGGTTCCTGAACATCCACTGATGTGAACAGATCATTGCACTAAATACCCTGAAAATGTTTCCTGCACTGCAGTGCTAGCACAACTGTGGATGTTTTAACTACAAGCTACAAGTGAAATTAGGCATTAAAATGCCAAAAAGAAAGGATATTCATTTTCAGATTTACTAAAAAATTATGTACATATACTACAATAATAAATATTACACACTACTATTGCAATGCTTGGGAACGGTATGATTTTTTTTTAAAATCTTTATTTATTTATTTATTTATTTTATTTTATTTTGGAAGGACGCACTAAATAAATCAAAAGTGATAGTAAAACCATTAATAATGTTTCAAAATGTTTCGGTCACACTTTATTTTAAGGTCCAATTCTCACTGTAACAAACCATTAACTACAATTGTTCTTCAATAATTAGTACGGAAGTTATTGGGTAGGATTAGGGATGTAGATTACGGTCATGCAGAATATGTGCTTTAAATTCTAATAAAGAAGCACTATGTTATTAATAGGCATGCTAATAAGCAACTAGTTAATAGTGAGAATTGGTCCCTATACTAAACCTCCATTTCTAATAAATGCTGTTTTTTTTTTTGACCTTTCTATTCATTGGTGAATCAATGCATCAAGATTTCCACAAAAAATATTAAGCCGCACAACTGTTTTCAACACTGATAATTATAAGAACTGTTTCTTGAGCACTAAATCAAAGCATATTATACTTATAGAATTTATTAAAGCTGCAGTCCGTAACTTTTTTTGGTTAAAAATGATCCGAAATCAATATTTGAGCAAGCACATAACCAGCCCGTGTTCAAAACTATCGCCTTACTTTAGCCCAATTCACAACAGTTAGCTTTTAAAAATGTTTTCTAATTTAAGTGGTATGGGTAGGTTTTCGAGGGAAATTTGAGCATGGCACTGCATCATTACGTCACGTCTGTAAACATAAAGAAGTTGTCCAGGCTACTAGGCTATCGCATGTGAGGATCCTGCAGGTGGCGGATCGTTTAACCTTTTCTCACAGCAGCTAGAATAATTAAATGTATCATTTTGATGGCGGATTGTTATCCAGAAAGGATTATGTGTTTATGATACACATGTGAATGAAATTAAATTATATTCCAGTTTTAAATGTGTTTCTGATTACAGATAGCCTGGGATTACACAAGATTTGTATTTTAAAGAAAACCAGTTCGAAGAGAGCATAGTTTGCTTTTTGGGTTAAAAGAAATTCTTAATTTGAAATTTGAATGGTATGACAATTAGATATTAGACTGCACAGAAATTGAAATCTACACGCTAGCCTATACTCATAGTCACACAATGCTGATGTTGTTAACATTAATAATTTGAGAATAAAGTATAACAATTATAATAATTCGCACGGTGTCACGAATCCGGTCTATGAACTTCCGTTCACTCACCACCAGAGGTCACTCGCTCACCACATGGACTCTTGCACTACACTAACTGTTGCATTTCACCACGAACTACAATTCCCATCATCCATTGCACTGACCACACACACACAGCTGATTGCACTGATCACACAGCTGATTCCCATCACACGCATTACTTAAGCCATGAACTTCCTCAGTCAGATCGCCGAGTATTGTTAAATGTTTATCACTGTGTTAGCTGATAGCTACTTTACGGAGCCTGTCCTAGTTTATTCAGTCTTGCCTTGCCTGTTTTCCCGTGTATCAGATTCTTGCCTGTGTTTTTCGGACTCTGTTTGCCCCTGCCTGGGCTATTGCTGTGTACTTGGATTATCTCTCTTTGCCTTGCCCTGTTGGATATTGTTCGCCGGAGAATTATAACGTCTGTCCTTGGATGGATTGGTCTTTGTTTTGCCTACGCCATACCTGTTTGCTAGTGTTTTGACCCTGCCTGTGTTGACCATGTCTTTTAATAAATAGCTTTGCATATGGATCTGCACGTCTCACGTCTTGTTCACCCCGTTACAGAATACTCAGCCACACAAGGATCCAGCAGCTGTTCAAGTGGACACTGGCCAGGTATGGACACTACAAGAATACATTCGCCATTAAGCAAGGCACACGATCGTTGGAAAGCCATATTTGAGAATTTTTAGCCATTGCTCACTATTTAGATTTACCGGACATCATTTTGATAGAGATTTTCTGTGATGGCATAAATCAACCTCTTCGGTCTAAGCTTCATCACTCTGTTCATCACTCTGTCAGTTTATGGATTATGCTTTGTTGACTGTTGGCTCTTTGTTTACTGTGGGTGTCGCGGAGGAAGAACACGACACCACGTCCGTGACTGAAATGGCGGCCGCCTGGGAGCACGTTTGCAAAATGGCGGTCACAACAACACCCAGTCAAGTCACAGTCGAACTACATGAGCCAAGTCAAGTCACAGTGGATCTTAAAGGGCCAAGTCAAGTTATAGGTGACATTCGTGAGTCACGTCACGTCTCAGCTGATCGTCCAGAGTCACGTTACTTCATCGCCAATCGTCCAGAGTCTCGTTATGTCACAGCTGATCGTCCAGAGTCTCACCACGTCACAGCTGATCTCCCAGAGTCACACCGTGTCACAGCTGATCATCCAGAGTCACACCGTGTCACAGCTGATCATCCAGAGTCACACCGTGTCACAGCTGATCATCCAGAGTCACGTTGTCATCGCCGATCGTCCAGAGTCTCAGCACGTCACAGCTGATCGTCCAGAGTCTCAGCACGTCACAGCTGATCTCCCAGAGTCACGTTATGTCATCGCTGATCGTCCAGAGTCTCGTCACATCACATCTGATCGTCCAGAGTCTCGTCATGTCACAGCTGTTCATCCAGAGTCTCAGAACGTCACAGCTGATCTCCCAGAGTCACGTCATGTCATCGCCGATCGTCCAGAGTCTTGTCACATCACGGCTGATCATCCAGAGTCTCATTACGTCACAGCAGATCTCCCAGAGTCTCATTACGTCACAGCTGATCTCCCAGAGTCTCATCACGTCACAGCTTATCCTCCAGAGTCTCATCACGTCTCAGTTGATCTCTCAGAATCTCGTCTCGTCACAGCGGATCATCTAGAGTCACGTCACCTCCTTTCTGCTGCACCCAGTTCCTCAAGATCAGTCCTTCGTTATCTCAGTATGATATCCAGTGTGAAGGATGCACCTTTGGTGTCTTCACGCACAGCTGGTATCCCCAAAACTACTCACCTTAGTCCTCCAGTCCTTTGAACTGTTTCTCCTGTCTGTAGCGCTTTCCACAATGGGGATCGCCTTATGGTGTGTATGGGCTGCGTTCACTACCGCTGAACCTCCAGAAATGGCAGTGCCATCTCCAGATCCTCCAGAAGTGGCGGCTGAGGCTGCAGAACCTCCAGAGGTAGCGGTGCCCGTTCCGGATTCTGCGGAGATGGCGGCGTGTGCTGCAGAACCTCCTGAAGCTACGTCTTTCACTTCAGCTCTGGTTACAGTAGTGGCGCCCATTAATGAACTCACTGTCTGTCCTGCCACGGCTATGGAGGCCGTCTATGAACTCCCTGTCTGTCCTGCCACAGCTATGGAGGCCGTTTATGAACTCATGTCCTGTTCTGAGCCGGCCAAAGAGGCCATCTACAAACTCTCGTCCTGTTTAGAACCTGCCATTGAGGCTGATTGTGAGTGGTCTGTTCGTCTAGGCTCAACTAATGAGTCGGATTTTGAACTGTATGTCTTGCCTGTGCCTGTCAAAGAATCAAACCCTGAACTGTCTGCCTGTCTAAATGCTGTCGTTGATTCTGATTTTGAATTATCTGTCTGTCCAGTTCCTGCCAATGAAACTGAGTGTGAACAGGTTGTTAACCCAGTGTCAGTCAATATGTTCATTTCTCAACTATCTACCTGTCCAGTTTCAGTCACTGAAAAGTCTACCAGTCCAGTTTCAGGTAATACACCCAATTTTGAATTGACTCTAAACCTTCTGTCAGTCCAGTGTCAGTCAATAAGACTGATTTTGAACCATCTATCGGTCTAGTTTCAATTAATGGGTTGGGGTTTGAATTATCTGCCAGTTTAGTTTCTGTCACTGAACTGTTTGCTTCAGCTTCTGTCAATGCCCCTGATTTTGAGCCATCTTCCAGTTCCATTTCAAACGATGCTGTTGGTTCTGAACTGCCTACTTACCCAGTCTCAAATAATGTATCTGTTATTGAATTGTCTGTTTGCCCAGCCACCCTCACGGAGACGTACACTGAACTTCCTGCCCTGTCAGTCATGCCCAAAGAGACTGTTGAAAAGTCCACGGTAATCCCTGTTCCGACCCTTGGGGCCATAGAGTCTCTGTCTATGTTCTGTGTTTCAGATCCGTCTGCTCTGCCGTGGTGGTCTTCTGCTCCGTCTGCTCCGCCGTGGTGGTCTTCTGCTCAGGTCTGGTGGTCTTCTGCCCCGCCGTGGAGATCTTCTGCTTCTCCTGCTCTGCCGTGGAGATCTTCTGCTCCGCCCTGGTGGGCCCCTGCTCTGTCGGCCCTGTCCTGGCCTCTGGTTCTACCCTGGCTCGCAGTTCTGTCGGTTTCACTCTGATTTTCTGCTCCGCCTTGGTCCTCTGTCCTGCCAGCTCTGCCTCAGTCCCTAGTCTCTCCACTTCCACATGAATCTTGCCTTCCGTCCCTCCCCCTGTGCCGCCTCCACTCCACCGCCCTCCTGGATTATATTAAGTTAGGATCGTCTGGAAGCCGCTCCTTGGGTGGGGGGATCCGGTCACGAATCCAGTCTATGAACTTTCCGTTCACTCACCACCAGAGGTCACTCGCTCACCACATGGACTCTTGCACTACACTAACTGTTGCACTTCACCACGGACTACAATTCCCATCATCCATTGCACTGACCACACACACACACAGCTGACTGCACTGCTCACACAGCTGATTCCCATCACACACATTACTTAAGCCATGGACTTCCTCAGTCAGATCGCCGAGTATTGTTAAGCGTTTATCACTGTGTTAGCTACTTTACGGAGCCTGTCCTAGTTTTCCTAGTTTATTCATAGTCTTGCCTTGCCTGTTTTCCCGTGTATCAGATTCTTGTCTGTGTTTTTTGGACTCTGTTTGCCCCTGCCTGGACTATTGCTGTGTACTTGGATTATCTCTCTTTGCCTTGCCCTGTTGGATATTGTTTGCCGGAGAATTATCACGTCTGTCCTTGGATTGCTCTTTGTTTTGCCTACGCCATGCCTGTTTGCTAGTGTTTTGACCCTGCCTGTTTTGACCACATCTTTTAATAAATAGCTTTGCATATGGATCGGCACGTCTCATGTCTTGTTCGCCCCGTTACACACGGTTTGATGTGAGATGAGCTAACTAATCTTTAGATTAAATCACCATTGGTAGCACGATTTATGTTAATGCTTTTTTCCTCAGTTGAGCAGAACAAACGTGGCAGACTTGTTACTTACTTGTTCAGATGGCAATATACGGTGAAAATTCTTATTTGGGTCATATATTCCAAGACATAGGCTAGAATCTGTGATTGCAAAATACAGTAAACATCCACACCGGTGCAGTGACTGACAGCTACACATTCACCTCAAAACATTAGATTCATCCGCGCTGAAGCCGTGCCAGAGCACATCCCACGCAGGGAAGATAATTCCGCAAAAAACTGCAATTCCAGGTTTTCAGAGATGGCGACAAAGAGGCAAAACTTATGGACTGCAGCTTTAAATAAATGCAGTCTTGGTGAACATACTGAGATGTCTTTCAAAAACATTTGTATTACTAAATAAATAACAGCTAATAAACAATTTGGTACTGATATATTGTCCATCTCTTATTTAGTCAATTCTGAATTGAATATGCTGTAAGAAAGACTGTAGACAGCACATTTTCTATTTCTATGGAGTCAAACAAACATCCAGCACAAGCTGTGTTATTATGATCAATTATTCTGTAAGTACAAATAAATCAAATGCTAAAGAACCAGTACCGAACCAGAATCTTTAAATTCCTTTCCTACTCCCATCCCTAGGCATCATCACATGACAGCACTGAAAATACTTTCCTTGGGTTCTGCTCGCCAGGCCTAAGCTCATAAATATCAGCCTTATTTTGACAGCTTCATTACCATATAATTAGTTCACGGATGGCCCATAGTGGTATTAAGTAACACCACGCTGTGGAAAAGAAAGGATCTGTTGTTCTGGTCCATGTCACTTTGCTGAGTCGCTACCTTTGCAGAAAGCCTGCCGTCTAGTCTTTGCGTCATGCCAGCTCTTTAAGTAGGGAATAAGTGCCCGGTTATAGCTCTGCTTTACAGAAACGCATGTCTGTTGGGGAATAAATCATTTATTGTGATTGGATGAAAACAGCACTATAGACGTCTGCTTTAAAGGGCTTAACGGTCAGACCGCCTCACTCCGTAATCAGACCAGAGTACCATTTCACCACTTACCGACATGGAACAGGCACTTGTCTGCAAGTGCCTTGGCTGCATGTCCAGTGCCAAATAAAGCCAGCAGGACAGTTATAAACACAGTATAAAAATAAGGAACAAAATGGCCACCAGAACAAGGAGCGTTTCAGAAAAGCAAAAACGTATCACAGAAAGGTCTGAAATCTCTCGCACATAGCTCTGGTCTAAAGCCGAGCTGTGTTTTTGTAGTTGAGCCACACCTGGACTTGAATGTCAATGTGTGCTGTGTGAGCAAGCCATGCGTCGAATGAGGGGCATACAGATGAGGCTGCTTCTTAACAACCACAGATAATGATGAAGAATGGTCTGCTTCACAGGGTCGTAAAAGCACAAGGAGCTTTAGAAGCGCCGATAGCAACCCCAGGCAACCATTCTTCCTCCTGCTGTCCATTTCTTTCCATACTTAGCATGCAGGAGATAATGAGTCAACACTTCTTTCTGAAAACAAAGAAACAACTGTGAGTATGAAAACCAAGATCATCAGACTCTCAGAGGAGTGCGGCATCACGGCTAGACGCACAGTTTGTGCGAAATTATCCAAATGGCTTGTGTCAGAGAACAGATGATGACGGATGAGAGATGGATAATGCAGAAAGAAATGTTGAAAATTATCTCCGTTTCACATCTGACAAGTTAAATGCAATCTTAAAGAAGGAGAATTGGCGTGCATGCATTTCTTTATTCAGTCTGCATTCCTTTCTGCTGTGGTGTCCATTTAATACATTAATTCGAAGTGTTTTCAACTGAAGAATGCAAGGCCAGAACGTGTCTCACATGTATTTTATTCCTACACTCACTGCAACCCTGATTTATGCCCGTGAGGCATTGTCACCAAGCTCATCCCTGAGCTCCACATCTTTGAATAAGGAGGCTGAACTAGGAGAAGACATACATAGCAACAGCAAGGTCACCATGGTTGAATCCTTTCTACATTATTAATATGAACAGAGAAAAAAAGAGGAAAAGGTGTAGAATATGCATTAAAATGAAATCATGAATGTCCTTAAGCTTCAAGCAACACAACCTTTACCTAACGTTCTACTGGATGGAAAAAAAACCTGCCTTTTTTTCTGCTCAGGTCCAGTTTTCTGTCTGATGCAACAGCATATTCATCACCGAACTGATCTACCTCGCAGCCTTTTGATTGCATTAATTAAATACTCGCCGCCAAAAGTCTTGATTTTTTTTTTTTTTTTTTTTTTTTTTTTTTGCATCAGGGTCATTTTTGTTCTTTTTCACAATGTCATCTCATTACTGGAAATTCTTGTGATGATTTGCATATAAATTATTACATCTGTAACTACCCCGCTTCCCTTGGTCAACTTCACACACACACACACACACACACACACACACACACACACACACACACACACAGAGAGGCATGCACAAAAGGGCTTCATTTTTCACTGATGAAGTGAATCCATTTAATTACATTTTAACCACATGAGTCGTGTTTAGTTACTCAGTTAGTTATTCTGTAAGTCAGTCACTCTGTTGAGGGGGAAAACATGTTATTCTGGCATAAAACTAAAATGTAAAATAGAGAAATCTCATGAAATCTCATTCACTGCAATTATCATTTTCTTAATAAGTATTTGGTAACACTATATAGGGACCAATTCTCACTATTAACTAGTTGATTATTAATTAATGCCTATTATTAAAATATTGGTTGTTCATTAGTACATATAAAGCACATATTCTGCATGACCATATTCTGCATCCCTAATCCTACCCAATACCTAAAATTAACAACCTACCTTACTAACTATTAATAAGCAGGAAATTAGGAGTTTACCGAGGCAAACATCATAGTTAAAGGGGTCATATGATGCTATTTTA
The DNA here is from genome assembly GCA_039654775.1 of Spinibarbus caldwelli. NCBI lineage: Eukaryota > Metazoa > Chordata > Actinopteri > Cypriniformes > Cyprinidae > Spinibarbus > Spinibarbus caldwelli. The sequence goes on from CM077257.1 coordinate 14,854,536, forward strand.
AAGATCATTATTTTGTGCATTTGGTGTAACAGAATATGCTGACATGCTTTAATGTTCAAAAAACACATTATTTTTTAAATACTGTACATTATTGTAGTTCCTCTATGCCCATCCTCTCTCAAACGCGCGTCTCTCAAAGCCCCTCCTTCCAACAAGCACAGTCTGCTCTGATTGGCCAGCTGACACAGTGCATTGTGATTAGCTGAACACCACAAGCGCGCATCGGAAATGTAACGCCCCTTACCATAATCGCAAGCTTCAGCTTTCAAAGTAAATGTAAAGACAGTTAATAATGTCATTAGTTTTACCATCAGTTCAAGCCTGAGAGGGGAACAGAGTCAAGTGATAGACACAGTGATGATGCAGTACACAAGCCGCAGTTAAGACAGCTGACTCCACTGTGATGTGACCCTCTCTCTCTCTCTCTTTCTCTCTCTCTCTCACACACACACACACACACACACACGACGCGTTACTCTACACTACGCAAAACTCCACATTTGAAGTCAATAGCAAATACATAAACTAATAACAAAACATACTTACAGTCATTGATTCAGAAGCGCCAGATTGTCATAGCAAAGTCGGAATTGACCCTTTTTTTTTTTAGATTTTTTTTTTTTAGAAATAGCCTTTGTGCACAGCCAGCCTTGTACTCTCTTAGGTTCACGAAACTGTTGTCCATAAAATGTGTTGCACAAATTCGAACATTTGGGTTGTGCTGTTCTGTTGTAAACAAATCTTAACAATGATTCCTAATTGCATCTACTTTCGGAAGGCCAAATAAATTGCTTTTGCTTTCGCATGGAAACACACAGTGTCTCCCTGACATGGCTGCATCAACACTACTGCGGTTACTGAAACCACGCCTTCTTTCTTTGTGTGCACATTTGGGCGGCATTACGCAAATATTTCCACATCGTGACGTAGACATGTGGGGGCGTGTTTTAATGAGGCGTTTTAGCCCGGTCTGGATCAGCCTTCTCTATTAGATAGAATAAATCCTTTTGTGGGAGACTTTGAGCTTTGTAACTCTGCAGATCGTATAAATGCACAAACAGTTACATAACACACTAAAGAAAAGGAAAACAAGAAATCGCATCATATGATCCCTTTAATGGTTTGTTAATGGCGAGAATTGGACCTTAAAATAAAGTGACCTAGTTTTTTTTTTGTTTGTTTGTTTTTTTAATTTTAAATACTTAAAATCTACTTAAGAAGCAAAACTTCATAAATAATCATTGTTTTCATAATTTGTTTTATTTTTTACCCCATTGATAACTTTTTTCTGGTATTAAGCATAAATGTAGCTAAATTTAGTGAGCTTTATACTTAAAACAAGAAAAACATATGCAAGAGAAAAATAAGCTTAATTCAATATATATTCTGTTATATATTCTGTTCAACACAATTTTGATTCAAGTACATTTTAGTTTTACGTACATTTAGATATTTTAGAAAAACAGTTATGTCCAATGTCTCAGTTGCAGATGCAACCCAAGCTACAAAAATATCAAAGACACACGTGAAAAAAATCTCCTGATGTTCACTGTCTTTGATATCTAGGAGGGAGGTAAGACCACAGAAGAGGAGAGGTCATATACAGGAGGGAAGCCCACTTTTGAGGTGTATATCAGTTCATTTGTATATCAGAGTGTGAAAGAGCCAAAAAGAGATGTTCTGTTGAAAAGAACCAAATGGACTTGAATGGATCTTAATTCACATCCTCCAATATCTATATACTGATGCACTGGGCTCTCACTGATCTCACGCTCACAAGTCTGTAGGTCAAAACTCTAACCCTAAATTGTAACTGTAACTCACACTTTGATGTGTTACATAAAGTCTGTTATTACACAGCAGCTTATTCTGGCCAAGAACCACCCACTTAAGACAGTGGTAGGTGCTGCCACAATAATAGACTGGCACATTAAAAAAAAAACACACATACACACAGGAGAAATTAGAAATTAGCGGATAATGGCTAAGCAAATTATAACTATTTCTATTTGCCCAGAAGACAGAAAACTGTGGAATTTAATAGCGCTCATAATATCAACCTAGTACCTATAAACAAGGATTTTGTTTCCCAAAAGCCTGATAAGAACCCGATCGTTACAAATCTCAAAAGTTAATATCAGTGCAATATATGTCATTTTTAAATAAAAAAAGTTTGAATAGCAAACTTTGACTCTTGGAATGACAAAGCATTTTCTGAAATGACAGAAAAACAGACACGTTGACAGATAGACAAAAAGACAGACAGACAGACAGACAGACGGGATGTAATGATACACCCCTAAACCCCTAAAATCAATACAAATATGTAATGATTCAAACAAATCCCAGTTAAAATTGTGATTAAAATACAGTGGTTGCCTCTAATTTTAAATGGAAAGAGCTCAGGCAAGTCTTGTTTATATGAAAACATTTCTTTGTGTTATTTATGTATTTGATTTGGGGTTTGTTTTAAAATTTCAGTTTAGTTTTGTTATTTGACATTTCAATTTTAAAAAGAAATGTGCAGCATTTTGTCCAAGCAATAATAAAAGGACAAATTTTCATTTATATTTTGTCTTGAATCTCCTTTTGTTAAAAAAAAAAAAAAAAAAAAAAAAAAAAACCCTGAGAACATTGTATCATCAAATGTGTCGTGATTCGGATATCTATCTAGCTAACTTGAGCCCAACATTTAAACTTATTCCTGACCAATGGAATTGTTATTTTGATAGACACAGACTCCTGTGGGTAAATATAGGTATAAAATGTAAAGTGTTGTATATGAATAGATCCACACTGCAAGCATCCCTATGTGTTCTGCAATCTGCAGTACTGCCTTGTCTCCATCTCCAATGAAATTAACAATTATATGTTTCATGTTATATTTAAATATTTACTAGTGTTCAATACATAAAATGTATAATATTCTCTGCACAAAAAAAAAAATGTAGCCTTTATGCTACTTAACATTTATGTTTCTAATTGAAGATATGCACATGAAACGGATAAGAACTAGGACTAATTAAAGTGATATTTTGAAGAAGAAAAGCAGGAAGCAATGGCATATAGAGCAAAGGGTTCACAAAACGACAGGCTGTGAGAGCTGCCGGCAGACGGATCGTTCCGCAGTGTTTCTGCGTCTGAGAGCACAGGGCAGTGCGGTGACACAAACCATCTTGTATATTCACAGGACGGTCCATGGGGAAAGACAGAAGAGACAGGAGACAGGGATTTGGTTCACTGGCAAAGTGGAATTCCAGAGTTTAATGGGCCTGTGTAAAAAAAAAATAAATAAAAAAAATCGGCCTGCCATTCAACGGACAAGTGGAGCGTTGGAGAAAGAGAAGAGGGGAGGGATTTAGCAAAGGGATGAGGGAAGGGATGGGAGGGGCAGAAAAACCTAGTACATACTGCACCCCATGAGCAGATTACAAATTGGAGAAAGTGGGAGGAGAAGCATTAAATGGTCATTAATGTAGGAAACAACTCTAGCTGAACTTTTTATGGCACGGTTTATGTAGTCCACAGTCATAACCATTTATAAAGCTCGACATCAATTGCTAATGATTGTTCTCTGCAGATTAGGGACGATGCATGAAAACCACAGAGTGAAACTAACAGTGTCCCTGAACGCACAGCTAGACACCTGAAGTCACATGTCTTCTCTTGAAAGAAGCCGTTTTGTCAGGGTATGGTAAGGAAAGAGAGCGAGGCAGGGAAAGGTAATGTTCTTTACCAGTTCCCTCATGGATTGACACAATCCAACCCGAGAGACGAAGAGCATCCAGAGCTGACATTCTCCCTCTCCCTGTGTCCGAAGAAACGTACTTCCCTGCTCCACAGAATGCAAAAGGAGTGTGTCAAACAAGTAGGATATCCAAACACTCAGTATTCATGACACAGTAGATGAACAATACCCGGATGATGAACTGCATCTGCTGAGATTCTGGAGTGTGCAACTTTGCTATCCCATAATGCCACAGGAGCTGTTAACAGAATGGTTCTTTTCAAGTGCTATAGGTGCCAAGATAGCTGTTCCTCTTGGTTAAATTGTACTTGTTCATTCTTTCGTGGTTGTTGATAGCTGTCGACCATTTCAGTCACATCTGTAGTCTGACGTACTGTGCATTGCAAGGTGAAGCGCGGCTATGTGTTCATTTACACGCGTGCAACGCACAATCCTGCTTTCAGTGTCTCAGATCATCTTGGGTCATTTATGAGGTGCATTTGAAAACACAACATTTGAAAACGCCAACCATCTTCCCAAATTTGCAACAAATGAGCAGCTTAAGGTCTCCCTGCAAATAAAACTTAATGGTTTAACAACTGAAAGCAAATAAAAGACAGCCATAAGCAAATCTATTGCAATTTTACTGTTAAAACATATTCTTCTTCTTCATCTTACTATTATTATTATATTATTATTGTTATTATTATTAAACTCTGTTTTGATTTTACAGTGCAATATTATTATTACTATAGCAACATTTCTTGGCTGATTTCATTTTTACAATAATAATAATAAATAATAATAATATACATTTAACAAAAATAGCAATAAAAAGAGCAATAGAGAAATAAACAAAAGAGCAATAAAATGTACACGTAGCAAAGGTTTTTATATATATATTTATAAACTTTATTATGCAGGCTGTCCTATAAACAAAATTTAAAATGTAGTGTTTTTGGTTTTATTAAACTTTTTCACACTGTTTCTAAATTCTATCATATTTTACGTTTAGTTTTTGCACGTTCGTGACACATTAATATTACCATCTCAAAAAAAAAAAAGATTGTTTACATATTTTTAGGTGTAGAGCCCTGCATATGGATCCAAGGACATCGCTATCATGGAGAATGTATATAATGTACACATAGAAATGAATTTTGTTGAAAGTTTTTATAAGTAAATTATGAAAATCATAAATTAATGCTACCTTTAAAATTCCAATTGCTGACATGCTAAAAATGTTATGAAACTAGGTACACAATTGTCTCTGTGAGTCCCTGTCATTCAACAGTATCTAGTTACCCATCATACAACAAAACAATATGGTGTCTGTAGAAACACTGTAACTGTAATTTAACACCACTAGTAGATGCTTTGACATTGCCAACCTTTAGGTCAGCAGTCTTTATAGAACAGACATAACTTTATTAGTTCTGAGGTGGAGGATACTAGATCTTCGGATAGGGAGTATGGCAGCAAATACAATCATAGACTGAAGAAGAGGAGACAGAGGAGGAAACCCTGAGGGCAACTGATAATATCTCTTTTGTGTGTCCATCTAATGATGTCATGCTTTCTACTTATTGGCACTGATTTATTAGCCAGGGACAAATTATAATATGTCAATCATTAAAAATAAAATAAAAAAAAACATTGCAACTGTTGAAGCAATTAATCACAATTAATTTGCAGATTTTTATTTATATTTTGCTGTAATTTACCACCACATCACCTTTTTGGCCTTCTCCATATTGCATATTGCTTTAATGCTCTTACCATTTAATAAAAGAAAACAAATAAACAATAAAGTTTATGAGTATGCCATAACTTCACAAAAATTGTCCAGGGAATTAGAAGCATTTTAAAAATGGCTGCCGGATGGTTTATGTGTATTACACAGTGGGAACCGGCTGTTCTTTCAGGCTGCTTGACAAAGAAAAGCTTTTAAAAACATACTTTCTTGCCTGACAGACTCCCATTTTGGGCCATTTTCCATGATCACAAGTAGTTTGGATACATCTGAAGAGCTTTTGCCATTCTCTGATATTACAGGGATGCATTCACCCCTTTATCAATCATAAGCCAGCTACTAATATCATAATTGCTGTAATGTGCACACTCAGAACTTTTTCTCAGTTTTTTTTTAACAATAAATGCCATTGAAGTCTACTCAGCACATAGATCTGAGGTCCATTTCACAGATGTGTGAAGAGAGGATAAATAATTTCTTTAGAATACCTTTAGCAATCAGATGTCCGTATCCTGCGCTATTTACAATAATGAAAGGGTGACGCTATATTAGGGGTGTGCGATAATAAAAATTCTGGGATTTTATCGATAGCGATAATTAGACGATATTTTGCTAAGTGTGTTATTGTGCTGGTATCTTAAGGACTACCATGGACAGATGACTCCTAAAGTTTTTGATATTCTTCATATTTTGTGTGGTGGTCAGTTCACAGCGATCGAAATTGATCTTTTCCAATAAGTTTAAATCGATTTTTACCTTTTATGGACATTTTTACCTTTATAAGGCCATTTTTCTAAAAGTGCATTATCTTCTTACATTTAATCAGTGAATTAGAATAATAAGACATTTGAGCTATTACCAAGCAAATTAAATCAGTATCAACAAAATTAATCTTTGCAATGCAGAGGAAACACAGCTGCATCTGAAGTGGCATTTAGATGTTTTTACACACTGTTTAAAGCAGGACATGAACGCTTTAACCTGCAGTTACAAATGCATAAATAATATTTTGATATATTAAACATAAAATGTTGAATATTGATATTTGAAATTATTAAAATAAAAAGATACTTTAAACATTAAACTAAAATCACCAGTAGGTGGCAGCAAGTCACGGTTGATTCATTCAGGAATGAAACACCGTCATGTTGCTTTGAGACGCAAAACAGTATTGTGGCTGCGTTTGAAATTATTTTTGTTGCCGAAATAGCGCAAAAATAGTTAATATGGTGTCTAAAACGTAAGTCTCTTAATTAAAGCTGCTGTATGTAGGATTGACACGTAGTGGTTGAACTATGTATTGCAGTCCAAGGGTTTTTTTCACCCGGCCCCTCCTCCTCAGACTTGACACACACAGCTTGCCAGATTGATGACACCAACAAGAACGAGCACACCTTCCTTGGCAGCTTCCATGACTGAAATTAAATACGCTGTGTTTTCCACCAACTAGCAATCCGGGGTGCCAAAATACAATTGGGTAAACTGGCAGTGGGAGGGTTACACAGACCAAAACAGAGACAGACATTCCAACACAGAATGCACATTTTCAAAGGAGAATAACTGACTGTAGCATTGTTTTTCAGATATACAAGTATGTTAACTTAGTATGTTTCTTACATATCTGCAAACATATTATGGTATTTTTATGCTTTAGTAGAGTCAAAAACTTACATAGAGCACCTTTAACTTCTTGTTTATTGAACTGTTGTAAAAAAATCTATCACATTTGTAAACGTTAATTTTTGGAGAAAAAACGGCACTCTTCATGTGAAACTGATTAACAATATGAAGTGGTATAAATATATACTTTTTCTGCCCCCATGTCTTGAATTTGTGATCATTCTAAATGCATTTTTATAGACCAAATAATGCAGTAAAATAACGCACTCGTCTAGACTTCACGTAATGTATGCGTGTGCTCTGTTGGTGTTTTGAATGGTTTTTGTAAAATACTCAATAATTTCAAATCGCACATCATTAAAACAACAATTACGATATTACCACAGACTATATATCACACACCCCTACGCTATATTGATTCACCCAATTTCATGACCTCAAGAGACCTAAACCAAAAAAATAAAAAATAAAATAAAACAAATAAAAAGACTAAAAACGTACTCAGATGTAATAGGTATCTATGGATTATTTTAATAATTGATTAAAATAATAATTCATTATTTTAATGTTTGATTATTATTATTTCTTTTAAATCTATTTGTATTCCACCACTGGCTCCCATTAAAATTAGTTTTTGTATCTAGCATCAGCACATTTTTTTTTTTCAAGGTTTTATTGCTAGGACAGAGAAAAGGAAGAGAAATCTGGAAAAGAACCGAGCCAGACCCATAATCAGGCCTCCCACATGCAACACATTAGAGCATGTTCATTGCCCACCAGGCCATTTCTTTAACAATGTTACAGTTTATTTTGTAATCTATTACCTTTTTAAATGGTAAAATAAAACAGAAAAGCTCGAAATAAATTGCACGTCTTGTGTAAATTTACATCTGTGACATGTTTATCCAGCAGGTAACAAAGGAGCAAAACAAAAGATCAACACAGTGGCAAAGGGACGGGTCCCAAAACTCATACATTTAACGAGAGAAACAGGATTTATCAGCTTTCCCAGCTGCGAGAGAGATAGTGTTAATCAGACTCTGCCAGTGAGAAAATCCCAACTTTAATTTTAGACAGCTGTTTTTAGCATATTTAAGAAGCACAGTCTTGCCGAGAGCAAACCAAACAGACTTCTGGTGAAAAGGGCTTGCTATTTTAGTCCTGTACTGTTCAGCAGTTATGGCTGTGCTCCTAAACCTCATTACAGTTATTAAAGGAATTCTTAGTCTTAATCCATTCCTCTCCTTCTTAATTAAGTTTAATATTACCATGCATGTATATACCATACGTTTAATTGTTTAAAGCTGGAGGAACATTAGAGTGACTTAATTATCAACATATGATCACATTATAAACAGAATGTAATTCAGCTTATATTTATTATGGAGTTTTGAAGAACTACATAAATTGTATAACTGTTCTTGTTCTTTTTGACAGCAGCAGATGGAAATAAAAATTCTCAACAGGCATGCATCACAAAAATACCCTTATAGTTAGCTTTACCAGCACATACTACAATTTATGGACAAGTCTTTAGAGGAACATTCAGCATACTATCAAACAACTGAGAACGGCAGGCAAATATTACAAACTAAAAGCTTGTAATTTTCACCCAAACACTCAACAGTGTCATATTTAAAATATGTCTCAGGAAGAGCTTTAAGTAAGTGCCACTCGGGTATAAATGAACTTAGACTGCTCTGCACTTCTCATATGAGACGGTTGTCCAGGGAGCTTTTCCTCTTTGAAAGCTTACAGAGTGAGTGTGAAATACTGAGAGAGATTGGGGGGAACAAAATAGACTCTGATTCACTAATGGTTTGGGTGAAAACATATCAGAGCTCATCTAGTAACATCTATTAGACTACCAAGGATTAAGTGTTCGAGATTAATATGTACTTTATAAGTACTAATAAACAGTCAATATGCAAGCTAGTTAATAGTGAAAATTGGGCCTTAAAATAAAGTGTTACCGAATATTTATATGTAGTAGGGATCGACCGATAATCAGCCCGACCAAATATCATCGCCGATATTAAGCATTTCTATGGATATCAGTATCGGTCATTTTCAAAACCTGATTTGCCGATAAAATAATTTAAAAGCATTTAAAGAAAGTTTTCTTTTTTTTTTTTTGTCAGAGGCCTTGTTATTATTAATTTTAACATTAATTTTCATTTTTACACCAAATATATCGGTTCAAAATATCAGTTATCAGTCTACTTGATCTGTAATAATTGGTATCGGCATCGGCCCTGAAAAACACATTGGTCAAACCCTAATATGTATATACATGTCAGTAAGTCTCTTATGCTCACAAGGCTGCATTTATTTGATAAAAAATAAATAAATAAATAAAATAAAACCATCCAAATTTTGAAATATAATTATAATTTAAAATAACTTTTGGTAACACTGTATTTTAACGTCCTTGTTACATGTTGCATATACTTACTGTAGTAATAACAGAATATTATTTATAAATACTTTCAAGTAAACTAAACTCTATTCTTTAACCTATCCCTATAGTACATACTTTTACTTAATATGCTCTTACTTAATACTAGTCATTAAATGTATAGTTACACTATTATATATAAATGTAATTTATTCCTGTGATGAAGCTGAATTTTCTGAATTTTCATTTTCTGACTTCAGTGTCACATGATCCTTCAAAATTCATTCTAATATGTTTATTTGGTGCTAATTAAACAGCTCTTATTATTATAGATGCTAAAAACAATTGTGCTGCTTAATATGTTTGTGGAAACCATTACACATTTTTTCAGGATTCCCGTATCATCATCATCATCATCATCATCATCATATCATCGGTGGATATCTATGATACTTGGAAGTTAGGTGATTCATTGTATGTTAATTGCTATTATCAATTTCCAAAATGTCTTTTGCCAAGTTTGTGATAATTTGTAGATTGTCAAGGTGTATTGTACAGAGTAAGCAGTCAACAGCAGCCTCCTTGCAATCTTGCTTCTCATGCATATTTCCGCACATGAGAGGTGGTGTAATCTGTGCCAACACAATGAGACCCGCTAATGTGAACTAATTTTTAATGAGTCTTATGTTTCTCATAGTTTAATATATAGGAGAAAGAAATCACATTTGAATAGTCAATAAAATGCTGTAGCTGCAGTGTGATTCTCATGATCAAGTTTGACAAGCTGTCTGCTGCTTCTCAACCATTCGAAACAAACTTGTACCACGTATCATGTAAAATGATACAACAAGTAGCATTTAGGGTTTTGTTAGCTTTCTCACTAATGTTATCTTGATGTATATATTTACATAACAAATGGATCTTTTTATTTGTGCTCTTTCAGCTTCTAATGGAAGACGCCTTAAAACACTTGTACAGTTAATGACAGATAGATTTGCAAACAGCTCCATCATCTCCCTCACTTGCGTGGACTTGAACAAATGAGTAAAATGATTTATGCTTAAAGATGCTTGCAATGTAAAACCAGTACACAGTTTCTTTTTGTAAATCCAAGGTACTTCCATTACTGTTAACTTTATTTTCCTTTCCTTTCTTTTTTTTTTTTTTTGGTTTTATTATAAAAATAATACATTTTAAACAAATCATGTGATTCTAAACTACTTCCTTAACACATCTGAGCATCTAGGGAAAGTTCAAGGGAAAGTTCACCTAAAAATGAAAATTGTGTCATACATTACTCGCCCTCATGTCGTTCCAAACCTGCAAGACCTACGTTCATCTTTGGAACACAAATTAAGATATCTTTAATGAAATCTGAGAGCTCTCTGACCCTGCATAGACAGCAACACAACTACCACGCTCAAGGCCTAGAAAGGTAGTCAGGACATCATTAAAATAGTTCATGTGTAAAGTCGATATTTTTGTTTTCTTTGCTCACAAAAAGTATTCTCGTAGCTTCATAAAATTAAGGTTGAACCACTGATGCCACATTAATTATTTTATTGATGTTTTTACATCAATTCAATCTACCTTATTGGACCTTGAACATGGTAGTTGCATTGCTGTCTATGCAGGTTCAGAAAGCTCTCACATTTCATTAAAAATATCTTAATTTGTGTTACAAAGATGAACAAAGGTCTTATGGGTTCGGAATGAAATGAGGGTCAGTAATTGATGAGAGAATTTTTATTTTTGGGTGAACTATCCCTTTAAGGACAACACATTTTATGCTGCTTTTAACTCAACAAGCGTGTTAACACAGTGTCTTAAGAGGGTTAACACATTGGTTGAGTTAAAATTAACACAAAATGTGTCGTCCTTAACTAGACGCACAGATGTGTTGAAAAAAAAAACACAGGTTGTGGTGTTTTTAATATGCATTTTAAGAGTGTGTTTTGGTCAAATATGTTGGCAAATACTGCAGTTTAACAGTGTGGAAAAAAATATTTAAAATTTTTTGGAACAAACACAAATACTGAGATACTGAATATCATCAAAAGACTGAAATACATCAGACACATTTATTTTGAGAAAATATTGCATATCAGCCACAATACACCAGTGAAGCGCAAACACACATTAGTGTCACTTATCTGGGATCTTAGTAAATCATGGCCATAAACGCACAGAAAAACTATCAGATTCTCCAGATTGAAAAGAAACGGGGAAGAGGGCGATGAAGAGGAGAGAGAATGATATGTGGAGCATTATACATAAAGGTTTGTGTTCTGTGTGATCAGTGGTGCATTAGACAGAGGCAGGCAGGAGTGTTGAACAGATGTGTGACTTGGCCAGGCGTAACTGATTTTTGCTGTAATTAATGAGCCCTAACACAACACTGTTCAAGAGACTTCTCTCCTCTCCTCAGATCTGAACCAGAAGCATTAGACGTTACCATGGTGATAAAAGTAGACTATGCTCAATGTCCATTCACACGATCATTGCTGGCCACCACTGAATAACTGATTCAAGAAAGTGAACAAAAGACTGGTTTATAATTGTTATATACTGTACCATCCTCTGTTTGAATGTAGTCTCTTCAACAAAAAAAAAAAAAAAGAGAAGAGTTTTGTATTCATATTTTCGACCTCTCTCCACTGCGCAAAATCTTTCAGCAGAATTTCATGCTCCCACGCCCTTGCTTTATGTAATCTCCTTTATTTAATTTCAGCTCTAATTTGTCGTCCTTGCTTCATTACTGCCTGCTCTGCTGGTCAGCCAGAATTGTTTTCCTTGCTTTGGTCGATGGAAAATGAGAATGACTTTTGGAGGCAGACTGACATTAGCATCATTCAATATTCACCAAAGGTCTCTCTCCACAGGAGGGGAGAGAACTGGCTGAGAACATTACTAACTCATTTCAGACATCAACGCCATAACCCCCCTCCCCCACCAGTTTTATTTATTGATTTATTTATTTTTATTTTTTTGTTTATGTCGCCCATCCTAAAATACTTATTACAATTTTGTGGATTTATCCCCTCTCTAGCAGAAATATTCTGGATTCAATACAAGTCAAGCTGATTACCGCAAAAATAATTTTGAAACATCCATTGCCTTAAAAAAATCAGAATAATAATAAGCAAAAATTGAGGTTACAATGAAGCATAATGGAAGTAAACGGGGTCAATTTTGAAGAACTTAAAAGCAGAAATGTGAAGCTTATAATTTTGTAAAAGCACTTCCATTCTGTTAAAACCTGTATATTATTTGAGCTGAAAAGCTGTTTAAACAGTTTTTACAGTCATTTTAGTGTTGATTGCAATGCGGTGTCATAGCAACAAAGTTGAGTCTAAAATTGGCTATCACTTTAGACAGTAAAGTTAGTGACAGATTTGTTTGATTAAAATAATGTTAATTGTTTATGTCTTGTGGCCATAGGCGGAAATCCCGGGGGGGTCGGGGGGGACAGGACCCCCTTCTGAGGGTCGTCCCCCATAAAAATATGATTTAAAAACCACACTGTGTATTGTAAATAAGAATGTTTTATACTTTAAATAATTTTGTAAGTAGTAAAACAACACAAACGCAAACGGGGCAAAAATGCGTTTTATGTTTAAAAACATTTTAAGTCTCCCCCTCCCTTGCCTCATAGTGCTTTGGTCCATATGCCTGCTTTCCTCTTTTACATCACCTCAGTGTTGCCAAGTCCGTGGTTTTCCCGCAGAATCGGGCTACTTTAACTGTTGCCGCTGCCGGGTTGTTTTTCATGTCCGTGGGTTGAAGCGCCCCCAATAACGTGATATTTAGCCCATGGAATGCGACTTTTATCTGAGGAACCCTGCCCCGGAACGAGATTTTTACCGGGGAGGAACCCCCCTCGAAACGCGATTGGGCTAGTTTTGAGTAGCAATTGGGCGGGTTTTGTTGTGAAAACCTGGCAACCCTGCATCACCCAAACATAAACAAAACATAAAATGTTTGCGATTCGTCATGAGACTGTTTCTTGTGTTTCTTGTGAGATGTGTTTCTTCCCTTAAAAATCAAGTCACATTTTTCTTGTCAACTCCAAAGTGTCTTGTAGACTATTCTGTATTATTATTATTATTATTATTATTATTATTATCTAGGTCTGGCTGACATTGTGTGTGTATCATCTGTCCTTGAGAGGGTCTATATACATTAAAGCAAAGGTTTACCAGAACGCACGGCTTCATGTCAAAAAGGTCTTCGTCCTCTGCTACATCACATGTCATTATCATAACGGAATGAAGGTTTAATGGCCTCGTAAATGATGTCAGTGACTAGCATTGTCATTTTTCCCCAACTGTCGAGCTGGACAGAGTCCACACTGGCACACATGCTCTCAGCACACATCTGCTGTGTGCAACTGGCCCATTAGCGCAGCCCTCAGCTAGAGGTCAAGCATCCCATTCTGGCCAAAAAAGAATACAGCACACACACTGAGAAATCTGCTCACCAAGGCTATATTTTAATTTATCAAACATTCTGTAAAACCCATAATATTGTGAAATATTATAATTTAAAATAACTCTATTTTAATATATTTTAAAATTTAATTTATTTCTGTTATACAAAAAAGCTGACATTTTTATTAGCCATTATTCCAGTCTTCACTGTCACACAATCCTTCAGAAATCATACTAATATGCTAGTGCTGCTCTGAAAACATTTCTTATTATTATCAATGCTGAAAACAGTTGCACTGCTTAATATTTGTGTGGAAACCATGATAATTGTGAAACCTTTGAAGGTACTATAATATTTAATAATTTATTTTATATACAATAAAATCATCCAATAACTGTAAAAATGTAAAAATTTCTTACCAGTGAAAAAAGATTATCTATTGAAAGTAGGCTTACAAAAATGTCCCATTTTGAAATCCTTGGATTTCTGATGTCAGAAGCCTGAAATATTTAAATATGACTCCCCACATTTACATTTCAACAGCACCTATTTGGTGTTCAGAAATGTGGTTTGCCCAGGTAATAAGAAGGAAATATTATTTCCACCAGAAGAAATAATAATAATAAAGAAACGTGAAAAGACATATATGTTTCTGACAATGCGTCACTCTACGTACAGTATCTCCTAAACCAGGGCTGGGCAACTTCGGTCCTGGAGGGCCGGTGTCCTGCAGAGTTTAGCTCCAACCCTAATCAAACACACCTAAAGAAGCTAATTAATGTCTTCAAGATCACTAGAAAGTTACAGGCAGGTGTGTTTGATTAGGGATGGAGCTAAACTCTGCAGGACACCGGCCCTCCAGAACTGAAGTTGCCCAACCCTGTCCTAAACGATCACAGAGTTAGCAAAGAGCTGAAGCTTATTTCTAGGATGGTCTTCTAGGATGGACAGCATAAAAAATGTCAGGAAGATGGTGAAAAATGGCAATGAAAAAAAAAAAAAAGATTTAGCTACAAAAACTTCACCTAACATTACAAGTGAACATCAAAGGGGGAAAAAAATCCTAATCCTAAAAATGTATTATGACAAGTCCAGTATTTGACAAGCCATTGTGACTGCATAGTTTGAAGAACGATGGTCCTCGTGGAAATATGAACCACAACAACTGGAAAAGCTCATGACACAGCAAACATTGCCGCTTAAGTGCCAAGTAAGCATCTTTTAGCAACTCTAATAGATGGAGATATTTTATGATGCTACAAATTCAATGACCTATTGATGATTTGACAGTGCGTGCAAGAAATGCATTGAGAAAACTGATTTCCTGGTAAAGTAGTGACCAGAATTATTATTATCATTGAAGGATTATTTAGGCTATATGTTGACAAGGAACACATCAGATGTAATTAACAAGAGAGAGGTGAGAGATAAACTGACATAATTCTCTAGAGTATAGATCAGATTAGAGTAGTTGCATGTTTTGTAGATTTTGATCTGCTGATCCCTTTATTAGTTATTTTCTTTGAGGTGTGTATAAATATACACAAGTCTGAGAGCAGTCTGAAACTGATCAAATCAAATAAGCAAATTTGTGATTTTGTCCATTTTGACCCTTTGTCCAATCAATGCAATGTTTCACTCAAGTTATGTTGATTATATAATTTAATTGTTATATAATTTTAATATATAACAATTAAAACCTGCATATTGAAAAGAATGCAAATATTCAATAAAGCATTCTCACTGAGAGTTTTCTGGCCACTACTGTACATACACACATAATTCCAGTCCAGTTGTTTCCTAACAGAATATTTTTCTTTTTTAACTGTTTTTTTAACCCGGTATGGACACTTTCAGATTTAACATAAATGTTCCTCTCAGCTGTGCTCCTTCCTGAAGAATAATGTTCATGAAGAGCTTCAGGATTTAGGTCTTGTCACAGCATGGAGACAGCACTTGTCAGAGTAACTTAATTACATTTGACGATGGATGTATCTCTGTGCTTCTATTACTAGACCTTACCGCTGCATTTGACACTACAGATCATAATATCCTTTTTCAAAGGTTTGAGAACTACTGTATGTCAGCATTTGCTTGCCTGGTTTATACCTCACCTGTCAGATTGAAGCAGATGAATTTTCTTATTTTACATTAGCTGGCTGTAAAAAGGACATTACAGGCTGGATGACCTGCAATTTTCATTTCCTCATCTTTAAGGAAACAGAATTAAGAGTCACTAAATCTATATAACATCTGAATAAAATGTATCAAGTTCACAAGCGCAATTTCTGTTTTGAAGGTTTCATGTACTACAAGATGTGGTGTCATAGCTGACAGTAATCTAAAGGTGCACTCAGGATTTTTCCCCTCATTAAAAAGTTTTACAAAAAAAAAATCTGGAAATGACAACTCCCAACCAAAGCTGTAATAAAAGGAGCTTTTTGAGATCACAAGACCAGCAGAACAATACCATAATACAACATAAACCAAAAATACTACGTGCACCTTTAAATGTTGAAATGCTACTCGAATAATGGAAAAATCAGCCTTAAAAATTTAGTATGGTGGCCGAGAGAGCTCAACGTGCTGCAAATTAAGAAAACAACTTCGTCAATTTGACAACACATGCTGCAAATGCTCACAACACAACCAAATAAAGAAATGCACTGCAAATAGAAAAAAACACCTGCAAATTAAGAAAACAACTTAATAAATTTGACAACACGCGCTGCAAATGCTCACAACACAACCAAATAAAGAAACACACTGCAAATAGAAAAAAAACACCTGCAAATTTAGAAAACAACTTCATCAATTTGACAAAACACGCGCTGCAAATGCTCACAACACAAACAAATAAATAAACGCGCTGCAAATGCTCACAACACAACCAAACAAAAAAATGCACTGCAAATACTCACAACACAACCAAACAAAAAACGCTTCAAAAAAAAAAATTCTTTATTTGGTTGTGTTTTGAGCTTTTGCAGTGCATTTCTTTATTTGTTTGTGTTGTGAGCATTTGCAGCACCTGCTGTCAAACTGATGATGTTTTCGTGATTTGCTGGTACTTTTTCTATTTGCATGTGTTTTCTGAAGTTGCAGCGAGTTGAGTAATTTAGGCCTATAGTTAGCATTTATGTCTTAATTGCATATAAAGCATCCATTCATTTGGACACAGTTTTAACTAATAAATCATGTTCATATGATGCACATTTGCCAGTCATACATAAATGAAATAAATAAAAACAAGATTTATGTAGTAATACTAATAAACCGAATTTGATTTATATATGAATCGATACATTTATTACATGTAAATTTCACACATTTTAACTAAATTGTCCTTGTTCAATGACTAGCCATATTTAAACCATTTTCATACTTAACTGATTCATTTATTTTTACAATGCAACAGATGCAAATAAATGCAAAAACAAATACTTAATAATAAACTATTCTTTTTTTTTTTTTTTTTTTTTAGTGTAATGAAATAAGAATCATGATTTCAATATCTGATTTGTGTTACTGAGTTAATGCATTCAATACTTCAAATTCCTTTGGAATATATAATCCACAATGAATGTATCCATAATCAAGCTTTAGCAGGTCTAAAACACAGCAGCCAGAATTCTTGGATCCATAAAGTTTTAGCACAGCAGGCCTATTTTATCCACTGTGCACTGGCTACCTGTTCACCTTCTTATTGACTTTAAAATACTGCTATTGACATGTTCAGCTCTAAACAATCTAGCCTCCAGTACCTGAGAGATCTCCAAAGTCTTATAGCCTTTTGCACCCCCTACAGTAACAAAATGCAGGTGTTTTCCCACTACCAACAATAAAGAAATACAGAACAAAGAAATACAGAAGGAAGAGCCCTCACTTATGTGGCTCCTAAACTTTGGAACAGCTTGAGAAGCCACACATCCGTCGTTCCCTCATCTTCCCTCACATGTGTGATGATCTGAACCTGAATGATGCTACTCCAGTAACTCAATGCATCCCTGCAGTGGAATCTGGACTTTTCTGTGGGAGAGTCTAGCTTGTTCGTTATCATCTGGCTATTACAACATAAAAGAGACAAAAATTACAACAAACAAAAAAGAGAGTTTTTGAAGAATACTCTGCTCATTCTTTTCAATATAAAAGAGTCTTAAGCTTAAAAAACGAACATGAAAAAAAAAACATTAAAGCAGGGTTTCTTAAACTGCATGGGCTTCATTAAGGACAAAAGGGGCTCATGCTTTGCTAATAAAGAAATATTAATAGGAATCCCTGCATTACAGTATAATAAAAGTGGTCCATATACAACTTGTGCACTGTCTTCCTAGTTTTCTGAAGCTATATATGATAGCTTTTGTGACAAACACATGAAAAGTCTTCATTCATGGTTTTTTCTTCCTCTAATGTGAGCTGTTATGATTTATGCTTAAGAAAACCGTCATAATTTACTCACCCTCATGTGATTCCAAACCCATAAGACTTTGGTTAATCTTCAAAACACAAATTAAGATATTTTTTAATGAAACCTGAGAGGTTTCTGTCTGTGCACTGAAAGTCCATGTAACCAAAACTTAAAAGATACAAAAAGATCCAGCAAATGATGAAAGAACTTTAATTTTTGGGTGAACTATACATTTAACTTTTGTGACTGGCTTGAAAAAAAAAATTGAATTTGAGAACTGGAGCGGTCTGATTCATGTACGAATCATTCAGTTTTGAATAGTGGATCAACAGCTTCTTTGAAGAGCTAGAGCAAATGTCAAGGTTTTAAGTCAAGAACAACTAGATGCATGTTCATTTTTCTTGACATATCTTTGAGCTTTTGGAAAGTAGCCATGATGTTAAAGATAGCAAAGTGTTGGAAGTTAGCAAAGTGGCTGGAAACACTCACAGCATCTTTAAGTGCTAGAGCGACTGACCTTAAAAAAAAAAAAAACAGGGTGTTTAACCAGCCCAAGACAATAGAGTTGACTTTTTCAGTATTTGGGCGGGAAGCATTTACACATGCCTTTCTGAAAAATATAAACTAGCCAGAAAACATCTACCAAACAACTGCCAAGAGAAACAATATCCCTGTAGAAAAACATCACTGGGTTGAATAATTTTAACTGACACCAGTGACAAAATCTACACCACTTCCCAGAATAAAGGATCCTTGTGGTGAAAGCTTGAGATGGTGTCAAAATTTTCCGATACAAGATGATACGATCTCAAGAGACCCTCATCTGAAGGACGAACATGCACTCAAAGATGCCAGAATCTAGCTAACATAACAACCCCCTTGAGCTTAAGACTGCATGACTCGATTCCAAACCCAGTGAGCTGTCTAAGTAGGCAGCATTTTAAGGCATCATAGGACACGAAGGCTGTGCCAAAAGGCAAAGAGCATAATTACACTGCCTTGTCTGGGAGCATCACAAGTATCCTTCACAGAGAAGGCAATCCAACAAGGCAGCTCACTAGGTTTTGGAACAGAGCCGATGTCTGATCTTTTGGGCAGCTTTTAGAGAGGGTCCGCCAACAGCTCTGCCAGACCTGCCATTCAAGGTTTGATCCGGCCATTTGTGGACCACCACTAGATCTCCTGTTCTTCATTCTCAGATCTGTGATAAGCCAGTTTGAACATGATAAAAGTTAATAGAAATATGAACAAGCTTAGAGGACTGGTATAGACAGTCATCTGTGCATATTATGCATTCGACCAAAGTAGTCCCACATGGGCAGCCATGGAATACAACAGTGGGCAGGTGTTCTCCTGTATCTGTTTTATGTACAGTATCTCCAGCCTATAGTGCAGATGTTCTTTTAGATGATCATCATTTGTACCAGCTTATGGCCACTTCAGTTTATTAAGACAGTTAAGGAAAATGATCACCAATCAAACACATTTTAACACTGTACATGAAGTCTTGTGGTTTTAGCTTTGGAAATAGGCTTTGAATCTATACATTTTAAATATAATAAGTATTTAATTGAAGCATGTTTGATGTCTCAGATTTTAATACACTACAGTGTTTCCTCTAGGATTTTTTTCCAGCTGTGTTGGCAGGACTATTTCCCATGAATCACGCCCCCTCCCCACCCAAGAATCACATGCACTCAGAATTGAATTTATTTTAAATAAAAACAAAAACAATAACAAGATGCAAATTAAATTAACAGTACTTTTTTTCAGTTAGGTCTAACTATAATATATAGGTACTGAATTACTACAGAAACTGAATAATCTGTTCAACTGTAAAATAACACTGGATAGTATTCACTGTATGAATAGACAGTAATGACAGACAGCAGCAGGTTTATTTAGGCTGCTGTCTCTTTAAGACCTAATGCAGGGATCTAAAATACTGTTACACAGGGCTCTATGCTTATTTTTCTTTTTAGGAGCTCTTATAAAAAATAAATAAATTTAGGAGCACCTTCTGATCAATAATCAAAAATTTTGATAAAAAATTAGCCTTCCTAATATGATATATTTGACTCAAAGTGATTTACAGGGGCATTTTCTTTTTACCTTTGTAATGGCATTTTTCTCATTTTATTAAAAGTATGTCATCTTCTATGTCAAATTCATAAATTTATAAGCTTTTTAAAATTTCTAATTAAAAAAATGTAATAAGAAGTAGAATAAGACAAATAAGTTATCATCATATGAAATTTGTATTAATAAAAAATTTATTTGTACTACAGAGATGGCACAGAAGAACACAAAAGTGGATTGCAGGGACATTTTCAGACGTTTAATGAGGCTCAGAGGTGGCATGAGTGCAATTAAATTCATAAATCTTTCAAAAGTTTGTGATTTTTTAAAAAATGTTTTCAAGTCTATTTTGTTCACCAAGTTTGCATTTATTTGATCAAAAAAGCTAATATTGTAAAATATTATTGCAATTAAAATAATTGTTTGTTTTAATATATTTTAAAATGTAATTTGTTCCTTCAGTAGCCATGTCAATGTCAAATGATCCCTCAGAAATCATTTAAATATGCTTATTTGCTGCTCAAGAAATACTTCTTAATTAGCTATGTTGAAAACATTTTGAAAACAAAAATTTTGTGGAAATGTGATTTTTTTCAGGATTCTCTGATGAATATGAAGCTTAAAAACAGCATTATTTGAAAGAGTTTTGTAACATTATAAATGCCTTTACTGTCACTTTTGATCAACTGAATGTGTCCTTGAAGAATAAAAGTATTCATTTCTTTAAAAAAAAATCGTATTGACCCAAAAGTTTGAATAGTGGTGTATCTAAGATCATTTATCAAAACACACAAATAAACTCGACATAAATCATAGATTGGAATATGAATATGACCTGTAAACAAAAAAATAGATATTTAGATATACCATACAATCACAAGAAATTCTTGCTACAATATAATCAAAGAGTTTTTCAAAATTAAGAAAACCTGGTGGTTAAAAAAAATCTAAATGTTTAAATTGAGTATAATACAACTGTCACACTTCTCGGGGGAGCAAGGAGCGAGAAGACGAGGAGTACTACAAAAACAGTCTTTAATAATCCAAACACGTAATAGACACAGGAACACCTGGAAAGACGTACAAATGACGTTTAAGGACCAACAAATATGAACTGAATGGACTGGGGCTTATAAGGACAGGACAATCAGGGGAGGAAGACGAGACACACCTGGAAACAAATTAACAATTAACACGAGTGAGAAGCACACACAGACAGGTCCATAGTCCTGACAACAACCTTCACACCCTTCTGCCCCAACCTCAGCATCATCAACACAAAAGGTACCATTATAATGCCTGTACATCATTAAGCGCAAGATATTTTCATTTCACAGCTAATTATTGGCAAGTATGGAAAGTTGATTTAATTTCCTGAGGAATGAAATTCTAATTGGTAAAGTAGTGTGATTCAGTGTTTGAGGTGATATTTAAATGAGGAGGTTTTAATAAACCTGAATCTTAAACTGTAGTGAGAGCAGCAGAGTATGTGTGTATATGCAAATCAACGTCTGAAATAAGGTAATTAAAGTGAGATGGTGATCTGTTCTCTCTCTCTCTTCACTCTAAGTCGGTCAAGGTTGTCCCCTGAGGTCGACATGGCACCTCTAACAGGCAGGAAGTACCGTGAGCGAGTGCGGACACCTCTGCCCCGCCAGAGGGCAGCTTTCTGTCTGCCTCTCGAGAGGTCAAGTGTTGAGTTTCATGTGACCACACAGGCCCGCTTTTCAGAGCGTGTCCGCGACATGCTGTAAAGCCTGAGGGAAAGACCAACAGATCAGCCTTATACTTCTGTCAGACTGTAGAAATAGTACTTTGTCGAAAAGTACTCCGACTTCCTCTTCCAGACGTCCCTTGTCTGTTTGCCAGACTGTCAGATACTTCATATTGAGTGACCAGACAACAACCCCCTGCCTCATGAGCTGGACTTGTTTTAGGGTGGATTACTTTAGTTATCTCTAGATCAGTGTGTCTCCACCACCCTCTGCTGTGCTGAGCCTCACACTGTGCAGGAGGATCTGGTGGGATTCTGTGAGTCACGGCGAGAATCTCACCACCTTCTTGGACTACACAGAGTGCAGGAAAAAAAAGGCAGAAAAAATGAGGGATACACGAGTGGGAGTTTATGATTTTATTTGCACAGGCAATTAAGGTTGACTAGTTTATAAATTCAGATGCTTGTTTGTGTATGACTGTTTCCCCCCATGTAGGATGCGTAATCGTGAACTCCTCTGTGGCCATCTTAATGGAGGCTGTTTAATGTTGGCTGGCTGAACACTGCTGCAACTATTTAAAGAAAGAAGTTGAAAAGTTCTGCATAACGTCACAGTGTGTAGAGCAACTTGTGATGACTAGAGAGAACATGCGACAGTGAGATGTAATGGTTTATAAATAAGCTTAATACTGTCCCACTTTAAAATGGTGAGAGGTTTAAACAAGCTTCAGCAGAGACACATACTACAGTGTGAGAGATCTAATAAAATGCTTCTACTTTGCATTTAATTGTTTTTTATTTTCATTGCAAATTATACTATTAGCATGGCAGAGTGAAACTGAGGTTGAATTGAAAGCATTTCTGAATATCATTGGATACCTTTAATAACAGCAGCACAAGCTATATGAATGCCACAAGGTCGTGTAAAAGCTGATGATTGTGTTCAGGTTTATTTAAGAACACCATTCGACTAAGTAGAGCATTGCGTTAGCAACACCAAGACTGTGGCTACATCCAAAATTGCATACTTCTCTACTATATCTATATCTACGTCAAAAACAGTGTGTAAAAAAGCAGTATGTGAATGGCAGTGAAGCGACGCAACTGACACTGGTAGGTCACGTGAAAATGACAAAATGGCGAATGTAGAATTTCTGGATTACATTTATACTACACACACATACATACGATGCAGAACATAGCCTACTTTTTTGAGTTGCAAAATAATTATTCAAAAGAAGTACCTTATATGCGGTTTCAGACGCAACCCATATGTTTGATTCCAAAAAAAACTGATGATCCACCATATTTTTAACTTAACAGTTACTTTAGCTGTAAAAAGAAAACAGTATGTTATGATGCATTAGGCCTATCTTACATAATGGCATTTTATTATTTACCCATAGCGGCCAATGAAATCACAAAAAGTCTCACATATTCGCATTCCATGTTACAAAATAAGGTGGATAGCATAAATGCAAATCCCCTGGGATAAAGGTGTCTGCTAAATGCATAAAATGTAATTTACATCATAATTTTTGTTTATTTTAAATATTTTACATTTCTTATTATAGTATTTTAATAAACTTCATATGAAATCATTTCATATACCATTTTTAGGCTTTTTTCTTTATATAGAATAATATACAAATATAACAATCTTAGATAAGCAATAATTATAGAAATTAAAAAGAATACATTTTATCTGAGAATCGAACCCATAACCTTGCTGTTGCTGGCGCCATGTTCTTCTGTTTCAGCTGACCAGAGTGATGAAAGGGAGAAAACATACAAGACCCAAATACCGTACCAAATTTCAAATGATTGCTAGAATCAAACAACAAAAGAAATACAGAGTAGAGCAGCTTAATCTAGAAAAGAAACAGGTCATACCTTTCTCTATGTTGGTCTGAAGCCCTGAAGATGAACCATCCATATGCTACAGTGTTTTTAAAGTTTTACTGAGAAACCACTAGGGCTTTCGCCCCACACTCACTGGATCGAACAGGCATTTGACCAGGTCGTTCAGAGTAGCCAGTAGGCTGGGACAAGGATCGAAGCTGAGTGAAGCTATGAACAAAAGAAGGGTAATGACTGCAAAAAACACACTGACCCCAAACATGCACACACAAACACACACGCATTTTAACTTCCTCTCAGACGGCATCAACTAAAGCGCTAAATAAATGTTCTAATAGATGTTTTAGTCATCATGGATGTGGAACTTCAGAGGACCTCCTCAGTAGTGCCTAGATGATGAACTCCATCAAATACACCTCCGGCACATCTATGACAGCGGAACGGAGGAGAAGAGAGCACCTCTGCTTTCCACTCATATTCCGAGGTGCTGTTACCATGGCAACAGCCTCCTAATATCCTACGGCAAGGTTTCCACGGCAGGCTCTCTCTGCACCCATAATCAAAGGCACATATTTGCTCAGTCAAATCTAGATCTCGTCCAATCCAGCTGTTCTGTAAACATCAGTGATGACACACTCTGACTTGATGGGCCACAGCATTCACTTGCACATTAGCATATTTTCAGGGGGGAGTAATGAAGACGTCAAATGTCAGATAAATGTCAAAATGCAATAAAATATTCAGCCTTTAAATCTTTCATTTGATGCAGAATGAGACACGTGCTGGCTTCACTCCTGCAGTGTAACCATATTATCTGTAATGTCTTTGAGATATTGAACAACTGAAACACAGGGCAGAATTTAGTGCGCACAATTCCTGCAGAAACACTTAGATGATAATGGTAATTACAGAGGCAGAGGTTCATATTGTTGTCTCCTATGTACTGTTCTGCAGAGACTGACATACCCTCAGCAGTACTGCCCTATGTCTCTGCTAAACAATAAGGAGAGCGAATCAATGCCATTTACAGTGCTTATAAAGGGATAAGTCAGTCTGTCATCATTTAGCCTACTCAGTTTAGAATTTCTTTTGTGCGTAGAACACAAAAGGAGACCTTTTGAAGTATGTTAACACTGCTCTTTTTCATGCAATAAAAGAGAACCAGAAAAAAAGGATACCATAAAAGTACTCTATATTACAGAGCCCTTCACATGATATGTATATCATGACCACAATTTACTAATTTGTTCCCTCGCTGTAGTAAATCATGGCCTCAGTTTACTAATTTGTTCCCTCATTTTAGTTAAATCAAAACAAGGGGAATTATAAGCATAACATGGCCACAATGTACTAAATCGAGGGAACAAATTAGTAGAATTGTGGACATGACTTAAACAAAAAAAGGGAACTATTTATTAGTAGATAGTGGCCACGAGTTCTTAATTTGTGGCCATGTTATATATATATAAGTCTACTGGAGTCATGTAACAATGATAAGCGAGAAACAGACTGAATTTGAAGTCAGTAAAAACTAATTAACAAAAAACTTGCTTGGCACTATGGTTACCATTCACTTGTAATGCATGGAAAAAGCATCTTGTACACTTACATAACTATTGTCCCGAATCCGGTTCATGGTTTTCCGTCTGCTCGTCACCATATGTTGCCTCCCAGTTACATTGACTCGCACATTACACAAACTGTTGCATGTCACCCCGGACTACAGTTCCCATCATCCATTGCACTGATTACACACACACAGCTGCAACCAATCAAACACACTTTATAAGCCTTGGACTTCCTCTTTCGGATCGCCGAGTATTGTCTGCGTTTATCACTCTCCTAGCGACAGCAACTTTACGGAGCCATTCCGTGTTTCCTGAGTTCATGTCTAGTCTGTCCTGTTTATTACCTGTTTAACCTGAGTCTTGATTCTAGCCTGGTTTAGCTCATCCTGTGTGATCTCTGCCTGCCCTGTAGCTTATAGCCTGTCTTGGATTTACCCTTTGCCTTGCTGTTTCAGACTGTGTTTGCACCTCGCCTGGACTATCTTCTGTTTGTGGATTCCCCGTTCGCCTCGCCCTCAGGATTAAGTTCGCAGTCGATCTACCCATGTCTCTTTTAGGATTACTCTTATTTCTCGTCTGTGACATACCTGTTTGCTAGTGTTTTGACCCTGCCTGTTTCTGACCATGTCTTTCAATAAAGCTATGCATATGGATCCGCACATCTCTCGTCTCAGTCGCCCCGTTACAACTATCTTTTGTGTTTAAAGGAAGAGAGAGTTCACATGGTTTTTGAAAAAGATTGCATAATAAATTTTGAAGATAATACAGTAAAATGTGAAGATAATACGAAACATGTTTCAGATTTATTACTTGGTCTTATAGATTCAAATGTTGAGAAAAACTACCAAGTTCATGAATTTCAGTTGACTACCAATTCACATTAACTTAATATAATAAAAAAAGTAAATGAAATCAGACAATACTGATAATGTATAGCTCAACAGGCCGATGTCCTTTGTTCTTTAAACCTAAAGTTCTTTCATTCACCATATAGATTCTGTTCCGCTTTGTCACATTGTCACAAACTGACCCATACATAAACATATATAAATAATAATAGTGTACCACAATATCCTCAAGGCAGCTTGACACACTACAGAGGAAAAACATATTGACATGCTGTGGTGTGACGTTTAGCTGTGTTTTAGTCACACTGCCAGGCACCACACGTCTAAAAGGCTTGTCGATGTATACGTTTAATAAGCATCCCCAGCTGATGATAAGGACTCTCTGCGGTGGTCTTACGTTAGCTTACATGTATGCATTTCATCAGCAAACCACATCATGTTGAGTGAAATAAGGCATAGCATTAAACTGATTTCACACGCAGGCATTGCCTGTAGAGATAAATACCCTTGGTAACCTTGAATAACATGGACGTACACATAACGCAGCACTTCAAGCTGGAAACATACCATTAGCTGTTATTACATTAGGTCAAATTCTGCATGGTGCCAGCAAATCATTGTGGATATTACTCAATCTGTGCCTGTGAGCACTGGAGAACATTTCTACACAAGTGTTTCCTACAGATTTTTTTTTTTTTTTTTTTTTTGCAGCGGAGGTGCCCCCATCCACCTATTTTATATATGTAGAAATACGTGCATACTGCTCTTGAGCCCATGAAAAGCAGCCACTGTGTAAAAACACAGCAATATATAGAAAGAGGAAATAGGTAATGCAATAGAAAATGGCCAAAAATAGGACATACAGTAAGGACAGCTGTGCCTCATCAAGACTGATCAGCAACTTCATAAGATGAGCAAGTACTCCAAGTCAAGATTTCCAGCCCTTTTTAAGCTAGACTTTTCAGCACTAGAAGTAGCTTGAGCCGCCTGTCACCTCGCACCCACCCCGGTTTGCCATCATTGCAATGCACCCGACTTGTGCTTACTATTCCCTTGACAAAGGCACTGGAGAATCTGTCATGTGAATTTTTATTTTAAAGTGGCTCTCCTGGGCATTTTCACTCCTTGTGCTCATTTTCATTCACTGCCACATTATGTAATACAAAAGCTGATTTCTCCAGTGCCTTAAGGACTTTCAGCTCTCTCTTTAGGTATAATTAAAGAGATATACTACAGGTCTCCCGATTTAAAAACGTCATTACTAGTGTTTCCCCCATTTCTATAGCCGAAAATGGGAATTATGCTGGTAATTTCCGGGAAATCACTTTTCCTTTGATGTCATTCAAATGCATGTTTAACGCCTTTGAGGCACAGCACTGAGAAAAAGCGTTCCTGCTAAGGAAAAATGCATTTTTCGAAGAAAAAAAAAAAAAATTCAGATCGAGTAGATCAGGTACAATGTTAGTTAAGTGTCCCCTTAATTGAATCATTCTCAGATGTGCTCTATTCTGTCCTTCTACGAAGCTCCAGGGAGACTTGCTTCTACAGTAATAACAGTTAGAAGATGTTATTAAAGCAACTTGGCAACACAGCCTCCCTTATTAAAGACAAGAAAAGAATTTGCCACAGCAAAAGCACATTTCTGTGATGCTACATCACTGAAAGAAGAAAAAAGAAAAACAAGAATGGGAAGGATAAAGCACTGTTCACAAATGCTATAGTGGGCGTTGCTAGTACTGTTTGTCCAGGTAACGGTTATGGGCCTCACTACCGGTTCAGGTTTTTAAATTACCTAGTAAAGTAATACAAAATACAGTGAGTAGGTAATGTAAGCAAATACAGAGAAAAAAAATACAGATCCTTACCAGTTCAGAGAATGTGAGATAAATAAAAAATTGCTTCCACGTCACTGACTTTCTATGCCTCGAAAATAAAATTATTATTATTAATAATAATAATAATAATAAATAATAATAATAATAATAATAATAACAATAATAATAATGAGCCCTGTAACTACAACCCAGTCAACAATTTGATCTCACAATGAACTCACATACTACTCACATGGTGAAGATCACAGTATGAGGATCGTTTCAACTCACAATGAGCTCACATACTAATATATATATATATATATATATATATATATATATATATATATATATATAAATTTAATATATCTAGGAAGATTATTTCTCATAACCATATTTTTAGGTTTAAAAAATATGTAATTTTTAAACATCTCTTTATTACTAACCGTTTTGAGTAATTGTGAGTCATGTGTGTTGTCAGAGGTATTCATCAGTGGGAACCGTTTTATTTTGGGTAGGTCATTAATGCACTCCTATAGTGCGTTTATGAATTTTTACAATGAAATTGGAAACTCATGCAGCACAGAGAATTGTGTTAATAAACTCAGCTTTCTTGGAAAGAATGAAGTTATTCATGCCATTTGCTACTGCAGCTGAACTTTTTTCTTTTCATATTTTGGCATTCAGATCTTTGATATTTCCCTGTAACATGACCGCTTTGACTTCCCCTTTGCCATCTATGCACTTGCTACACAGCAACAGAGAAGATCGAACCTGTTTTGGAAAGAAAAGAGGGATCGTGAACTGAAAAAGGAAAAGAACTTGTGTTACAGAATCCATGATTAGCATCTCTATGTTTATTTTGAGGTAGAAAACGTTGAATTAATAATACTGGATCCTGCGTCAGTCCTATTGGAAATTTTGCAGGCCTTACGTTGGAATCTATTTCTATCAATCAGAAACTGCATTGAACGTTCTTATGCATGTTATCTGTTTAAACTCTTCCCAGACCTATAATCAATATATATCCATCTGACACACTTTTCATATCATGTCATAAACTGCATTTTACACTATAGAGTATATATATATATATAGAGTATATATATATATATTTAATACATATGCAGCTCTACTTTTTTTTAAACCACCTTAATGTGCTGTAACAATAATTATAACTCTGGCCTTCTCACTGACAAGTGAGGACAAAGCTGCAACTGGGCAGAAGCATTCAAATCTGGCACAGACGAAGGCCATAATTTAATGGATGATGACAACTGATTGTGCAAGGCTTTTCTGAACGACAAGTTGAGGTTATTTTAATGAGGCATGATTACAGGGTTCCGTTTTCCTCCCTCTCCCTCTTTTAAACATCTCTGTCTGAGAGCCTTGGCCCCCTGGCGAATGTTACATAGTATATTTATCACCTTTGAAAAATCAGTAGCGAGCGTGGTGATGTTCCAAAAGCTAAATATGGAACACAGGTCAGTTTTTTCTTCTCCTGACTGCCAGTTTCAAGCAGTTTTAAGGTCTCATGTCCACAGAGGTGCTTGGAAACACCATAAGCAAGGCCATAAGAAACCACATTTCCCACCGTGCAAAGCATCAAAGACTGGTAAAATGTGACATAGTTCAAAATGGCCCACTATTCTTTTGCAGGATGAAAGTAATTGCTTCAAAGGTGTTTGTATGGAGGGGCTGAGCTGACTTCTGGAGGGAATGTCACCATGGCAACAAGCCCAAGAAGATGACATTTAGAATCAGTGATAAAACATTAAGCAAGGAATACAGCAAATACAATTACCAAGATAACATTTGTTACACTGGGGGCCAAAGGCAGGATTCGGATCTTTTCCGCAGTTAAAAGCACGGATGCAGGATGCAGAGCTGGCGTTTTTGCTTAACGGCCTTTCAAAGCGTCTCGCTTTCATCAGAGCCCCGCACCGATTCTGTGAACGGCTTGCTGGGAGCCAAGTTGATTTTCTGCCGGTGACTTTTAGAGGACCTTGAGAAGGCTGCAGTCACACTTTAGCAATGGGTTCCCTCCTGAGGCTAGTCTCAATGAGGCAAAGCTCTGTGCAGTCCCTAGGAACAGCTCTGTGAATTGCTGTTCACCCTGAAGGACCGCGGCTGAGGAAATCACACTAACCGAAGACAAAAGACACGGGCTACGATTTACACTATACGCTCGCATGCAGTGTTCCCAGAGGGTTTTTACCTGTATATTTTACAGTTTATATAAATCCCTTGTATCATGTATGTTTTTGTGTGTGTTAGAAGATCTGCTGGGTATAAAACACATTTATTAGACCCTGCAATAATTGTAATGCAGCACGACAAAAAAAGACAGACGTGGCAGGAATGGAATGAGACTGACATCATGAGGTCTATTATATCTTAATGGCCAATGTTGTCAGCAACAACAATGAAAGATGGATGATTGGACTGTGACATCTAGTGGCAACCGGCTGATTGATGGCCTGTCAGATTGGAGATTTCTCATACACAGTTCATGTATGTCTGCCATCAGTCTTTTACAGGCATTATTGATTCACACACACCAGACAATTAAAACTATCATCCACCCGTATGTGTAATTAAAGTAGTTGATAGTCACATTTTTACATGCAGCACCATGTAATCGATAATCACATTGATGGGTCAATATCACTTTAGGGTGCCTTTTGGTGTCCTGTACATAAATAACTCATTTGCCATGATAACTTAACATAAAAATGACAATGAAAGTGTGTGTTATATTAGGCAAAGTTTTTATATTCATAACAAAAGCATTACTTGGATCTTTAGATACATTTTCTAGATTTTTCTTAGTTTTGTGTAAGAGGATGCGTGTTATTTTTCTATGTCCCATGCACTGCTCATTAAATTTGATTGAGAGTAGAATACAGTAAAATCATAAAATTAAAAAAATTTTGTCCTCTAATAATATATTTTTTTTTTTTTGTTAAACTCAATCTGAGTGTATTGATCATTTGGCCATAAAAATTATATTTTTATTTAATAAAAAAAAAAGAGTTTGTCCATGTCCCTTGAATGGTTGTCCACCCTGTAGTGTTGGGAAAGCCGCCCATTTAAGAAAAGGACATCCCCTTTAGTGACATCAGGACAACAGATTTTTTTTTTTTTTTTTTTGTCTCTTCAGTGGCGGGAATTTCAACCGTTTAGGTGAATAAGTTGGTGACTTTTCAATTGACAAATTTTCTTTGTCTGAGTTTGCTTACTTGCTTTCCCTAAGCTTAACATGTCCACCCTGTCGGCATAAAATATGCCAAAAGTGATTAGAATACAGTATTTTCAAAATATGTAAATTTAAATATACCAAATTCTCTTCAACAACCAGACTAAATATTTAGCTAGTCACAGTTTGTTGTAAGCTAATATGTTAATTGAAGCTCAAAATGTCCACCCTGTCGGCCACTTAGACTCAATAGAGCGGACGCTGCTGTGTGTTTTGAGTTTGAGCTCCGTCAAGTTAATTCTTTATCGTCTATTTTCTAATCCTGAAATCTATTTTACACACCATCATTTTCGTTTCTATAACGTGTGAATATATCCCCTATCGTATTCTACAACAACAAAAAAAAAAAATCAAAGCGCCTTGTTATCACTAGTTTTATTTTGATTTCCAGAGTCCGCTATTAGCTTATAGCCCGTTAGCATCGCCAGCGTGGTTGCATTAGCTAATCTCGCTTATATTGCTAATACTCTATTCACACACATTACCATTGTTTTACTCACTGCTGCTTGCTTTAATGGCGGATGTGTGTCTACCTTTGAGTGCAGGCGAGGACACGTTCGAGCTGCATTCGGTGCAGCTGGAGCTGGAGGCCGTCGAGAAGCAGATCCGCGAGCTGGTGGAGAAGCAGGCCCAGCTGAGAGAGCGGAGAGCCGCGCTGGAAACATCCCGGGCTGACGCTCACAAGTCTGGGGTAAGTATACAGCGCGCCGCTAACACTCCCACCACCTCTACTCCGTGTGTTTCTCTGCACAGACCCTGTGCACCCAGGACGCGATCTTCTCAGATGTCCTTCACTGCGGCGCCAGGACACCACGGACCCTGGGTGTAGCAGCAGCGGAAGACGTGAGCCAGGCCCCGCGCGAGGACCTCTCGGTCTTCGAGATCTCCACCCGGAACCGCTTCGCTCCCCTCCGCGAGACGGAACGCGACGCTGTGATCGTCGGAGACTCCATCGTCCGGCACGTCCGTGCTACGTTAACTGAAGGTAAAGCGCACACTCACTGTTTCCCTGGCGCTCGTGATACCCGCGATCCCGAAGGACGACGAGAGCATCGGCGCGATCGTGCTGCACGCGGGGGTGAAGGACACCAGGCTGCGACAGACGGAGACACTGAAGAGGGAGACACTGAAGAGGGGCTCCATATTCAGGAGCCTGATCGAGACGGTGCGCAGCGCATCACCCGCGGCGACTATCATCGTGTCTGGACCGCTTCCCACGTATCGACGAGGACACGAAAGGTTCAGTAGACTTTTTGCTTTAAACGAATGGTTATTGTCATGGTGTAAAGAACAGAAACTGCTCTTTGTTAATAATTGGAATCTTTTCTGGGCTCTTAAACATTAGATCACTCGCACCCAAAGCAGTTATTGTAAATGAAATGATCACAGATAATAGTTTTGATGTGCTCTGCTTGACTGAAACCTGCTCAAACCAAATTATCATATTGGTCTAAATGAGTCTACTCCACCAAGCTACTGTTATAAGCATGAGCCCCGTCAGACTGGCCGTGGCGGCGGTGTTGCAACAATATATAGTGATATTCTCAATGTTACTCCGAAAACGGGATACAGGTTTAACTCATTTGAATTACTTCTGCTTAATGTTACACTGTCAGATATGCAAAAGAAAGAATTTGCAGATTTCCTCTCAGACCTATTGGTTACTGTTGATAAAGCGCTAATTGTCAGAGATTTTAACATTCACGTTGATAATACAAATGATGCGTTAGGACTTGCGTTTACTGACCTAATAAATTCTTTTGGAGTCAAACAAAACGTCACCGGGCCCACTCATCGTTTTAATTATACGTTAGATTTAATTATATCGCATGAAATTGATCTTACTGACATAGATATCGTACCTCAAAGTGATGATGTTACTGACCATTTCTTAGTATCGTGCATGCTGAGTATTACTGATATTAACTATATGGCTCCGCGTTATCGTCCAGGAAGAACTATTGTTCCAACCACTAAAGATAGATTCAGAAATAACCTGCCTGATTTATCTCAACTGCTCTGTGTACCCATAAATACACATGAACTAGATGAAATGACTAGCAACATGGGCACTATCTTCTCTAATACATTAGAAGCTGTTGCGCCCATCAAATTGAAAAAGGTTAGAGAAAAACGTACTGCGCCATGGTACAACAGTAATACCCATTCTCTCAAGAAAGAAACTCGTAAACTTCAGTGCAAATGGAGGAAAAACTAACTTGGAAGTTTTTAGAATTGCATGGAAAAACAGTATGTCCAACTATAGACAGGCTTTAAATGCTGCCAGGGCAGAGCATATCTGCAAACTCATAGAAAATAACCGAAACAATCCAAAGTTTTTATTTAGCACAGTGGCTAGATTAACAAATAAACAGATGCCACCCGATCTAAATATTCCCTCACAATTTAATAGTAATGACTTTATGAATTTCTTCACTGAAAAGATAGATAACATCAGAAATACAATAACAAATGTAGATTCTGCAGCATCTAGTACTTCAGCTCCATTCATCACACCCAAAGAAAAACTGCAGTGCTTTACAACTATAGGACAGGAAGAGCTAAATAAACTTTATCACTGCAACTAAACCAACAACATGCCTATTAGATCCTGTACCCACTAAATTACTGAAAGAGTTGTTACCTGTGGCAGAAGAACCGCTTCTCAATATAATTAACTCATCGATATCTTTAGGTAACGTTCCAAAATCATTCAAGCTGGCGGTTATTAAGCCTCTTATTAAAAAACTACAACTAGATCCTAATGAACTAGCAAATTACAGACCCATTTCTAATCTTCCGTTTATGTCTAAAATTTTTGAAAAAGTTGTATCTGCTCAGTTGTGCTCTCTTTTTTTTTTTTTTGCATAAAAAAATGATCTATATGAAGAATTTCAGTCAGGTTTCAGGCCCCACCATAGCACAGAAACCGCACTTGTTAAAATTACAAATGACTTGCTTCTTGCGTCAGACCAAGGCTGCATCTCATTGCTAGTTTTACTTGATCTTAGTGCTGAGTTTGACATTATAGATCATGACATACTCATAGATCGATTACAAAACTATACGGGTATTCAAGGGCAGGCTTTAAGATGGTTTAGATCCTACCTGTCTGATCGCCACCACTTTATTTAAACAGGGAGTCATCTCAATTATCACCAGTAAAGTATGGAGTACCACAAGGATCTGTCCTAGGTCCTCTGCTATTTTCAATATACATGTTGCCCCTTGGTAATATTATTAGAAAATACGGGATTAGTTTCCATTGTTATGCTGATGATACTCAATTATATATCTCAACAAGACCAGATGAAACTTCTAAATTATCTAAGCTAACAGAGTGTGTTAAAAATGTAAAAGATTGGATGACCAATAATTTTCTCCTATTAAATTCAGAGAAGACAGAGATATTACTTATTGGACCAAAAAAACAGTAAGCAGAATCTCTTGGATTATAATTTGCAAAGAGACGGATGTACTGTTACTTCCTCTACAGTCAAAAATCTGGGTGTTATATTAGACAGCAACTTGTCTTTTGAAAATCATATTTCCCATGTTACAAAAACAGCATTCTTCCATCTTAGAAACATTGCCAAACTACGAAACATGTTACCTGTTTCTGATGCAGAAAAGCTAGTTCATGCATTCATGACCTCTAGACTGGACTATTGTAATACACTGCTAGCTGGTTGTCCTGCATCTTCAATAAACAAGCTACAAGTAGTCCAAAATGCAGCGGCTAGAGTCCTTACCAGGTCAAGAAAATGTGATCATATTACCCCAATTTTACAGTCTCTGCACTGGCTACCTATTAAGTTCCGCATCAGTTACAAAATATTATTACTTATCTATAAGGCCCTTAATGGTTTAGCTCCTGCGTACCTAACTAGTCTTCTACCACGCTACAATCCACCACACTCCCTAAGGTCGCAAAACTCTGGACTTTTAGTAGTACCTAGGATAACAAAGTCAACTAAAGGAGGTAGAGCCTTTTCACATTTGGCTCCCAAACTCTGGAATAGCCTTCCTGATAATGTTTGGGGTTCAGACACACTCTCTCTGTTTAAATCTAGATTAAAGATACATCTCTTTAGCCAAGCATTCACATAATGCATCTCATAATCTTGTACTGCAGTTATATCTGATCAAACTCATGATTGTTCTTTACCTTGGATTGAACAAATCATTTTTGCTTGGTTGGAACAGCAGCTACGCTAATTATGTCTCTATTTGTTACTCTGTTTCTGCCACGGGATTAACATCCCGTGGTAACTAGGATTTACACAAGTTTCAGTCTGGATCCAGAACACCTGAGAAGAGATGATGCCAACCCCTCAGAGGACCTCAGATGATGCCTACTCTGACAACATACAGAACTACCAAATTTCGCCATAAGTTAAATATATTAAGTTTCTACAATATATAAATATGTTGTAGAAACTTAATTTCCTGTAAAGCTGCTTTGCCACGATTTGTATTGTGAAAAGCGCTATACAAATAAACTTGAATTGAATTGAACATAAACATGACAGGGTGGACTGAATGAAAATGAATGGGGGGGGGTATATCAATGTGATTGATGTAATTATATTATTTATTATTATTATTATTATTATTATTATTATTATTATTATTATTATTATATTTTTTTAGAAGTTGAATAAATGTTTCATTTTCATATTTTGTCATGATTTGTGTGTTCTGCATTATGTGTCCACACCATCATGTGCTGGTCCACCCTGTCATCTTGATATTTTACAATAATATTTAAATAGTAAATAAATAAATAGTCAATCATATCTGTATAATCCAGTGTGTTCAATAGCTAGGCGTGGGGGAAATAACATGCAAACAAAAAACTGCATTAAAATATCACAATTTTCTCCAAATAAGAAAAAATACATGTGTTTCTTTAAAAAAACATGGTTTATATAAAATCTTTTATGTATTTAAAATTTGAAAGCAAACAAATAACCCTGTATAGAAAAGGGACATCATACCTTTCAGAAAATATAATTTGCATCTTAATTTTGCAAGGAAAACGTATTTAACAGTAATGTATATGTCCATGACAGGGTGGACATATCTTATGGTTTATGCTTTGAATAATGGCCCATAATTAACCCCAAAAAAATGTGTGGGAGCTCAGCTAATATGTTTCTATAGTACTTGAGTGTCTACTGTTTATGATATGACAAAGCGAATGGGAAATTAAAACCAAAATTTTTGAGTATTGTGAGGGTTGAAAGGCACTCTATGGTGATATTGACCTTGATGTATTAAATGCTGCTAATCTGTGTAGTGCTTAAGGCACATTTGTGTGCAAACGAGACAGATGTTTCCCACAAATCAGACTATAATAAGCGTGCACCACAACATAAGCTGATCTTCACAAACTCTACAGGAATTGAGCCTGAAAAGTCCTGTGGGAGAGGTGTTTCAAGATAAGTTGCAAAAGATCATTTCTGCTGTGTACTTCCTATGACATACATCCGAGTGAAATAGATCATTGAAAAAAAAGCAGGATGAGGACTTGGTTCTGATATTCAGTTGTTGATTGAATGGAGAGAGATCTGAATGTAGGCTTGCAGTCAATTAAGTTAGGTTCACTTTTTAAAAAATCTGCAATTTCTTCATTTCTAAATATTCTGACATTGATGAGATGTGCATATCTTGTGGTCATTTGAGAAAAAAAACAACAAAAAAACAGCTGCCCATTTATTTTTTAATTGTAATATAACCAATAAATAATGATTTAACTTTTTTATTTTTAGCCCTACAGAATTAAACCACTCATTTGTTTTCAAAAATATCATTATGAAAACCCAGATTAATTAGGCCTATCTTGGATGTAGCCAATTTCATTATATTATACACAACATTTTTTTTTATTAATTTTCTTTAATTCAGGTCTAATTTAATGCTTTAGACTTGTACATACAATTAATTTATATACAATTTATCAGTGGTGATATTCCAAATGCTAAATATGGAACACAGGTCAGTTTTTCTTCTCTTGACTGCCAGTTTCAAGCAGTTTTAAGGTCTCAAGTCAACAGAGGTGCTTGGAAACACCATACTGTACACAATTTTTTAAATTATTTCTTTAATTCAGCTGCCTAATTTAATACTTCAGACCTGTACATAAAATTAAGGTTTTTGATGATTTATACATCAAAAAACATCATAATATAGAAGTAATAGGCTATTTTGACCCCATCAATGGAACACTCCATTTGAATAGGCTTGGCGGATTGTAGACTCGGAAGTAAACGCCCACTGCTGTGATTGGCTAACAGTTGTGTATGTTTGACAGCCTACAACCTTCACAGATGGACACTGCTGTGATTTAGGTTAAAAACACTTAAATACTCACTACATATCAAACGATCTGTAACACATGGACAAAGGACCAAGTTCTTGCTGATGCAGTCTGGAACGTCATTAAAAAAAAATTAATCAAATAAAGTTTGATTAATTTACTTAATTTGTCATTTACTTACTATGTGTGCGAATCAGTGGGTGGGGCTAAACAGGCACCGATGTAGAAGCAGGCGTTGATCATCTTCTGCAGAGGTGGTGTTTAGCCACACTATTACAGAACAGAGTGGCACATTCCACAACCTGTCATTTTGGCTTCAATATAAGCTGTTTTTAGACTAACGAGAAAGTTTTGAGTTCTGAAACTTACAGGATGTTTTTATAGTACAATGACCTTATATATCAAAAGATTAATGGAATTTTGATTTCTCATGACCCCTTTAAAAGTAGCCTACCTCATGAAAAGAAGTACAGGAATTGAAAACGTTTGTGTTCACGACATATACTAAGCTGTACAGTGACTCAGTTTTCACTGGTTTAGATGCTTCTATGTTGTATTTCACTGCTACTATTGTGTGATTAATAAAATACTTCACAGTCCCTAAATTATGGCCTTGACGCTTGTGATTATCTCAAAAGGCACTGCTTCATAAATAGATACAATAGGCAAGGACAAGGATGCCTGTGGCATAAGTAAAACCTGTGCAGATTGGAAATGAAAGAAATTCATTCTCTGATGGTTTGAAACGGTAAAGCATGTTAATTTCCTCTTGTGAATAGGCTAATACTTATTCCTTTTTTTTTTTTCTTAAAGGAAAACGAAAAGACTTCGCTTCCCAAGGGGACGTTCTTTCTCAAGATGTTATTTTTGTTCAAATCTCAAAGGCTTGCAGTTAAAGTTTATGAGGGATTGAAAATGGATAATTAGCATTTAAATGATCTAACATTAGTCTTTTTTTCTCTGCCGCGGCTGTCACTGTAACCTTCTGTGATGCGCTTTCATCAGATAGCACTTATGTTCGTCTGGCTGGGGAGCTGGCGGGGTCTGTGACTGAGTTAAGTTTTCTGGTGTGGAGGCTGCCAAGGGGTCATTTCTTATGGACTCGCAAGTTGTTGAGAATAAGCTTTATAAGAAACGACCAACTGTTCAAACACCGAGATCACATATGAGGTTAAAACCGATTCTTTGCCTGGGGAACCGGAGCAGAGGCGTATCATTTCAGCAGGGTCACTGCAGGTGTCGAGCGACTGTGGACATTCCCAGCAAACAAAGCACGTGAAGTGTGAAAATCCACCAGTTTGCCTGTTTAATTATTCAGGGAACTCATTAAGAAGAGTGGCCTGCTTTTAATATAGGTTAATTAAAATTTTTATTTCCGAGACTTTGATAAGGCTGATGTAATCATGCAAAGACAATAACACACGTTCGCACAAAATAGATAAACATGGAACGGCTGGATGGAGAGTATAGGACCGTGGAGGATTAGTCTGCGGCCACAGTCTCTCTCTCTCTTTACCTACTGAAGTAATCTCCTCCATCTTCTCTTCTGCTGGGCTCTGTACCTCACTGATTAACACAATGTCTAAGTGATTGACTGCAGTCATTATTTAAACGGACGTTACCTCACCGGGGAGGTTCAGATTTCTCTCAATCAGCAACTTCTTCACACAATCAGCGACTGTTTCACACCTGGAACACCCATGTGATGAAAGTACCAATCCACACCAATTATTTCTGCTAATTTGCTCTGGTAAGTGAGGACGACGCAGAATACACAACAGAGCAGTGTTTTAAAGGTATTGCTCATCTATAAATGAAAACTCTGTCATCATTTAGGCCTACTTCTTTTTATTCTTCCGTGAAACACAAAAGGAGACGTTTTGCTGATTGTTCAAGATGCTCTTTTCCATAATGAAAGCCAACAATAGCAACATGAACAAACACGCACTGTACATAACCATAAAGGTTTCGTTCATTTTCAAGTGAATTCGTCATGCTGAACAATAGAAAACTGCTTGGTTTGAATGTGATTTCTACACTTCCACTTTTGTGTGTGTCTGTAGCAAGCATGTTTAATTTTTTCTCAGCACATAGGCAATATAATCATCATATACACGTGATTACAGCTGGAAGAATACAAGATTTGTTTCCAAATCACCTAGGTAAAGATACAACGTCAATTTAATAAACTTTTGTAAACACAGCCAGTTTATTTACAGCGAAAGCATCCAAACTTCATTAGAAGAAAGGATGAAACATGATAATACTGTAGGTATATGATTCAGGGACTAAATCCAGCACACACCGTTAGTCTTAATGAGGTTCAATTTCAGACCTAATTTGTTGTTTTTCATACAATATTCCTCTGCTATAGCTCTACAATCTTAAAAAATATCACCAAATTCTATGTTTTCGAACTTGGTCACATGGTCTAATAGAACTGCATACTAACATAGACCTATTACTGTTTTTTTTTTTTTTTTTTTTTTTTTTTTTTACCATACCTGTATTTGGCAGAAATAGTAAGAGTAGTATGCAAAATCAGCTTCGGATCCACAATTAATAGTATTTGTCTTTTGACAAAAATGTCCTTTAAATTTAGTAAATATTTTGTCATGTAATATTCATTATTTTTTTAGTCAGTTTGACTAAGATAATAGCTTATATTTATATTCACCAAAATAATATTTTATTTTTATTTTTATTAAACGTGTTCAGTTATCATCATGATGCATCTTTTCAGTTCAGATTTTGCATTTGCAACAAAAATTTTCATGACTGATTTTGTTGATGAAATACTGCATGTGAATATCAATGGCCTTCCTGTCACTGACATCAAATGTAGCACAGAACATGTTCATGAGTCAACTTTGAATATGGGCAAAAGCAAATGAGATTTGATAGAGGGAAAGATTTTCATGAAATAACAGTTTAATCAAACCATCATGAGGATTCATAATACCATGCATAAATTGTTTGGACCACTTTTATGGGGCTTTTTTGGCAGCCCTTGGTAACAAAATATTTTTAGCATATGCAAAAAAGAGCAGAAGAAATAAAGCTGCATGGAACAGAAACATGCGAGTAAACGACAAAATTTCCAATCTTTCGTGAACTATTCCTTTAGCAAAACACCTCCACCCACCAACAGCAAGTCTTATATCAACACCGCAGCCCTGTTCTTCTATTCCTCGAAACAAATGTCCAAATGAAATGGCCCATTTCCTCTGTCCAGATTACTCCTGACAAAACAAACACACTGACACAAACACAAGCAAACGAATACATAATGACCTGTTTGTTGAGGTGGCAAAGAGTAAAATCAATGAGATGAGACATGTAGGACCTGGAAGATAAAACAACAAATTGACTTGGAAAAACACATTAATCTCATGTTCAGTGAAAGCAAACAGAAGCCCATCACCCTTGTTTATTTCCTTGGAGTGTGTTAGCAGTGGGTAACAGACTGCACAAATGCAATAAGATCCAGTACTCTTCCATCAAAAAGGCAAGAATTATCTAATCATACCGACGAAAATAAATCATCCATACATCATCAAAGCTGGACGATTCCCAACAGGTGATGTAATATGCCGAGGCAAAGCAGCCTTAATGCTTTTGTCCTTACTGATTGAAATCTATACAGTATTAGCACGTATACACCTTGTATGAGATGTTCTAGAAGGTCTAGAGGAAAAATGACTCCCCTGGTAATATTTTAGCAGATATTTCCCATCAGCAGGTCGCCAGGCAACTGTGTCCTCATGATTCAGGTCCATGGTGAGAATAGCACAATGAGGCAATAATCACAGCTCTATGTTTCCAAGCTGGATCTTACACTGAGACAAACTAAATCCCCGCACATAAGAAATACGAAAAAAAAGAGATCTCATTCACGCAGATAAAAACATTTTATATCACTGAAAAAGCTAATGTACTAGAGCCATGGTCAACTACGGTTGTGTAATTAACACTCAGAGAAGCTGTAAGAAAAAGAATTCTTTTAATACATTTCTGAAAAGCCCGAGCACACGAATGCGAGACATACTATGTGATTAAATAAAGAGACAGGCAATGTGCTCCACTGTGATGATTTTCCCCAGAGCTCAAAGCCTCCAAATCCTGAGCCACTCTGGAATCAACAAAATTCACAGTAGGGTGGTGGCTGTTCAACAGTTCAGGCTTACAGCTGCAAACGGGTGGACTGGCTTAGGGCTGCACGTCACACTGGCTTTTTATAGAACGTGCACCACATTTCAGGCCTGATACATTTTAGATTATGTTGTATCAATTATGTACGTGCTCTATACTAGACATGGTTCCTCCATGCTGCGGTCAAATTTTAATTAGGGGAGACAAATCAAAGGGGTTATTTGAGGCTGGGTTTTAACATTTATGTAAAATTTCATTGTAAACAACAGATAGTATATGTAAAAAAGAAAAACAGTGTATCTATATTGGAAATGAGTTAAAGAACACACACAGCAATTATTTTGACCCAGACTTCTGGGTAGTTTTATTTAACTCCGCTATTGTTAAACAAATACTATATTTCTTGCTTGAAGTTTAAGATTTATTAATGTTCAATAAATTAACATTTCTTAAGTTGAATAAATAAACATTTTTAATTGCTTATTAATAAATGTTCTTAATGTTTTATAAATGTTTTTTGATTATTGCTGATGCCTCTAGTAATTATGTGTCTGATTTTTAATTTATAACCTATTGTGGGTTGATTTTAAGCCAGCCATATAGTAAGTTTGAAACAATAGTTGAGTTGAATAAAACTACTCAGCTAGATGGGTTAATCATTTAACCCAACAGCTGGGTCAAAATAAAATTAAGAGATTTCTCAATGAGGTTTGAACAATCAGAAATGATATTTTTACTCCGATATGTTTTATAAAAATACAA
This sequence comes from Spinibarbus caldwelli, assembly GCA_039654775.1. Lineage (NCBI taxonomy): Eukaryota > Metazoa > Chordata > Actinopteri > Cypriniformes > Cyprinidae > Spinibarbus > Spinibarbus caldwelli. Next base: position 14,897,251 of record CM077257.1, read on the forward strand.
AAGTATGTAGAAATGGTAAAGAACGATGGATTTTTTTTCAAAAAAGTGAGTTTTGAACAATCCAAAATTCCATTTTTACTCTAATACGTTTTAAAATAATGAAAAAGAATGTGCAAATGTGAAAGAACGACAGAAAGTCAGTCAGTCAGTCACTCCTTTGGCTGTATTTCAAAAGCCTGATTGCTAATCAAAGGCGAACTGTTGGACCTGAGCTTACCTGCAGCACAAGAAAAGCTTAATGCACATGATTACTGATGCCTTGCCTTTCCAGAGTCTCCCACAGAGAGGTGGCCTGATTGTCTAGAACAAGGCACAGAGTTGCTGAGACACAGCCTCTGGTTTGCTCTGAATCCAAAATATCAGGGACGGAGCAGAAATGGCTCCCCTCTTTCATGTAGTCAGGCTGCTAGGTACTGTGGGTAGGACTGGTGGGCATGCTGTCAGTTATCTGTGTTCTCCCCCTGCTGTTTGCACATGGTATACAGTATTCCAAAAGAAATGGCTTGGAAATAAGGAACACCTTGATGTTATATAACACGATTTTTGTAACACATAACACAAGCATCAGTTGGTCTTTCCATAATTGATGTTAAAGAGGTGTTAAAGACAATTTGCCAGGATATGTACTGCAGAAGAAAAAAAAAACACTGGAACATTGAGCCTGTGTGAAACAGAAACAGATTAACTGCCTATTCATAACGGTACGCCTCTATTCACAAAGCAGCAAGAGGTTGAGAGCATCACGCCGCAGAGATACGGACGATTTTAAATTAACGGCGAGCTTTTGAAGGTGTGCTATGCACATTGCTAAAAGGTAACATAAAATGTTAAATAAATAGCACGACCAAAGGCAGATAGTAGCATCTCTGAATGAGTGTGGCTGCGTTGGCAATTAACATTCGAAGAGAGTATGTGTCTTTGAGGCAGAGTGACCTTGGAGGCAGACAGAGAGGAGAGCCGCTGAGAGAGAGAAGATAACGAGGCAGACCAAAGACACGGAGCAGAGGTGAATTTCAACACCAACTCAGTATGAAGGCCAGCTGTGTAAGAGGGGAACAGAACAGCGAAGATAAATTGGTAGAATTCTCCATTTGTCCTCCCACATTTTCTAAATATCAAGGTAATGAAAAGAGAGTCCAGCGTCATTGAGCAGTCATTAAAATTTTATTAACATTATATACAAAATACTGCAGTGGAACAAGTTGCGATAACTTAATTAGCCACACCTGACAGTCAGGCCGCTAAGCAAGCCTGAGACGTCGCTGAACTGAAGGTAGTCTTGAAGCAGTGTGGGGACGGGCAGTTGTTTGATGAAGGACGTCTTAGACAGAGCACTGCTGCCCACCGCTGCCCGCACTGCCAGTCTGCACAGATGGGTGAGGACAGGGACTGATTCTGGAACCAAAGGCAAGAGGTTACTGAGCTGTGGCCATTTACCACATCAGATGATACAGCTATGGAATGCAGTAGGACAATGGAGCCGTTTTATCAAAAATCATTTTTTAACAAACAATACTTTCATTCAGCAGGGACGCACTGAATTGATCAAAAGTGACAGTAAAGATTTGTACATTGTTACAAGAAATTCTGATTTCAAAGGCTGTTCTTTTAAATGTTCTATTCATAAAGAATCCTGAAAAAAAATGTATCATGATTTCACAGGCATAAATGACATTAAAATATAAAATTAAAATATTTCACAATTTCTGACAATATAAATGAAGCCTTTGTGTGTGTGTGTATATATATATATATATATATATATATATATATATATATATATATATATATATATATATATATATATATATATATATATATATATATATAAAATTTCAATCAGCCATCTATTTTACATTGATTAAATAGTTCAAATAATCATGCAAGAATGATATTTTATACAATATAAAAATACATAGCATTAAACTGCAACATTTACCAACAGATATTTGTAACAAAACATTTTAATACAAACATTTTTGTTAAAATTTTGAGTGGGTTAATGGCTGAGTGGCTAATCTGTGGGTTTTAAATTGCTTTGTTGAAACAATTTGATTCCAAAAAATAAATCGAGCTTATCAATTATTATAATGCAGAAACTCTTTAGGAAAGTTAATGGACAAATAAAAAGTGTAATAAAATCATTCCCCATGTTACTCTTAAGGAAACTAAATGGACATAAAGTGTAATATAATCATTCACTATGTTTCTTAAAGGGATAGTTCACCCAAAAATGAAAATTTTGTCATCATTTACTCACCCTCATGTTGTTCCTAACCTGTAGGAGTTTCTATCTTATGTTAAACATAAAAGAAGATCATTTGAAGAATGCTGGTAATCAAACAGTTGATGGTCCCCATTGACTTAAACAGTATTTCTTTCCCTACTATGGAAGTCAATGGGGACCAACAACTGTTTGGTTCTTCTAAATTCTTCAAAATATCTTTTTTTGTGTTCAACAAAGAAACTGGAAGGTGAGTAAATGATGACAAAATTTTCATTTTTGGGTGAACTATCACCAACAAAATAACTGTGAATATACTGTAAATATTTGATATATGCAACATTCAACGTCATGAAACCCACACATGCACACACATCAATATGATTTCAAGTGTACAGGTCATACCGAAATGCTTCCGTGGCGTCCAGGTGCCATCTGCTCGACGGTGAGAGAGAATCTGAAGCATTGAGGAGGGCAGAGTCTTCCAATTAATGAACTCCAAAAAGAAATTAAGCACTCTGTTCTCAGCTTCTTCAAGCCTGCACCCAATTAGAGCATAACAGGCAGAAGTGAAGAGCTTAACACACTGGTTTTTAACTCTGACGTTAATAAAGCACAATCATTTATTAAAAGGCACGCATGGTGAATCCAATCTTGATTAAAATAAAAACCTGTGTGGCACAACAACCGCAATATGTTGCTTACATTTTGTCCTGGAGGAGCAGTATGGGGTCCATTCCTGCTTTGAGCAGCAGGGGGAGCCAGAAAGATCCACTCTGCATCTCTCCAATGGCTCTATGGGCCAGTTCTTCAAGTCGGTCACCCCGAGGAAGGCCAGCGTGCTCTAGGATCAAGGGAAGGTGCTCTGGTACGTGGCCTTGTAAGGCAAAAGCATAGATGCCCATGCTCACATGGGCCCCTGCTGCCAAGAGCATCAGAGTGATTTCACGAATCTGGTGACACTCGCTATTCAAACTGAGAGACAAACAGGAAAAAATGTGTCATACTGTCCAACTGATTGTGTTTAAAATAAAAAGCGGGACACAAGTGTACATCTATGTCATACTTCCAAGAGTTGCACCACAGAGCCATGTCCAAAGGGCAGCTGTAGCCAAACTGTCGACAGCTTTGGGCGTCTGGACTGTAGCCCTTCTTTAGCAAGGCCCGCAGGCTGTCCGCTTGTCCGCTAAGTACTGCCAAATAAACTGGACTGACCTTTCCCTCGCCCCGGTCACATTCTCGCTTCGTTACCGGAATCAGCTTCTCTAAAATACTACAGAGAACGACAAGAGATGAGCAGCCAGATTAATGCAGTTAATCAAAATTTATTTCATAAAGGCCAAAGTTACACTCTCAAAATCTTTGTTTAAAAAGTACTAAAGGTTAGCTTTCAAATGTGTTCCTCATTATACTAAGTAACTGTCGCATGGTCTTCGTAACCATTTGACAGCCCCAGTACCGAGCTGCCATACCTAAGCCGACTGAACTGGGCCGCAGCATGAATGGGTAGCTGCCAGCAGTCCTCATTGCAGTACAGGTTGGGGTCAGCTCCATGGGCCAGCAAAAGCTCCACACACCGTACGTGGCCCTCCTGAGCGGCAATGAGCAGCGGCGTAGCCAGATCATTTGCCTGGCAGTTCACATTCGCCCCTGTGGCAAAGACAACCTGTGCTTAGGCAACCAAACTCTTATACAGGACTGCAGTGTGGCTTCTGCTTTCTTCATTTTATAAGCAATTACACATATTAGGTCAATGACAAATAATGCCCATCACAAAGAAAAATAATCTTTTAAAAATATAGGTAATGCCAGGTTTTTAGAAATATTTTCTTTATATTCATTGTGGTTTCATATGATTTTTATAAACTTTTATATGATTTTCAGGAGAAATTTTATTATAATGAGTCTAAAATGGAACCATCAAGTAAAAAATAAAACAATTTCCTTACACATTTTAATCATTATTTCCAAAAAGGTTTTTAAATATATTCTTCGTAACAAAACATTTATAAAGATACACTACCATTAAAAATGTGGGTTTCGTAAGATTTTTTGTTGTTTTTGAAGGAAGTCTCTTATGCTCAACAAGGCTGCATTTATTTGATCAAAAATACAGTAAAAAGAAAGATTAAAACATTAGTACATTATTAAGATTTTAATTTATTTAAAATATAAATATTAGTACAATTAAAAAACGTTTTCTTTTTGAAAATAATTGTTTTAAGTTATGATAATAAATATAATACTAAATACAGTGCGTGCATAATTATTAGGCGAATTGATATTCTGATCTTTTTTTTTTTTCAAGCACATTTTACAAATTCCAAACCACGTCAATCTAAATAACTCCTATTAATTTTGTATTTAATCATTTATAAGTGATATATAATTGTCCATGAAGGCTGGAAGTGAAAAAGTCCTTATATTCAGGTGTGCAGAATTATTAGGCACGTTTTCTTTTACAGATAAAATAAACCAAAAAAGAGGTTTAACTCAGACTGAAAAGTCAAAAATGATTAAATCCCCATGAGAAATATTCAAAACTAATGCAATACAGAAATTGGACAGCAAAATGCTCATTGGGTCAGCGGGGTCAGAAAAAAAAAACAAAAAAACAAACAAAAAAAAAAAACCCCTTTAACTGCACATGATTTAAGAATTAATGTGAAGAATCAGGTGTAAAACCATCAGGAACCATTTAGTCTCCAGCGCCACCATTTTCCAGAACTGGAACCTACGTGGATATGAATAACATGCTAAAGTATTGTGAAATACATGAAGACTACTTTTTTATAGGCTTTATGTACATATAAGTTAAAAGTGACTCTTGAAGGACCAGCACCACATCCTCTTGTACCACTTTTTGAAGAATTTATCTTCCAGAATCTGGCAGTAAGTTTTAGGAGCTCATTTTTAGTCAATCCTGCAAGACAGACTTTTCAGGATAGGAGAAGGACTAAAAATGAACTATTTAATTTGACATATAAATGGCTTTATTGTCAATTACACTTTAATGTATTCTTGCTGAAAAGTATTTATTTAAAAAAAAAATAAATAAATTATATACATTTTTGAGTTGCACCGCATGACATTTTACAGCCTAAACTAACCTTGCTTGTTAATAAAAAAGGTCAATTATCTGTTATTTTCATAAACTTACTGACCTGGACAAAGAGTCACAAGGGTCTTTACAGTATAATTGTATTCAAGTTTTTGTATTTATGAACTGCATTTCTGAATAAATTAATAGATCTGAACAAAAATGAGCCGCATGTCATTGACCCTTACATCAAACTTTTTATCTGCCTCTGAAGAATGTGTCACTGTAAAATAGCAGTGTGGATACAGTAGCAATTAATCTGATGTTGCAAGAGTGAATGTTGACCAAAGCATGTAATGTACAAAAAGAGAAGCATATGATTGGCTAGATGACGCTTGTACAGGGTTAATCAATAAAGAAATGTTCTCACCGGCATTTGCAAGAATCTCTAAGCATTGGTGATGTCCATATTGTGCAGCAACAAATAATGATGTGATCCCATAGTCATCAACCGCCTCCAGAGAGCACATGCTCACCAGGTACCTCACAATCTCAGTATGGCCCTGGAAATGGTTTTACAGATATTTACTTCATCAGTTTTTTTGATGGAAGACTTTGATTACTGCCTTAGATGTAGGATTTAAAAACTTGATTAAAATAGAATAAGCAAAATGGCCTTGGGCTTTCATTATTTGAAGCTTAATTAAACATTTAGTATTGAAAGAGGCATAAATTTAAAAGTAGTAATCATGTGATTGTCGTTATGTGTTTTTTCCTGATAACAACTAGCTGATAAGCATTTACACTTAAAAGTAAGACGAGCTACAGAACACTTTAAGGCACGTGAATGTAGTATTTGTACAAATTTCAACGTTTCCAAAGCATCAATCTTAAATTAGAGTTGTAGATTAAAGCTATAACCTTGTAAACAGCTTGATGGAGACAAGACCAGCCGGACACAGAGTAAGTCCCATTGACTTCTGCCCCATTTTCCACCAGCAGCTCCACCACATCTTTGTGCCCACCATCTACAGCTAGGAACAAAAAATGAGACCAATATATAACAAAGCTCAAAAGAGGAAAAACACACATGATCTGAGATTGTGTTCCTAGGTACTTTGAGTTTACCTGCAAAGAGGGGACAGGAGAGTTCATTGGTTGTCCTGTTAATGTCTGCACCACCCTTGATAAGCCACTTCACTGCTCGGAGATGTCCATTCCTCGCGGCAAAGTAAAGAGGAGTCTCTGAGTTATGCGTCAAAGTGTTGACGTAGTCTTCGCAATTGACTGAAGTGAACAGAGACATACAACTAATGAATTGCACATTAGAGAAAAACAGAGTCATGTACTGTATCTTAAACAGTTTAATAATTATTAAATATACTAGTGTGTCAAAAGAGCTGTTTATTGGTCTTAAAAGTGATCTTTAATAGCTCACCAAAAAATTATAGTCTGTCATCATTTACTCATCCTCATTTCATTAAAAACTGTATTGATTTTATTTACTGATTTTGTTTCTTCTGCAAAACAAGACATTTTTTGTCATTATTTTAAATAGGTCTGTAGTTTTGATTAATTTTAGTACTTCAAATGAAAACTAGAAATTCTGCCTTAGCGACTAGATGAAATAAATATTTTATTTCAGTTAATCTTTATTTTATTTTAAGCTACAAAATTGTTTTAAAACAGTTTTGGTTAACGGTAATAATCGTTAAAAATTAGGTTTTTGTTAGGCTGTGTTTCACACAAAACTATCCTAAACTATGATAAATGGTGCACGAGTGGTAAAGATAAACGTTCTTGCACAATTATGTGTGTTGTTGAGATTGATGGCCCCAGTCCCCATTAATTTATAATTAAATGAGCAGTGGGAACATTTTGCCAAGTATGTCCTTTTGTGCTTTACTTAAAGTCGTACAGGTTTGGAACGACATGAGGTTCAGTAAATGCCAGAATTTGCATTTCTATGTGAACTATCCGTTCCTTGTCTAAACAGGTCAGTGGTTTTCAAACCTGTTCTGCAAGCACCCCTGCCCTGCATATTTTGTATGTCTCCCTTATCAGACACACCCAATTCAGGTCTTGCGGTCTCTACTAACGAGCTGATGAGTTGAATCAGGTGTCTGATAAGGGAGACATGCAAAATGTGCAGGGCAGGTTTGAAAACCACTGCTCTATGTGATGCTCCACGCGTTCAAAGCAGCTAAGCCCCATCTGAAGTTGTTACCGGCTGCAGGGAGGAGAAGCCGCACACACTCCGCTGATCCAGCCGCCGCAGCCTCGTGCAGGGCGTTCCAGCCCCGGTTATCTTTCACATCCACCGCGAAGCCTCTCTGGATGAGCTTCTGCACCCGTCGACCCTTCCCCTCCCGGGCTGCCAGCGCGACGGCTGAGCAGGTGTCTCCATAGCACTCCGTGAAGTCCATCTCCGTTTAAAAACACAACACTATCCCTCAAACATTACTGAAGAGTTCGTGTTCGCTCATTTACACACAACGGCTCTGACTCTTCAGAGCTCCAGGTCTTAAATTACACCTAACATACACTGCGGTGCCACAGGTTAACCCTCTATAATGCACAACCAGGTTACACCAATAATTATGATAACGGAGCTTTGATTGCAAAATAAGTTAACAGCTGTGCTCTGCCACTTCTAGTATACTAGTCTAGTAATCTATCCCACTTTGAATCTTTAATATATCCACAAGACAACAAAAAAGAAAATTCATATCGCGGTGCTAAAACATCTGTACACACATGAATAAGTGACTATAGAGTTCACATTCCAGTCGTTTTGGGACAAGATCAATTTAATGGACATTTCCGCCGATGCTGCTTTCTGATTGGCTGATTCAGAGCTCCGGCTAGAACACATATGTGTAATATTTCGTTCCGTCCATAAAAAATAAGAGAAATAAAAACAACAGCATCATAAAAACAAGTCCAGTATTTAGTTTGACATATTTTCAGCTGATCCACCGGAAACATGTCATCATAAGGAGATATTATTCAATAACTAACAGTATCTATCTTAAATCATTTCTGTTCAGAATTCTTCATTCAGATCTTTAATTAGATGACGTAAGACAGCAATATATACAACAAACGTGATATAAAGCATTGCTTGTCTATTGAACAAGTAGGGTTCCCACGGTCAGATAACGTAAAAATATAATTTTAATATGTGTGATGTATTAAATATGTTTTAATGCGATTCTATTTATGCTCAGCTCTATAGATGTAGCTTCCTTTCCATAAAAAAAATAATAAAAAAACGATTATACCCCATAGGTTTCATTATTACAGCAAACATCCTGTAAATTACTTCAGTAATGTATTAATATAATGCTGGATAGTCTGGTTATCATGGTAGATTTATTATTTATTTATTTAAGGGAAGTTTGCACAGTGCATTGCGTTGCACACTTCTTCACACAGCAGGCAAGAAAAAAATGATGGAAAAAGGGCAGCATTCAACTAATGCAGTACTGCTTTTTACGTTATGTTTATCATTTTTAGCAGAAGCTTATATAAACAGTAAGGCGCAGTGTGTACGGCAGCTTCTGAATCAACAGGCAACAGATGTGAGACTTGATGCCAGATATTTTCGGGTAGCTCTGTATCTGCCCTTGGCAAGTAACCTTATGACTTTCTTTTGTGCTCTTGAACATACTAATTACTGTGTTGTGTCCACACCTATGCCGACGGTGTCAACACACCTAACCAAACTCGCCAGCGGTGCACGAGCCCTAAAAAACCCCGTCCATCGATGTGTGTGTGAGTGTGTTCAGACACACCGTGAGCTGCCAGCGGGAAACATGTGGGTTTTTGGTTACGGATCTTTGATTTGGAAAGTTGACTTTCCATACGAGGAGAAACGAGTGGGTTTCGTCAAAGGTTTCAGTCGCAGATTCTGGCAGGGAAGTACGGATCATCGCGGGGTGCCTGGAAAGGTATGGACCCAATTATTCTCTATTAACAGTTTATGAACAGCAGGTGCCCAGTCATAGTGACCTTTCAGGATGACAGAGCACTACAGTACGATTAACACTTTTATTTCTTATTGATTCTGTTTCAGCCTGGGCGAGTGGTGACATTAATAGGGGACCCTGAGGTAATGACTGTCAACCTGTTAAATACTGCTCGATTTATAAGATTCAAACCGATATATTGCACATTACGTTACATTTCTCGAATTCGGTACACTTTTTATTTTTGTTGTTGTTGTTCCAATGTTTTTTTCGCCCTCTAAAGCATGGAATGAACTTTTTTTTTTTTTTTTACTTGATAAATATATTTTTTTTGATAAACTGTTATTTAATACTACTACATTTATAATTACCTAGCATTAAATTAATATAAATTATAATTATAAAATATACTAAAAATAATATTTTATATTAAAAGTTAATATTTAAAATAAACTGTTAATTGTATAACAGAACATTGAATGAAATGTAGCTAGTTTTAAACATCGAATTTCTGTATCCCATCTTAAAATGATGATTATGCAGTATTTTTATACAGTCAATATATTTTTTATAATTCACATTAATAGTTTTGAACATAAAATGTCTGTATCCAGCCTAATAATGGTGAATCAGTAGTATCTATTTATTTTTTTATTCCACTTCAAAAATGTTTTTTTTTCATTAATTTTTAAATAAACTATCATCACACATAATTAACCTAGCATGAAATTTAGTTAGTTTGAAACAAATCAAATTTCTGTATATCCCACCTTAAAAGGTGAATACACCAAATTTTTTATATGATTACTTCTAATTCACTTTAATGTTTTTAATTGTATTAAATTCACTTTAATATTTTTGTACTTTAAAATTATTTTATGACCTTCTGAGTCAACATCAGAACGTTTATTTAATGTTTTTTTTTTTTTTTTAAAAGTTTCAGACCGTTTTGTACAATATTAACAGAAAATGCCATATTTTTGATATTTGTGATATATCATTTAATGATAGTATATGAGATTTACATACATATATTTCATTTACATGTATTAAAAGTAGACATTTTTTAAGTCTTATGCTACATGCAAATGAGAGTAATCTGAACAAAAAGTGAATAATCCAACCAATTTTTTTCCTGTTCGTTCACTCTCTATTTGCTGTTAGGGTTGTGTATGGGGCGTTGCTTATAAGTTGCCATTAGGCCGAGAAAAGGAAGTGAAAGAGTATCTGGACTACAGAGAGAAAGGCGGCTATGGGGTGATCACTGTTACATTTCATCCCAAAGATGAAGAACACCAACCAATGCAGGACACATTGCTCTACATCGGCTCCTGTGACAACCCAAATTACCTTGGCCCAGCACCTTTGGAGACAATTGCTCAGCAGATTGTGAAGTCTGTAGGCTCCAGTGGCAAGAATACAGATTACCTGTTTGAGCTCGCCGAAGCCCTCAGGCAGCTAATACCCGAAGACTTAGACGATCACCTGTTCTCCTTGGAGCGTCTTGTGAAGGAGCTGCAGAAGCAGGAGGAGATCGAGTGATCTGCTATAGTCTGCTTTGTCCTTAATCTTCTGAAAAACTCAGGAATTTAGTCCATTTTTTTTTTTTTTTGTTCCACATATATAGATTATATCCGATGCATGCTAAAAGGGATTACCCGATAAAGCGTTAGATAAGCTGTACTTAAACCACTGTTATGTTTTAAAATAGGATTATTTAATATATGGTAGTCACTACTGAATCTACACTTGATTTTATGATATGACATTTCACATCATTCGTCTCGCATTAAACCTTGAGATACGAATCAAGAACGTCAAAGGATTTCAGTATATTGCACATAATGTTGTTACGTCCATGAAAATGTAAATGAAAGGACGATTTGTTTTTCAGAGGCTGGTTAATTTGACTCCAGATACTTGAATATGTTACAAAGCCATTTCCTTACCATCCTAATCTTCAAATAAATCATAAGGTGAATCTCATGAACATAAACGTTTAAGTCACCAATTTACTCCAAAATTTCAAAAAAAAAAAAAATTATAATAATAATTTGAATAAACCAAATTAAACATGTTCTTGAAACCTTAAAGAATTATTTTCCATTGTATACAATTTTAATGACATTTAACTGTTTCATTTCCAACCCAAATTCACACTAACATTGTACTTAAAATATTATAGATTGTTTTACTTTAATGTGGTCATTTTTTAAATTATGAATAATTTTAGTCTATCTATCTATCATTTGTGAGATTCACCCAAGCAAAACTTTGAGTTTTTCTATTTTTATTCATAATTTACTAGTTATTGTTTAAACATATGTCAGAATTGCAACTCCATTCTAGCACAAATCTATTGTATTGACATTTTGTGTACAGGATCTTTGTTGAGTTCACCACTGTTACTAACTAATAATGATGACTTGATGATGGCATATTTATTGTGAGACCCAGATAATAATAATAATAATAATAATAATAATAAATAAATAAATAAAAACGCAACATTGTGGGGAAAAAAAGAGGCCTTGTGTTTTAATTTGTTAAAAACAATACATTTATTGGCCTTGAGAGTAAAACAAAGCAAACATCTAAAAAAATAGAGAAAAATCACTGCAGTTTTGGCACTAAGCTAAATAATGTTTCTGTTATGTACACTTCCAAATGTAAAACAGAGCTAACCATAGTAGAACCTGAAGCCTTTCCTGGCGCTGTGTGTGATTCAGACAACGATCTAAAGTGTTTCTGTACTGAGGCTGGAGAAAAGAGTGACAGAAAAAAAACAAAAGAAAAAAAAAATTCAATCCTGGATTCTGTCACATGCCAGTAACAAATGGCTCAAAACACGATCAAACTACAAACATGCACATGTATCCCGCCGCCTTCCATACACTCACATACTGAATCCGGCCTGGCTGCTCTCGCTAGAAGACATGTCAGTCGTTTATGCATAGATAAATGCATATGTACAGTACATAAATGCATACATAAATACACAAACACATAGGACACAAAACAAAACCCTGTTATGATGGCATGTGAGCAGAGCGCTACAGGACAATGACACACATACCACAATAACATCACAGTACTCAGACTTGGGTCCTCATGTGATGATAAATAACGAGGGCTCAGCCCTAATATATTCTTCATCAAGTTACCGATGCGTCGAGCAACCATCGCCAACGCAAAGCGGTGCCTGTCACATCAGATTACTGTGGAGGTTTAGGTTGAAAAGATGCTGGTGTGCCAAAAATGACACTTAACCAAGAATCACATGCTGCTAGCTGTAAAATGTTTACTGAAAACAAAATGCTAAAAGGTGAAAAATCTTCCAGTTAAGTGGTTTCAAATTCTAAAAGTAACAGATTCAGTCGTTGGACTACCTTCACATGCTCAGATCACTGAGAACCTCGCCAGAGAGCATCATGGGGGCTTTGGAGTTGGATTTATGGGGCAATCCATAGGCATTCTGTCCTTCGTCACACACTTCATGTCAACACACAGGATTATAGAGGAAAAAAATCTATCTGTACAATAATATTACAGACTGCAGGCTGTACATTCCTGCACTGGTAAACCTTAAATATTAAGTATAGTTGAAATGCAAAAATATGGGCTAGATATATACATACAAACAGTACGTACAGAGTATATGTCCAGGTCGTTAAATCACTCATCTCGTGTCTCCTTCGTGCCTATACGTGCCTCCTGCCCTCCTCTCATCTTGTGCTCGTGGTTTAGTGGGCTCCTGGGTCTGGGTTCGAGAGGTTCTGCTGTAGATGCTGAGATCCTGAGCATCTGTGTCCTCCAATCCCACCCTCATGAATGCATAAGATATTTTATTTGAATATATATGTATAAAAAAAAAAAAAATTAAACTAAAACCTGCAGCAACATCGTCACAACCTGTAAAGAAACAGATAAATGTCACGAATCACGATCATGCAATTAAGCAGCGTTTATAGACTAAACAGATTTCATTTATGAGTTACAATGGGTGCCGTCAGAATGAGAGTTCAAACAGCAAATAAAAACATCACAAAAATCAGCTGTTTGGACTCTCATTCTGACGGCACCCATTCATTGCAAGTAATGCAATGCTAAACTTCTCGGAATGTGGTTTGATGAAGAAACACACTGGTCTGTGGCTGAGCATAATTTCAGCAAATGATCATTTTTTGGATGAGCTGTTCCTTTAAACAGGTGTCTTTGTAACGTACCCGTCTATGCATAGTAGCAGGGTGACACGAGAAGGTCTGTGAGCACCACGAGCTGGTCATCTGTGAACTGCTGCTTGTGCTCCAGCCAGTTGTCGTGATGAGTACGGCGGAAATTAGACAGAGTCTTTTTCACGGTCATCTAAATCAGACAGAGAGAGGCTTGTATTGATTTTTGTTAGATTTAATGGGCCCTAAGAGCGAAGAGCACAAGAGGGAGACAGAAAGCAATTGTGTTTGTTGTGATGTGACCGGTGTACCTCAATAGGCTGCGTGTCGTTGAGGTGTGCACTGAGGTCCATGAGGAGCTGAGGCATCCAGGTTGGGACATCATACGGGCTGGATAAGATGCAAGCACTGAGTCCCAGCACGCCGGCGTGACGCCGTACCAGATCTGAGGACAGACAAACATGGGTTAAGTATAGCAAAATGATTCTGTTCTTTTTTTCCCCCTCAATAAAAGTATCTGAATATCCCTTTAAAAAAAAAAAAAAAAAAAAAATCTTTATTTTTTTTATAAACAGATTTAGTTTATTTTTGTGTACTTATTTTACATTTTATTTTAATAAAATATTATTTGTTTTCTAGTAAATAATATAAATAAAAGCATTTAAAACAAGATAAATAGGATTCTTGAGGTGTTTTTTTTAATTTTTTTATTTTTAAATAGTATACAAATAAAAATATATATATATATATATATATATATATATATATATATATATATATATATATTGAAGAAAATTAGATTTTTTTTATTCACAGGGATATATTCAGATACTTTTGAAAAAAAAATTAAGAATCAGATTCATCTTGTTTTAAGGATATTTAGATTTACTACAAAACAAAATTTCAAAAACTGATTTAATTTTTAATTGATTTTTATCTGAATATCCCTATAAATGTAAAAAAAAAAAATCATTATTTTAATAAACAGATTTAGTTTATTTTTGTGTGCTTATTTTTAATTTAATTTTAATTACATTGTATTTGTTTTCTAATAAATAATATAAATAAAAACATTTTAAAAAAGATAAATATGATTCTTAAAGCTTTTTCCTTTTAAAATAGTATACAAATAACAAGAAAAATTATATTTAAAAAAAAAAATCAGATTTATTTTGTTTTAAGGATATTTACAAGATTTTCAAACACACAAAAGTTTCAAAAATAGTGTTTTAATTTTGTTCTTAAAATAGTTTTTCCAGTAAAAATTCTAAATATCCTTAAAACAAGATAAATTCACCAGAGCAGCAAAATTAAAAACAAAAACAAACAAACAAACAAACAAAAAACACTTGGCCTTAGTTTTGCTTATCAAGTGAATGTATCGTGTCTTAAGGATATTTAAATTTTTTATTTAAAATAGAAATGCACATAAATAAAATGCTAGAGCTATTTTTTATTATTTTATTTACAGGCATCTCATGCCTTTTCATGGTAGAATAAATAGACAGAGGGAATGGGACTTGACTCAGACCAGACTTGAACATAAAATGACTTTGGTTCTTAAATTTCGCAGGCATTAAATGTTACCACTGTGCCATGGCTCTGATACAAACAGCACAGCACTGCATGTGATTAAAGCATGATCATACCGACTGAAGGAATAGTGTCCACCACAGAGCCTCTCTTCCTCTTTTTGGGTAATCTGGTTTTGCATAGAGCCTCAAAGTGAGTCTGCATGGAGGCATCCATTGCTAAGAAGTTACACTGCAGGAAGCCGCTGAGAGTGGTGGCAGCCATCTCCCTCACCTAAGGCACAGAGATGCAAAGAGATGAAGGTTTAATGAACAAGGCTGCATAAAAGTGAATAAATGATGATGCCAGGATGCCAGTGTGGCCCGAAAGGTACCTCCAGCTGCTCATCCTCCAGTAGCCTGATGACCAGTGCTCTCACGTCCTGAACAGCCTGCTCACTGCTCAGTATGGTGAACAGATTATAGAACACCATTATCTGTAGGTATGTTAGCACTGAGAATCGTGCATGCCAAGAGCTGCTGCCAGCAATCTGAAAAAATAACAAAGATCTTATGATTGCACAGCAAATATAGTACTCACTAGGACTGGGTAATAATACTAAATAAAAAAAAAAAAGTCTACACATGTATATATATTGACTTAAGTATGTGGGATATTATTGTATGTAATACTAAACATAAATATTTGGATGAATATTTGCTAGTCCCATAATGCCTGATTTCACCAGTAGATTAGATTTAAATAAGTACATAATTTTACTGGATATGCACTTTTTAAATATTTCTAGTGAATGCAATCACTG
Organism: Spinibarbus caldwelli; assembly: GCA_039654775.1. Lineage (NCBI taxonomy): Eukaryota > Metazoa > Chordata > Actinopteri > Cypriniformes > Cyprinidae > Spinibarbus > Spinibarbus caldwelli. The sequence continues at coordinate 14,912,993 of CM077257.1, forward strand.
ATGATACTAATATATTACAATATTATAACAATAGATGGTAATATAATTAAATGATAAAATCACGAAATAGTAATGTACAGCATTTAAAATGCCTATGTAGTATATAATCAGTGTCACTACATACTCATTCGGTGACAATGTGTTGCGTCTACAACAATTCTGTGTTTTCAGCAAAGCAGAATTATGAATATTTCTATGCTGGTGTCACCATTGAAATCAAAACCAGAACCACAATTTGAGTAATTATTTACAAACGTATTTACAGCTAATTGTACTCTGCACTAATCACTGTCACTACATCATGATTATTGGTGGGTTATCACAGGGAGAAAAAAAATCTGCATTTTGATTAATTATTACTATTTTAATTTTATTTAAATTAGCTTTTATTTTTTATTTTTAGTTTTAATTTTAGTAAATTAGTTATGTACTTTTGTCATTGTATTAGTTGTTTTAATATATTTCTATATAGCTTTAATTCATTTTTTCTTCAGTTTTAGTTTCAATAATTTTAATATTTAAACTGCAATTTATTTCAGGTAGTTAATAAGGTAATATTTCTAATATTTCTCATTTTCATCATTATTTTTATTTTATTTCAGCTTTATTTCAATTACTGGCAACTGTTTTTAATAGTTTTAATTTCACTTAACAATAACGCTTTGAAATAAAAAAAAAATTGTCAAGGTCAAATTCAGCTTTTGAACTGTTGTCCTGATATGTGGGGTTGTGTTTAGCACGTATGAGGCCTCACCTCATGTAGCACCTTCAGTACCATAGGGATCTGCTCAGGATAGAGGAGACCCTGAGACATGAGGGACAGGCAAGTCTTTGCGTCCCTCTTCAGCTCATCATAGCTGTCATCGTTTTCTACGGGAGCGATCTACAGATGGACAAAAACAGGCACTGAGTGGAAGTCAGCAGTCCATTTAAGAGCACTCCACACAAATGTATAAAGAATGAGATACAAAGAGCATGGGCTAAGATAGAGAGAGAGAGAGAGAGAGAGAGCAAGCAAGACCTTAAAGAGCAAGGGCAGCAGCTGTAGTTGCTGAGGTACTGGAGTAGAGAAGGAGCGCCCCGCACTGGCCATCAGCCACTTCAGAACAGTTTTGAAGAGTTTGATGGCCTGGGTCCTCTCGTCCTGCTCCCCGACTCCGTTCTCCTCCACCACATGGTTCTGGATCTCCTCGTCTCCCTCAATCAGGGGCTTCAGCTGAGACAAGATCCTTTCGGTAAACTCAGCAATGTGTGGTGACTTAGTAGGCAGAGTGTGTGGCAGGGTAACGTCAATCATGAAAATGTATGTCAGCACACTGCAAGAGAAGACATAAGACAGAAAACATGACAAGAGAGAACTGCCAGTCTATTTTTAGACTACAGTGACCGTTTTGACCCTGACTGCACACATACCTGCCAATGCGCTCTCTCACATTCTTATAAACCTGAGTGAGTTTGGGCTCCAGGTAACTCAGCAATCTGTGTAGCAGCTCTGGGACCCTCCACTCCTGCTGTGCCAGACCACCCTGCAGCACGTACAGGTGGCTACAGAGATAGAAAGAAATGATTAATCTCTCAAACATCATGAATGGTTTCAGAATTTCCCATGAAGTAAAGCAGAAAATACACTCACCAGGCATCTACAAACGATCCACCTTCCCCGCTGAGAGGACACTCCATCAGCATCTCGAGAAGCCAGTGGAGCTTTCGTGGATCTCGGCTCTCCTGAAAATATCATTCATCAACAGTTAGTTGTCCTCATAGCTTCACATACTGCCCAAAAGTTTGAAATGAATTACAGTTTTTAATATTTTTGATAGAAGTCTCTTATGCTCAACACAGAAAACAGAAACAGTGAATAGTTACAGCAATTTAAAAATAATGTTTTTCTTTTTAATATATATTTAAAATATTAGTTATTCCTGTGATGGCAAAGCTAAATTTCCAACAACCATTACTCCAGTATTCAGTGACACATGATTCTTCAGAAATCATTCAAATTTGATTAGAAGAAATGTTTCTTGAGCACTGATGTTGTTGTGCTGCTTAATGTTTTTGTGTAAATATTTTTTTTCAGGATGTTTTGATAAATCTAAAGTTAGAAGAACAGAATTTGTACAATTTGACTTGTACAGCAACATAGAAGTTTTTACAGTCACTTCTGACAAATTTAATTTAACCTTGCTGAATAAAATAAGTAAAAAAAAAAAAATTTTTAACATTGGAAATGTGTTGTGGTACTGTCATGAATGCACGTTGAAGACTGACATGGAAGAAAAGAAATTGCTGAATAAATTTTTATTTTTGTTTTCTTTGCGCACAAAAAGTATTTTCATAGCTTCATAAATTTAAGGTTGAACCACTGATGTCACTTGGAATATTTTAACGATGTCCTTACTACCTTTCTGGGCCTTGAACGTGGTAGTTCCCCTGCTGTCTATCCAGGGTCAGAAAGCTCTCGGATTTCATCAAAAATATCTTAATTTGTGTTCCGAAGATGAACGAAGGTCTTACAGGTTTGGAACAACATGAGGGTGAGTAATAAATGACAGAATTTTCATTTTTGGGTGAACTATCCCTTTAAATATTCATTTGGATATCTTAAATATTAAATCTAATTTATCTTAATATTTATTTAAAGTTCATTTATAATGTTTTCATGACCATTTACTGTTGGTTTCAAGTAGACATTCAGGTGATGGATTACGTGGCATACAATTTAATAGAGTGAAGATCTATAACATACACAGGCAGTTGCCACACAGGTACCCCAGTCAGCATAGGTCTCGATAGTAATATTGGACAGTGCTGTGCGCATCAAAGGAATCAGGAATTTCCATAATGCCTCCACCTGTGTGAAAGAAAGAGGTGGTTCAGACATCAATGTGGTTACACATCTCAGTGGCTTCCTAATTTTAAGTCTATCCTTCATGCCTGCAGCGGTGCTCACCTTGCTGAAGCTCCAGTGCTTGCTGCCTCTAACCAGTCCTGCAATGATCTCAGCCACACAGCGCTGGGTGCTCTCGTGAGAGTCATTTGCCAGCCGCTCCATATGAGGCTTTAGAAGAGGCAGGAAAGCATCACTGTAGTTCCGGAAGAGTCCCTGTGGGCGTTGAATGAGAAAGCAAGCCATCTGTATTTTGTAATAAATTCGAATGGCAGGTGAGCAAGACAGGTTTATGAGCTGGTTAAAATGCAGAGATTTGCAGAGGTAGATGTAGCTGGGAGCACAATTGTATTTACTGCTCTCCACAAATCATTTATTGAATATGTCCTCACAATCTGTGCAATCTCTCGGTTTGGGAATTACAGCTGGGGAAGCGGCAACAAAACTGCTGGAATCAGTGAACATAAACAGGATGATAATGATCCAATAAATGCTACTTTTTAAAGGTTTTCTCTCTGCTGAGAACGCAAAAATAGAAGTCAGGGGAATTATGTGGGGATTGAACATATCTTAATGTCCTCTCTGCATCTGATAGTTTTGTATGCAGCCTGGTGCAGAGGACACTGTAAGCAAATGTCCAGGACAAACAGTGGCTTGTTAACAAGATGCACAGGAACATCTAAAAATATTTCTACAGATTACATCAAGACTATTCAACATGCTTTCAATGATAGCCAGGTATGATAAACATCGTGAGACATGAGTCACAATTCAATACACTGCAATGCATCACAATATAACTGAACTGCAAAGAAATTTAGCTGTCATCAAATGAGTAAACTACTAATTGTAAACTATATTAAAATAAATATTTACTTTAAATGGTATTTTTTCAAAATACTACTGTTTTCTTGTATTTTTAATGAAATAAATGCAGTCTTGGAGAAAAAGAAAAAAGAAAAAAAAAAAAAAAATCTTACTAAGCCTAAAACTTTTCAATGAGGATAGTAGAGACAATATTATCATATTAAATAGTCAATTAAATCTCCATTTTATTGATTTCCTTTCTAACCTACTGCCAAACTGTACTTTTATCTCCTCTACCATGATTATTGTCTTATAAATGCTGGTACCTTGAAAAGACAGAAGCGACGAGGATTGAACTTGTCTTTGCCCTTTCGGTCCTCAAGAGACAGGAACTCAATAAGCTGTTTGATGAACATGGGATCTGTGAAATGGTCACAGATGATGCGCTCCCTCTGTAAGAAAATCATGTTTAGTATGCATACTGTCAAGTTTGGCAGTAAAACAAACTCTAGTGCACTCAGTCCATGTATACCTCATTCATGTTCTCAGCGGAAAGATCCTTGGGCTGCTCTGCTGCTGGGGCATATACCATCAACTTCCTATAAACAGAGAAATGGTTAGAGTGACAAAATAGCTACAAGCAGAGATTTGGAGTGAATCATACGGTGATCAGAGGCTGGGAGTGTTTACTTTGGCCAGCAGTAGTAGCCCCAGTGTGTCTTCTCTATAAAGCAGAAATTGTCCCAGTCCTGCTGGGTGCTCGGCAGGCTGTCACCGTGGTACTGCAGCCAGTCATTCCCCGGCCTGTCTCCTGCCACCAGCCCCTCCGGCTCCGTTACCCCACCTGCAAGACACCACGTGTGTAATTATCTCCTTCCACAGATACTGAGATCTTACAGATGGACCAACAGATGGATGTGAAGAGTAATTGAATCATCTCCTTATTTAATTGTACTATTTATTTGTTTGTACGCTGTTGTTTACTCACTTATATCACAGGGACTAACAGGTATTTTCTTGCGCTGTCTCTTCAGCTGTTTCAGTATGCCTGCCATAGCGGCGATCGCCATCTATATCAGCAATTATTGGAAGCAAAACAATAATATACATAACGTTTTTTTAAACATGTAACAGACTAAGTGCATATACACTACGGTTTAAAACTTGAGTCAGCAAGGAAGCATTAAATTAATTAAAAGTGACAGTAAAGACATTTATAATTTCATAAAAGATTTCTATTATAAATAAATGCTGTTATTTTGAACATTGTATTCATCAAAGAATACTAAATGTAACATTTTCCGCAAAAATATTAAGCAGCAAAAAACATTCAGCATTGATAATAAGAAATGTTTCTTGAGCACCAAGTTAGCATATTCTAAATTTCTAAAGGTTAATGTGACACTGAAGACTGGAAAAATGAATGTTGAAAATTTAGCTTTGCCGTTAGAAAAAATACATTTTGCATTGCATTTTAAATCGATCAAAATAAAAACTGTAATTTTAAATTGTAATAATTATTACTTCATAATATATTGCACAATAATACTGTTTTTCTATATTTTGATCACATAAATGCTGCCTTTGGAAGTATAACCTCTTTTAAAGCATTAAAAAATATCTTGCTGACCCCAAAAGTTTGAACAGAGTTTTGACCTAAACCTAATCCTAATCCAAATTTAACACAGCTAAACTAGCTAATAAAGGTTTTTAATCAGTAATAGATACTTCTAGGTAAGTGTACTGGAGCAGGCTGGTGCTAAACCCCAGCAAAGAATGATACAGATTTATGCAAAGCCAACAAAAACAACATTCCACGAACCTTGCGAACAACAAGTGCATCATGGTTGAGGCTCTGTACAAAGAAGAGCACTGCTGGGGCCGGGAGGGGATAGTCATCTCTTAGCAGTAGAGACAGGAAGCCAATAGCAATGTGCTCAAACTTCCACGGCCTGATGGCACACAATAACATATTCACAAATGAGTGATGCTTTTGTGTCTAGTTTTACAGAATAATGTAGGACTTTTAAACATCTGTTTGATACTTACATGTCCCTGTCATCTAGACATTCCAACAGGTCTCTCACAAGCTTTTCATATTTCCTAAAAGAGGAAACACAGCAAAGATTTACTACACCATGTTAAATGAGTATTAAATGTTGTGACTGGGTATGTGTGTAGCACTTACTGCACTGCCTCCTGGTTTTTGTCTTGTTGAAGCACCAGTCCCTGCTCCAGCTCCTTTTCTGTGGGAGTGCCAATGTGTGGAGTGGGCTGGCTTGAATCGGTGATGCGCTGGCCCAGGAAAACTGCACTCTCAGGTACCTACAGATTAATTCAGGGAAACTTAAGTCTTGCAGAACTAGGTAGATGCTATTTTCCACCTAAGGGTAAGTTTACAAGACAACGATATATGTTAAAAACAAAAATGTTTCCTTTGTTTTGAAAAATTTCATGTTCAATTTTCTTTCACGCGGATCCACGATTACGATGAGAAACGCTGTATTATGCATGCCAGGCCACTAGTTGGCGATGTTACTTTGTAAAGAAACACTACAGACTGAACACATAATATGCATGTCCAAGACGTCACTGTTTTCTCAAATTCACATTTTTGTAATTTACACAGAGATGATGACATAACGTTTTCAAAAACTTGCACTTTGAAACCTGTTTTCAAAAGTTTGCCGCTGTCATTTAAATTAATAGCCAAACCGTATAAAAACTTGTACTATACTATGTAAACGCCCATTAAAGATGCGGCCACATTAGTGAAATTTCTGCAAAATGTTGCTGTCAGAAAAAGTATATTGTCTATTATCAACAATTTAGCGATGTATGAAGTACAGCTTGCACAAAAATCACTTTTAAGCTTTCTATTGGATAACGCACCAAATCCACTGAACAATTTAAACCTGTAGGGAAATCTTTATGACAAATTTCAGAATACCTGGATTCCTATTAAAATTACTGGATTTCTCTTGTGAATAGTCACCAAACAATGATAAATGTATCCGCACTTTAACAGTCTGAACGACACACCACATTACACCAAAGTTTATGTACAAAATGTACAAAACAGGCGATGCTGCTCACTGTGAAATCGATGCCAATGGTCTCGTACTGCCGGTGGACTTTGTCTGCGAGGTCATCGAAGAGTCTGACAATGGAGGGCTTCTCTAGAGACATAGCTGAGCTGAGGCCTGAGCGCACTATGGCCGGCCATGTCTGAGCGATGCAATCCCAGTCATGTAGGTTAGCAAGGCACACTCCACAATGGTTCCCAAGCAAGCAGTAGAGCGCCCCCTAAAGCAAATTATGATAAAAACAACGGTATTACATCATTAAATTAAAGACAAATACAGCGTTATGCTAATAATAGAAAGTGAAAATTATAGACTATATACCTTGAACTGTTGCTGGGTGACATCAGTTCGAGTGGGCTCCAGTAGCTCCAGGACACGTGGAGTAATGTCTCGGCAGCAGAAGTTATAGGTCCCCAAAGCTGTGAACAACACATTTTGGGCCTTGCTGCGGACCTGAGGGTCCAATAAATGGGTATTCAGGAGAACATATAAAATAAAGGGGATTTTTTTTTGTAAAATTTGGTGAATGTGGAATCAGACCTGGCTGTAGGTGCTGGTGGAAAGACGCAAAAGGTCCCTCAACAGGTCCCGATGAACAGTCTTATATTCACAGCCCTCGACCTGCAACTTTCGCATCTAAAAGTCAAGAGCAGAAAAAAAATTAAACTTCCTACTTGGGGTGTTTAAATATATTGGTACTGACGATAATCTAATATTCAAAGAATTTAAATATAAATATCATGTTAAAACTATACATATGATAATATTTAGTGGTATATAATCCAGCACCAGCAACTATCTGGTTGACAGTCCAAAATTATAGGTGGGAAACTGCCTTATGTTGGTTGCCAAACGTCATGAAAAAAAAATTAAATAGATACAAAAATAAATAAAAAAAACTACGAGACACTCTACCCATACCCGAAAAAGCTATCCAGCCATCGTGGAAGTTTTTTGTATTGCTTAAAAAAAAAAACACCCCAGCAGTAAGTTTTTTATATGCTTTGTAGTTTTGGTTACATATTTCCCTCTACCATTATGATTAAAAAATAATCAAATTTAGTGTGACTCTTTGGCCAAACAACAGAAAACACAAAAGTTTAAGAAGAATTTGACTGATAGCATTGTTTATTTTCTTTCAAAAGTTCTATAGATATAACGACAACATTGTTCTTGTGAATTCTTTTGGCCATGAAAATCGTGTAGTGAAAATGTGGTATTGTGACAGCTCTACAATTTCTATTATGCACCAAATCACTATGCCAGATTATTATAACACTGGCTCCTACCTCATGCTGAAGAAGAACTCTGTCAATCAGAAGAGCTCTGATGTGCTGTTTCTTCCCATGAAGCTGGAGAGAATAAGAAAATGAATAAGACAATTATACATTTCAAATAAATGGCACAGGAGATTTTTTTAGGCCCAACTACATACCCTGTTCTCCATCGACTTCTTCACCAAGGTGAAACTCTTCCAACGAGAGTCAAACTCGTGTTTGTGGGAACCTCTGAAGTGCATCAAGTCACTGATGATCTGAGGGAGACAAACAACTGATAAATCACAAAATTTTAATGCCTAAGAATTGCTTTATGATCCAATACAAACTTAATGAACAATGATCAATTCATTTTGCACAAATATCTACTGTGCACACTTACCTTGATAATGGCAAAAAGGGATTTGGTGTCATCCTCTGAGTGTTCCAGAATGTAACCTACAGAAGAGAATTAGAAGATACTTGTCTTAAGAACTGTGGGTAATGTAGATTAAGTAAATTTTGTGTGCCGGAAGGCATTCTAAATGAGGATCACTTACGAAGCAACTGTCTCATCACTTTACAGATGGCCTCACGGTAGTTCTCTCTGGACTCATCTGGAAAAATCAGCAATGTCTTACTGAGAAGCCGATATCCTATTCTATCATCATGATGCACAACAACTTATTCTAACTGGACATTCATCACAACAGGTTTCATAAGCAGAGTTTTAATATGAACTTCCCAGTTTTGGCTTACCATAGTCGACACCAATGTACAACTTTGTTTCCTCCAAACTAACCATGCTGTGTACACTGCACAAAGGAGAATGAAAAAAAAATAAATAAATAAAAATAAAAAACATATTTGAACTACAATGCAAAACTTTTAGTTTTTTTTTTTAAACATAATTTAGAAAGAAATCCACGGCTGCAATTATTTGATGAAAGTACTGTAAATTGTAATATTGTTTTTTTTTCTTTTTTTTTATACATTTTTTACAATTTCAAATAGCTGTATTCTGCATTTCAAATGTGTAATATATTTTAAAATTAAATTTATTCCTTTGAGGGCAAAGCTGAATTTTTTGCAGCCATTTAGCAGTCTTTAAATTTTTTTATTATGAATGTTGAAAACAGTTGTTCTGTTTAATGTTTTGTGGATACCATGAATAGAAAGTTCAAAAGAACAGCATTTATATAAAATCGAAAACTTTTGTAACATTATAAACATCTGTACTATAACTTTTATCAATTTAATGTGTCCTTGATTAATACAAGTTTTCATTAAATTAATTTTTCCCTTTTAAAAATGAAATACAATTTAATCAGTGTTGTGTGTCCCTTCACATATCTGCTGCTTAGAGCAAACTTTGCTCTATATCACAGTGAGTTTTAGGACTTACAGGCCGGTGACTGTGGGTCCATCAAGAGGGGGGAGCATGCTGCCAGCACCCAGCAGACAGTGCTGGACTATACACAGACTCTGAAGAACATCATCTCTGTTTAAAGTTCAGAAACGTGTCAGCATTCGCAAAAGCAATTTAAGAAAATATTCAAGATTTTTAAAACCAATACAGAATGATGGTTTTTTGTCTTTACCATTATTACAGAGTGCACTTTTGACACCTGACCTGCTCATTTCCTGCTCTCCCTGTGCGTATTTCTGCAGACGCTGGAGCTCTGGCTGCAGCAACAGGTCCAGAACATAGAAAACGAACGCCGTTTCCTCTGCGCTCGGCACGTGCCACTGGATCTCCAAGTTCCAAAGGTCCCCCGGACGACCCCAGTCCTGTTTAAAGAACAAGAAGGGAGGTAGTGAGAACTCACGGGATCAACAATGATCGAATACAGTGCTCTGTTCTCTCCACTTGTCAAATGTCTTCACATGTACCAGACACATTCACAGTACCTTAATGGGCAAGTACTCTTGCAGGGGTTTGTTGAAGCCGCCGGGCACACTGCAGTAGTCTGTGGGGTAAGTGAGCGCTGTGGAACGCAGGATATGGTGCAGCAGGTTGCAGGCCAGAGTGTAGCCCTGCTTACAGCGCAAACGTAGGGTCAGCTGTAGAGTTTGCACCAGCTGTGTGCGGTAAGGAAGGAGCTTTTCTCCATCCACACGAGTCACCTGAAGCAAGAAGTGGTGGTAATGTGAGATACACAACAATTGTTGTCTAGTGTCTAAACAGACGTTAGGTGATTGATATAGAAAAACTCTTCATAAGCAGTGACTCCATTACTGTACCTAATGGAAAGTGCATGTGATACAAACTTCATAGTTTAACCTAGTTAAAGGGATAGACCACCTAAATTCTGTCTTCATTTACTCACACTCATGTTGCTCCAAAGTTGTATGACTTTCTTATTCGGTGGAACATAAATTCTATTTTAAAGAATGTTGGTAACCAAACAGTTTCAATTCTCATTAGGTGCGTTTCCATTACAGATTTGCGCAAAACTTTGGCGATATTTTATAAATGTCGATAAAAAAGTATTTCGAAATGACGGCGTTTCCATTAACCAATGTTATGCGACTAAAACGTATCCTTTTGCCTCTCGCGATAAGTCATGGCAACAGATTTTGGTGAGATTTGACGGATTTTGGATGTATTTATTCAAAGGAGGCGTAAGTGTATATCTTTACAGAAGCACCATGGAGAGCCACTTCAGAAACACGCGTGACGTGGCTGGAATAAACACAGAGTGGCCGCAATCAGTTTCAGTGGCCGTATCAGAGCCACACTGCACCGCAGCTGTGTGCAGTGTAAATTGTCTAAGCATTAATGGCAGGGAAAGCCCCTTATATTCGAGAGCGACCACGTATGAAGTGTTTCTTGGAGGTTATAGTACACTGAAGAATGATTATATGACTTTTTACATACGCCATGTGACTTGTAAATGCGAAAAAAAAACGTTTCCATTGCAGTTTTGCGAAATATTCCTTTTTTGAATTGCCTGAAAAACCACCTCATGCGAACGTAAAAACTTTTTTGCGATATATGGGAGTTTTTGCGAAATTGACATGTTTCCATTAGGCATATTTTCAATTCGCAATTTTAATTTGCGCAATTTGAAGGGTAATGGAAATGCGCCTATTGACTATTATTATAGGTTTGGAACGACATGAGGAGGTGAGTAAATTTTTAGACAGCTATCATGATTTTGTAATACATTTTAACCTCTTCTGTACATAATCTTTCGTGTGCAGTTTGATATAGTGTTTTTTGACCTCAGACAGCAGCTGAAGGTTCCAGAGCAGTTCTTTATCCAGTTCTTCCTCATTTGACACATCTTCATCTGAAACACACCAAAACACAAGTGAGGATGCTGACACAGACTCAAGATAACACAAACTGTCATTTATGTTCTTGTACATACTGGCAGTTAGATGAGTAATGGCGTTACAGCAGTGTGGTACAAACAGCCTGAGAGACTCAGCCGGGTGACACTGAAATAAAGCAGAGGACAGATGAATCAATGTGGCCCACAGCTGGCCCACAGCTGTGTGTGTGTTGGCACAAGTTGGGCCAAGGGAAAGTATTACCTTAGCAGCTGCTCTGCACATGTCTGCCACCATCCTGCCTGCGACACGAGTCTCAAAGATGTTGGTGGTGGCAAAGTTGAAGACTTTCTCGAGAGCAACCTATAGACAGATAACAGCTGTTAACAGATAATATTTAGGTGTATATAATAGAAAATACACTGTTCAAAAGTTTGAAATGGGTATTTTTTTTTTATTTTTTTTTACGTTTTTGAAAGAAATTTTATGTCCACCAAGTCTGCATATATTTGATCAAAAATACAGCAAAAACATTAATATTGTCAATGATTAAACAATGTTTTATTTTATAAATTGTAAAATACAATTTATTCCTCTGATGCCAAAGCTGTGTATTCAGCAGCCATTACTTCAGTCTTCAGTGTCACAAGATCCTTCAGAAATCATTCTAATATGCTGATTCAAATATTTCTTATTATTATCACAATTATTATTGTGAAAATTAGGGGTGGGAGAAAAAAATAAATTGATTCTCTGATGCATCGTGATACTCTCTTCAATGATTCTGAATCGATTCTGAATATTTCAGAATCGATTCTGAGCTTGTTTTTTTTCCCCGCATATGGCACGTGTGCGTGCTAGAGACATGGCGGGCTTCATTGCACAGAATTTGCGCTGTGAGACACGTGCACATTGCTTGACAGCGTGTGCTTCCACCCGCCGTGTTTTACTTTAGATATGCTTTCATTTATACCGTCTGGAATGCAGTACTATTAGATGCACGAAACTCGTGCACTGACTGACTTTCACGTGCGCTTTGTGTTTGTTTGTCCTGAAGCTCGATTGCGGCTGTGGTTAAATGCACTTGCATTTTCGAATACTTTTATACGAAATTGATGTACACACAGTCAGTTATGTTTTCAGAGCAGGACAAAACATCTGATATATCGAAATAGATCTGTGCATTAGTGTGAATGCAGCCTGTTAAAGCTGCCACTGTCTATGATCTCATCAGTAATAATCAAATGGCAATAATGCTCCCAGAATCGGAATCGAATTGGATCGTGAAGTGCCTGAAGATTCCCACCCCTAGTGAAAATAGTGTTGCGTGATATTTTTAAGGAAATTGTGATACATTTTTTATTCAGGATTCTTTTGTAACATTAGAAATATGTCACTTTTGGTCAATTTAATGCATGCTTGCTGAATAAAAACATTAAAAAAAAAAAAAAAAACCTTAGTGACCCCAAACTTTTATCAGTAGTGTATATGGGTGCCACAAATAATATATTGACAGTCAATCTATATATATATATATATATATATATATATATATATATATATATATATATATATATATATACACACACACACATATACAGTGGATATAAAAAGTCTACACACCCCTGTTAAAATGCCAGGTTTCTGTGATGTAAAAAACCAAGATTAATCATTTCAGAACTTTTTCCACCTTTAATGTAAACTATAACCTGTACAACTAAATTAAAAAACAAACTGAAATCTTTTAGGAAAGGTGGAGTAAAAATAAAACTATAATACTAAAATAAAACTAAAATAATGTGGTTGCATAAGTGTGCACACCCTCTTATAACTAAGGATGTGGCTGTGTTCAGAATTAAGTAATCACAGTTGCATGTTAATTAGGAGTCAGTATACACCTGCCATCATTTAAAGTGCCTCTGATTAAACCCAAATAAAGTTTAGCTGTTCTAGTAGGCTTTTCCTGACATTTTCTTAGTCGAATCTTACAGCAAAAGCCATGGTCCGCAGAGAGCTTCCAAAGCATCAGAGGGATCTCATTGTTAAAAGGTATCAGTCAGGAGAAGTGTACAAAAGAATTTCCAAGGCATTAGATATACCATGGAACACAGTGAAGACAGTCATCATCAAGTGGAGAAAATATGGTGCAAGTGACATTACCAAGCACTGGATGTCCCTCCAAAATTGATGAAAAGATGAGAAGAAAACTGGACAGGGAGGCTGCCAAGAGGCCTACAGCAACATTAAAGGAGCTGCAGGAATTTCTGGCAAGTACTGGCTGTGTAGTACATGTGACAACAATCTCCCATATTCTTCATATGTCTGGGCTATGGGGTAGGGTGGCAAGAAAAACATCCAAGCCCGGCTAAATTTTGCAAAAACACATTATAAAAAGCATGTCTCCCAAAAGCATGTGGGAAAATGTGTTATGGTCTGATGAAACCAAGGTTGAACTTTTTGGTCATAATTCCAAAAGGTATGTTTGGCACAAAAACAACACTGCACATCACCAAAGGAACACCATACCCACAGTGAAGCATGGTGGTGGCAGCATCATGCTTTGGGGCTGTTTTTCTTCAGCTGGAACTGGGGCCTTAGTCAAGGTGGAGGGAATTATGAACAGTTCCAAATACCAGTCAATATTGGCACAAAACCTTCAGGCTTCCGCTAGAAAGCTGAAGATGAAGAGGAACTTCATCTTTCAGCAAAACAACAACCCAAAGCCTACAACCAAATCAACAAAAGAATGGATTCACCAGAAGAAGATAAAGTTTTGGAATGGCCCAGCCAGAGCCCAGACCTGAATCCGATTGAAAATCTGTGGGGTGATCTGAAGAGGGCTGTACACAGGAGATGCCCTCGCAATCTGACAGATTTGGAGCATTTTTGCAAAGAAGAGTGGGCAAATATTGCGAAGTCAAGATGTGCCATGCTGATAGACTCGTACCCAAAAAGACTGAGTGGTGTAATAAAATCAAAGGGTGCTTCAACAAAGTATTAGTTTAAGAGTGTGCACACTTATGCAACCACATTATTTTAGTTTTTTAGTTTTAATCCAGTTTTCAGTTTGTTTTTTAATTTAGTTGTACAGGTTATAGTTTACATTAAAGATGGAAAAAGTTCTGAAATTATTTATTTATGTCTCTTTTTTTTTTTTTTTTTACATCACAGAAACCTGGCATTTTAACAGGGGTGTGTAGACTTTTTATATCCACTGTGTGTGTGTGTATGTATATATATATATATATATGTATATATAGACAAAAAAAAATTTGCTGTCCTCGCTGACTTTACACAAATGCAACCACACAATGCAACATGCTGTCAAATTTGACTGATTAATCAGTTAAAAGAACCGGTGAATCAGTCTATAAAGAGTCACTGGTCTGACTCATGGGATGATTCACACAACTCACTTCTTTACTAAATCAGCTCAGATTATTCACTGAGCTGCAGATTAATATAAGCCAAGAATGTTAAAAGCGCAACAGCTTTTGAGACTGCTGTTGTAATAAATGCAATTCAACTGTCTAAAAAATTATTTTTTATATATATATTTGTAAGGTTAGAAAAATCTAATTACTAAGAGGCAAAGAAAACAAACTGAAACTTTTTTTGTAATAAACAGTGTTTTCAATAATGTAAAAAAACAAACAAACCTTGAATATCTCCATGGAGCACTGTGTCAGAATGGTGCTGAAGGTGGATGAAAGGCCCAGCTCCACCAGACTCTCTAAATGAGTCATTTTCTCGGTCTCCGTCTCCTCGCGCGTCTGCTCCAGAGTGCTGCTGTCAATCAATGCAAAACACCTACAGACACACAAAATAGGGCATAAGCCACAACAATAGAGTATTATACTTTTTCCAGACACACACATTTCACTAAGTGACTCACCTGTCCATGAACTGCAGAACAAAGTCTTCAAACTCAGCAGAAGCCGAGCACAACTCTCTCTCCATCTACAACAAATAAAAGATTTTATGACAGAATACAGAAAGAATAATTATGTAAAATCTCTGCAGTGGGTCTTTTACATAAGATTTCAGAGCCCTACCTCTGTCAAGTCATTCTTCTCATGGAGGGCTGACGAACAGTCCACCAAAGGCACTAAAGTAGTAAAAGTAGCAATGAACTGGAACGTGATCTAAAAACAAAATATGTGAACATTATTTTAAGTCAATCAGGAATAAAATCACAGTCAAGAGAGCAACAACAAAGAATCAAAATTCTTTATTTAATTGTAAATGTTTATTTCACAGTTTACCCACCATGCATTTGCTGAAGTCATTAGGATCAACACCAGGCAGTGCTCTCATTAGCAGGGGCAGGACGTGCGCAGGACCTTCGGGATAATGTCGGCCACCGCTGAGAAGACTGCGGGCCATGCCAATCATGCAGCTGAGAGTGGCAGTAAGCTGGTGTGGCTCCGTCAGCGTCTCCATAGCAGGATACGTCCTGCAGGGGGCAGCACATTCACACATTTGCTTTTAGTAGGTTCCTCCTTTGGGAAAAATCCAGCTCCTGCTTTACGCTGGATTCTAAGATGACTGCTTACAAAGCCTATTTACAAAGATTAGATTTGTAAATCCTGACTCCTGTGAATAAAAGAAGCCACTATACAGGTTATGATACAGCTTTATGACTTTAAATCATGAATTTATACGGCAACTCATCTTCAATAACTGTTTAAATACTACAAAATTAAGCACATTTAATCAGCTATACATCATCATATACTAACAAATTTATCAGAATAGATTAAAAAAAGACTGTGGGGGTGAATTCACTTTGCTGTTTTAGCTTTGAAGTCATCGCAACCTTTTTATGTAAATTAGGCTGATTAGTCAGCGCTATCTGCCTGATATTAACGCCTACAGGCCCTGAACATCTCCAGCAGTTCCACACACTCACTTCTCCAGCACAGGTGGGATGACCAGCTCTGGTCTCATCAGGGCCAGATTCTGCAAGGCCTGAGCTGCATCCATGCTGCCTGTCTTGCTGAACATGGCCATCAGTACCGGCTGCTTCATGCTCTCCACAAAGTCTGTCACATCCTGGTCCGTGAGTCTGTGACTGGTGGGAACAGGGGTGATCCAGCAGGGTTTCTTATAGCGCTCCCGATGTAGCCGCCGAACCACACTGGCAGGCAGACGCTGTAGAAGCTTCATCAACTTCATCTGGAGAAGAAAATAAGAGACAGACGGCAGCGATATTAATATATGACTGATGCAGATGGCCAAAACAAAAGAATTTTGAATTCATTAAAACACTAATCCCGTAAGAAATTCAGCTAAAGTTTCATCCTGTTTTCTGTAGCACCTCCCATAGTAGTGATCAGCCTTTTTTTTTTTTTTTTTTTTTTTTTCCAGACCCATCTAAAACGCCAGCAGTCTTGTATTGACTTTTTGCAAATGAAACCAGCATTTGGCATGTTTTTTTTTTTTTAATTAAGCTTTTGGATTCTCCAACTATAGAGAATGTCCTCTTCTCAGTCCTGGCAAGATAAAGTTTGCATCTTCCCAGACAGCAGTGCCACACAAACATAGAACAGCCTTCAGAACAATAAACTATAAGGTTTCTAGAGAAATTAGATTCTTTTTAGCCATTTAAAAACCAAAACTGGACGTTATAATTTAACATCTGAAAAAGCTATGAAACACTGCAAAGGGCTTTTCAAACTTTTTCAAATACAATAAGTCTTTTCCAAAGTTTGTGGTACCAAATTAAAATTTTAGAATGATCTCAAAACGACCACGGAACTTTGCTTCATTATTTAGAGTTATTTCAAACAGTAATAATAATTTAAAAAAACTGCCATGTGTTATAATTAAAACATTAATAACGGATTGATTTAACATCTATTTCATGCACACAATGTGGATAGGCCACAACAGGTAAACATGTCATCAGTGTGGACGTACTTCATTGTGACCAAAAAGGATGCTGAAGTAGCAGTATGCAAAAACTGTTTGGCTGAGATATCAAGAGGTCACTTGTGGCTGAAGAACTTTAATATGACTGGTTTAAATTATCACCTACCTAACAAATGTATTAAATGAAATTATTAAATTCAAAGTTTATTTTCAGTTCCATTTGATTTCGGTGCATCACTACTTTTGAACAGTAATGTAGCAAGGCATAAAGATTTAGCAATACTTTCTGACATTAACACTCTTGAATAACATTTAGTTTCAAAGAAAAATGTCTTTGTGGTCATATTGAGTTAAATGATCAAATTTGCAAGCTATCCTTGTGATACTGTATGGTACTCTACTGAGTCATGAATGCAAGAAAAGAATGCATGTCTACCATGATAGGTGGTCAGTAACTGGAAAGTTGTTAGTGGTGTTTCAGTAGATGGAATGTGAAGTGACCTCAGTCTGTCAAAGGACCATCTGTCACTGTATATCTCCCTCTTGCACGCAAACATAAAACTCAGTTGACAACACACAAACCACAGATAGTTCCAGAATGGATTCGAGAAGTGGGCTGGACATTATGGGGGACAAGATCTCGCACCGCACAAATTGTTTTGGATGTTTTTCCTGATAGGGAACATCTTACAAGCCAGCGCCCATTGTTTGAAGGGTGGTAGAAAGATGCAATACTACTGAAGAGCCCATTAAGCTGTTTCTGGACCTGATTCTGTGGGCCACCCTGAAAAAAATAATAAAGATCTGTAAATAAATGCACCCTTTAATAACTAACCTATAATAGCAGGAGCGTGATTCAAGAGACTTACAAGCATGGAGGAAATCCAGAGGACCACGTGACCGATATCGTAGGAGTTGGTTAAGTATCTGGGAATGACCATTTGGCTGGTGCCAACAGGAAGATTGAAGCTACGCAGGATCCTGGTGAAGATCTGAAGCAAGACAACAAAGTATCAGTATAAAATGCTCTGATAACATGCTCTGACGTCTTTAGATCATCATCTACACTATGGTTCAAAAGTCTTGGGGTTTTTTTTGGAAATAATTTGGTACTTTTATTCAGAAAGGATTTCAAATAAATGCTGTTCTTGAATAGGGCTGGGTATCGTTCAAAATTTTTCGATATTGATACCGATACCGATACTTTGAGTTCGATACCGGTTCCTGAACGATACTTTTTTCGATACCAATTTTATGAAATCAGTTTTAACAAGATTACATTATCTCAAAAAAAACATTTATACAGACTCAGAGCCTCATCTCCTGAGCCACTGCACAAAGGAACAAAATATATCCAACAATAAATCAGTGCAAATAATTTTAATAAAGCTCAAATAGTTTTCAGTTTACACATCTGTTAGGCTACATTTACACTAGTGCGTGTTCGTTTTAAAACACATAGCTCAGACAGAATCATCATTTCTATTCATTTATTCTAGGTTGTTAAAAGACTTCAAGAAATTTAAAATCTTTATCCACTTTTATTTTCTTTCACCATATGTTTTATTGTTATTAAATTCTGGTGTAGTATGTCTAATTATTTGAATGCATAAAAACAACTTTTAAAAACAAATGTATTCTTAAAATAGCCTTATGAAATGTTTTATTTTTCCTCAGAAATTCTGTGTTCTGTATCTGGTTTTCAAATGAAGGCATAAAACATTAAATTCATTTATCTTTAAAGTATTGAAAATCAAAGTTTATTTATTTATTTTGGCAAACAAATGGGGTTTACTATTAAAATTAAAACATGAAAGAAATTTTGTGTGATCATTACTAAAAGAAAAAATAAAGTTTTAATCTTAATAGTAGCCTAGTAGTAGCAGCATGTACATTCTGCTGAACAATAGTAATATATTTCTGCCGCAGTGTCTTCTAGTTATACAACTTTTATTTTGACTGGTTGCCGTGAATACCTTACAGTTCTGTGTGTATATGAAATGACGCTAGTTTTACTCAAATCAAACGGTAAAATGCTCATGAAGTGACTCTCAGAGCAGTTCTGGAGATGTTGTTCATGTGTATGTCCTCTTTTTGAGACGGCAGACTCTGAAATCACCACGAGCGTCATGCACGCTTCAGTCTGTGTGTAGTAAACAAAACTGCGCGATATAGAGAGCAGACTGCTCCGTACGCTTTCAGATCGCTCTCGCGGATGTCAAAAACTGACCAATCTACGCCACGTCGCTTCCAGTCGAACACACCTAGTGCTGCAGGTTTATTGGCTCACTGACGTTGATGAGATTATCCCCTTCGGTATCGAAATTTGGTACCGAACGACAAGACGTTTTCGATACTCGATGGAATCGAGGCAATTCAGTCGGTGCCTAAAAAGTATCGAACTCGATCCCCACCAGCCCTATTCTTGAACTTACTATTGATCAAAGAATCATAAAAAGAATTATGCATCACAGTTTCCACAAAAATATCAAGCAGCACAACTGTTTTCAATATTGATAATCATAAGCACCAAATCAGCACTGAGGACTGGAGATTATATTTTAGAATATATTAAAATAAAAAAAAAACTGCTACATTAAATTATAATAATAATATTAATTCACAATATTACTATTTTTACTGTACTTTTCATCAAATAAATGCAACCTTAGTAAGAGACTTATTTCAAAAACATCACCCCAAAATTTTGAACAGTAGCATATATTAGCGGGACAGTACCTTGGGAATGTACAGATCCCAGTTCACATAGCCAATGTTGTCATTAGCCAGACGTGCAAAAAGATTCACTAAATTCTGAAAGAGGAGACAAGAGTTAACAGAGGATTGAAAGCCAATGGTGACATAATATTTAGCACTTTAACAAATGAATTCATGAATGTGAAGTACTTACACCCTCCCAAGCAGGCAGGTTTTGCACTGAAATCCAGAGATCCATCAGTTCATCAAACCATAACCTAAAACATGCACAAATCCTCCTATTACACTGGGTCAGACTTATTGGTTGCACTTTATGATTATGAGTAATTTATTTTAGATTGCAACCCTCTTATTTCATTACTAAATTGCATAAGAGAGTCTTACTTGAAGCCTTTGTCATGCTGTTCTGGGGGCATGATGGTGGGCAAGAAGAGCTCAAAGTAGCCAATGGCCTTCTGCATAGTGACATCAAACGGGCACAGTAATGGCCGCCACTCATCAAGCATCTCCTGTGTGGCTGACTCAGGGAAATAACTATGCACACACACGGACACACACACAAACATTATGAGAACCAAATCACATGTCATTTTCTCAGATCCATGGTTGTTTATTTGTTACGTGAGCTCTTGCAAAACGATGAAAAATGGTTGTTATATGAATGAAACAGTCAACAGTATAATGTGTTAAGAGAGCTTGTAATCGGCTCAGTGTGAAAGCTTTGGGCTTGTCAAACAACGGCCTGATTACATGATTCTTTCAACAGCACAACGAAAAGCTGATTACCACAATGTGCAATTCTTTTGTGAAAGGGGTCGGACATTTATAGGCACATTAGTGAATGATGAAGGACTGAAAGCACTTACAGTCTGCAGCTCTTGACTAGTGTCTTCAACACATTCTCCACTGAGCTAGAGGGAGGAAAAAGGGAAAGACAGAGAAAGGAAGTGCATTAATATAGTATGAAAGACTAGGCTCATTTGAGGTTGAAGCAATAGATGCGATTAGACCACGTGCAAAGCAGAAACCCAACTACAGTGCGTTTTGTGAAAGTGTAAATGAGAGTTTCCCAACACCAGAGCCTGGGCACATGAGTGCAACATGCCAGGTTATCAGGTTCTCCTCAGGTCCTTTTTATAACTGAGCTCAAAAACGCTGAATACAGTCACACTGCATCAACAGCCAATTTAAATCAGGAAGCTGCTCCTAAATATATATATAGATATATATATTTTTTTACCTTGTCAAAGTTGGCCAAGATGTGCAAACCGCTAGCTGTGGATTATGACTTTTATGAATACAATTATGCTACTAAATGCTGTAAATATAGATGATGAACTATTTGACAACGATTTTAGCCTGAAAGGGATAGTTCTCCCAAAAATGAAAATTCTTTCATTAATTACTCACCCTGATATCGTTCCAAACCCGTAAGACCTTCGTTCATCTTTGTAATGTAAATTAAATGATATTTTTGATGAAATTTTTGATGCAACTAGGGATGTCGGGGTGAAAGAATTTCCCTTGCGGTAATTTTGAGTGGCTCAATAGCGCGGTATCCGGTATGACCGCATATATATATATATATATATATATATATATATATATATATATATATATATATATATATATATTGTGAAGGGTGTCAATGATTGTCTTCTGGACAACTGTCAGATCAGCAGTCTTCCCCATGATTGTGTAGCCTAGTGAACCAAACTGAGAGACCATTTTGAAGGCTCAGGAAACCTTTGCAGGTGTTTTGAGTTGATTAGCTGATTGGCATGTCACCATATTCTAATTTGTTGAATTGGTGGGTTTATGTTAAATGTGAGCCAAAATCATCACAATTAAAAGAACCAAAAACTTAAACTACTTCAGTCTGTGTGCATTGAATTTATTTAATACACGAGTTTCACAATTTGAGTTGAATTACTGAAATTAACTTTTCCACGACATTCTAATTTATTGAGATGCACCTGTATATAACAGTTAGTTCTGATCCTCGAATCTGAATGGACGAGACTTTTTCTGTTGATATTTCACCTGTGAGTTCTGGACGGGCTGTCAGTCACTGCAGTTTCATTGTTGCGCCACAAGGTGGCGGCAAGAGACTGTCTTTGAGTGAGTCTTTAAACCGTTCACTCAAATACACGTTCAGAAACGCTGATTCATTCAAAGAGAGATGTAATGAAATACGCTGTTGAAATCATTTTAACTTTGAGCGCCACTTTTAAAGGCTCAGCTGACCAACAATGCGTCGATGCTATGCCAGATTTCGCTTTCCTTGGACATGACAACCTGTTTTCACAAATATACATGACTCGGCCTGAAGGCCAGACGCAGGTAACGTTAATAGCACGCGCTCAGTAGATCTCTCATTCGCTGTCTGTTTAGGCTTTTTAAGTGCAAATTTACTGAGCCTCTGTACAAAACAGCATGGTACACATTATGTTATCATCACTAATATTCAGTACACATGCACGAAGTGTAAAACGAGAAGGGCGTAACCTTACGAAAAAGAAAACACGCAAATATCACGGTTGCTGCGTAGGGCTGCAACAAACGATTATTTTGATAATCGATTAATCTAACGATTATTAGAACGATTAATCATTGATTATTTCACTGGTTAATCAATAGACTTTGATTGATTATTCAGCTTTTGCAATTAGTTAAAATATTGAGTTATACATATTCTAACAAATAAATAAAAGGTAAAAATAAAAGGATGAGGAGATTCCCCCCCTTCCATGTAAAGTGCTTTGAGTATCCAGAAAAGCACTATATAAATGTAACGGATTATTATTATTATTATTATTATTATTATTATTATTAATCACTTCAGCTTTTGAAAATCATATGTGACCCTGGACCACAAAACCAGTCATAAGTGTCAGTTTTTTTAAATTGAGATTTATACATCACCTGGAAGCTCAATAAATAAGCTTTGATGTATGGTTTGTTAGGATAGGACAAGATTTGGCTGAGATACAACTATTTGAAAATCTAGAATCTGAGGGTGCAAAAAAAAAAAAAAAATCTAAATATTGAGAAAATCGCCTTTAAAGTTGTCCAAATGAAGTTCTTAGCAATGCGTATTACTAATCAAAAATTAAGCTTCAATGGAACATGATATTTACTTAATATCCTAATGATTTTTGGCATAAAAGAAATGTTGATCATTTTGACCCATACAATGTATTGTTGGCTATTGTTACAAATATACCTGTGCTACTTATGACTGGTTTTGTGCTCCAGGGTCCCACATGTAATTAATTAAAATTATTACACAATAAATTGCTAACACTTTAAAATAAAGTTTCATTTGTTAACATTAGTTGACTACAGTAGTTAACATGATCTAATAATGAACAATACTTCTACAGCATTTATTAATCTTAGTTAATGTTAATTTCAGCATTTACTAATGCATTATTAAAATCACAAGTTGTGTTTGTTTACATTAGTTAATGCACTGTGAATTAATATGAACTAACAATGAAGGACTGTATTTATTAAATAACATTAACAAAGATTAATAGTGTAATAAATGTATTGTTCATTCATGTTAGGTAATACATTATAGCACCTTACTGCAAAAGCGTTACCAATTAATTTATATAAATAGATATATTTGGCACACAAAATGAGATGACAGACAGAGAAACTCTCTTAATCACCATTTAATTAGCTATATAAAAAAATAACTGAATGACACATTCTGCCTAACATCTCATTTTGTAAGTCATATGGATAAGAAACAAAATAAAGGTAAGTGATAAGATGCTTTTTTTTTTGATAAACTATTTTATTCACAATATATCTCTCTTAAAATACCTTATAGGGTTATGATAATCAAAACAGTCCTGAGCAAGATCAAGCTTTGATCTCTGCAAACCAAACTATCACTTTAATTAATTTACTTCCCCAACTAATAAAAATATTTTATCATTAGCTAGCTCCACACTGGAGAGCTGCTTTATAACAGAAAATCAAGTTGTAATTCTAACAAAGCGACACTAACTAAACTGCTTGATTTAAGGGTATCTCTTGCATAAAGTACCATATAAATAAGGTGATGTGACTGCTTTACTGAAGTACCGAACTGAAGAGCTCATCCAAACATCACTTTCTCACCGCTGTCAGTTTTTGTTGTTTAAACTGTTGTTTTGTTTGTTGTTTATGTTATTGAGAAGAAAGCGCTGTCTGTCTTCTTCTCTTGAACTGCATCCAAGAGAGCTGAATTACTCTTGCGCTAGAGCGCCACACTGGTCAAACCGCAGTATTGCAGGCTCTTACATTAGGTCATATGGGATCAAACGACTATTCGACAACAGAAATATTTGTCGACAATTTTTTTTATTGTCGACGTTGTCGATAATGTCGACTAATCGTTTCAGCCCTATTGGTGCGGTTGATGCATTCCTCTGCGTTTATGCTCGTCAATAGACGGTATTGCGATATTGCGGTTATCGCGACAGCCCTAGATGCAACTGACACGTTCAAGGCCCAGAAAGGTAGTAAGGACATCATTAAAATAGTACATTTGTGGTTCAACCATAATTTTAAGAAGCTACGAAAATACTTTTTGTGCACAAAAAGTATTCTCATAGCTTCATAAAATTAAGGTTGAACCACTGATGTCACATGGAGTATTTTAACAAAGTCCTTACTACCTTTCTGGGTCTTGAATGTGGAAGTTGCGTTGCTGTCTATGCAGGATCAGAAAGCTCTCAGATTTCATCAAAAATATCTTAATTTGTGCTCCAAAGATGAATGAAGGTCTTCCAGTTTTGGAATGACATGGGGGTGAGTAATCAATGAAAGAATTTTCAATTTTTGGCTGTGGTGCTCAGCATTTTTTTGAGGACTATGACAGTGATTTACTACAAAATGTATATTCGGCCAAACCATTTATTAGATTTCTATCAAATAATGCTACTGAATGGCTTTATAATTCATTCTGTGCCATTTTAACTCTTCTGCACCATTTTTTACATGCTGTGTGAAGTTATGATTTATTCAACCTGCATTCTGTTCCATTCTGAAGTGGTCAATCCAGCTAGTTTTTTGAATGCAAGAACACTAAATTAAGCCCCTTAAAACACATCTGACTGGGGTCTACTGATCCTGATCGTTCAAGGCTTACTTAAAAGGACAGTTCATCCAAATATGAAAATTCTATTCATGAACTCTCATGTCATTCCAAAATTCATGACTTTCTTTCTATTGTGGAACATAAAAGATATTTTGAGAAATGTTTTTTTTTTTCCCTTCATAATATGGAAGTTAATGGGCTCCAGTATTGTTTGGTTTAAAACGTTCTTCAAAATATCTTCTTTTGTGTTCCGCAGAAGTCAGTCACACAGGTTTCCAATGACATGGTGGGATTTCATTTTTGAGGGAATATTTCTTTAAGACAGGTCTGTCAACTAGTTGTTCAGATAACCCACTGACTAGCTAAAAATAATTAAAATATGTTGTCTTGTACATCCCCAGTTCTAAAAATACACCCCAGAGAAACTTAGCAAGACATGGCAGCTGTTGATCTTCCTCTTGGTACAAGTGTAAACAAACACCTTCCACATTCAGCACTCTCTCAGTTCGGGCAAAATTAAAATAGAACACAATGATACAAGAACCCAAGGGGAAAATTGGCAAAAGTTGGGTGACCTTGCCCTCTAAATCAGCGAGCCAAAGTGATCCGACCCACATATACAGCCTGACCTAAAAGAAACAGGACTGACAACAGACTACACTGTGTCTCCCAAAAGCGCTGTGAGCTTAAAGGGATAGTCTACTCTAAAATGAAAATTCAATCATAATTTTCTCACCCTCACGTCATTGTAAATCTGTATGACTTTCCTGCTTCTGTGGAACCCAAACAAAGATCTTTTTTTCTGAGAAATGTCTCGGTATTTTGTCCATAGAATAGGAGTCATTGGGCTCCAATGTTGTTTGGTTCTCAACCTTCAAAATATCTTCTTTTGTGTTTTTAGGTGAACTATCCCACTATGCAATTTGTACAAGTGGTCACTACAATCTATAGAGTGCAACAGTGCATGCTCACTTTTTCAGTAGCGTTGGTTCAGGAAATGTGTAATATATTTTGTTCCCATAGGAATTAAAAACAAATCTTTGTTAAAGCGATATTATTAATTTTAAGTTGTTGATTTTATCTATAAAAACAATATATTTTATAAGAATATATATATATATATATATATATATATATATATATATATATATATATATATATATATATATATATATATATATATATATATATTGTATGTATGTATGTATGTATGTATGTATGTATGCTCTAGGCTACATTGTTCTTCTGCAAGAAGCATGCAGCTTTGTTTAGTAAGAGTTACGCAGTGTACCTTTAAAAATCAGTTGAAATCATGCAAACGGATGGCTTCAACAAAAGTATACACCAACAATTTACAACCTCTGAATTATTTCCCTATGGAGAAAATGAACATAGTTTTGAACTTCCAGAACACGACTGCTGCACTCTACAGGTGCATCTCAATAAATTGGAATGTCGTGGAAAAGTTCATTTATTTCAGTAATTCAACTCAAATTGTGAAACTCATGTATTAAATAAATTCAATGCACACAGACTGAAGTAGTTTAAGTCTTTGTTTCTTTTAATTGTGATGATTTTGGCTCACATTTAACAAACCCACCAATTCACTATCTCAACAAATTAGAATATGGTGACATGCCAATCAGCTAATCAACTCAAAACACCTGCAAAGGTTTCCTGAGCCTTCAAAATGGTCTCTCAGTTTGGTTCACTAGGCTACAAAATCATGGGGAAGACTGCTGATCTGACAGTTGTCCAGAAGACAATCATTGACACCCTTCACAAGGAGGGTAAGCCACAAACATTCATTGCCAAAGAAGCTGGCTGTTCACAGAGTGCTGTATCCAAGCATGTTAACAGAAAGTTGTATGTATGTATGTATGTATGTATATGTATGTATATGTATGTGTATATATATATATATATATATATATATATATATATATATATATATATATATATATATATATATTCTTATAAAATATGTTTTTATTGATAAAATCAACAACTTAAAATTAATAATATCGCTTTAACAAAGATTTTTTTTAAATTCCTAATTTACGACTTTCTAATTTATTGAGATGCACCTGTATTTGCTTATGATGCCTTTGGAAAACACAGCTTTGATTACTAACTTTTTTAATATAAACCCTTCGCCCACCTGTAAGAACAATCAATCAAAGGATTCTTAGATAAAGAGAATGAAGTCACAGCGATGCGTCTATCCCATTCCTGGAGGAGGTATGCTGCAGAACAGTTATTTACAACTAATTTTTTTGTCATTGTACTGTTGTAGTTTGTCAGGAGAGTTCTTAGCCTAAATATAAGAGCTGACTGACACCTCTGAGCATCCAGGAATTGTGTTTGACAGACAAAGATGAAATAAATATTAGAAACTTTAAAAGGAGCACCATTTCCTGATGTGTTTATGAAGCATGTTATTAAGTGGATACGACTAGGCTACTACAGAAACAAAGATTATGAATACAAATGCAGGTGTAAGCTGTGGTGGGATTTTCATTTAGATTGTTGATTTGCTTTTCATTTTGGATACATGCAAATAAATATAAGCGGCTGCCCTTGGAAAGGTACAGTACAACATGTAAAACATGGACTGTGCTTACCGCTTGCGCACAATACTAAGCATTTTTTGTTTAGTTGAGGCTTCTGCTCGATAACTGAATGTGAGAAA
The DNA here is from genome assembly GCA_039654775.1 of Spinibarbus caldwelli. Taxonomy (NCBI): domain Eukaryota; kingdom Metazoa; phylum Chordata; class Actinopteri; order Cypriniformes; family Cyprinidae; genus Spinibarbus; species Spinibarbus caldwelli. The sequence goes on from CM077257.1 coordinate 14,940,690, forward strand.
AGGAAAAATGCATAAGCCAATGCTAGACATACCAATAACATCAATCTCACAGTTGTAATTGTTTAATAGGTTCTTCTAAGATTACTGGGTGTGTTAAATGGGAATGGTTGTGTTACAAGAGTCTGCAGTGCTCAGTAAAAGGCCTGAAATGTGGGAAGACAAAAATAAAACAAGATAAAGCAAATTGCTAAATCTTAGGCAGCACGTCAGGGTCCTTCTTTCCATGAACCAATCTTGGCACTAAATTTTTTTTTCTCCCTTAAACCTCACCTTGCCCTGTACAATGAATCATATGTCATATGTGTGTTCACCATACAGAAACATGTCATGAACAGGCCCACAAAGAAACTGAAGACTTCATTTCATATTTTCTGTGCTGATTTTGGGAGGGAAATCTATTGAATGGGTTTAAAGTCCCCCTGAAATCAAAATTAAAGCTTTTTGGGTGTTAGTATCAATATGTTAGTCTTAATGGTTATCTATAAGGCAGTGTGCTCCAAAACAGTGACAATATTCGCATTTAGAAGATATAAGCATTCAAAGCTTGCAGTTCGTCACTTCCGCCAAAACGGATCAACGATTTTTTTGACGTCAAATCGTACTTCAGCTTCTCATCAAATGTTCTGACAAATCAAATGCTCTCTAGAATCCGAAGCGCCCGCCCCCTACACTATAAATACACGCTGAAGCCGTGGCTGAGATTGGTCAGTTGTTCACAGTGTAGTATTTCCTGTACAGTGAATGGCACGTAATGCACAATGTAGGCGATAGGGAACGATTCAAACAGTGCAAATATGCTTTCGATTAGGGCAAATGTGGTCTGGTTTCACATTGTGTCACGTGAACCGCGGCAGCACGCACTGTCTGATCTGGACTTTGGCTCCGGTCCAGAGATACGATCGCACGGAGCGAATCATATGTGCAAGTCGGCATATATTAAACACTTTTAAAACTACACAGCCTCAGCATGATTATGGCTATGGTTGTCAAATTAGACTATGATTAGACTATGGCTGTCAAATGCGGCTTTACCGAGTTCAAGTACGGCTCTGGCCCGAGCAGATATAAACAAAACGCTATTGGCTATTTTAAAAAGGGGGCTGCTCGATATGTCCCACCCTGTCTTCCTGTTTCAGTTGAAATTACATCACCACATAGAATAACGCTGCGTGTTTCAAAGCACTTCAGGGGACCTTTAAATATTGTAAAACTAGTTATAAATATATAATAAATATATGGTATATAAAGTAGCTGAAAGCATGATCAAATTAACTAGAGCTTTAAAACAGTGTGGAAAACTTTGTGAATGATGGCAATTTAAAGTCAGCAGAGCACTGTCCGTGTGGGCATGGTCATCAGGTTCCATGCGATTATAAAACATAGTATGCAATAGGGGTGGGAGAAAAAAAATCGATTCTCCGATGCATCGCGATTCTCTCTTCAACGATTCTGAATCGATTCTGAATATTTCAGAATCAATTCTGAGCTTGTTTTTTTTTTTTACCCGCATATGGCACGTGTGTGCGCTAGAGACGTGACGGGCTTCACTGCACAGAATTTGCGCTGTGAGACACTTGCACATTGCTTGACAGCGTGTGCTTCCACCCGCCGTGTTTTACTTTAGATATGCTTTCATTTATACCGTCTGGAATGCAGTACTATTAGATGCACGAAACTCGCGCACTGACTGACTTTCACATGCGCTTTGTGTTTGTTTGTCCTGAAGCTCGATTGCGGCTGTGGTTAAATGCACTTGCCTTTTCGAATACTTTTATACGAAATTGATGTACACACAGTCAGTTATGTTTTCAGAGCAGGACAAAACATCTGATATATCGAAATAGATCTGTGCATTAGTGTGAATGCAGCCTGTTAAAGCTGCCACTGTCTATGATCTCATCAGTAATAATCAAACGGCAATAATGCTGAGGAAAAAAAGAAAAAAACATAACTATTGTCTGTAAACTTTCGGATACTTAAAGAACACTTATTTTAAATAAGTAATTGTTTTAAAAAGTAGCCTACTTATATAATAATAATAAAAAAAGCAAATTTTGCACAAAATAAATTTGATTTAAAATGTATATGAAAATGTAGCCATGTGCGGTAATATTAAAAACTGAGAATGTGACGCATCGTGATATTGAGTTGATAATGATAATCGTAACTGAATTGAATCGTGAAACCAAGATTCACACTCCTGCTTTTAAGACGGCAGTACTGACACACAGATTCCAACTATAAACAAAAAGCATAGAAACTGCAATTTTGGTTAAGATGTAAAGTTGTAAAGATGTATTTGCACAGCAGAAGAATTAATTGGGGAAAAAATGTAGATCAAGAATCGTTTTGGAATCGGATCGTGACTCCCAGAAACGGAATCGGATCGGATCATGAAGTGCCTGAAGATTCCCACCCCTAGTATGCAGTCACATGGAAGATTTTGTTTGGACTTTTTTTCCATAGTTCACAACAAACTAGAATCTGTGAGATTACAGCAGAGATAGGCAGAAAGATGAAAAGAGCAAGAGGCCTACTTTGGGAACCAGTTAAGACCGAGATGCTCAGTTTTTGAGTACAGGATACTCTCATAGAGATCGTACAAAGGCCTCCAAGGCAATTCCAAGTCATCCCGGGACAGCAGTTCTTTCTTCCTGTATGTTAAAAAAAAGTGTGTTCAGAAACATTAGGAATTCACTAAATTACAACAAATTATAATTAAAACATAACTAAATTATAATTATATATTATCATTAATAATAATACTAATACATTAATCATACCCAAGGCCTTGTGTTCAATTATATGGAAATAACAACATATTCTCATATAATAACAATAAACTTTGAATTACCTTGATTTTGTTTGAATTACCATGTTTTATTTTGATTTTTATATGCAATTAATTACAATTATTTTGAACAATTAATCATTCATTCATGTAAATAAACTTTTTAATCATCCAACAACAAATCTACTGTGTAATTCTCAAATGTGTGGCAATGGTCAGCTGTTTGATAGGGACACTTCTGCGTACTTCAGTAAGTTGATGAGGAGTCGTGCAAAGCTCTGCATCATACTGATGTCCAGCTTGGGGATGGTGACCAGCTCGTACAGAAGCTTGATGAAGAGCACATGATCCTCCTTGCTGAATTTTCTCCCGTACAGCCGAAGGTACCTATTAAAGAGCAGAGATCATGTCAGAGTGGTAAGAGCAGGAGAGAATCAGCATGATTCACTAAACCAAAACTTGCGTAGTCTATAGGTCTAGAGATTCCACACCATTTCTAAAACAAATTTTTAATTCATTTCAAGTTTATTGTTAAATCAGCACAATAAAGCAATAATAAACCACCAAATATGAAAGTGAAAGTGAGTATTAAAATACAATAATATTTAATACAATAAATATACAGTGACTATTCGGAAAGCCTGGGTGGAATAATATATATATATATATATATATATATATATATATATATATATATATATATATATATATATATACACACAGTTTATGTCAAAAGTTTACATACATCTTGCAGAATCTGCTAAATGTTAAGCTAATTATTTTACCAAAATAAGAGGGATCATACAAAATGCATGTTACTTTTTATTTAGTACTTAGTATTTAGTACAGTTTAACTGTTCAGGACAAACAATGGACTCAACAACTATCACTAAACACAAACACACACAAAAAAAAAACAAACAGCTGTGGATCATTCAGGTAACACAGTATTAAGAATCAAGTGTATGCAAACTTTTGAATGGCAGCATTTTTTTTCCTCTTGTGGACTATATGTAAACACCTTTAATGTGAAATATCTTATTCAGGTCAATACTAAATAAAAAAATAACATGCACTTTGTATGATTCTGCAAGGTGTACGTAAACTTTTGACCTTAACTGTATATATAGTTTGGGAGGGAAGAATATAAGGCCATCAGTTATCTGTAGGAGCACTTTTGACCTTATCACTAAATACGTAAGTGCAAAGGCCACCATGTGATCATGAGACAAACAGAGAGAGCTGTGACTCTGACTAAAGCTGAGTCAGGCTAGCACGGCATAAATAGTGAAATGGGTCCTCAAAATAGATTATATATGAGAACCTTTATAAACACTCAACTAAATGTTAAAAGCTCAGACTTATTCCCATTTGAGTCTTTATTTATTTATTTTATTTTTTATTGTTGGCAGAGTTTCCTCTGCAACTATTAAACTGTAACAGTATGGGAGAGCAGAGTATATACTGTAAACGCACACACACACACCTTTAAACACACATCTGTAAACACACACACCTTTAAACACACACATACAGCTACAATTATTACAACTGAAAAAAATTCACTGACTTCTTCACTGAATCAGCTCAAATGACTCTCACTGAACCGCATATTATATTCAATTCTACACAACATGCCCACTATGAATACAAATCCCTTGAATTTAATCTGATGATGAGGTAAGAAGCCAAATAGATGAGGAATTAAGTTTGTGTAAACACACTGCCCATTTAAGCAGAAATATTGTCAAGTATTAAGTGTAATACAAACTCGAAGGAAATTCTACAGCAGTCAAAACCACTAATAATACACTTAACACAACTAGAGGTAACATGTTACCCAGCATGAACTTATGTAAGACTTTTTAAGTGTCATTAAATAACGCATCATAAAACTTAAGTATCTGAATAGAACAATAACCCCTTGTATGCATAAATAAGGAATAATATACATGTGCAAGCGTCTGTTATTCAACATGGTCCAAAAAAAAAAAAAATCATTAATCACTGTGAAGTGCCAATAAGAAACATACTAAAACAGACCGAAATGAATAAAGCAAACCATAAAGGCATGAAACAAATATTTAAGCAGTCTCCTCCAAGTAAAATGTCTTTTTAAGGACTCCATGTCTAAACCACTAGTTGCAGTGATGCATGTGGCAGCTGCTTATCCAGCACTAATGTTAGCCTCCGTTAGCTGATTAGCTTAGAAATGAGCTTACAACAGTCCTGCATTTCCTGCATTTTACCGACTGAAGCCACGCTGACGAACCAGACCGAAGTAATATTACTCTCGATATTATGAAAGGTCATCACTGAGTACTAGCAGAAAGATATGTGATGTTTACATATGAGCAAGGACAGCTGAGTGACTCAGGTAGCGCTTAGCTTTTAGCTCGCGAGCTAACGGCTACAAGCTACCTGAGTCACTCAGCTCTCCCTGCTGTTTATTAATAAAACAGGCTCAATTCCCACAGCAAAGCAGTTTTGGAGTCTTTAATGTACTTACGTGGAGAGTTTCCGAGTCCAAAGTAAAACTCCGGGCCATAACTCACGGAGCTGGACAGCTCGACCCAAGTTCCCTTTAATCTGGGCCAAAATGTCATTGGATTCGCGATCTAGTTTGTCTGCGTACGGGAGAAGTTTGTTGTAGACGATCTCTTTCTGAGGGACAAAACCTAATATCTCGACCTGCTCCTTTTTCATATTACGACTTCCAAAAAGAAATATCCTCTTCTGACGTGTCCGGCTTATTTCCTTCCCCTCTTGACAGAAGTTCGCTTGACAAATCTGTTTTTTTCACAAAATCCGCTACTTTCGCATGAGCCGGTGCTGTAGAGCGGGTTTCAGATCAAAACTTGTTACTTCGACAGATCTCTGTCTTTCTGACCTCTGCTGTTAAACACACTAGCTTCAGTCACCTACATAGAGAAGTCTCCCCTCACTCTCTTGACACATATTACGAGTCACACGGACAGACACACACTCACATACACACACACACACACCGGCGGGTGCCACAGTGAGCCGTGAGCGGAGCGCCCCCTACCGGTGTCCACCTGCACATCCAGCAATAACAACATGACCCGTTAGCAATGCTTCCAAACGGGAGGTGCATTGAGCTGCTAGCGGGTCCGTTAAAAATGTCAAAAATATAATAAAATAAATAGTAAATGTAACGTTAAAAATTTTCAATATTAAGTTAACACTAAATAAATTTATCATTTCAAGTGTAAAATAAAAAGCAAAACAATAAATAAAATAATGCATATAACCTGTGTGTGTGTGTGTGTGTGTGTGTGTGTGTGTGTGTATATATATATATATATATATATATATATATATAAATTTTGTTGTATTTGTTATATGTATGTATGTACACTAGTCAACATTTGCAAAATGCGTTCTTGTCTTAGGACAACTTAAATTAACACTAAATGAGTTTGTCCTTTTAATAAATTCTTTTGGTTTTTAGTATAAAGGCAATATGAAAGCCATTTATTTAAATTGTAAACAACATGTTGTGTTTATAATGTCTTAGTAATATCTAATTTTATAATTGTTTTTTATTGTATATTTTCATTCACATGACTATTTATTTATTTATTTATTTATTTTACATACTTATTAGTGAAAGAGGATGCTAAAAGGGATCATAGTCCTTGGAGTTTTGGTATTGGAATGGGAGTTTTTGCAGTTAGCTCATAGTATATAATATATAGTATATTTATGTAAGCATGAATTATTTAAAAAGCACTAAAGTTTTTTGAGTGTCACTTTAGTTAGCTGGGAAAACCTTCCCTTTTCTTGCTGGTTTTCTAAAATGAACATGTCCTTTAACAGAAATGCTGAGAACATCCGTATGATGTGAGCTTTGTTTGTATATAGGGCCCTTTACTTTGTTTAAACGGTTTATCCGAGGCAATGATACTAACGAGATAACTTAAATCCGCTTTGGTTCCTTCCTTGTGTACTGACCGAGTGCACTACAATTCACTTGACCTACTGTCACGGCAGAAGACGGGAAGAGTCTTCTGTGCAGTCACCCTTCAGCAGCTCTCATTCTCATTATTTGAATGAGCTCTCAGTTCTACAAAGATGTGTGCATTTCTGTAGCTCAATGGGCCTTTAGTCTTTAGTTTTTTTCTCATGTTTCATGTTGTGTTCAGCTCTCAAGTGATTTCCAGTTTCTCACAGATATTTAATGTTGACAGAGACAACTCAAGGTCAAAGCAAAAGCAGCAGATTTATGGCAGAGAAAATAAAAGTAGACTACATTCCCACAGCTCCTTGCTTGATAGGTTCCTCAAGGTCATTTATTACCCATCAACCACACACCCTATGTCTTTTCCAACCAATAGGAAATTCAGTATGGAAATTCCAGCTAATCAGATGCAGTGACCTTTTACCATTCAGCCAATCAGATTCTTTGCCTGGAGGTTTATTGCATTCCAGGTAAAGCAGATTTGTCTGCCCTGATCATGGGTATTGTTAATGAGATCCTGGATTAACCAGGCCCTGTTGCCAGTCTCTAAAATATGGTGCTTTGTCAGTTGTAAAAGAGAATAGATCACCTGAAATGACTAGTAATCGTAATGCATATCATATAACAGAATATTCACGTGCTATTTTTAGGCCCATCTGAGTTACAATTTGAAGTCAATTACACTTTGCCAACATGCATGTTAATGTTACAATCAAATGTGTTCATACAAATTGTAACAATGGCTATAGTACACTAAGGTTAGTGTACAATGGTTGCACATTTGCATCTGAATTGTTGTCTGAGATGTAGGTATGTCCTCAATCCTCAGTCGGACAGACAGGAAGCGGCTCCTTGGCCATACAACATTTTTAGCCCTGACTTTGATTGGATCATGTGACTTATAAATCCCGCTTGACCTGACAAGTTCAAAGCCTCCACTCCTGGTGTCCTAATTGTGCTCTTATGGCAGTACTCATTTGTTTTTTGTAACTACTTTCAGTTTTTGTCATTTATCATGGATATTCCTAAAATAAGAACTATGTTAGAGCAAAGATTAATAAATACAAAAGGCAATTTATGTATTTTTTTTTAATTTTTGTGAATTATGGATCTATACAGAAATATGGCAAGTTGAAGAAAAAAAAAAAAGAGATAATGCAAATGTATATTCAGATATTTTACTCTTTTCCTTATGATAGGACATTCTGGGATGATGCAATACTAATCACTTTCACTTGTGGAACAGCAGCGCCCTCTGTTGCTCTAATGTTTTTATGGATTTTTTTATTTATTTTTAATCTTGAAACGGGTTCATTATTTGATACAAGCCTACTATATGACTATATATAATTGGTACATTGAGAACACGAACTTAAAAGCACCTGAACACAACCTGTAGGACACTCATTTCAACCTACTACAATTTGGGGCACACTAATTTCAAATACCATTTAAAATGAATAGTACAGGATTAGGACACAGCATGTCAAAACATTGCCAAAATGAAAATCATACATGCAGTGCTAAAACCTCAAAAAATACTGAGTATAATCGTGTTTTTAGGAGTTTGATTTCAAAATGTATGATCAAAACTGATTGCAAACAAAGCACCAGACAAGATTTCATTATCTACATTATTCAGTGTTTAGTTGCACCATTTATTTATTTATTTATTTATATCACAAATGTTTTCAAAATGCAGACTAGCATCGGTCTTTATATAAACTGTACATGAAGGCAAGGCACTATACAATGCAGAATAGAAAGAGATTTTCTCTTATTCCACAGTTTCATTCAATCCTGTTTGAAGAGAGACACTCTCCCATGCGTGCACACACACACACACACACACACACACATATATATATATATAGGGTTCTCAAGTTCAAGCATCTATCTGGCAATTTATGAGAGCAGGTATGAACGTACTTACATAAAGTGCTCTTTTGAGCTTTCTTACAATTAGATAATAACTAAAAGGCATTTTTCATTTATTAGGTCTTTATATAAAGCTGAGCAGTGCATGAGGGCTGCCTTGTGCATGTTGGATGGTGACTGGCTTTATGTGGACACAATGCAGAACAATGGGAAGAAAAGATGCTGGGGAGCACTCAAAACATTCAACAAGAAAACAAATCTTGCTAATTCACTGATAAAAAACAAAAAAAGGAGAAAATGGGAGAGAAATGTGCTACAAGAGGCTGCTAAACCCCTGCCCTTCGGTGTCTGTTCTCCTTCATCCAGCCCCTTTTCACCTCCCTGTGCGGTTTGACACAGGTAGATCTTCACTTGCGTTTGTCCTGTCTGGATCAAAAGGAATGAGAAGGTCTCCACTTCTGATTCAATCCCAATCAGCAGTTCCTTTAAAATAGTCCTTTGGCTTTCTTCACATTCACTTGCTTCCACTCTGGCAGTGCCTCATATTCACTTCTTGTCATTTCCAATGCATTCTGTAGAGAACACACAACGCATATATAACTTTAAGTATAAGGATTTAACAATGCATGCAGGTGACACACAAGTGTTAATCATATACTCAAGACTCTGAACAAAATGGATGAATGATCACACACACAAACACAAGCGCTGTAGGATATTGGTCACTGCCATTCACCAATCCAAAAATGTAAACAACATTAGAATACAAAGTATTTAAATTATGGATGCACAATTTACCTGAACCATATTCTGTTATAAGCTGATATTAGATTTTTTTTTTAATTTACAGGTATCAGTCAATGTGGAATATTTTTAATAATGCTGTCAAACGATTAAATTGCATCAAAAATAAATGTTTTTGTTTACATAATATGTGTGTGTGTACTGTGTACATTTATTATGTATATATAAACACACACGCATTTATATATTTAGGAAAAACATGTTATGTTTATATTTTAAATATATTTATATATAATATAAATTATATGAATGTAAATATATACATGTAAACATGCAAATATTCTCGAAGTATATACTGTATGTATGTGTATTTAAATATAAACAGTTTGACAGCACTCATTTTTAATTGCTCATGCTCATTTCCCCTTTTTAACATTGACATGACCTTTGTCATCATCTAACACTCAAAGTTAATAAAAACAATTTAAAAACAATATTGAATCTTATCAAAATGAGTATTTTTTTTTATACTGTACATCATGTTGTTGTAATGCTCAAATTCACATGAATATTTAAAAAAAAATTGTTAATATTTTTATTTATTTATTTTTTTAGGAAAAAAGTGGTTATTGGCCATGACATGAAAACAATTACTGGATTATAAAATTTTATTAGCACATGCCTAAATTAAAAAAAAAAAAAAAAAAAAAAAAAAAATACCATTCAAAAGTTTGGGGCTAGTATAATTTTTTTTTTTTTTTTTTTTTTTTTTTTTTTAAAAAGGCCAACCAAGGAAACATTTAATTATTTATTTATTGTTTTATTTTTTTAATGCAGTAAAAATAGTAATATTGTGAAATATTGTTACAAGTTAAAAAAACTTTTTAAAATGTAATTTATCTCTGTGATGGCAAAGCTAAATTTTCAGCAGCCATTACTCCAGTCTTTAGTGTCACATGATCTTTCGGAACTTATTCTAATATGTTAATTTGGTGCTCAAGAAAAATTTCTTATTAACACCATTGAAAATGTTCTGTTCTGATGCTTTTTTTCAGAACTGCTTGATGAATTGACAGTTAAAAGAGGAAGTTATTTGAAATGGAAATCTCTGCAACTTTAGAAATGTATTTACTGTCACATTTGATCAATTTAACACATTTTTGCTGGAAAAAAGTATTCAAGTATTCAAAAAAAAAAAAAAAATCTTAAATGACCCCAAACTTTTGAACCATAGTGTACGCCCAAGAAAAATTCAACCCCATGTGTGAGACCTAGAGTATCAGTGAGATAACAGTGGTGAACAGTGACCCGCACGCAGCTAGACACTAGGCGTTTTGTGCCATGGCATGTGACACACAAGCACACGGTGATGCAGTTCACACAGTGAGGATGCAGCATTAGTGGGAAAACACCAGTGTTCCTCATGAAACAAAACTCACCTTCCCAGAAGCCCCTACACCCTGGCATGTGAAGGGAAAAATTAACCTCATCAGACGCAAGACTACACCAGCAAAAAGGGGAAAAGCAGAAAGATGCAGGGAGAGACAGGTTAAGAGAGGCTGTTTTAAGATGACATAGTGGGAGCAGAAGGAGAAACATGAAATAGATGAAGGGTAAAATAAAAGTAAATAGTACTTGAAAGACAGCATATGTGCACACACACAGGCAGACAGATGTTACAGTACAGATACACTTCAGTAATGTCCCTGTCCAATGTCTCAAAATCATACAATACTTTCAATCATCCATAATTATAAAGTTAGGCTTTTTTGCACAACTAATGAAACTTAAACGCTACCAAAACAATCAACTGAGTAACCTTTTGAAACCTCACTGTTAATGTGATTTTTCTCACCTCAAAGTCCTCATCTGAAAGGTAGATTTCAAGACGTAGAGGGTCAACTCCTTCTGGTAGTGGACGGGCTTGAAGATCAGCAAGTGGGTAAGTGGTCTTGCAGAGTCTAGTCAAGACGTCTTCAACCAGAATGATCTGATGACATACTTCAGCCTCCTATAAATCACAGAAAACAACTAAATCTTTAAACCATATTCTTATAACACAAACATGGTTTGTGGATTAAACTGTCTCTCTCACCTTCTCTGTGATGTCAGCGATGTCCTCTCTGTGTTCCCAGCTGGGAAACATGTTAGTGAAAGTAAGAGGCTCAAGTCCTGCATGGATCAGGTATGATTTTGGAGTTTTTTTCTCATTTTTTTCTATAAAAACAAAAGAAAAGTGATGCTATTGCATGGTTGTTTTTTATATCGTCAGAATATTAAATTACAATAAAAAATATAATAAAAATTATACAAAAAAACAACAACAATTTGACTGGGAAATAATACAGTTCGGATTTGAACTTACATCCCCATGAGCACAGCAGCTTTGTATGTTACAAAAACATGCACATATATGTTCAAGAGAAATTCATTTCAAAATGATATTAAGTAAAGTCAAATTTATAAAATTTAAGTCAAATCTTTTTACAATACACATCATTTCATAGCTGCTTTTCAGAAAGTTGTTCATACTTGTCCACCTGTATCACTCCGTAAATCTTTGAACCACAAATTAAGATATATTTTTTATTGTGACATGATATCAATCATAAAATGAATCCATGTGAATCGAGCAGTTGTGTGAATTTATATGACCGCTTTATATGATGAACAGATTTAATTTGGGATTTAAATATTGGCCGGCATTGTTCTATTAAGAGATTTAAATATTGGTTGGTTTTGTTCCAAGGGAGAGTAAGCAACTCTCAAAAAGTATTATGAAAATATGATCAGGTGTTGTAGTTAAGACAGCTCAAACGTGCATTTTTATTTGGGACTAAGACTTGTCTGTGAAACCTGGCAAAAGGGTTTTAATATGAATTAATTTCAAATTAAATCTCTCTGATTTCCTTACTATATTATGTTGTTCAACACTGTGGTTGAAAATCAATTAATCTTTTCAACAATAAGTAATTTTCAATCAAAATCTTTATCTTGTTGTCATTTTGCCCACCTCTAAGTAGTTTAAACAGGGAGCTGCTAGAAAGTCAACATATCATGCTTTAATAAACAATATCATTCTTGTTTCTTCCCTAACATCATTAATGACTGGTGTGTCTTTTTAAGTCACCTTTGCTATATTGGAGTACTGTTTCCATGGCACACTTCCTGTCAGAGTCCCATCGTATGCGAGCTGATCCCGTGCTCTCACTGTCCTGAGGCCACCAGCCCTGCCATAGGTACACTTCATGGTGATTATCCACCAAAAACAGGGCTAAAATACAATCAAGCACATGTAGAGACATCATGACACTGCCACAGACATATCTCATGATTTTTAAACGAGTGTGAAGAGTCAAATTTCCTTAATACATTATGCATGAAATGTGTAGAAAAGCCTAATTAAAGTGTAACTGACACCCACCCAGAATACCTAACAGTGCAAGTTAACAAGTTACATCAGACAGCACTCTTAACAGTGTTTAGTGAACATGAATATGTCAAGCACCTGGCTGAGTAGCTGTATACAAATCCTCCTGTAGGAAAGGCATCGAGTTGACCAAATTTGGTTCCCTAGATGGATACACAAACTCTACTGCCACAAACTCTCCTGAAGTGCTGCTTAACTGGAACAGCCGGGGAGTGAAGTTGAACTTTCCCGGATCTGAGAAACATGACAAAACATAAATCCACAGTATCTTTTTAAGACATGTACAAATAAAACTAATACTATATGTCCATTTAGAGCAAATCCAAACAATCTCAAAATAAATCACATCTCTTTAACGTAAACAGGAACATATTCAACCGCAAAACAGGGTAACTGCAAGTTTAAAATAGTTTTGTTTTAATATATACAGTACATATGTATTAAACTTGTTTTATGTACTAATATATCAGTACATTCGAATTAGAATTTGATCAATGCTGGATTTAGCTAATAATGTGTTTAAAGAAAGACAATTAACAGTCTGTGCTGATAAAAAAAAATAAAATAAAATAAAATGTATAATATTGAATGTGACGATGTTAATCTTCATCCTCCTGTCATAGGCTGGCCCAGAAAGAAGAGGTAAGAGTTTATATTTAACAAAATGTTGGATACAGTTTATTGTGTAACCAACATACCAGTAACAACCAGGAAAAAAATATATGCATAATGCTAGACTTTTTGAAGTTTTTGAAATGCATATGCATCACTACTAAAAGCTGCTCATTTAAAAAAAATGAGGGAGAAAAAATACAATATCTACATCTACAACATATTAAAAACAAACACTATAAAGTAAACATTGCTAATAGATTACAAGCAATGCAGAATTCACTGATTGTGAACTCCTCTGAAACCATGAGCCTGTGAAACGCACAACAGCACTGCGTTTTTATTTTGAAATGTGCAGCACTCACGTTTAGTTTAATAATCACATTAGGCTGTATCACGATTCCTGTTTTCCTGTCTCCAAACGTAAGATCTCTTAAAATGATAATTAAAAGAATAGTGTATGGTTCCAATTTGAGGGTGAGCAAATGACGACAAAATTTTCATTTTTGGGGAACAGTTTCTCAAAACCTTTGTTGCACTATTTAATATATTTAAGACTTTCTATGACCTTAAATTGATCATACTGAAATTAAGACTTCTTAAGGACCCGCAGGAATGCTGTAAATCACCTGCACGTCAGCATGCAAACACACACACGCGCTTCTCTGCTCACCCTGCAGCATGCAGTCATACGCCTTTCGATCTCTTCTTCCCAAGGCCTCCCAGAAGCCCTGTGGTTCAGCTCCCTCATCACACTCCTGGATGGACACCTTACTGCTGCTGTGAAGCCCCGCCTCCAGAGGACACCTGGAGACCAGAAAGTCTACGTCAAGGGTCTGCAACCTTTTTGAAGTGAAGTGCTATTGGTTTGTTTGCGTGTGAGTTGACTTACTGCTCTTTGATTTTGTTGGCAGCAGTACGACCCACATCACGTGTGTGCATCTGTGCTTTGCAGCCATGCCACAGGTACATGCTGGCTTTTGGGATGTTCAGGAGGATCATAGAGGTGCGAGACCGTAAGCTGCTGCAGTGGCACACGACCTCTAGCAGATGGCCCTCTATGGGTTTCTCACCTCTCACACAGAATAAGCGCCAGTCATCTGTAAAAATAAGGGAAATCGAGTCAAGTCTATAAGAAGTAATCTGTTCAAAATATGATTTTCAAGATGTAAAATTATGTAAAATAAACAGCGTGTGGTAAAGCTTAAAAAAAAAAAAAAGCAAAAAAGATTACTTTGTGCATTTTCTTCCTCCTCTTCTCTCTTTCCAGCATGAACGATCATTCCTCCATTGAAGCACTGTAAGAAACAAGGAGGCTCCTTTCCCTGCTGTACCTGGAGCTGCATAACAAGCATCATCTTAAAAAGACTAGTTTTTACAAAAGATTTCCATTTCAAAGAACTGCTGTTATATTGAAAAACATGTCAAAAAGTTTAAGCATCACAACTCTTCCCAACATTGATAACAATAACAAACGTCCCTTCAAAATCAAACCAGAATATTAGAATAATTATTGAAGGATCGTGTGAAAATTCAATTTTGGAATCACAGAAGAAAATTACAACTTAAAATATATTTAAATAGAAAACAGTTAATGCAATATTACCGTTTCACTATTTTTTATTCAAATAAATGCAGCTTTGGTGAGCATAAGAGACTTCTTCGAAAAACATTTTAAAAAAATCTTACAGACCCCAAACTTTTAAACAGCAGTGCAGAAAAGGCTTAAGAACATCCTAAAAATTATTTTTAAAGTATAAGATGATCCATAGTGAATACCTGAGCACCCCTCTCCTCATCCAGCTCTACAGTCATCAGTGCTGAGGTTCCCTTTTCATTCACAGTGGAGTTGCGACCCTGCCAGAAGAAATAACAACATTTCTCCTTCCCTGGACCGATGATCCGTTCTGAATGCAGTCTCTTGCCAACTGTACAAAAAAGCAGAGAGTTTTGGATCATGGTCAAACAACATTTTCAGAAACACTATATCTTGTGGTTTCACAAAATTAACATATGAGAGCAGTTGATTATAGATGGACTGTATGGTGGGGACACAGTGGGAATGACATCAGGTCATGGAAAGGAGGTTAATTTAAATTAAATTAACATTAAATATTAAAAAGGTGCAAGTAAAGAATCCAGTGCATTTTTTTAATTTATTTTTTCTTCATTTAGTTTAATTTTTTCCCAGTTTTAACAATTTTAGTGCTTAAACTTATTTTAGTTAGTTCCCAGAGCACCCATTTAAGTTTTCCATCTTAAATTTATATTTTATTTCAATTACTGAAACTTTTTATTTTTATATTTTAGTTGACAAAAACAACATTACAATGCACGCCTCCAACATACAACTCACCTGCTGTACTGATCATGTACTTCCATTTGACCACATATGTGTCTCCTTCATGGAACTGACCAATGCTCTGTTTGGGTAGACGACTAGAACAAGCAAGAGAGAGAGTGTTTGTATATGAAACCCCATTAATTTAATAGCCTTAACAAATAAATGATCCATCCTACCTGTAGTCAAACTCTAGAATGTGCCAAACATCAACAGATAATGTGCTGATCTCAAAATTACGCCCCTCGTCACCTTCCACCAATCCATAACCTCGTCCAACATCGACCCCATCCAGAACGGTCTTGACTGGCGTCCATACTGTCGTCAACATCAGTGATGCATCGTACGGCCGACATTCCCCACCCCGATGCTCCTAAAGAAATTAACCAACCAATTTTATTTGAAGTTTTGGAACATTTTAAATATATTCTGAAGTATTCTGGGCGAGTCTACCTTGTTTTCATCAACATGCGAGTCACCATTGTTCTTAGTGGATTTCTTGGAGTCAGTCCAGTCCAAAAACTTCTCTTTAAAAAGAATAGTCTCATTGTGCTGAGTTAACCTGCCAAACACTGCCCAGTCTGGTCGTCCCTGGCCTTTCCTATGAATAACAGATTCAGAAAAGACAATAATTGTTTTAATTTCATAAAGATTTTATACAAATCTGTATATAACTTCATGAGAATAGAACAAACCAAAACCATGAGATGTGAACACAGCACTTATTTATTTTAGGTGAGATGCATCAGGTCTCAGAAATTCTGCTGACAGTTTATGAACATTGAGATACTAAGCTATTGTTTTGACAGGTGTAGTAAGTTAAGCAACAGTAGCACAACTCTGACCTGAAAGGCCTGTATGAATGAGCTTTAAAAGGTCACAAGTGCCAAAACTTGATCTATGATGGAACAGTACGCATCAGCACAGCCAAACATACTCTGCTCACATTTGTACCTGGGTATAAGTGCATTGCACTCTCCAGGGTCCAGAGGATTAATATCACAGTTGGTGTAGTCAAAGGTGCCATTCCACAAGTGCTTTGCCAGCTGAAAAGCCACTTTTCTCTGTGACAGCGTCACCTCCTTACCATGCCATACGTAGACCTCGCTACCAAAATCAAACACCAGCACCTAGATGTCAAACAAGAAAAAAAAAGCTGGTTTAAATGTGAATTTGCCTTACTTTAGTTCATATTATATAATATAGAGCGCTTAGCACAGATGTAGAGATAATGTCACAGTTATTTTATTTTTAAAACATCATACCAAATATGACCATACACCCTAAAACAAGTAATCCATTTTTTTCAATTGGTAGACTGTAGCTTATAATATGAATAAAGTATATTGCTAGTTTAAAGTTTAAATAACAAATCTTATTTCATTTCATCAAACCATCCCTAATATTAAATATGTAGTATTTTCAAGTACTTCTTTAGGGTTAAGCATGGAGCAGCGAGGAACTCGACCCCAGTAGTCATCTTCAGGAACAAGTTTATCCTCTATGAGCGTGTAGATACAGTTGGTTTCTACGACGGAACTCTCATAGAACTCATCTTCTTCTGGAGTGCCAGCGGCTGTAGGGTAGAGAGGGCCATATTAACAGGGACTGTAGTAAGTAAAGTGGTAAACTGCTCTAACATCAGCATATTATGTACAAAAAAAAAAACAGATGTTCAAACACTCTTCCTTCAGCAGAAGTAATTACAGATTAGCTCACCTTGATAACTGGTTTGGCCACCAAGAATCTTCCAAAACTCTTTGGCAGCATGAGTGTGAGTGTTGGCACCTTCCTCAATGGTCTGCACATACGAGGCTCTGCATCCCAGGTCACGCTTGGTCTGAATGAACGTAGCTAACTCTGCGGCCTGCGTGATAATATAATATAATATAATATAATATAATATAATATAATATATCTATATAATAATATAATATAATAACCGGGGTTCAAGCACTTTAAGATATTTAAGCACATAAGGAAGAAGACACTGTGTATTATTTAACAAACCTGTAGCCAGCTAAATCAATGATTAAAAAGAGCATTTTTGTCATTTGCAGGTAATTTACCATAGAAATAAGATGCTTATTAACATTTATGGCTGTTATAGCCCCACCCAAAACTTTGCATGCTTGTTTAGAATCATCTGTTGCAAGTGCTCACCTAGTTTGGTGAAGTTTTCATTTAGGAATTATAGGCTTTTGGATATATTTGGACATGCCCCTTTTCTAAACAAACCCATTATAACAACCCAAGGGTAAAGTTCAATTTTTTTTTTGATAATTATTGATTTAGAGAGTTCAGAGAATCATGTTGCAGTGCTTTTATCGAGGTTGAATGAAAAAACTAGGACTAATTAACCTTGGCTAACAGATGCTCAAAATTCATCGGCCAATGGTGGCCATATTTTTTTGAGATCCACGAATGTCCTCGTAAACACTTGTGGCCCTTTTGGCATTTTAGTAAAAGCAGCTCCGTGCCATGTGAACGTTTTTGCATCACATTGTGACGGTGAGTCAAAAGTTAAACTTTTTTTGATAATTATTTATATTCACTCTCCAGAGAATCTTTCTGCACTGGTGTGGTTCCGATCAGGTGAAAAACCTAGGATTAGTTCGCAAAAGTAGGTTTTTCAAAAAACTCAAAATACCAGAAAATCCAAGACATGTGTTTTGTCTGTTGTGCGCTAAGGATTCCAATGATATAAGACACTTGAGCCTGCACACTTATGATTTAGGAGTTATGAGCAATTTCGTACTTTTGATCACTGTAGCATCACCATCAGGTCATTTTAACAATTACAATAGGATTTCAGCGCTATGCGCTTGAACCCCTAAAAAAAAAAAAAAAAAAACTTTTCCATCAGTTTAAGACAATGACCATTTCATCATCACTGGTGAGATGTAGGTCAAACTCAGAGTTCACTGACCTGCAGTCTGGATTGAACAATAATAAAGTTGAAAGAGAGACACAGGAGCTTTTACAATTCACCTCCTGCTTCCTGTACAACAATATGACATTTCCTTTGTGGTTAATTCTGTTTACTTCCTGCACGTGGGGGACTCACCAACATATGAATAGTACTGAAAACACCACGGCTGAGTACAGGATATAACAGATTTAACAGTAACGAATCCTTAGAACCAAAATAACATTTTTTAATATGGGTGGCTAATACTGACATTTTGCACTAAACAGCCAGCGTTATTTTAGTATTATTTATATACTATTACGGTGTTTATTAAAATTCTGAATTAGCTTTTATTTTCTATTTTCATTTTAATTTTAGTTTACGTTTTAATTTTGTTGTTTTTGTCATTTTATTAGGTTTTTTCCAACTTAAAAACTGAAATGTTACCTTGACAACTAACTGAAATAAAATAAGTTTAAGAATTTCAATTTAATATATATTTAAATATTTTATTTAAGTTTCAATTTTATTAGTTTTAATTAACAATAACAACACTGCTGGATATTAAACAACGCTAGAGCGTGATATGCATTTGTTTGTACATATCAGGACACACTCACTTTGGCCTTCTCAATAACATTTGCAAATTCTCCAATCCAGATGAAGCAATAATGAGGTGTGATCAAAAGGAAGCAGTCACCACTGTTCAAGGAGGAAGTTCTGGGCTCAACCAGTCTGGTCTGGACATGCCGTCGACCTGATTAAAATGCACAGAAAAATTGGGACACTATCAATGTGAGTCACATGCCTAACCCGCTGATGTCAGGAGCAAAAACACCAAGCCTAAGTTATGATATATTACTATGAAATGTTATATTTTACTTTCATAAAATGTGCGCTGAAAACAGTTAAAATCAGCATAAATTTCCCTCAAAACAGAACATTACTGCAGTTGGCCATAATATGTTGCTGATGAACTGCTCGTGTGTTGTTCTCTTCATTAAAGGGATACTCCACCACAAAAAGAAAATTGTGTCATTAATCACTTACCCCCATGTCTTTCCAAACCCGTAAAAGCTTTGTTCGTGCTTGGAACACAATTTAAGATATTTTGGATGAAAACCGGGAGGCTCATGACTGTCCCATTGACTGTCCAAATAAATTTCACTGTCAAGGCACAGAAAAGTATAAAAAACATCGTCAAAATAGTCCATCTGCCATCAGTGGTTCAATCTGAATTTTATAAAGCAACGAGAATACTTTTTGTACGCAAAGAAAATAAAAATAATTACATTTATTCAACAATTCGTCTCCTCTCTGTCTCTCTGTGTCAGCGTAGCGCCATTTTGGAGAGCATCCGATGGACGCAAAGTGCGTACACTATTTTCTGTCATCAGTAAAGCATGGATACGCAGTTTCCGTTCAAATCAAAACGTAAATAAACGTACAATACGTATCCATGCTTTACTGATGACAGAGAATAGCGTACGCACTTTGCGTCCATCGGATGCTCTCCAAAATGGCACTACAGAGAGGACACAGACACAGAGAGGATACGAATGGTTGAATAAATGTTGTTATTTTTATTTTCTTTGCACAAAAAGTATTCTCGTTGCTTTATAAAATTCAGATTGAACCACTGATGGCAGATGGACTATTTTGACGATGTTTTTTTTATACTTTTCTGTGCCTTGACAGTGTAATTTACTTGGACATTCAATGGGACAGGCACAAGCCTCCCGGTTTTCATCCAAAAAAAATCTTAAATTGTGTTCCGAGGACGAACGAAGCTTTTACGGGTTTGGAACGACATGGGGGTAAGTGATTAATGACAAAATTTTCTTTTTGGGATGGAGTATCCCTTTAAGCCTATCTGGTTTCTTTCTCTGTTTTTATTAAGGATAGAATCAGGGCTTTAAAACGAAAAAAAAAAGTCAATCGGTTCACTCCGAGCAGAATC